>OX421506.1:31157377-31850377 GCA_949126835.1 Anisus vortex
TGAAATATTTATTTCTAATTACTACACAACGTTGGTATATTATTAAAGTTATATTCTTTTAATTTATTTAAAAAATTCCAAAGTGAGTTAGTCCGAGATATAAAAAATATATCATCAACATATATAATTACCGTGAGTTTGTTTATATATATATAGACGCCCGCCAGTGTATTCTTATTGCTAATGTATCGGCGGTTTACACACTACGCCAGTCCTTGATGCCACAATTCTTATGCATATGCCAGGGTCAGTTCGACCAGAAACAAAAAAAAAATAAAAAAAATAAAAAATTAACAATTGTTAAAAATAACAAAAACTAAATACCGAAACCATTAAGAACACTGTTTTAACAATACAATAAGCAAGAACAAAAATTAAATACCGAAAAAAAAATCGTTCTCACTTTAGTTTTTATTGTATTGAAATATTATTTTCTATGCTTTTTTTTTTTATTATTTACCTTTTTATTGTTTGGTATTGTGTTTTGTTTTCTTTTTAATAATATATTATTGTTAACCCTTCCCGTAGCGACCTACTTCTATCTATGCTGCCTTCAGTTCCGCTATATACGCGCCCGGGACTGTAAGGGTTAATTTAATAGGGTATTATTAATAACAAGTCAAATCAACACAACTGTTCGCTTCGTTTTAATACCAGAAGCTTGACAGTAACAATTATGATGCATTTGCCAGGGTCAGGGCGACCAGAAACAATTAAAAAAAAACAACTAAATACCGAAAAGAAACATTCATTGTCTTTATTGTAATAGTCTCTTTTCTTTCTATCTTAACAAAACACATTGTAGTCATTCGTTTGTCCGTCATTTTGACGGGCATTACCACTAGTAATTAAATAAAATGCTTACTAAGTCTAATCAAGGGAGATAATAGTCCTAATTTTTAAGTATCTGGGGCAATGATTTTAGTACAAAATTCTTTTACTATACATTTTACATTTTTAAAAAAATATTGTATATGCGTAAACTAGTACTGGTACTCAAATTGATAAAAGTACGTAAAATGAATAATCAATTAATTATTGTATTTACATTATAAATGTAATTTTGAAAACACCTTTTTAGCTACTAGCTTGTTTTCATTATTACGCATTTACTACTATTAATAGTAGCTAGAGTATAATATAGATAATTAAAAACTGCTTTTTTTGAAAAGCCTTATCTTTAAGGTTTGAAGACTGTAACGAAAAGAGGAATAGTCTTCACCAGAAGTGTGTAACACTTTTCTGCTTTGGGCCGCATATGAAATTTTATACAACTTGACGGGCCACACAGTCTGAAAATTTATTTGCATTATCAATGCAGCGAATTATAAAAAAAAATGCCGTTAGAATCACTTCGGGGGCCAAACTAAAAGGCTTGGCGGGCTGTTTTGTGGCCCGCGGGCCGCCTATTGCACACCCTTGGTCTAGACCAGGGGCCTCCAAACACGGCCCGCGGGCTAGATGCGGCCCACGAGCCCCCCCCCCCCCCCCCGTCCAGCCCGAAAAAAAGTACTGAAATTTACCTGTATCCTGCCAAGATCAGCCGCCGCTTACGTGGACGTTATGCTTTTACCATTCCCACTAATACAGGTGTTCATGTATAGTGTATCATTGTGTTAGTAAAAAATAACTGAATAAAAAAATTTAAAATTAATAATTAAAAACAACAACCACGTTTCGATTCTCTTTTTTTTTGGGGCCTCAAGTGTGTCCTCGGCCCCCAAACTGCTGTTTGATAGTTAATGCGGCCCTCAAGCTGAAAAGTTTGTAGACCCTTGGTCTAGTCTCTAGACCAAGGATCGGTAACCTACGGCAAGCTTGCCAGACTTGTTACACAAAGAAGACTCCTAAAAAAAAACTATTCAAATATCTTCTATTAGAAATAGTTCTATAACTAAAGTAGACGCCGACCGAAACCAAATTGTTGTTTTCGGCCGAAAACGAAACCATACCGAAAGTTCATTTCGGCCGAAAACGAAGGCGAAACCGAAATCTTAACTATCCGTTCGGCCGAAATCGCCAAACCACTGCACTGTAATCCCATTCTCTCTTTTGCAACATTCTTTGGGATGGGGTGGGGGTGGGGGGATTAAATAATCCGTTTATTATTAACTTCAATTTTCTACTTCACACAGATTTATTCCGCTAACAGTTTAACTAAATGAAATTATCAATAAGTAGAGTAAGCCTAATAGATGCAGCACTAGCGTTGAATTTTGAAAGTTAAATTAATTAAATAAGTATTCGGCTGAGGACCGAAAGTCAATCTCAGTTTCGGCCGAAGCCATAAGCAAACCGAAAGCTAACTTTTTGGTTTCGGCTGAAACCGAAACTGCACCAAAAGAGACAATTGGTCTACTTTTAATGCCGAAACCGAGACCGATTTCGAATTTCGGTCGGCCTCTAAACTAAAGGAAAGCTGCATTTTCAAAAGCTGAAAAATAGAACCCAAATTCACACAAGATACACGTGGAACGAAACTAAATCCAAATTTCTCCACATTTGTTTTTAAAAAAGGGAATAATGGCTCTGTTACGCAAGACTTTGCTGTCCACGTTAATAATAAAATTCTGTTGCAAAAATTTTTGGTGCCGTAGTTGCTATTCCGGTAAAACGACGGGTGCGTATGCTAGTATTGTAATGAAGGCATGTACAACTTCAGAACCTCCATTAAAGACAATGCCATCTAACATTTTCATAGATTGCAAATATATGTTGTACTTTGTTTCTTCTTCTGCGTTTTTTTCCTCGATCGGATTTTTTCTCTTTAATTGAACAAAACTTGACAACTTTTATTCTTGGTGATTACAAACGCATACTTCGATTGCTACGATTTTAGCATAAAATTGGCCTAGTTAGCAACAGTTTCACTGTGATCCTGTTCAAAAAAAGAGATAACAAGTTGGGTTAGAAATTAAAAGCAACGAGTTCAACAAGGTAATAAAATGGCTGCCTGGAAACTTTCAAACGACACGAAATAGTCCAGGCGTAGAACAGTGAAACCAGTTGTATCCGATCAACAAGTCTCAACGACACGCAAATGGGTTATATTGCCAGTTCGATGCATACCCCCCTCTCCCCAATTTAATTTCTTGTTGCCTTTAGTCCATATAGATCTACGTGATTTTCTAAGTGGGGCTTGCACGTGGCTTTCTCTCGGCTACTAAAGACGAAAGTAAAGAGATCAAAACAGGGTGAATGGAAAGCCTACGGGTATGACGGTATTGCAGTATTTTTCCCACTTTAGTGCGTTGGCCTTCTACATTAAAAAGGTCACAGCAGGGTGGTAGACAATGTGAATACTGCAGGGAACACTTACCTTATTTATTACAGACACTCCTTCTATAAAGAATGGTTATTGCGTCCTACGCTCGTCAAAGTCTAGTCCTGCATTTCTATTAGTGTTCTAAATGATGTTAAGTTAATGGTATACCTGTTGTCGTTTTTTCAGGCAGTCCATTCCATGCCCGAATGCCACTCGGAAAGAAAGAGTACTTATATGCATTTGTTCTCGCATAAGGGATAAGGGAAGTGTTTTTGTCTTAATGTTTATCTGAGCATTGCAACATGTTGTTATTGGGTTGTATTTCTAAATTAGAATTTAATGCCTTATGTATTATTAATACTTTACTCTTTAGTGTAATGTTTAAAATTAAGAGGGAAATTGTTTAAAAAGCAACATAGTTAAAGCACAGTGTTTAAACAAAAAAATCCATTTGAAATTATATATTGTGAAATATTTATTTCTAATTACAACACAATGTTGGTATATTATTCAAACCATATTCTTTTAATTTATTTAAAAAAATTCCAACGTGAGTTAGTCCGATATATAAAAAAAAAATAATTAAATAAAATGCTTACTAAATCTAACCAAGGGAGATAATAGTTCTAATTTTAAGTATCTGGGGCAATGATTTTAGTAAACAATTGTTTTACTATACAATTTGCATTTTTAAAAAAAATTGTATATGCATATACTAGTACCGGTACTCAAATTGATAAAAGTACGTAAAATGAATAATCAATTAATTATTGTTTTTACATTATAAATGTAATTTTTAAAACACATTTTTAGCTACTAGCCTGTTTTCATTAGTACGCATTTACTTCTATTAATAGTACAGGCAATGTCATTGTAAATTTCTTGTGTAATTTTTGAAAAACCTTATTTATAAGGTTTGAAGACTGTAACGAAAAGACTAGACCAGGGGTCTCCAAACTAAGGCCGCGGGCCAGATGCGGGGCCACATCATCTGGCCCGAGGAAACCTCCTTATCTACGAAAAATGTACTGTAATTTACCTGTATCCTTCCAAGATCACCCGCCGCTTACGTGGACGTTATGTTTTTACCATTCCCACTAATGCAGGTGTTCATGTGTAGGGTATAAATGTATTTTTAAATAATAACTGAATAAAAAAATGTTAAATAAATAATTAAAAACAACTTCCACGTTTTTATTCTCTTTTTTTTTGGGACCTCAAGTGTGTCCCAGGCCCCCAAACTGCTGTTTGATAGTTAATGCGGTCTCGGGCTGAAAAGTTTGGAGACCCTTGGTCTAGTCTCTAGACCAGGGATCGGCAACCTACGGCAAGCTTGCCAGACTTGTTACACAAAAAGATTTTCAACGTCACGCAGAAGACTCCTAAAAAAAACCTATTCAAGTATCTTCTAAAAGAAATAGAGTGCTAAAGCAGGGTGACTTTTAAGCTGTTGGCACGCTGAATGAATTAGAAATCCCACTTTGACACACTATTATCAAAAGCTTGCCATTCCCTGGTCTAGACTAAAGAGTGTTGGTGCCAGGACACATCCCTGTTTGACCCCGCTACACACTGGGGGAGGGTTCTGAAGTGGCACCATCGAAGAATACTGTGCTGCACAATTGTTGAGAAACGACCTCAATAAGACCATCGAGAATAAGTTTTTTTCCGATGGTCCTTGTGGACCCCCATGAAACTGTCCTTTGACCCCCAAAGGGGACGCGACCCACAGGTTGGGAACCGCTGATTTAAAAACATTAATAAAGATGCAAGACTAGACTCGGACCAGGGATGAACGTATGATGCAATAATCTTCTTTATAGAAGAAGCGTCTGTAATATATTATCTTATATATTTCTGAACTTAGAAATACAACACACTAGTCGAATACATTTCTCAGATACTTCTATAAAAACAGTTTGTTTTTTTTTCATTGCAAATAAACAAAAACAAACTCATGGAAGTGCTCTTTTTCTCCCAAGTGGCATTCTGGCAGAGAATGGGTTGCCTGAACAAACCAGGAAAACCAGTAACGTAACATCACTTAAAACTCTCGTAGAACAGTGCATAGACGCAATAGTCTTTTTTATAGAAGGAGCTTCTGTAAAGTATAAGATACGATAAGATATATTAAAATGTAAGTCTAAACACAAACCAATAAGACTAGAACACTAATTCCTTGTGTACAGAGGTAGAGTTTTTAATATGTAGGCTATAAGATGAGCATAGGTGAATAGAAGAAAAAAAGGAAAGCGGAAGAAAAGTTACATCTAAAATAGTTTTAAAAAAAAAGTATCCCGTCGGACCAAATTGTTCCATAGGGCCTGTGAAGCGGCGTTCACCAGTTTCCGTGGCCACGGCCTTCTATGTGATTGTGTGGCCAGCACTATGCACAGCCGCCTTTACTTTACCCCAACTAAGGTCAGGTACCCCTCAGAGCTGGGTAGACCCAGGGACACCCTCAAATCCTGGGAAAAAAAATCCTAGTCTTCACCAGGATTCGAACCCAGGACACTTGGATCGCCAGTCGAACGTTGCTCGGCTACCATGCCCCATAAAAGTGTTTTAAGTGCACCAAAACACTGGTATCTTTAGAAAAGACATGTCTACTACAATCAAGCAATTAACGTATATAGCGGGACTAAATGTAGCATAGATAGAAAGTAGGTCGGTACGGGAAGGATTAAGTCTTGTTCTTTTTCTTCATTCTATGGCATCATCTATAACATCTATATACTTTTTATAACAGTGTGCCAGAGTTGAATTTCTAATTCATTCAGCGTGCCAAAAGCGTAAAGCAACCTGCTTTCTTATTGTACGAAAGACTTGAATTGCATTTTGGGGGGTCTTCTGTGTGCCACTGAAAAGCGCTCTGCGTGCCAAGTGTGGAACGCGTTGCGTAAGTTGCCGACCCGTGAATTTTATAAGACTCTAAGTTAAAGTATACAAAAGGTTTTTTTTAAAGAAATGACAACTGCGAAAATCGAAGTGCGTTAAAAAGCTTCGCTCCTGAGTGCGTGCTGCTACATGGTAACCTGGGTACACACACGCACGCACACATTACACACACAAACACACACACACAAACACGTTCACACACAAACACATTCACACACACACACAATAAAACATCAGTCTTTCTAGAGACTGCCGCTTTGATTAGAACACGCATGATGACTGTGTGATTCACACATCAGATAAAGATCGTTGTGAGCAATGGCAATGATAAATAGCTGCCTATTCTCATGATTCACGAACTAGTCCGAACTACTTGGCCTATGAGCAGAGCTATTAGGATTATCATTTCAACGTGCTCAGGTTCAAATACCGATTAAATGCCGATATTATAAGTAAGTGAAGTATACCCGTCGGATCAGATTGATTCATGCGGCCGATGAAGCAGCGTTCACCAGTTTCTGTAGGGTATTGTGTGGCTAGCAAAATGCGCAACAGCCTTAACTTTGCCCCGAGTAGTGTCAGGTACCCATCAGAGCTGGGTAGACTCAGAGACACACTGGAGACCCGGGAACAAAACCTACTCTTCACCAGGATTCGAACCCGGGACCTTCGGAACGCCAATCGAACGCGCTGCTGCTAGGAAAATGGAGATATGTTTTCCCGTATTTTTTTAACGAAGCACCGTGGCACTGAAGGTCCTGGGTTCGAATCCTGAAGGCTGAGATATTTTTTCTCGGGTCTTGAGTGTGTCTCTGAGTCTACCCAGCTATAATAGGGTAAAGTAAAGGCGGCTGGGCGTTGTGCTGGCCACAAAATCCCCTAGTATGCCGTCCGACGGATTTCCCGTAATTTTTTGTTTCGCAATTAAGTGCAGCAATCCCGTTGGACAAATTTAAACCCATAGTGCAACTGAAACATCGCTCTCAAGCTTCCGTAGACAATGTTTACCAGAACAATGCCCATCAGAGGTTGCTTTGCCCCAACTAATGTCAGCTACTTATCAGAGCTGGGTAAAACTCAGGGACACCCTCAAGACCGGGCTAAAAGAATCCTAGCCTTATCAAGGTTTCTACCCCGAGTCCTTCGGTGCGCCAGCCGCTTTTTTTTTTTCATGTGATTGCCGCGAATTCGCTTCATTGTGTTGGCTCCACAATTATCCTGTGAACCACAACCTCAGAACCCGTTCTGTTTCACCTCTATAGCCTGAAAGAAGAATATTTGTTAAAATATAAATGGAATTAAATCATGTCAATGTACACGTATCCTTGTACTGAAAGGGTATTGTGTGGCTTAGTATCCGATATTTGCATTAACATTTCAAAAAGGCCAAGTTCATATCTTCGTAAAGCTCTAGAGAAATAAATTTATTGTTCTTGGAATGAGCTCATTCAACCCTGTGGCGATGCAGCCAAAAAACCTTCTGCACCACTTCCTTACACTGAGGTTGTTGTGTTGTTGTTGTTTTTTGTCTTCCATGCTTGGACGCCAAAGTGTTGTAAGTCTATCAGAGTCTATCTCCCATCACTCATTCTCTTTTAGGATTTAGGGAATATAAACAAAATCACATACAACCCTCTTTTAAATTGGCCTTCCGACTATATTAAAGGTCCGCAACCGTTTAATAATAGTGTGCCAAAGTAGGATTTCTAATTCATTCAGCGCGTCAACACCCTCAAAATCAACCTGCGCCACCAATCGATATCTTGTACTAGGTACTTAAATTGACTTTTTTTCTTGGAAATCACACTGCGTGCCAAGTATGACACATGTGCCGTAAGTTGCCGACTCCTGCTCTAGATGACGTGTCGTCCAATGTAGCCTTCCGCAACCCCTTTTTTTTTAAAATCTCTCAGCTACTATTGTGAGATCTTGATTTTAATTCATACAATTTTTTTCTTCGTGTGCATTTTCCATTCCTTGTCTTCCTTTGCTGGACCAAATATTTAGTTCTGTCGTCTTCTCTCTCTCTCTCTCTGGTATTGGAGGCATGATGGCCGTGCGGCAGCGCGTTCGGCTGGCGTACCGAAAATCCTGGGTTCGAACCCTGGTGCGGGCAGTGTAAAGACGGGTGTGCATGGCCCTGGCCACACAATCACCTAGTATACCGTGGCCACAGAAACTGGTGCATGCTGCTTCATCGGCCATTTGGATCAATATGGTCAGGTGGAAATACTTTTCAGGCATTGGATAAGGAATTTTTATTTTGCTTTTAGTAGTTTTCAGTTCTTACTTACAGTAACTAACGACTGGGCCGTGGTATTGTTCTTTAATATAACTTTCGAAAGTTAGTCCAGTGAGCTCAAACTTAAATAGCAATGATATGTGAATTATGTGAGTGTGTGATATGCTAGCCACACAATCCCATAAATGCCGTTTGAACTTGTGGTCTGTAGCAACGCTACTCTGGGGGGGGGGGGGGGGGGGGTGAAACAGAAACATTTAAGGCAAAAGTTGACTTAAAACTTAGAAAACACACAGGCGGTGGTGTTCACAGCTCGAAGTTTCGGCGAAAAATATTTGACCTAAAGATTGACCATCGGATGCCCTATCACTAAACCGTTGCGCCTTATTAATGTATGTACGTTTTTCTTTTTGTTGTTTAAATGTTTGTGTATTTTCCCATCACGATTGGATATTTTCCTATATAGTTTGTATGTTTTCCTATGACATGTGTATGTTTTCCTAGGACATGTGTATGTTTTCCTATGACATGTGTATGTTTTCCTATGACATGTGTATGTTTTCCTATGACATGTGTATGTTTTTCTATCAAGTTTGTATGTTTTACTATCAAGTTTGTTTTTCTATCAAGTTTGTATGTTTTTCTGTATAAAATATTTTTCTATCAAGTTTGTATGTTTTTTTCTATCAAGTTTGTATGTTTTTCTATCAAGTTTGTATGTTTTACTATCAAGTTTGTTTGTTTTTCTATCAAGTTTGTATGTGTTTCTGTATAAAATGTTTTTCTATAAAGTTTGTATGTTTTTTTCTATCAAGTTTGTATTTTTTCTATCAAGTTTGTATTTTTTCTATCAAGTTTGTATTTTTTCTATCAAGTTTGTATTTTTTCTATCAAGTTTGTATTTTTTCTATCAAGTTTGTATTTTTTCTATCAAGTTTGTATTTTTTCTATCAAGTTTGTATTTTTTCTATCAAGTTTGTATTTTTTCTATCAAGTTTGTATTTTTTCTATAAAGTTTGTATTTTTTCTATCAAGTTTGTATTTTTTCTATCAAGTTTGTATTTTTTCTATAAAGTTTGTATTTTTTCTATCAAGTTTGTATTTTTTCTATAAAGTTTGTATTTTTTCTATCAAGTTTGTATTTTTTCTATCAAGTTTGTATTTTTTCTATCAAGTTTGTATTTTTTCTATCAAGTTTGTATTTTTTCTATCAAGTTTGTATTTTTTCTATCAAGTTTGTATTTTTTCTATAAAGTTTGTATGTTTTTTTCTATCAAGTTTGTATTTTTTCTATCAAGTTTGTATTTTTTCTATCAAGTTTGTATTTTTTCTATAAAGTTTGTATGTTTTTTTCTATCAAGTTTGTATTTTTTCTATCAAGTTTGTATTTTTTCTATCAAGTTTGTATTTTTTCTATCAAGTTTGTATTTTTTCTATCAAGTTTGTATTTTTTCTATCAAGTTTGTTTGTTTTCCTATAAAATTTGTAAGTTTTCCTGTCACGGTTATGTATATTTCCATCTTGTTTATATTATATTTATATTTTCCTATCATGATTGTATGTTTTCCCATCACTTTGAAAAAGTCTTTGTTTTGTTTTTCTATCACGAATGTGTGTTTTCCCCATCATGTTTGCGTGTTTTCCTATCACAATTGTATGTTTTTGCCATCGTCTGCGCTGTGTGTGAGACGTGCCCTTCGCTTGTCGACTCCACAGAGAAAATATATTTAAAAAAAAAAGAAAAAAAAAAGAAAAGGTTAGCTTGACCTGTTGCTATGCACTGGCATTGTTTGACCTGTTTTCAAATATTGCCCGAGGCTATCGGCAATGCCTAAGGAATTGTCGCCCCCCTAAATGGGGAGATGGATGGTCAAGTGGACCAACGGTTGTGCAGACGCTTTCTATTTAAAAACCCAAAGCCCCCCCCCCCCTCCCCCCGTCTCCTCCCACATCTGAACAATCTTGCTAACCACAAACTCTACAGTTGAGATGTGTTTTTTTTAATCATCATTTAGTTTTGTATCTCTTGGCCTATAGATGTATCCGTGTTCTTAGTTGTTATGTTAAATGCGATCTGAGCTTACATTATGTTTGTTGGCAGCGCTATACAAATGTCATCATCAGCATCCTATATATAATCAATCTCAAATATAGTACTACACTAGAAAAGTCTGTCTAAGATGTGGCTTCATAATAGTCAGTCTAAATTATACACTAAAAAAATATTTCTAATGTGTGGTCTGGAATAGTCTGTTTCAGGTGACCCCATAATAGTCTGTCTGAGATGTGGTTTCCAAAATATCTTTTAAGATGGGGTAGTGAAAAATGTGATGTGGCCCCATAATAGTCTGAATTGTGGTCCCTTAATGGTCAGTCTGAAATCTACACTAGAAAAGTCTGTCTCAGATATGGTCCCATAATAGTCTGAAATCTACACTAGTAAATCTGTCTCAGATATGGTCCCAAAATAGTCTGAAATCTTTACTAGAAAAGCCTGTCTCAGATATGATCCCAAAATAGCCTGAAATCTACACTAGAAAAGTCTGTCTCAGATATGGTCCCAAAATAGTCTGAAATCTACACTAGAAAAGTCTGTCTCAGGGGTGGTCCCAAAATAGTTAGTTCGAAAAATACCCCCCAAAAAAGTCTGTCCGGGGTATGGTCCTAAAAAAATTATTCTGAAATATAGACCAAAAGATCTGTCTGTGGTTATAGTAGTATGAAATGTAGACCAGAAAAAGTCTGCCTAAGGTCTGGGCCCAGAATAAAACATCGCCAGGCAACTGCCTCTGATTGAAAACTCAGGGAAAGAAACGGGAAAACCACCAATATTAATGTTGAGTCAGCTCTAAAAATAAACCCTTACTCATCATAAAACACGCATCCTTTTTTTTTTAAATTTTTAAATGTTCATAACATTAAAAATATAGTCTAGACTCTAAGAGTACTGACAGACTAAAAAATATTATTTATATCGGCTTTTGACTTTAAAGTTACTATAAACTACAAAATATAATCTTCTTGTGCATAATCATTTGGAACTTATTCGTGCAATTCGAAGCACAGAGTTTGAACAAAAAAAAAAAGTAGCTTATAAACAAATTTTTTAAACTAATAAACAAGCATTTTAAGTTGAGTTTTTATTGTCCCCTTGAATCCATTCATTTATTATTTATTTCATTCTGTATTTTTTTCCATCATTCATTTCTTTCTTTTTTTTTTCTTTCTTTTTTTTCCCGTTCATTCATTTTTTCCTATCTTTCTTTCCTTTTCATTATATCTTTCTTTATTTCTGTATCTTATTCATTCATTCATTCTTACTTACTTACTCGTTATGTCCACACAATACTACAGAATCGATTCAATATCCTCGCCTAGTGTGTGGGAGAGAGCGAAGGAAAAACTAAACTGAGTTGTTTTATTTTTCTTGGTATCGAGCCAAGCTTTTTTTTTTGTGATAGCGAGCTTGTCGCTGATTCGAATATTTATCTCGACCTCGTCGCACAGCCCCCCGTCACACACACGCACGCACGCACGCACGCAAATTCTCTGTGACACATTCGCGCGGCGCAGGTAGCGCAAAAAATACCTGTCCCACCAGACCATGTCACAGGTTTTCGAAACGTCATGTCTTCTAGTTTCGCTTTTGGGATTTGTTCATTCACTGAGCAGGCTTAACAGCAGAGACAGTCCTAATGTTGATTTCATGATACTTGCAAGATAGTGGTGACTATTTGTGCTATTTATTATTATAACTGTGAATTCGGTGATTATATTATTATTATTTCTTCGTTTTGGATATCCACAGATTCAGGTAAAATTTAGGAACACAACAAAATTTGAGTCACCGCTGACTTTTTTTTCTTTCTTTGTTCGTTCCCCTCCACAAAGAATATGAGTTCACTGTCTTGTTAATATTGTCATTATTGTCTTATGCGTTTTGGGGGCCTTTTTGTGTTGGGGCTAATTAAACAGAATCGAAGATGCCTATTAAATATAATATATTATACCTTAGGTCTACACCCTAAAAATATTAGAATCTACATTAAACGGAAAATGTTTAGTCCCAAAATAGTAGGCCTACAATGTGCATGGCTAATGGCTAATCATTAATGTTTATCTTATCTTACATATTTCAGACGCTCCTTCTATAAAAGAAGATTGCGTCCTACGCTCATTTGTGGTCTGCATTGACGAATAACTTTATACCTTCTTACTATTTTCTTATATCTATCTAATGTAAAGGCGACTTAAGGGCTATGGTAGGGCTATGCCGAATATACGACTATAGTCCTACTGTGACTGTGAGCCATTTGTGCGAAATGTATTTTGTTTATCATCAATCAAATAGTATTGAATATCTTTCATAATTTCCTATACGTAGCCGAGTTTTACTGATACTGTTTATGTGTTGTGGTTATATGGTCGTGTTTGCTTTAATGGGTTTATCGATCTTTCAGGGGTTTTTCCTTGCTCTATACTCAATTGAAACTCTATTGTTTTTCGTCTATTTTTAGACATTGCTAATTACGGGCACTGAGTCTAGCAATGGGGAAAATATTTTGGTCTATTTCGTCGGATGGAAGTAATAAAACTACAACAATTACCTAAACATTATGTAGGCCAGTGTTTAAGTTCTATTTATGTAGGCCTAATGCGTATCTCTGGCGTGATTTGTAGGCTATATATTATCTTGCATCTTAGTTTGATTGTAGAACACATAGTACCATGCCATCACATTGAACTAAATATCTTGCATCTTAGTTTGATTGTAGAACACATAGTACCATGCCATCACATTGAACTAAATATCTTGCATCTTAGTTTGATTTGTAGAACACATAGTACCATGCCATCACATTGAACTAAATATCTTGCATCTTAGTTTTATTGTAGAACACATACCATGCCCGCACATAAAAATTTAACTAAATTTCTTGCATACCTTGTCTGATTATTTAGCATACTACCAATGTTGAGCGTAATATAACTCTTAGTCTAATACTTTAATATGTGCTTCCATATTACCGCAGTTTGGCAAAATATAGGTTCTCTTTTGGCTGATTTTGTATAGCCTAATTAAATAGATTGGAAAACTATATTGAATCTTAGCATAATTTTATAACACACCAAAAGACCAAACCATCACAGTTCGACCAATAATATTGCATCTTTGTTTCTACCATACTACCACAGTTTAGCGAAACATATTCATATAGTATTTTAGGCAGATTCTATAACAAGTTAGTCGCCAATATATGTCCTTGGATCTTCTTCTTTTCACGTTGGGCGCAAATATACTTTACGCCACACCGACCCATACTAACACATAATGCTAAAATACTACCACATAATGATACTTTTTTTTATTATCGAGATTTGAATCCTAGCCCTTCTGCAATACCATCTCAACATATCTTTATCTAGTCTACCTCGCTCCACTAGCCCAGAGAAGAAAAAAAAAACGATAGCAGCATCATACAAACAGAATTGTGGAGCCACGGTTGAAACTGTAATCTGAGCCACCACCACCATCGCCTATTCTTTGAAGAATTGTAGCTTTCGGCCCAAGTACATTGTTAACCCACCTCACTAAACACACACGCACAGATCTACGGGAGCCTATAAAGATGCTATCTTGTAAAGGAATGGCTTGCGTTTCTACAATAAACCCACAGTCGCCGTATGGGTCGATGATATAGTGTATACTGTCTTATCCAGCTATTAGCTGCACATACTTTTCTGTGTGTGTGTTTATGTTTACGTGTGTTTGTGTGAGTCTGTCCCATCCGTTTGTTCTCATTGTAAACACACACCCACACATATGTGTTTGATGTATTTCACGTGTGTGTGTATGTGTGTGTTTATTGTCACGATATATCCATAGATTTATTGGTTCGTGTATCGATATGGCGTTGCCACAGCCAGCACGCCCACGTAGAGGTAAGGGCCATGGCCTGTTTATATGGGTGACATTTGATCTTCTTGTCACTCCCCATCTCCTCCCCCCCCCCAGACCTACCATACAACCGCGCCCCCGTGTGCGCCTTGTCACGCTCATGCTGTTTTCTTGCTCGCTACGGCTCTGTCACGCCTATGTCACGTGGAAGGAGTCGTGGCATGTAACATAGTGACATGACGTGACACTATTTCCGTGATCACATCACATGGTGACACTAGTGTAACTATGGAGCGTGATCGCCTACCACGCGTGAGCGTGATGTTAAATCACGTGGCACCATAAAGCACCTGCAATACCTGTGGAATATAAAATAGACAACAACACGGCGTGCTTTTTTAACATTCCAGCGTTAAGCATCATATTATTGTAACTCCTGTGTAAACTATCTTAAGTAAACCCAACACAAACACAACAGAGTGTGACAAAAGATCACACAAAAGCTAGAAAATAAAACACAGGGTTCATACAGTTTGAGAAAGCTTGAAACAAAAAGGTTTCGGAAAATTTGTGAAAACTGACCGAGCTTTGAGACAAGTTTGAAAACCTACAAAGGTTGGGGAAAGTTGTGACAACCTACAAATGTTTATGACAGTTTTTGAAAACCTATCAATGTTTGTGACAGTTTTTAAAACCACTCAATGTTTGTGACAGTTCTTAAAAACTATCGTTTTTCAATTTTCGTGACAGTTTTAGATAACTGGTCAAGGTTTGGGAAAATTGGGAAAACCTACCAATGCCTGGGATTACATAATTACATCAATGCATGACAAGTAAAAAAAAAGACATGTAAATATATTTGTCTGGCATTGACTGCAAGAGAGCAAACATCTATGAAGACTGTTTAATAAGTAGTCGAAAAAAAGAAGAAACTATTATTAACCACTGCTTGTTATAGTGACGTGATTATGCTGTAACTCCCAATGACATAACCTGACGTGAAGTAACATAACTGTATGATTCACTTTCGCTCAAAACTTACAACACCACCAAACACATTATATAAACTAACACATGAAGTAACATAACTGTATGATTAAATAACATAACTGTATGATTCACCTCCACTCAAAACTAACAACACCACCAAACACATTATATAAACTAACACATGAAGTAACATAACTGTATGATTAAGTAACATAACTGTATGATTCACCTCCACTCAAAACTAACACCACCAAACACCTATAGACTAACACACTATAAATCTATATAGACTATATATTGTTGAGTCAACTATCGACAGATTTATACCGTGGGTTATTGACCATCTGTCACACGTAACTTAATAAAACAACTACCAGTACTACACAGCTATGGTGTCCAATACTAGATCTATAATCGAGCGTGCTCTAGGCCTTGTTATATAGCACGTAAAAAAACTCTTTAAATATAGAACAAAATAACTTCATTAAAGGCAATGTTAATAACCTCCCCTGTGGTAATACATGTCATCTTAGAACGGGTATTTCGCTTATAATAAGGCAACGCCAGAACTTCCACGAGTGTTGAAAGAAAAAGGATGTTCACCTTCTCCTTGAAATTATGTTCTAATTATATAAATCTTTAAGCTCGGTTGAGTAGCATTCGGGCATGGAATGGGTTGCCTGAACAAACCAGGAAAAACAGTAACTTAGCATTGGTTAAAACATTAATAAAAATGCAAGGTTAGACTCGGACCACGGATGAGCGTCGGACGCAATAATCTTCTTTATAAAAGGAGCGTCTGTAATGTATAAGATAAATTTTGCCCCACTCCCGATAAACTGTATGTAGACGCTCTTGTAAGGTAATTACGTTCGGTCAGTAAATTATATCTACTGAATCGTTTAAAGTGCGTGTTATCAACTTAAGACGGTCTCTGTGTTGTGAGGTTTTGTTTGTTTTTATAAGGTCCTAATCTGTTGGTCATGTTGACCTCATCTATTTCCTTATTCTTCCCCCCCACACACCCACCCCCCATGACAGAGTGCAACCTCGTTCTTAACTGGGATCGATTTGGCAGTATCTTGTTATCACTGTGTGTCACTGTGTCTCAGTCCTAAATACTTAAGTGTAGGCTTATAGCCTACTGTGTTAACAAACGCTTTTATTGATTATTGATAAACTGTGATGGGATGCATAGGGAATAGTCGATCCCATATATAGCTGTGTGTAGAAGAGAAAATCTACGTAAAATGTTAAATACATTAGCTGTATTGTGGATAACGGCATAGGTGTAAGCTACGTAAAGCAATTAAAGTAAAGTACCCTTCGGACCAAATTGATCATAGGGCTGGTGAAGCAGCGTTCACCAGTTTATGTGGCCACGCCATACTAAGGGATGTGTGGCCAGTACAATGCCCAGCCGCTTTACTTTACCCCAACTAATGTCAGGTACCCATCAGAGCTGGGTAGACTAAGGGACACCCACAGAATAGGTCTATACCTATTCTGCGGGGACACCCTAAAGTCCTGGGGAAAATCCTAGCCTCCACCAGGACTCGAACCCAGGACCTTCAGTACACCCTTATCATATATATATATATATCAATCAGATATTACTTAAATACCAACCAAAGAATAAACCGAATACAAATTAAATTCCAATCCAATAAAACGACTTGGATTTGCTGAAGTCATATTATGATAAAATGTAAATATAGCATTTAAATCTTAGCCCCCCTATATAAAAACAAGATACTTTTGTAAACATTGAAGGTACTCATGTATTCTAACACCTTGACAAGATAACAGCTGTAATAGAGATATGTGTTATCATTCAAGTGCTAAATTTATATCTAAAATATCTGATAGTATCTAACCAAGTGATTCTCATGCTTTTTGGGCTCTTTGGTACGATTGGTCATTAGTGATATGCGATTTGTTCTGTTTACATGCGATTTGACATTGTTATAGCGAATATTCTCAACTGACAAGAGTAACACTAGTAGTCAAATCACTAAACCTAGAAACACTAGAGGACAGAAGGGCAAAGAGTAAAGTAGTAATAATACACAAGACATTAAACTCTAATTTAGAAATACGGCACAATAATGGCCTATTGCAAGGCTCAGATAAACATAAAGACAAAAACACTTTACTTATCCCTTATGCGGGAACAAATGCATATAAGTTCTCTTTCTTCCCGAGTGGCATTCGGGTATGGAATAGGTTACCTGAACAAAACAGGAAAACCAGTAGCTTAACATTATTTAAAACATTAGTAAAGACGCAAGACTAGACTCGGACCACGGATGACCGTAGGACGCAATAATCTTCTTTACAGAAAGAGCGTCTGTAATATATAAGATAAGATTATATTTGACACTGGGTATATGAGACAAGAAGTGAGTTTTCAGTCGAATTGTGTGTTGGGCGTTGGGACATGTAAAAGATGTGTTCCCCTTACTAGATATGTATAATATATAATGTACACTTCCTTCTGTTAATGCATTGAGACATGAAACGTTATAAAAAATGTAAGGGTCAGTGAATCCATAAAAAAACATAATACACATTTTTTTTTTCAGAAAAGCTAACACCGCAAAATGTTGTCTAACCGGTGCCGATGTAATTTTCCGCCTGTGAGATTAATTTAATATTTTGAGTAGGTGTTGCCGTCAGTCAATGACAGTTTTAAAAAAAAGGTTCTAAACAAGGGCAAGTCTACGATTATACACGCGAAGCGGTTTTTGAAAAGAAACAAAATTCAAAAAAAGATTTAATACGTGTGGCACTGCTATGTAGAAATGCCACTTTTTTAAATATAAGACTTCATATATAGACAACGCGGATATTGGCAACACTTAAGCTTATAGACGTTTAATTTTTCTATATTATTCTAATTGGCCTTGAGGAAATGGGGAAATTTAAATTTTCATATTCTCGTTTTTTTGTAACGAGTTGATATTTTCATAGTAGGCCTATCTTCTGTGTGTATGCCTTTTTTTAATGGAGGAGTGATTGTGTGTGTGTGTGTGTGGGGGGGGGGGCTAGTTCTCAAGCGTTTCACTACATTGAGAAAGACACATACCGGAACGAACCCCCACCCTCCGTCCTTGGTGGGCTTTTGATAGTTCAGAAATGCTTGTCCCCCCCCTCCCCCTCCAGACCTTTGGTTTCGCATCGCTGGTCATTTTATTTCTATTTTTCTTTTTGACCTTTCTTTCTCTTGGTACAATTTTAGGCTTCACTATTATTTTCCGTATTTTGGAAAATGTGACCTTTTGACCTTGTTAGTCACTGACCAAGCTGGTCATTTGGCCACTGGTGCGCCGTGTTCACCGGACCGTGGAGATTAATGGTGTGTTTGTATGTGTGTTTTGGGGGGAGGATTTAGTAGGGCTACCGGGATGCAGGGCTACCGGGATGCTGTCGCTACTGTCGAAAGCTAAATGGTTAGAGGAATGGAGAAGAGTGGAAAAGGGGGGCACCTGGGGAGGAGTTGCAGGGGGGGGGGGGTCTTAAAAAAACAACTTGGGTCACATCGTGTGCTGAAATTAACCTTGGCCGCGCTGTGTGTTATTTTTTTCACAACCTGGGGGTGTATAGACTAGTGCTCAGTAAAAAAATGGAAACGGTAAAAGTGGAAATAAAATTATGGCAATGGTGACAATGGAAAAAAATCGGTAATAATGGCAACGGTAAAAAAAGGCAAATACTCTATCTACTGTTTTAATATAAATGTATTGATCGCACTCTTGTCTACTTAACGAAGTTAATGGTTCAGTGTAGAACACAGCAGCGTCTGATAAAGATTAAGATAGCATACACACATATGCTGACCATGCTTCCTTTTTCGCCCTGACTCTACGCCAGCTTCTCGACAAGCACGCCCCGCCATCTTTGTGTGCAGTTTCTGAGCGACCGCCAGCTCCTTGGTTTTCTGACGACGTCAAAGCAGCCAAGCACGAACGACGACGGGCCGAGCGCACTTGGCGACTCTCCGGCCTCGAGATCCATCGCCAGATCTTCAGGGACATGCGGCTCCGCGTCAAGGAAGCCATCACTGCCGCCAAGGTCCAGCACTACCACAACCGCATCACGCAAGCCTCGTCGTCCAAGGAGCTATTCTCTATCATGTCCACCCTCCTCGGCTCCTCACCCTCTCTACCCCTCCCCACCATACACCCACCCGTGGACCTCCCAGAACTCTTCTCAGAGCACTTTAAGGAGAAGATAGAGAATCTGCGTAGTTCTCTGGATCATGATGCATATCGCCCTTCCCCACCCTCTCCCGCCTTCTCTGGCTCCCCTCTCACCTGCTTTAAACCTGTCACCATCGACCATGTTAAGCGCATCATTATGAAGTCCCCCATCAAGACCTGCGAGCTTGACCCTCTGCCAGGCTTTCTGTTCACCCAGTGCTTGGACAAGCTCCTGCCTTACATCACCGATACCATTAATACCTCCCTCTCCACAGGCATCGTTCCTAACTGTTTTAAATCCGCCATCGTCCGCCCACTCTTGAAGAAATCCGGACTTGATGTAAATGAATGCCGGAACTACCGTCCAGTATCAAACCTCCCCTACCTCTCCAAGCTCCTGGAGCGCATCATCCTTGAGCAATTGAACGTCCACCTGTCCCTGAACTCGCTTATGCCCGTGTTCCAGTCGGCATATCGCCCCAATCACAGCACTGAGACAGCACTACTGCGGATCACCACCGACCTCCTGAACGCCACAGACAGAGGTCTCGTCTCCGCCCTTGTGTTATTGGACTTGTCCGCGGCCTTTGACACGATCGACCACCACCTACTCATCGATCGCCTCAGCTTCACGTTCGGCATTCATGATATAGCCCTCTCCTGGTTCAAGAGCTACCTCGACGGTCGCTCCCAGACCGTCACTACTGAATCTTTGTCCTCCCAGCCCGTCACCGTCCGCTATGGTGTACCACAGGGGTCCGTCCTCGGCCCAGTCCTCTTCACTTTGTACACCCAACCCCTTTCCTTCGTCATCGAGCGACACAACCTTAATTTTCACTTTTTCGCTGATGACACCCAGTTCCTAAACAGCGCCAAGCCTGAGGACATCGACGAGCTCCTTGCTTCTATCTCCTGTTGTTTCCTGGACATCAAGAACTGGATGACAGAAAACAAGTTGAAGCTCAACAGCGATAAGACCGAAGCCCTACTCGTCGGAACGAGACAGAAGCTTGCTTCCCTCAGAGTGACTGACCTCCAGTTGGGTGACGTTACTGTGCCCTTCTCCTCAACGGTAAAGAGCCTCGGCATGTTTCTGGACTCCACTCTGTCCATGCAACCCCACATCTCCTTCCTGATCAAAACCTGCTTTTTTCACCTGCGACGTATTGCCACTATCCGTCGCTACCTCACTCCGGAAGCTTGTACCAAGCTCGTCATCACTCTCCTCTTCTCTCGTTTGGACTACTGTAACTCTCTTCTGGCCGGCCTTCCTGCCGCTTCCATTCAAGGACTCCAACGCGTCCAAAACTGCGCTGCCAGACTAGTCCTAAAGAAGAAGAAGTCCGACCACATTTCACCTCTGCTCTACTCTCTGCACTGGCTCCCTATTCAAAATAGGATTTTATATAAACTCGCATCTCTATGCTATAAATGCCTCAATGACTCTGCCCCGGATTATCTAATTTCCTGTCTGGAAATATATACAAAACCACGCCCACTTCGATCGGCTGCTCACAAACTCAATTTGACGATCCCGCGGACAAAACTCGTGACAGCTGGTCAGCGGGCCTTCACCTACTCCGGCCCCTCCGCATGGAACACCCTGCCACTCCAGCTGCGACAAAGCTCTAACTTTTACATTTTCAAGACCGGACTCAAGACTCACCTGTTTATTATTGACTCCTAGCCCACTTACATTTTTAAACATTTGTCTGTTATTGTTATCATCGTTAATTGTAATTGTAATTGTAGATGTAATTGTTAAGCGCATAGAACTAATTGCGGGATATGCGCTATATAAGCTTCATTATTATTATTATTATTATTATATTGTATGTATATATGCTCTTATCTGTCTCGCAAGACAATGGATGCGCCCTTAGGATTTTATAATTTTAATGAAGACAGCACTTGCTGTGGCTGAACAGCCCGATCCTCGAATGACAGTCTCTTGAGCATCCCTCGCATTTGAACAGTGAGGGCGGCTGTATGTAGGATGCTTTTTTTCTGCCGTCTGTCAATGTCAGCCTTTGCTTTTTTTCTGCCGTCTGTCAATGTCAGCCTTTGCTTTTTTTCTGCCGTCTGTCAATGTCAGCCTTTGCTTTTTTTCTGCCGTCTGTCAATGTCAGCCTTTGCTTTTTTTTGCTTCCAGTGAGGTTATCCCATTGTAGACGGCCTGTCGCCAGACTCCTCGGTCAGCTGCAACCTCCTTCCATGAATCTTCGTCTACGTCCATTTCCTTGAGGTCCCGCTTGCACACATATTTATATCGTAGAAGAGGCTGACCTGTGGCTCGAGATCCTGCGGCCATTTCCCCGTACAGGATCTCCTTCGGTATTCGCCCATCATTCATGCGCCTGGTGTGGCAAAGCCAACGCAGTCTACGTTGTGATAGCAATGCATACATGCTTACATAATTACATATAATATGTGTATTTAGAGACCCCTTAATATATTCAATTATCAATATTATCAATATCTGGGCCCGAAAGTATGGAATCTACCCACATCCAACACAGGCAGACAAGTTCTATCATCCCCTATAAAAAAAATAACCCGAAAACATATTTTAATATTTACCTTCGTTAAAATTTCTTTCAGACCACAACTTTTTAAAACTTATATTATGTCGGTTAATGCTAGACTACATTTACGTTTATATTATTTGTCCTGTGTTTCTAAAGTTATGTTATTATTAATTAGCTCAAAAACCTTTTAAGCCTAGATAATTATATTCGTGTTCTTGCTTGATTTGTTTTGCTCAATGTTAAATGCGCTCTGAGCTTACATTACGTTTGTTGGCAGCGCTATACACATACAATTATTATGATTATAGTAAGCCTTGTAGTTTCCATCAGACATTAATAATTAGATAGATTAGATAGATTAGCTAGATAGATAAAGAATAGATAGTTAGACAAATAAAGATCAATTATTACAGAATTAATAAATATTAATATAGAAATTCGATAAATTAGATAGATAAATAGATATAGTGATTAAATAAGATATATAGTAATTAGAAAAGTTACATAGATAGATAGTTGGATATATGGATAAACATTGGTCAATAGATACATAGAGTAAATAGATAGATTAGATTTTAGATAAAGTAATTAGATTACATCATAGGTTCTCAACCTTTTTCGGTTCACCGCCCCCTTTTAATTTTATTTTCCGCTCATCGACCCCCCCCCCCCCCCCCCCAACTTTAGCGCCCACTCCCCTTACGCCTCTGGACGTTAAAGGGTCAATATAGTTTCCGCAATTGTTTTTAGGCCGACTAGATTTGTGTGCTTATTTATTATCATTAAAAGAACTGAAAAGGAAACATATTGTAAGAAATTATAGATCAACAAATTATCTAAGAGAGAGGCAATTAGTCAGTAATTTTTGTTATATTACAAAGCAGAATTTGTTTGGTATCACTATTGAATCACGATTCTTTAATTAAAGGGAGATAATTAACCCGTTTCATTTGAGCTATTATTTCTAATGTTTCTTTTTTTTTCTTTTATAAAAGAATAAATGACTTACAATTTATAACTTTGAAATGATCAAACTGTAAAAAGTATTTGAAAATTACATAAATATTATATGACTAAATAATGTATACGTATATTTTCAAACATTCAATTAACTACCCAGTATGTACAATTACTACGTATCCATTCCGCTGAACGATGCTTACTAGTTTACTCTTTAGTCTGTCAACGCATTTAAGGACATCACAGTAAAACTGTGATCAAAATATCATTAATAGCAAATGTTTGGGCGACAGGGATCGGTCGGCGGAAGGGATGGATCGCGTGTCGTGTCGTTTGACTGTGCGGTGAACTAACCATATAACGAGCCGGCCGCACACCATAGGCCTACTCGTCTAATAGTGACCCCTAGTTGTTGAAAAAGTACATGCGATTCATATCTCCTATTAGTATAATAACATGTAGGCCTACTGTTGGGGGGGGGGGGGTATCAGATATTTAGCAGCACTTTCGTTTACATCACATTTGATCCAAAAACTAATCAATTAAAATAGCTGAGGTGTTCAAATTATATCACGTACGTTTGTACGGCCCACTTGCTCTTCACCGCCCCCCAATCGCCCCTGGGAATGTCAGCGCCCCCCTAAAGCTTCTCACCGCCCCCCGGGGGGCGCGATATCGCCCCCGTTGAGAACCTATGGATTACATCATAGATTGAGTAATTAGATATGTCATAGAGATTGAAAGGGTAATTAGAAATATATATTAGATATATTAGCATATTAGATACAGAGATAAGTAAATTAGATAATCTAGATATATAAACATATAGATGTATTCAATAGCCAATAAAGACCACACAAAAAAATGGTCCACATAGACGTAAAAAGTCACAGAAAAAAACCCTCACTATTTGAATGACGAGCTAAACATAAAATACAATTGACCTACCAAGTTCAGGGGGATTTACAAAGGAGGATCATATTCTTTACCTACATACTTTAAACGTCTGTCATTGGCTTCGTTCCATTCTACAATAAACACTCCCTATACAGACGAAGTCGGTCATCTTTGAACGCCTGTCATAAGCTTATTCACCCTTGTGTCAAAAACGTAACTTGCACAATGCAGTGTCAATAGACGTTTGTGTCTTTGTAGCAAGAAGGTTCAACTTAGTGTACGGTGTACGGGTGAATACCTATGGCTGCGCGGGTCTTAAATGGATGCCGCTGTATCGAATATATTTATAAATTTATTTAACCTTTCTGTAAAGATAGGTAGATCTCTGTCTGTCTGTCTCTCTCTCTCTCTCTCTCTCAATATTTCTTAATCTATCTACCTGTCTACCTAGCAACTTGTCTACTATATACCTACCTACCTACCTGTTTATAACTACATATCTACCCCCTACCTGTCTACCTATATATCATATATTTTAATATATCTAGCTTCCTACCTGTGTATAGACCTCTCTAACTGTGTCCATCTACTAACATACCCACCTTCATACTTATCTTTATACCGATCTACCTATCGACCCACCTGTCAATCTACCTACCTATATATCTACTAATACCAACCCTACCTGCACATGTTCACAAACCTATCTACCTATCTACTAGGCCTATCTATATCTCTATCTATCGACCTGCCTAACTACTTACTTACCTACATGTCTACCTACATACCTGTTAACTTTCATATATACCCGACAACCTGTCAACCTACCTGTCTACCAACCTATCTACCAACCTGTCTACCAACCTATCTACCAACCTATCTACCAACCTATCTACCAACCTATCTACCAACCTGTCTACCAACCTATCTACCAACCTATCTATCTACCAACCTATCTACCAACCTGTCTACCAACCTATCTACCAACCTATCTACCAACCTGTCTACCAACCTGTCTACCTACCTGTCTACCTACCTGTCTACCTACCTGTCTACCTACCTGTCTACCTACCTGTCTACCTACCTGTCTACCTACCTGTCTACCAACCTGTCTACCAACCTGTGTACCAACCTGTGTACCAACCTGTCTACCAACCTATCTACCAACCTGTCTACCAACCTGTCTACCAGCCTGTCTACCAACCTATCTACCTACCGACCTACCTACCTACTTATCTATCTAGCTACCCATAAATCTAAATATCTTTCTTAAACTATCTCAATATATATGTTATCTTTCTATATCTCTCTCCATGTAAAAGTCCAGCCTTCTTCGCTCAAGACTTTTCGCTTGTTTACTTTAACGCCCGGTCCCCGAAGCAGCCCTTTTTTCTTTCCTGACAGCCTGATAACTGGTTGACCTTCTTAAAACCTGATCACTTAACCCAGTACTTAAATCCCCCCCCTCCTTTCCACACGTCCAAGAAGTCCTCAAACATTTACCTGATGATTTATGTGACACTTCAAAGTGACATAACACTTCCATGGCGAGGATTTGGTTCCACTTCACTTAGTATTCACTTGGCAGTGTGTATTGTTTGCATGACTATTTAAAAATAAAGTGTTTTGACTATACACTTTGTGCTTAATGTTTTATGCGTTCTTGGCCAAATGTATTATAAGCTTAGCCAATACTTTTCTATTTACCGATCTGTCTATCAATGCTTTTCTTTTTAACGATCTATTAGGGCCCAACCGGAAATGGTCTCGGACATTCTCCTTAACCGAATATCTCGACCAGGATTCGAACCCAGGATTTTCGTGTTCTCCCCCCCCCCCCCCAAATGTAAAAAAAAAGAAACAAAGGCACCCCAACCAATTCCCTTACATTCTTGCTCTTTTTACAATACATAATTCCGGGAGCCCTCGTGTAACATCCGTAGTCACCTCCACCACGACCCTGCGGACTGCCCTGCATCAGACCTGCATGATGGTCTACGGACGTCTCTGAATTACCATACACATACATGACGGGGCATCATTGTGCAGACATTAGTTCATTTGCCGTGACCGACTAGGACAGACTGCACACACACACACATAATCAGGGGCGTTTAGTAGGTTGGGGACAACCATCCATCTCGCTCAATGTTGTCAAAATATTATCATTTTTTAATTTCCCCAAATTTACTTACATAATTTACCAATATATAAAGGGCACGGTGGGCGAACTGACAGTGCGTTCGGTTGGCATACCTAAGGATCTGGGTTCTAATCCTGTTTCCGGAACTGAAGGTGTTCCCCCCCCCCCCCCCTGAGTCTACACAGCTCTGAGGGGTAGGGCTGCCTGACATTAGTTGGGATAAAGTAAAAGGCGGCTGGGCATTGTGCTGGCCCCAGTATGCCGTAGCAACAGAAAACCAGTGAACGCTGCTTCGCTATAGATCAATTTGTTCCGATAGGATACTTTTTTTTCTACTTACAAACTCAACGTTATAATTTCTTGATATAGTGACATTTTAATATGTGCATTTGTGGCCATTCTATGCACCACGCTTAGTTCCAACAATTAACAAATAAACAAAAACTTGTCCCTTTCTTTCAAAAGCTTCTGCGTACGCCTATGCACATACTAAAATACGACTTTAGGACCTTAAGCTGTGTTTTTTTTCTTATAAGGACCTCTTTTATGACATCTGGTTACGTAAGCAAGGCGACACTAGGACATGACTCATGTCTGCACAACAATGCGTATGTTAGTTTGTATGTATGTGTGTAGTTGTTGTGGTGGTGGGGAGTAGGTGTGAAGGATGTAAAAAAAATAGGTCAGTGGGTTTAGGTGTTAGTTTTTTGGTGTGCGGATGTTATGGCGCAATTACTAGCGCGTTGTGTTGCTTTTGCATTATAATAAGCCTTACTATTAGGCTAGTAATGCGAAAACAACGAAATGCGACAGTAATTGCTAGGGATTTTTAAGGGGCGTATCTATGGGTTGTGCTGGCTGTGCGGTGCCAGAGGCGTATTTAGGCATGTTCCATTGGAACAGGGTCCCCCGCACAGAAGGGGCCCCCACACTTCCCCCCCCCCCCCAAACAAAAATGTGTTAGTCCACCAGGCGACATATAAAATATACGAACACTTCCTTTACCCATGGCCGCAACGCTCGCGAAGATTGAGAAACCACCGATACGCTTACACTAAGAGCACACCGGCGGGCTAACGCAAGGGTGACAGCCCCCCCCCCCCCTCTAAAATCCCAAAATCGCCGCTTGTGCTGTTTTGTTACAAGGCCCATAATTATCATGTTTTACACTTTGCATTTATGACGGCTCCGGTTTACTTCGTTGGTGGTAATACTATTAAACTGTAGTTTATTATTCCCTTAAGATGTCAGTTACTTTTCTAAACTGTCACTAAATGAATTAGCATAACAAAATTTTCATTAACCAGAACGTCTATTGCTTTTGATTGTCGTAGTTCTTTTTTAAATAGCTTTTTTTTCGTTTTGTTAATATTTTGTTTGTTTGTTTTTAGCTTTATCTATATTCGGGTTTAGTAATAAAAGCAGCTTTAACCAGTTTCCCGAGGTCACGGAGGGAATTGTGTGGCCAGCACAATGCTCACCAGACTTTAATCACCTCATATAATATCAGTCACCCATCAGAGGTGGCGGTAACAACGGTGATTTAGCGTCATCGCGCGACTTTTGAACCGAAAGTACCCCCAGGTCTTGAGTCCAGATGAATGCTAGGATTTTCCAAAGGACTTCTGGATTCTTTTGTCAACACAATCCTCTAGTTGCTCACTCTAGTATGTCGTAGCCACGGATATCATTGTGGGCGCTGCTTCGCCGGCCTTAAACATCAAATTGGTCTAACGGAGATATTCCCTACTGTATCGGAGCTGGGTAACTGCCCGTCGGACCAAATTGATCCATGAAGCAGCGTTCACCAGCCAGGAAAAAATCCTAGCCTGCACCAGGATTCGGTACGCTAGCCGAAAGCGCTGCCGCGCGGACACAGTGACCATCAGAACTGGGTAGACTCTAGAATACG
Organism: Anisus vortex; assembly: GCA_949126835.1. Classification (NCBI taxonomy): domain Eukaryota; kingdom Metazoa; phylum Mollusca; class Gastropoda; family Planorbidae; genus Anisus; species Anisus vortex. The sequence continues at coordinate 31,185,314 of OX421506.1, forward strand.
CTCCAGATCAGGGTAAAAATGTAATTTAAGAAAAAAAAAAGAAAATGTAATGAATTGATTTATTTAACAAAAAATTAAAATGGAATATGATATAATTAAAATCCTTATATCTATAATTTTTATTTATTATGTCGGAGGGGGTAGTATATAAATATTCATTTCCCGCCGGGGTATTTGAACTCGACACGCTCCATGCGGCAGAGAGTCGATGAAAAATCATTGGCAGCCACGTGTGGAGCTGCACAGATACACATCACGGGAGCTTATCTAAAACGTTGAATCGGGAAGAGAGGGGGGGGGGGCTTTTTGGTTTTTGATTGACACTCCAAATCATGTACACATCTACCTTCAGGTGGAACACAACGGACACACACACACACACACACACAATACCGTCTGTAGCCCTCCAGGGTCAAGGCGATAGCAGTAATCAATCACCTGTTAACACATTTTATAATGTCTCCTTATTTCCGTTGGAAGTGGCCCCGGGGAGAGGGGGGTGGGGGTGGAAGGGTTAGTTGAGGCCAAGGATTTAGCAGTATACAGGTAGTGTTTTCATACCGTGGCCAGCAACACCACAGAGACCAAACGTAACGAGGCTGTTAAACCTCTTTGGACCATGCGATCACAAAATCATATGTAGTGGAGGTAAACCCTCCTGCCCGAGGCAGACCACACGCGGCATGTCTATGGGATACGTTCAATTCGTCTCTTCTACAAGAAATTGATTGGTGGCGCATGTTTGACTTTTATGGCTGTTGGCACGGTGAATGAAGTAGAAATCCTACTACTGCACACTACTGTCAAAACGTTGCAGACCACTGCTTTAGACCAGGGTTTGGCAACCTACGGCACGCAGAGCGATTTTCAATGGCACGCGGAAGACCATCCAAAAAGTCTCTTCTACAAGAAATTGAGTGCTGAAGCATACTTAATGACTTTTAAGCTGTTCGCACGCTGACTGAATTAGAAATCCTTCTTTGGCACACTTTTATCAAACGGTTGCCGACCCCTGCTTTAGATCATGTGAATAGTGTTAGGCAGCATTCACAAGTTTGCGTTTTAAACGTGGTAGTAGGGGATTGTGCAAAAAGCTCAATACACAACCGCCTTTACTTTTTCCCTTAACTATTATCAGGTACACATCTGACCTGGGTACACTCAGGGGCAACCCTCCATACCCAGAAAAAAGATCCTAGCTTTCACCATTGTATTCTAGCCCGGGGCCCGGGACCTTTTCGGCACGATAGCCAACCGTGCTCTTCCAGCTAGCCAGACCACCGTGTCCAAATATTGGATGTGAATTTATTGATCGCTTTGTTTGAGAACCGCTGGTTCGAACCAGTCGCCAAATTATATACGATGATCACTTTACCGTTGACGTAATGGATGAGTGTTTATTGATATTGGGGGCAAAGAGGTTATGGAGTAATATTGATCAGTGGGTCGTTAGTCGAATGTGTTCTATACTATTTTGGAAAGCTTGAATTCGAGCAGTTTCTAGATTCAAGAGTTACGTTGGAGAGAGGGGAGTCTTTTTTTGTTAGGGCCGGGAAGTCTAGGAATGGTTGACGACTTACATCGGCCAATAAAACGTAGGACAAACAGGCCGACCTTTGCAATATTCGAATGTTTTTTTGTGTTGTATTTTTAAAGATATTTTTTTTTAAAAGTCGGGATGGTGTCCTTTAGTCTACCCAGCTTGGATTGGTTACGTGAGAGGTTGAGCACTGTGCTGGCCACACGATCACCTTGTATGCATTTGTCACGGACACCCGTTGATCACAGAGTGACCTCACGGACCAAGATGTCCTAAAAGTGATTCTTCTTCTTCTGCCGTCTCGCCCTCAAGGAACTGCAGACGATCTTATCGACGGCTGCGGTCCTTCCTAGGACATAGTCCGCCAACAAATACCCAGGTTTGGACGAAATCAAAGCCTGGTGCCTTGCAGGAAGTGGGTGGAACCACAATGGCTGGGGAACCCTTCCTAAAATTAAGGGCAGCAATCCGGAGAGTTGTGAGGGGCGCCCCCCCCCCCCAGATACTTGTGCACATAAAAACTTTCTGTTTCAAAAACGCCTTAAAGTGATGCTTTACCTTTAACATTGGCCAGTAAAATATTAAAAATAACAGTTTCATTTTGAGTGATAATTCGCCGATTAAGTCCCATTATTAGTAAAAGTAATGTCCCCGTTGTGAATTAAGTTTAGTCCGTTTAGATGGCCAAGCAAAAGCTCATTGAGTTTTAAGTGGCCGTTTAACGCAAATGAACTGAGTGTCCAACTCAATGCATATCTTTTCCCCATAATATTTACTTCTCTCCCCCCCCCCCCCCCCCCCCAACTAATGTCAGAAACCCACTGTAGTGAGCTGTGAAAAGTGTGAGATAAGTTTTTAAACTTTCGAAATAATTTTCGAGTAAGAACCTTGTACGTCCTTTAAACTAAACAGTCCGTGTATTGATGGAGAATATTAATAATAAATTCTGAAAAATATTAATGCTGGCTGTTTATGTAGCGCTTCTATTGATGCTATTTTAGCATGCTCGGTGCGCTCTAGAAGATTATTACGTCCACTAGGCTCTAAACTCCTGTAGTGCGACAGTGATGGGTCGGTGGCCGGCACAGATCCCGCGACGTGTCGGTTGACAGTCCGGTGAACTAACCGCAGGACCAGCCTTCCGTAAACAAGGTTCGACACAGTCATTAAGTTTGACTGCCCAGAGGCCATTAACCACAAACCCACTGTTCGGTATCATAAAAAAGACATAAACAAATTTAAATTTTACATTAATAATTCATTAATTAGACGAGATGCAGAATGGAGAAAAAGAATCTTGATGGAAAAGCACCTAAACATTTTAAAGATAACAGACACATAAAAACACAAACACAAGAACAACTTGTAATTATAATGTAATTATAGGTACATGTTTTTACACCAATTAAATTGTTTGTTGTTTGTTTCGCAATCAAACAAACAAATAATTAAACATGTTGTGTTGCTTCAAGTCTTTCAGAGTCATAATGAGTTTCGCCATCTGACTCTCCTTTATGTATAATAATAATAATAATGTATACTTAATTACTGAATTAAAAAAATGTGTAAAAAATGCAGAAACACAAGCTTGAACTCTAACGTTGCTCTACTACAGACCGTCCCCGACTTTAGGGCGAGCCTGAGTCTACCCAGATCTGGAAGGTACCTGACATTAGCTGGGATAAAGTGAAGGCGGCTGGGCATTGTGCTGGCCACAGATCCCCTAGTATGCCGTGGCCACAGAAACTGGTGAATGCTACTTCAGTTTGGTTCGAAGGCAACTTTACTTTTAATAGTCCTCCCCCTCTCCCCCCCCCCCCCCCCACACACAACATCTTCCCGAGACCTTCTCTTTTAAACTGCTTTTGAGATGTACTAATTCACATTCTTTTAAAGAGTTTTAGCTTCTGTCGTATTGAAAGGTTAGGCGTGCCCTTTTTTTTTTGCATACCCCATCCGTCCTTCTGACAGTGTCGGAAATTGTCCCTAGAATAAAAGATACATAAAAAAAAACTAACCCATAAAAACACAGTTTTTATTATACTCCCTTTCTTTGTAAACTAAGTTTATATTTTATTTAAATTTTGATAGATGAAAATAAATATAAGTGATATCATACCTTATGAATTTCCACACTAAAATTTTGCGCATCCTTTTTTTTTACTCCCTTTATTTTAAGTTTCAATGTCTGCAATCGTCGTGCAAAACTTTGCTTCGATTTTTCTACCACTTACCGTGGTTCAATCGAGCTGAAATTTGGACAGCAGATTTGTGGCGCCTAACAATACATCCTATTAAATTTTCAGTTAAAACAACTTAATAATACTATACTTATAACAATATTCATTTCTTAAAAGGAAAGTATAAGAAAAATGTTGGTTTCACTTTAAAAATGCCTGTGCAACTTTTTATAGTTTTTCGGCGCAAAGCTAGAAAAAAAAATAATGCGCTAAGATTATTTTTAGAACAATTCATACGGAGTAAGGAGATATTTTTGAGATTTGCGACACAGATATTTTTCTGTACGTTTCATTTGCAGTAGTCAATTAATTAATTAATTACATGATGGTAAACTTAGTTTGCAAATAAAGGGAGTATAATGGTTTTCTTGTTTCTAGCTTTGGCCCGCAAAAACCATAAAAAGATTAATCGCTTTGTTTCGGCTACATTGTATCGTTTTCAATCTATTTATTTCGTAAATACGAACAAATCCGAAAAAAATCTTTACTTATTTCTCTTCCGTTAGAGGCAGCCATGTTTGACGTGAAATATACTCTTCGATTCGCAAATTGCTCGAAGGAATTCGTGACTATTCCAAAGGCTATGATGCTGAAAATTTGATAGAATGTATTGTTAGTCGGGACAAGTCTGCTGCCCAATTTTCAGCTCGACTGGACGACGACGGGAAGTGGTCGAAAAGTCGATGCAAAGTTTTGCTAACAACCAAGCAAGTAGACAGACAGACAGACAGTACGAGTTAAAAGAAAGGGATTAAAAAAAAAACAAGAAAGAACACACACACAAAAAACACAACTTCTTTTTAGCTATAAATACAATTAACTAGTGATGAATTTCGTAGTGTACACTTTTGTAAATTTACATTTGCAATAAAACATAATGTTGGTATAAATTTAACTGATAACACTTTTGTTAACAAATGACAGTCCCGCTTAATATATTCAATGCATTCAATATGTGGCGAAGTGAACAAAGCGATAATTCTGTCGTATTTATTCAACACTAGATAGATGAGAGCCCCCCCCCCCCCCCCCCGGCATACATTTCGAATCACGTAGAGCTTCTTCTATAGAATCATCGACCTGTGTTTCTGTGTGTGTGTGTTGTTGTTGTTGCCAGACATGCCAATCTCGAGAACTAATGTCATCTCGTGTAAAAACAAACTACTGACATGTGACAACACACATCATGCCTTGGCAGTAGCTGCTGCACACTGCCTCCCTGTTGTCAGTCCCTCCCCTCCCCACCCCCCCTCTCCTCATTTCAACACTGCCGTCTGTTTCTTGTTGACAAGCATACAAAGAAATGGGTAAACAGTTGTTCATTTCGACGTTAGCCCGTCGCCCTGTTCCGTTTTCAGAAACATAAGTTTCCCACTTCAGAAATACATACATGTCACGTATAATATAAATGTATTTATAGTATTTTATCTTATATATTACAGACGCTCCTTCTTTCTTATCTTATACATTACAGAGGCTCTTTCTATATTATCTTATACATTACAGACGCTCCTTCTATCTTATCTTATACATTACAGACGCTCTTTCTATCTTATCTTATACATTACAGAGGCTCTTTCTATATTATCTTATACATTACAGAGGCTCTTTCTATATTATCTTATACATTACAGAGGTTCTTTCTATATTATCTTATACATTACAGAGGTTCTTTCTATATTATCTTATACATTACAGAGGCTCTTTCTATATTATCTTATACATTACAGAGGCTCTTTCTATATTATCCTATACATTACAGAGGCTCCTTCTATATTATCTTATACATTACAGAGGCTCTTTCTATATTATCTCATACATTACAGAGGCTCTTTCTATATTATCTTATACATTACAGAGGCTCTTTCTATATTATCTGATACATTAGAGAGGCTCTTTCTATGTTATCTTTTACATTACAGAGGCTCTTTCTATATTATCTTATACATTACAGAGGCTCTTTCTATATTATCTGATACATTAGAGAGGCTCTTTCTATGTTATCTTTTACATTACAGAGGCTCTTTCTATATTATCTTATACATTACAGAGGCTCTTTCTATATTATCTTATACATTACAGAGGCTCTTTCTATATTATCTTATACATTACAGAGGCTCCTTCTAAAAAGAAGATTATTGCGTCCTGCGCTCATTTGTGGTCTAAGTTTAGTCTTGCATTTTGATTAGTGTTTTAATTGATGTTAAGTTTCACTGGTTTTCCTGGTTTGTTCAGGTAATCCATTCCATGCCCAGATGCCACTCGGGAAGACAAGAGTTCTTAAATGCATTTGTTCTCGCATGAGGGATAAGAAAAGTAATGTTGTCGTTATGTTTATCTGAGCCTTGTAATCGATTATGATTAATGCATTGTGAAGAAGATAAAACCATATACTTAATGTATACTTTAACTTGATGTTCGTTTGTTCTGATGCGTCACTTGCCTACATAAATAAAGGCTTTACTCATAATCTATGTATTTGACATTTATTGAAAACAAATATGTCCGTATACATTCTAAAAATAGAATATTGGTCCAGTTACAGACATGTAGTCTATGTCTGAGTGTCTTATCTTTTCTTTTTTTTTTTTACTGCGTCTGCCGCTTTTATCATTCATACACAAGCACCACATACAGAGAACACACAATAAACAGAACGCACAAATCACTAATAAACACACACACACAAACATTACACACACACCACACACAACTGCACGTACACGCTACAAAGACACGTACAAAATACACCCCCCCCCCCACACACACATAATATTATACACCTAGAGCCGGGTTTACACCCCTAGAGGCCCTTAGCACTAAAAAAAAATGTGTGTCCCACCCCTCCCACTAAATTATTTATTCAGAATATAAACAAAATAAACCATTGGTCGGCAACCTAAGGCACGCGTGTCAGACTTGGCACAGACTTGGCACGCAGATATATTTTCAGTGGCACGCGTGAGACCTCCAAGAAGGATTAAAAAAAATGCAAGTCAAAACAACGTACGTCAGCATAACAAATGGCTACTGCGTGGCGAACTACACGAAAATCACACTGGACGTCGACTGTTTAAGTTCAAGAATGTTTTGTATGCAAAGATCTCATCATTAGACTTGTGATCTCTGATTGAATCTATTGGTAAATAAAAAATCAATTTTATAGTTGCTCAACCTTTATTGATTTAAAATCAATGCAAGTCTCTTCTACAATAAAGTGATACGGAATATAGTTATATGCTGTTACACACTGTGTTCGCTGGCTTAGATAAGGTTATGTCTTGAATAGATTCGTTTCTTGTCTAGAAGCAATAAAGGTGTATCTTGATGAAAGAAAAACTCAATGAAGCTGATGTTTCTGAATGACATAGCGACACTTTTCAGTGTCAAACAGCACTGGAAGTGTTAGACCACTGGAATAGATTTGCATTGAAACTGTAAAAATCTTGTCGTGAAATCTATTTCAAAGCATTTCACTACCTCCCTAATTTAAGGCAAATTAAGACAGAAATATTTGCTTATTAGAAGTAGATTGAAGCACTCAAAATGGAGTTTTCTAAACATAGGTTAGACTCAGAAATTGACGGACTCTTGTTTGCCTGACTCGCTTAATATAAATACAACCTACCAGATCTTTTTTTAGTGGAGGTATTTAATGGGATATTGGCATTTTAAAAAATGTTTAACATCAGAAAATAGGGCATCGAAATTTGCCGATTTGCGGAAAGAAGCTGCTTAGGTATTCGCTCCACTTACAGCTTTTGATTTACCTTACAAAAATAAGTGTTGTGACCAGATTTCATCGCACATGAAAGCTGTTTTAAGAATACAAGGTGGTCACTTACACTTGACCACTCAGAAGTGACCAAATCTTTTACAGACATTTACAATTAGCGAAAAGCATTCAAGGTCAAGGCGTTCATTAGTTTTTACAGACTAATTACATTCTAAAGAGTTTTTATGCACATCTCACTTAATTTAGTATGAATATAATTAATTCTAAAACACATTTATTTGTTTTATTATTATTGTAATTAATATAAGAGACATATATACTAGCAATATATTTTGTTACTGTTGTAATTATTAATGTTTTTAAAAAAATCCTCAAATCGACTCAAATAGTTAATGCAGGAAATGTTTATTTGCAACCGTTTAACGTCATTTAATTGTATACCCCTAACAACATCTTGATATGCTGTATCTTTAAAAAGAAACAATAATTAAAAAGAAATATTAGTTATATTACAAAACTTAACTTATTTGGCATCACTAGCTTTAAATTTGGTGAGTTTAATTTATTTAAAGTGAGAAAAATTTTCTTTGCGTTAATATTTCTAAATTTCTTTTTTTTTAAATAAATGACTTACAATTTATAACTAAAAAAATGATCAAACTATAAAATATAGCTGAAAGTTATATAGATATTATATGAAATTAAGAACTTCTATGTACATTTTCAAACATTACAATAACTACACAGTTTTTATAATTACTACGCATCAATACCACTGAACCGTAGTTCTTATTGAGTCTTAATCCAATAACTAGATTAAAAAAAATACGGGAAATCCCATTTAAGCTGAGATCAAACTATAAAGTAACATTAGCACATTCTAAAATGAGAATCAACTATTTAGACAATAATAATTAATGTGTAAGTTCAGTAATGAAATATTGTATTTTTATGAATGGATAAAAAAAAAGATGATAACCACAGACACGCTAATTTGTTCATAAATATAAAACACGTCAATGTTTTTATCTAATAACGCTTTTCTTTTGGCCTTTGTCTTGTTACAGAACTAAATAAATTGTCTTATAGAAATATAGTTGAGCAGGTTTACTTTCAGGCTGTTGGCACGCTGAATGATTTAGAAATCCTATTTTGACACACTATTATCAAAAGGTTGCCGTCCCCTGATATAAACCATAAAATAAATTTTTTTGATTGCAATGAAACCAAAAATTACAGTACGGAGGTGTTGTTTTATGTTTCTATACTTTCCGTTTTTGTTGTATATTTTAAGAGTTTTAAAAAGAAAAAAAAGAAAATGCACCCTGTGTAGTATTGCACCGCATGAACCTCGGTAAATTCCTGCTTTGGAATATTTCTATAGTGCCCCCATTCCCCCCTTTTTCCTTGATGTCCTAGGGCACGGGCTCATTTTGATTAATGGTTTGTCCAGCTCTGTAAGCACTCCATACACACACACACACACTCCATAACACCACAGACAAACCCCACAACAACTTACACACACATATTCGATGTACAACAAACATGCGCTCACAGTCACAATATGCATTGAATTGAACATATCAAATTACAAAAGCCCCAACAATAATTCTCCCTCTGAAACTCTGAAAATAATCAACTTCGGTAATGATTTAATTTCGGTCTCTGGAATCGGTGGATCATTTCATAAATCTCTTCCATTATTACATAATAATCTCACTGAGCCTGTTACAGGAATCAAACGAACTAAAACAAAAAACTGTCTCCAATCATGGCCGCATAATGACTCTCATATCTCCATGGTTACTGTCAACCAATCCACGGTAATTATTGAGCATATCTAAAGTAAAAAAAAAAATTGCACACCCCAGCTCCCCGTCTCTTTTCATTATACGTAATGTCGTAAGGATTCTTGCATTCTGTGTGTGTAAAATATCTGGGGGATTTACTAAACCTGACTTTCTCTTTAATTCTCTTTCTCTATTTCTCTCACTCCTCCTTTCTCTATTTCATTCTCTCTTTATCTTTATGGCCATCTCTTTCATCCTATCTTTCTCTCACATTCTTTCCTCTCTCTCTCTCTCATTCTCTCCCTTTCCTCTTCCTCCTCTTCACTATCGTTCTTTTTCGTTCTCTCTCTCTCTCCATCTCAGTTTTTAATGTTTGCCCCTTTCTCTGTTTCTCTCCTTCATTTAAAAACGCACAAAGGGAACTTTGCAATCTGTCTTTGTTATTTGTCTCACTGCTATAATAAACAACACTTAATACATGGTTAAGATGCTAAATGAGAAAACAAAAAAATTGACCTCTGATCGTTGTATTTTTTTAATTTCAGGGGTCGGGTCGATCTGCGCGTTTGTAAATCACGTGGTTGAAACTCAACAACTTGTCTGAAGAAATTGCACTGGCTACCTATTAGCCTATAGATCTAATGCTTAGGATAAGAGTCAAAGTTCAACAGTGACTGCGTTCAAACAAAATTCATCAACAACTTCATGGTACCAAAAGTAAAAAAAAAAAAAAGAAAAAACATTTGCTTCTCGCTCTTATAGCGTCGTAGCTTCTCGGAGGTGGAACGAACTTCCCCCCAAAAACACAATTAAACAAGCGGATAATATTGACATTTTTAAAAGAAAATTAAAAACATACTTATTTGATTTAATTTAATAACATATGGTAAATGTAAAGCGCATTCGAAGACTTGTTGTTACGAATAGCGCTATATAAAGAATGTAATTTGTAATTTGTTGAAAACAACACAATCGTCAGAATATTTACATTGTTGGACAAACGAAAATTGCGCCAAATGAAAAAATGTAAATAATAGAGACATATGTAGATGCCTTTAGATAAATTTATCAATACAAATTTACACACATTGAATAAATTTTGCTCGAATTTGTCTATTTTATCTTTTCTATCAAGGTTAAAAATCATTATCCGCCTTCTATTGGGTCAGATTGACCCAAGGTCTGCACTCAGTAAACTGTAAACAATCTCTTTGTTTACGTTGATCAGCAGTATTGATACTGTTTCTATTTTAGAAGTCTATTTTAATTGTTTATTTTAATGGTCATTAATAATGACAAAAACCAACAACAAACTTTACAATGACGGTAAATCGCTATTTGTTGGATCATTAAAAACAATCGTATTTTTACATCTCAGGCATAAACCAGCGTACATTTATTCAACACCAACTAGAAAATAAAAAAAAACAACAACAGCTAACCTCGTTTTGAAATAATTCCGGAAATACATATAAGGCCTGTTCAAAGGGGGACATTGAGGGGGAGCCCCAAAAAAGTAACATTGATAAACCATAACATTGATTTTCTGTTGTAATTAAAACTGATTTGCAGACGTGTAGCATGTGTACGTTCTTTTTGCGGCAATTCTAATCTCGTTTCTTATCAAACAATCAATAAATCAATCCATTATCTATAAGTGTATCCGTCTCTTCTATCAATCCTCTGTTCGTTCGTAGATCCGTTCACCTGTCCGTCCATTCGTCAATCCATCCATCCACTACACACATTCGTTTATCGATCTGTCTTTTGTACGTTTGTTGGTCTTTCTCTCTGTCCAATACTATCTGCTCATCTGTCTGTGTGTCGTCAGAGTTGCCTGAAACGCATTTCTGTCTATCTACTTGCACGTATGAAACCATCCACCTATTTGTCCGTCCCACTCACATGTCTGTCTCTCTGTCTCTCTACATTTCGATCAGTCTATTTAAAACCAATACCACAGATATACTGTGTATCACAGATATACTGAGTATCACAGATATACTGAGTATCACAGATATACTGAGTATCACAGATATACTGAGTATCACAGATATACTGAGTATCACAGATATACTGAGTATCACAGATATACTGAGTATCACAGATAAATAAATAAATAAATAAATATGAGACTTATATAGCGCATATCCCGTTCCTGTTGGGAACAGTTCTATGCGCTGCTGTAAACATAGTGCTGCCTACTGGCGCAAATACGTTTACAGGCCCAAAACTCCTGCAGGGTGACAGGGATCCGCCGGTGGCAGGGATAGATATACTGAGTATCACAGATATACTCTGTCTCTCTACATTTCGATCAGTCTATTTAAAACCAATACCACAGATATACTGAGTATCACATATACACTGAGTATCACAGATATACTGAGTATCACAGATATACTGAGTATCACAGATATACTGAGTATCATATGGGGATTGGAGGCCGAGCGACAGCGCGTTCGACTGGCGAACCGAAAGTCCTGGGTTCGAATGCTGGTGGATTTGTTACCGGGACTCGAGGGTGTCCCTGAGTCTACCCAGCTTTGATGGGTACCGGACCTTAGTTGGGGTAAAGTAAAGGCGGCTGTGCATGGTGCTGACCACACAATCACATAGTATGCCGTGGCCATAGAAACTGGTGTACGCTGCTTCACCGGCCCTATGGATCAATTTGGTCCGACGGGATACTTTATTCACCTGTTTGCCCGTCCCACCCACAAGTCTGTCTCCCTGTCTCTCTGCATTCTACTGAGTACCATCATTGCTCTAATGACTAATGCGTCCATTACAACGCCGCCAATAAACTAATTGAAAGCTACAGCCATAAAAACAAACATAATACTATTGATTATCCATAATAACGGAATGTGCGACGCTTCTCACTCATTTGTTCGATCCCCGTCGCTTTTTAGATACATTTTAATGTCCTTGAAAAGCACCAACGAATTCAAATGATATAAACATAGCATTCGCGTTGCACTTGGCTTTATTGACAAGTCTTAATGAGGCGTGAACTTTTGAACCCGAATGTTCGTGAACATCCTGTTCTATTTTTAAACTAATAACAAAAAAAGCATGCTTTTGCTGGTGTTTGACAATTGATTTCAACATCGACGGCCAGTTCTAGTCTTTTAGAATTATTCAAAGGATACAATATTAGTTATGAGGAATCCGTTTTTAACATCAAAAGTGAACAGGCGATAATTTATACTCAAGTGTTAGTCGCGTGACGTTAAATTGTTATTTGTTTACAAAATAAATGAGTCAAGAGTTGCGTTTTCTTGGTTATTGAAAAACAAAATGCGTAAATTCATAAAAACGAATAACAAAATTCTTTTGCATTAAGCAATAAGTTTGATATTTAAAAAAGGTGATTATTCCCTTCTGACTTTCACAATACATTGTTTTGCTTTGTAAACATCTATTGGAAATGAAATAAATTTTAATCCCCAACAAATTTGAGTACAACCAGTAAAGTAGCACACATACATTGTTTCGAAGAAAATGATCGAATAAGAACGGAAATGTTTTTGCACGTGACCTTTTATGCATGCATACACGTTAAGACTTGTCCATTATAGACGTCATGCTAAGACTAAACTCTAAAACGCAAGAGAGTAGGTCAATCACCTTCTTTATCTTCATTAACAGGTGTTTGCCAACTGTGTTCCTATTTATAAAGTCATTTAAATACATGTTAATCGACGACATTTCAGGGTATCACCATAAAAAAAAGAAGAGCTTAATAGTTCATAAAGATATTATTTATACAAATCGTACTCCATAAAAGATCATTCATTACAATAAGATAATGTATAACGGAAGATCATACGTAAAAGAGATCATGCATCTTACAAGATCCTACATGTTTGAAAGATTATGCATTGTGAAAAACCATGCATCATATAAACAAATATGAAAATATATTGATATAAAAATATTTCTTTGAATTCACTTAGACCAATGGTGTACAAAAGGTGGCCCACGGGCCACAAAACGGCCCGCCATGCCTTTTACTGTGGCCCCCGAAGAGCTTCTAACGGCATTTTTTAAAAATTGGTTGCATTAATAATGCAAATAAATTTTCAGACTGTGTGGCCCGTCTTGTTGTATAAAATTTCATATGCGGCCCAAAGCAGAAAAATGTTGCACACTCCTTAGACTTTGGTCAATTTCCTTATTAAAAAAAAATCAACCGCATTTGAATGTTTCAAGGGAAATAATCCATTATCCTTACATTATTTTTTGTTATAATAGCTGTTCATGACGGTGTATCTAAGGGCCTACGAGTTGTTGTTTTTTATTTTAATCTATATTTTATTCAAAATAAAAATATTCTTAGCGTACAGTAAAAGCGTCTCTGTTTTTTTTCCCGTTAGTTTTTTTAAATTTCTTTTAGACTTAGTTTGAGAATGAACTTTTTTATAAGGGGAAAAACATAGACTCAAATATTTTACATTAATTTTATCATAATAATCTAGTAAAATATACATAATAAAAACAAAGTTTTATTCCATTTACCTACACCAAATCAGTATCAGTTGTCCTTTCTTTTATGAAAAGATAAGGAATGGGTTGTCAGAACTAGTGAGAGAAAAATACAACTCAACTATACATCACTGAAGCCATTTTTTTTTTCCAGAAATAAAAACTTCTCCATAAACCTGTCGCCAATTTGTTATGGACGTAATAATATTCTTGAGTGAATACACACCTGTGGAATATAAATTAAGAAATAAAAAAAAACACATAAAGACTTGAAGCAAACACATTTTAAAACAGTAAAAAAAAAAGCAAAGAAAATATTTAAAAATAATGAAATAAATACAACATTGACAATACTAAAAATGTAAAGAAAAAATACAGCCTTGAAAATACGCGAAATGTTAAGCAAAAAATTCAGCCTTGAAAATAATCGAAATGTAATGAAAAAATACAGCTTTGAAAATATTCGAATAGTAACGGAGGAAAAAGCCCCCCAAAAAATAATGAAAGCCTTGAAAACATTTGAAACGTAAAGATATAATACAGCCTTGAAAATATTCGAAAAGTAAAGATATAATACTGCCTTGAAAATATTTGAAAAGTAAAGAAAAAAAAGCCAAAAATAGTAATAGAAAAGGGAAGAATGTGTGAACTCAAGAAAGTAAAAAGAAAGTAAGATGGAAAAGGAAGTAAAGGTTAATCAGATACAATTCTGTCATGGGTGTTATCGCTACATCCTGAATTCTTGGCTAGAAGTTACGGCTATTGGGTTTCCATAATTTATACACGCCAGTGAACACATACAGTGACAAAAAGTTTTTTACATTGTAATAAAATCATTATATAAACAACATAAAACAGAAATGCTTTCGTTTGTAAAGTGCTTACTGTTGAACTTTTAAAAAGGAGGGACATTTTAAAAAATAAATTCGGTGTCGATTTTAGAGTTGGGTGTCAGTTGAAAGTTGGGTGTTGGATGTCAGTACAAAGCTGGGTTCCAATTTACAGCTGTTGGGTTTATTTGAGTTGTCAGTTTTAAAAGTGCTTTGTCAATTTAAAGGTGTTTTGTCAATTTAAAGGGGCTTTGTCAATTTAAAGGTGCTTGTCAATTTAAAACTTCATGTCAATTTAAAGTTCTTGTCAATTTAAAGTTCTTGTCAATTTAAAGGTGCTTGTCAATTTAAAGGTGCTTTGTCAATTTAAAAGTTCTTGTCTATTTAAAGGTGCTTGGCAATTTAAAGGTGCTTGTCATTTTTAAAATACTTGTCAATTTAGAATTGTATATGCAAGCATAGACTTGAGAATTACAGTTTAGGATCAGTTCCATGCTATTGATAAAAAAAAAATTAGCACCATCCTCTTAGTATTAAATGATGCCGCCATTGCTTTTGATGCGTGCTTGTCCAATCCTTGTTTTTTTTATACAGGAAAAGAAAAACTTCTAGGATCAAGGGTCATTGGGTCCTGGTTTGAGATGCACAGACCCGTCGTAATCATTGTACGCGTGTGATGTGGACAGTGGTCAGTAGGCCAAAGTATCCCGTCGGACCAAATTGATCGTAGGGCCCGGTGTATCAGCTTTGACCAGTTTCAGAAGAGGATAGGCAATACTTATATTAACCCACAATTTATCCCGAATTCGTCTATATATATTTATCATATCGGTCTTGTGTAATTTGCAATATCTCTACTTACTATCTTCATACGAAAACAATATTGCATAGGCAGGCCTATTTCCACACTCTCGCCCCCCTCCCCCTTTCTAAAAAAAATATATTCTGCGGATTACCAAGGCTGCGATGATTTAAACAAAACGTCGAAGTGCCCTTTTAAATTTACATTTGTTGCATCCTCTAAACTCTAAGTCTAAACTCTAAGTCTAAACTCTAAGTCTAAACTCTAAGTCTAAACTCTAAGTCTAAACTCTAAGTCTAAACTCTAAGTCTAAACTCTAAGTCTAAACTCTAAGTCTAAACTCTAAGTCTAAACTCTAAGTCTAAACTCTAAGTCTAAACTCTAAGTCTAAACTCTAAGTCTAAACTCTAAGTCTAAGCTCTAAGTCTAAACTCTAAGTCTAAACTCTAAGTCTAAGCTCTAAGTCTAAACTCTAAGTCTAAACTCTAAGTCTAAACGCGTATAGAAAAGACTAAAAAGTCAATGAGAATCGTTACTGTATGTTGACTTTGCATTAAAAGTAAGCTGCACATATGTTTTTTTTATAGCTTTTTTCTTTATTCATTCAAAAACAATATACATAAAAATTGAGAGTTTACGCATGCTTCACATGTTTGAACTCACGGTCATGTTCCTCGTACTGCAGTCCCAGGAGCCCAGAGTTCAAGTCTTTGGGGTGGAAACAAGAGGGTCGCGTAGTTGTGTTTATGTGACTACCGGTTCGGGGAAAGTAAAGGCAGTCAGAACATGGCGCTTTCATATTTGGCATCTTTATGGTGGTCCAAATACATACAAAGTAAAAAAAAAAAATATGTAAAGAGTCTCTTTTGGAATATGTTGGAAATGTTGACCGTGTCTTGTGGCCTGAAAAACTGTTGGTCATGTGTAACTAGTAAAATTTGAAACTGGTAGCCTGTAAAATATGTGTCATGTGACTCTATGACTATACTGTCCGCTCTCTGGTGGCTTATGATACTTGCAGCCATTAGCCAAGGAAACATCGACGCAATAGAACTACTAGTCCCTGAAACTGGTCAACTTTTGAAACTAGTAATAACTTCATGAAACTAGCCGAGCCATACATAGCTGGTGGCAGTAAATTACTTGGACTTTTAGGTCAGCAGACTTTCCCTTCGCTAATGACGCATGTCTTCACCCAATTCGCCCTTCCCCGAAACGGAAACACGATAGTGATTAGTTTGAAAAGCAAAGAAAAAAGCAATTAAAATAGACACTTCTCTAGGGGCGGTACAAAGAACTCCCATCATCCCCCCACCCCACCATTTCGCGGACTGTCACCTACCTGGTGTTGCACAAACGTAACCCTGTGTCTTTTATTTTCTTTCTCAAACATTTAGAACAGCGATTCTCAAACAAATGATATTGTCCGTGATGTTCTTTCTCGACAAATTATAAGTAAAGTACCCTTCGTACCAAATTGATCATAGGGCTGGTGAAGATGCGTTCACCAGTTTCTGTGGCCTCGGCATACTAGGGGATGTGTGTACAGCACAATGCCCATCCGAGTTTACTTTACACCAACTAATGTCAGGTACGCATCAGAGCTGGGTAGACTCAGGGACACCCTCGGAAAAAAATCGTAGCTTCCACCAGGATTCGAACCCAGAACCTTCGTATCGCCAGTCGAACGCGCTGCCGCTCGACCACCGTTTTGCCGAACTATATTTAGTGTTAAAAAGACAACCACGCAGATTTGTAAGAAAAAAGCATCTCTTTCCAGTCCATGAGGTTAGTGAAGCGGCGTTCATTGATTTACATAGCCATTTTATAACACGACGATTGTGTGGTCTATCACAGTGCATTTCCGCCATCACTACTTTCCCCGATGTCAAGTACACCATCAGAACTTGGTCGAATCAGTCACGCACCCAAGACAATAAAAGATTTAACATTAGCATGGATTCGAACCCAGGGCTTCCAGATAGTTATCCAGTCATACTGATTCAAGACCACCCTGTCCCGTTTAAAATATATCTTTGTTAGTTTTTATCCAATGTTATAAAATTACTATACCAGAATGAACGCTGCTTGCTATGAAAATCTACGCATGAGACGTGTATTATCTATTGAACCGTTATAATGTGAGAGTCACTGAAATTCAGATCCTGGTAATTAAAACTAAACAAATAACAAACGTGTGTTTGCGCCATTTATCTGAATGTTGCTCTGTTCGCGTGAAAGCGATGGATCCTGGGCATCAAGAGAAACCGATCAACGTGGGTAAAGGCTCTGACTTTAATTGGATTCGGCTTCACTTGTTCCCTAAATCTTTGCAAACTGTTCGTCTGTTAACCGTTATTCTCCGAGCTTTACCTAATGTTTTTGAAACCTTGGTAGAAAAATCTTCAGGTCATTGTTTGTCGCGCCATTATTGGGGATCAAGTTTCAATGTTTTCCTAATCTGAAACGCGTTTTTTTTTTCATTCTGGATGACTCATTTGTATCTGACCCACATTTCGATATAAGCTCACCTAACTCGAAGGCCGCTCTGTTGTTTAGCAATGGGAATACTAGTTTTAAAAATAGCCAAGAGTTTAATGGGGCCGAGTGTTTTATAAGGACTATAGTTTTATGAGGTCTAGTGTTTGTTATGGCCAAGCGTTTTACAGTGCCAGTAGTTTAATAGGTCCCTAGCGATTATGGGACCAAAAGTCGAATAGGAAAAATATTTTTAGAGGGACAATAATTTCAGTGAGCCTACAGTTTCAGAGAGCCAAATAACAAAATCGGAGAGCCCAGCCACAACATTGCAATGAACTGAAAATACTCACAATTTGGCGGACAGTGTTACTGCCTATAGTTTATATTATCCCAGTATCCCAGCACCTCTTCCATTGACACTGATTGAGTTTACTTTGTGACTTGCTGTAGCTACAAAGGTAGCCTTAGGTTAATGCAACATTCACATCTTCTCCCTGGCTAGTTGTAGCTACAGTGGTAGCCTTAATTTAATGCAACATTCACATCTTCTCCCTGGCTAGTTGTAGCTACAGTGGTAGCCTTAATTTAATGCAACATTCACATTTTCTCCCTGGCTAGTTATAGCGACAGTGGTAGCCTTAATTTAATGCAACATTCACAATTTCTTCCTTAAGAGACAAATCATTTTTTTTTAAATTTGTGTCGAAATTCTCTTCTTGGCTATGTTATCATTTGTTAGGCTTATTTCTACTCAAAATATTTAGAATAAATCACTCACAGTTTTCGTTAATGAATGTTTAGTTGATTTATGTTATCTCCCTTTGGCCCACATTATCCTAACCTCACACGTCCAATGGGTCCTCGGTGACCCACCATGTTTAATGGGGCCCACCTTGTTTAATGGGGCCCACCTTGTTCAAAAACGTACAATCATTGATTTAATAAGTGCTTTAAAATTTATTTTTACCAATAAAGCCCAGTGTTCCATCTATGGGACACAAGGGAGTTAATTGGGATTTGTAGTTTTTTAAATTAAGTTAGTTACTGCCCTTACGGGACACGGTAGCCGAGCGGCAGCGCGTTCGACTGGCGATCCAAGGGTCCTGGGTTCGAATCCTGGTGCAGGCTAGGAGTTTTTCCCAGGATTTGAGGGTGTCCCTGAGTCTACCCAGCTCTGATGGGTACCTGACCTTGGGGTAAAGTAAAGGCGGCTGTGCATAGTGCTGGCCACACAATCACCTAGTATGCAGCGGCCACGGAAACTGGTGAACGCTGCTTCACCGGCCCTATGGATCAATTTGGTCCGACGGGATACTTTACTTTTTACTTATTGCACAGGGCCTCCCCCTACTCAGAGCCAGAAAATAATTTGGGCCTCTGATAGGCTACGATAAATTTATGTCGTGTCTCCGAACTGAGAACCGCTGAATTTGAGCATCTCGACCCGAAGCATTAACGAGTGAGTTCGATTGACGCCACCCATGTTTGCGTGTCAACACTGTGACGTATGCGGCGTACCGATGTTAATTAAAGGAATTCTTAATCGTGTTGACTCGGCAAACTAGCCCCCTCCATGCACCAGCCAGACCTGTAAATGCCTCCCTCTATTTTTTTTAGTGGCCCGCAGGGGGTGGGCGGGTGATGATTCTCCTTTCCCCCCCCCCCCCCTTGTATCTTTGAAGACAGCGGAGCACCTGCCTTCGTCCATTGCGGATTAGGTAAAGTAGATTACGGCATTGATAAGCTTGTCTACAACTGCTGGCACAGTATCTCACATCCTTATGTCCCATTACCAAATTTGTGCTACAGTCTTAAAATACATATTTACTTCTATTATAATTAGACAATTTACATTATCTTTTATATTACAGACGCTCCGTCTATAAAGAAGATTATTGCGTCCTACGCTCATCCGTGGTCCGAGTCTAGTCTTGCATTTGTATTAATGTTTTAAATGATGTTAGGTTACTGGTTTTCCTGGTTTGTTCAGGCAACCCATTCCATGCCCGAATGCCACTCGGGGAAGAAAGAGTACTTATATGCATTTGATCTCGCATAAGGGATAAAGAAAGTATTTTTGTCTTTATGTTTATCTGAGCATTGCAACAAGCTGTATTTGGGTTGTATTTCTAAATTAGAGTTTGACGATACGCTTCACTGCTCACTAGACCCATTTACTTTTTTTTAATACATATTATTTGTGCTCCTAGGAGATCCAGAGATTAATTTTGAGGTTTAAACTCGTGACATTGGCAATGAAGATTCAGCGCTTAGCACTAGGCCACTTATGCATTAGCTTAACCAAAAGGCTGGTAAAACCTGATAAGCTCTCCTTGATATGTACTTTCTCCATAGGCGCTGATTGGTGTTCTGATTCAATCCTATGGGAAGGGGGGGGGGGGGGCTCATAAAATATCGTATGGGGCCGTAATCAAACCTCTCCAGTGGGCGTGATCTTGGTTTCCCCCCCCCCCCCCCCCCCTGTGAAGCCGTACGGCAGTATTAATAGAAATGCAGGACTAGACTCAAACCATGGACGTGCGTAGGACGCAATTATGTAATGAATAAGAAAATAGGTAGGCTACATTGATCAGACATGGTAAAAGCCCCATTCATTATATTATAACCATACATTATGGGCAGTTTTTTGGTGTATGTCATCTATAAAATCATATAAACAACTTATCCCCTGTTGACCACTAATGAACCGTTGCTTAGCATCACTGGGATATATAAAGCTTCTACCATGCGGTTGACCTATACTATTTAGGATGTACCTATCTGGGGTAACGGTATGCTCTCTATCAAGTTCTTTTTTACCAAATCAATCATCAGTGAGAGTCACTTTCCCCATTTCACGCATCTTTGTAATATTATTTGCAAGATCAATACTGAAGCGAAGGAACAATTACAATAAATTATACTAAGAACTATGTACTTGATTAAAAGTATTTTTGTAATAGACCTTTAAGGCTGTGATTGAACTGTTTACACTCTCAAAATGGTCCAGAGACCTTTTAAAAAGGTTCCTGATTTTCCAAACGTAACATAAATCACGTGTCGGCAATCTTTTGCTAACAGAGTGCCAAAGTAGGATTTCTAAATCATTCAGCGTGCCAACAGCCTAAAAGTCAAACTGCTCCATTATAAGTTTTAAAAATTATTTTTATAGGAAAATTATTTTAACTCCGTAGCAAGACCAAGGTCAACAGCAAAGGAGATACGAAAATCGTAAAGGCGTTTTATATTTAATTAACGTGTTTTAGATTATCATCCTTTTTATTTGCATTTATATTAAATACAATAATTTAATACCACAATACTTTCACATTTATGGTAAATATTGTCTAATCATTATCATTTGGTAATCAAGATGAGGATGTTAATTATATTGTGATCCAATGAAAAGAATGATGAACTATAGTTAAGCTGAAGAGATACGTAGTAATCATACAATGTGGGTAGTTAATGTAATGTTTGAAAATATAGATATAAATTCTTTAGTCTTTTAATATTTATATAATTTTCAAATACTTTTTACAGTTTGATCATGTCAAAGTTTTTAAATTGTAAGTCATATTTTAAAGAACAAAAGAAATATATTTAAAATATTAGCTCATATAAAACGGATTAATTATCTACCTTTAATAAAAAAAATCCACATTTGATTCAATAGTGATGGCAAAAAAAGGTTACCGGTATATTTGTTAATGCAACTCACTGAAATGTATCGCTATGTCATTTAGAAACATCGGCTTTCGCAGTCAGTTTTCCTCATTCAGAACCGCAAAATGTTGTCCTATTATAAAAAAAAAAAAAGCAACAACATATCTTGGAGGTCTCTCGCGCGCCATTGAAAATCGCTCTGCGTGCCAAGTTTGGCACGCGTTCCTTAGGTTGCCGAGCCCTGATATAAATAAATCATCTAGATAATATGACTAGTGTTAGAAAATAAGTGTGGGGGGAGAGGGGGGGGGGCAGGTAAGATCTTGTACCGGCATCTTTTTTTTCTCTCGAGGGCCCTGGTTGAGCGTTAAGAAGCGACAATACATCAATATGAATCATTCGTTGTTTTGTTGTTGTTTTTTAAGCAAGGGCAATCAATCAAATTGTTAGTTGTTTATTTTATAAGGACAGAGTCCATAAGCGTTGGGAAAGTTTGGGGAAAATTGAGTTGATTTACCAAATTTAGGACAATTTTTGAATTTCGCTGTTGTAGCCATGACCCCAAAAAGGGCGTGTGGGACGGAGGAGGGCGATGTCTGATAGATGAGATTGTTCGGCCCTATCATTTTCAACACGAGACCTTCTGTAAACTTTTCTTTTCTTCATCTGAGCTATACTTAAAGGTAGGCGTCTCAAACACGCGGGCCGCATGCCAGTAAGCTTTCAGAGAAATTTTACTATTGATGAAATTCAGGCA
Source organism: Anisus vortex (assembly GCA_949126835.1). Classification (NCBI taxonomy): domain Eukaryota; kingdom Metazoa; phylum Mollusca; class Gastropoda; family Planorbidae; genus Anisus; species Anisus vortex. The sequence goes on from OX421506.1 coordinate 31,207,650, forward strand.
GCTAGTACTGATACACATCACATTTTATTGTTCATTTTAACTACGTAAACTAATTTTTGGGTATAATTCTAAGTGTCTAAATTGTAAATTGGCATATTATTAGTGATAAGTAGTAAACTGAGTTAAGATGTATGAATAGTTTTTTTGTGTCTTAGTGTCGGGTTGTTGGGGGGGGGGGGGGGGGTGCGGCCCTTGATACATCACTTTGGTAAGTTAAGTCATAAAATGGCACATGCCTTCTTCCGAGATTAAGACCCCTGTTGAGTCATAAAATGGCACATGCCTTCTTCCGAGATTAAGACCCCTGTTTTAGATGATGAAGTCTAATCTAATGATATTTTTCTTTTTTAAGTTATGTTACACATTTATTTATTTTTTTCATTTTGGCGTTAACGTAGATAGAATACAAGTTGATGTCTATAAAGAGTTAAAATGTAACGTTGTATTATTGCGAATTATTCATTTACATGTTTGTTTATAATAATGACTAAATTTAAATATTTTTTATGAACTACGTACTTTCGTTTTGTAAAATGCATTTTTGGTATTTGACTTGTATTTTTCTATTGTTGTCGCTTTTTGCCAATCATAAGACGATTTCTACCACCCCTAGACTTCGACGCCATACCTCTCACTGTCTTTGAGAAGCGAGTTATGTCCCCTTGACTGATCTGATATTATGCAAATGTGCTCGAGAAAGGTGCAAAAGTTGGGGGTGCTATATAAAACACTTAGTAAAGTTTAGTTGTCTCCTTGGTGTGTGACACTTCACTCTCAACTGTTCGATACACTTGTCTCGTCCTGATGTCTCCATTCGCCTCTCTGTTCGCTATATCCTCGTGGGGGCCCATCTGTGTGGTCTAGCGACACAGTATTGTCTCGCGATTCCGATGGTCTCCCTGTTTCGAGTCTTGGTTAGAACGCCTGGATTGTTGCCCCCCCCCCCCTCCCTTTCACTCTCTCTCTCTCTCTCTCTCTCTCTCCACTTCCCCAACTGTGTTGGAAAAGGTGTCTCTGGGTCTACCCAGCTATGATGGGAATCCTTGACATAAAGAAATGTGTGCTGGCAACACAATCCCGTTGTCTGTCGTGTACATAGAAACTGTTGAGCTCTGGTTTGCTTTATAAATACGAACTGTTTTTTTTTTTAATATTTACTTTCTGTTTTTGTCACTTTCTTACTTTCTTTCGATCTGCTATAATTCCAGTAAATCTATATGTGATTCGTTAAAGACCAAGTGAACAGCTTTTTCTCGAAGGGACGAGATTTGTAAAAGTCTCATACGGAAGTGACGTGTTAGAAGGACAATAAATAAACAAGACACGACCCACAAAATCTATATTTAACCATTTTGTTAAAAAGTAAGACCGGGAAAAGATTCAAAACACGTGGAAATATTAATTTTTCCTTGTTGGAATTCCTTCTCTGACGTCATTACCCTTTGTTGCCATATCAAATGGCTACGAGATTTGGATTTTTCCTACTCACATTTAAGTGCAAATATTGAACTAATTACTTGAAAGTTATGTTTAATATTTTGTATAAATGATTTTATTAGCATTTGGGTACTGAATACGCTATTTGCTATCAAAATAAACGTTCATCTCAATTTTGATAAAAAGCTGTTCACTTGGTCTTTAACCTTGGCTTCATATATCCAAAACATTAATACAGATGCGAGACTAGACTCGTAGGACGCAATACTCTTCTTTTTAGAAGGAGCGTCTGTAATATATAGGATAAGATAAGAAGGCAAGATGTTGAAGCTTACTTGAGACATCACATCGGCTGTCTATTGTATAGCTTGTTGTGACATCACATCGGCTGTCTATTGTATAGCTTGTTGTGACATCACATCGGCTGTCTATTGTATAGCTTGTTGTGACATCACATCGGCTGTCTATTGTATAGCTTGTTTAGCTTTAACCCCTTCCCCCTTATTTAAGAATGGCCATTTAGGACAAGTCAAGTTTGGGATTTCATTATGAAATCGCTCGTCTCTATTGTCTTCTCATGCACTCGTCTCTGTATTTGTAATTCCCTTCCTCTTTTCTCTCTTCTCTCTTTCTTCTTCTTTCTCCATCTTTAATCACCTCTGGCTTTTGTATTCCTCTTTTCTCTATCTCTCTTTTGGTCCATGTCCTTTTTCCTTTCACGTTCCCGTCTTTCTCTTTTGTCTCTCGCTTCTGTCCATCTGTCTGTCTGTCTCTCTTTCTCGTCTGACCCACTTTTCTATCTATGTATCTGACATGTAATTAATTGGCTTGCCCAGGGTGGGGGTTACACGGCGGAGATTTATTGCCGCCACACGCTCCATAGGGATTGACAAATCACTCCGACATCTAACAATCTAAATCTCTTATATCTATGTCTATCTGTACATCTATCTGGCTAATCTATCTGTCCATCTATTTAACTGTTCGTGTATTCCCTTGCCCAGTCTACTATCTACTGGGTGGCCGAGTGGCAGCGCGTTCGACTTGCGATCCGATGTTTCCAGGTTCAAATCCTGGTGGAGGCTAGGAATTTTTTTCCGAGAGTGTCCCTGAGTCTACCCAGCTCTGATTGGTACCTGACGTTAGTTGGGGTCAAGCAAAGTCGGCTGGGCATTGTGCTGGCCACACATCCCCTAGTATGCCGTGGCCACAGAAACTGGTGAACGCTGCACTGTCTAATCTGTCTATCTATTTAAATGTCCTTATACCATTAGTAACTAGGCCCACAGGTTAAGGGAAGTTAGCATTCTACAGCATTGTTTGAATGAGCACAATTATTATCTTTGAAGACTGCTCACATTATCCATCCACTCCTCCCCGCCATCTCTCCCCTCCCTGCATTCCAGGTCTGAGATTGATCTCTGGCACACATAGAAAATTTTACCTCCTTCTGGTTGTGCTCCCTACATGCACCCGTGGGGCAGTAATCCACACACGCCCTCCCCCCCCCCCCCCCAAACACACCTATTCTTGCCCTTCACCCATTCCCACCCCTCCTCCCGTAACCTTTAACATTCGCCACCAGATGTTGTAATCTCTATTAAGTAAAAAAAAAGAAAAGAAAAGGGGGCTTAATTCTTTGTTTAATTTTCAATGAATTTCTTTCTCATGCGAAGTGCACGCAGGAGTTGCAGTTCTTTGTGCTGGCGTACAATGCGTGGGCATTTTTTGTTTTATAGAAATATATTTATTTACTATCTCCCTTTGTTCTTCGGGAATTTCCCATTCTTGCTTACCATTAGGCAAATCTTCCTTTTTTTAAACATATTACCTATATAGATGTAGTGCGTTCAAGTATTGAAATCTTTGCTAATCCTTGCCGAGTCTAATTTGAGTGTACTTTATTATATGTGTGTTTCAAATACTTAGTTGTTGGATTCATCGACCCAGATCTATATATATATATATATACATTTCTGAACTATTATTAGCGCATAGTAAAAGAATCAACTAACATTTCTAATAGAGTCACAGTTAAAAAAACAAAGATACTTTTTAAGTTATGCCAGTTATGTTGGTATTATGAATCTTGGAATGTTGGTCTGAACCATGAACATTGTCTGGAGATACAATTCTAAGTGGATTATCGATTGAAGAACAGGTAGTGCCGCTCAAGAGGCACTAGTTTAGCCGAGTGTATTCCAGTGACGCGCTTGATTGGATTGTATTGTTTTGACGTAACGGAACCAAGGAAGAGGGGGTCTCTCTCCAGGATGTTCACTGTCAGAGATGGTGCCGACTAGTCAAGCGTGGAAATGATACGTGGGCGTAAGGAAGGGGTTAACTACGCCTCCTGGTTCATCGGCTTTGACCACGGTAAGTTGTGTGTGTGTGCGCGTGTTTGTCTAGACGTGTGACCATGCGTTCTGCTGTAAAGAGGCGCGCAGCAATGAGCGCACAGATTGAACTGTATTAAGTTGGTGTAACGGCACAGATGTACAACATGTGCACTTATACTACACTTTGCACACTCAGGTTCACATTTAAACTTTAGATAGATAAGTTAATAAAGTAGATAAATAGTGAATAGGTATATAGCTAGAGATAGATAATAAATAGATGGACAAATAGATAATAAATAGATAGATAGATATAATATTAATAGATAGATAGTTATAGGCTTATAGATAATAAAATATTAATATTGTTTCATCACTAGCTCATTGGGACGCTTAAGCGTATGGACTACACATATTTCACAAATGTATACATTGTATATGCCTACACAGGAAAAAAAACCCATCAAATACACGATTCATACGCATAACATATTATATCTATAAACTTACTCAAGCTAAATGGGGCAATGCTCGCATCTTAAGTAGAAACTAACAGTTTGAAGTTGTTAAAATCCTGATTGTATACATCCAACTAACTCACTGACTGTGAAAAGATGAACTTAACAAATCCAAGGAGAATAACTCACACTAACTTGCATGTATGTATCTAAAAAAGAGGGTAATTCACAATTTTTTTTATGGACAATTCAACAAAAGCAAACACAATCAACATGAAAAATCCGAAATCGGAACTAATAATGTCCCTTTGATCTTCTTATCTTTGTTTATTTCTTTGCTTGTTTACATTTTCTTTTTTACATTCTGTTTCTACTTGTTTAATGATGTTTGCATTGCATCAATTTTCGTTTGCACGAAAACAAACAAACAATTAAAACAGAACAACCATAACAGTGACCCAATAAATAAAAAGAAAGAAAAGACTAAGAATGAAGTTTAAAATTGAGTGTATCACTAAACACTTGAATAAACTTGAGTACTTAAAGAATATCGCCACCCACCTTGACTAGAGCCAACTCCTTTTGCGTTCCTTTTCTAAATCCTATCAGTGGATGGTAGAGTAGGTTTGGGAGGGGCTCTGTAAATGAGATCTTAATACATTATTCTTTACTTATTTATCCACAACTTTTATACACCTAAAACTTTGATGTCAGTTTTGTTTTGTGTTTTTTTGTTTGGTCTGACAAATGCGGTGTCAGTATCGAAGGTTTAGGTGTGTGTATTTTTTTAAGCAGATATAATGGCAAGACAACAAAAGAATTCGTATGTGGCACACCAAGACAGCAAAAGGCTTATTATGTGGCCCACCAAGACGTCAAAAGGCTGCGAATTATGGCCCACAAATATACTAGTGGCAATACAGCAAAAGGCTTCTTATGTGGCCCACCAAGACATCAAAAGGCTGCGAATTATGGCCCACACATATACTTGTGACAAGACAGCTAATGGCCAAAATACCAGTGGTACCTTTACACCAATAGAATAGTGTGAGTGGCCCACTATCATACCTAGTGGTACCCGTGCAACAATAATCCCATGTTGTACCATCCCAGGCTGTGGCCGCTACCCAAAATGACTTAGAACCACCGATCAAACGCATAACTTTAAATCTGATTACGTTTCAAGTGAGCAGAAACAAGGCTTTCGTTTCAATTGGCAGATCTATCCCATCCATGTGAAAGTAGATCTGTCTTGGCAGTTGACCCACTAAGTATTATTTCAGGTGGCAAACAGTTTCAGGTGTAAACAGCTGACATGCCAACTGACAATGGCTTAACTTAATTTTTTTTTTTTTAACGGATGACAAATGGCAATGGCATGTTGAGTGTATTTCAGCTATTGTAAAGTGTTTTATCTTACCCTCCAAGGTTTAAAGCCTTAATAGCCAACAAAAGCTTAATGTGCAATCACAACCGTACACGCTGTCAACTCACAATAACCACTCAGTCTTAAAAAACAAACATGTAAAACTTGATGTATATACCGTCACTGCGCAAACACAATAAGTTGTAATTTAAAGTTAATCTTATAATATTTATTTCAGGGGTGGGGAAGGGGGGAGGGGGGAAAGAAAACTGCCCTTTTTTATGAAGGACTTACTTATATGATTGATGGTCCATATAATAAATCTTGCAAATAAACAAAGAAAAATATATGAATGAAGTTTGTTTTAAAAAAAAAAAGACCTAAAAATATTCCTATTTATCTCTAAGAAAATAAATTATTTATGGGATATGGTTAAATAAACATAAAAACACACAAAAGATATACCAAAGTGTATTTAAACGTTTTAAGTCAACCTAACATTTTTACAAACCTAACCAAAAGTAAAGTTTAAATAACTAATGAAAAAATCATCGCGACATATCATTCTTAATATAAGAAGAGTGATAATTGATCTCAAAGAAAGGTTTAAGAATATACATTGAATTATCTACAACTTTTTCAAGCTTAAGTCTCCAAGAAGACGTTAGTAAACATAACTAGTGACAAATGATTTCTTTCAATGGTCTTCTGATCAAAGTGTTTAGACTTGTGTTATGGAGCGCAGTTCAGAGCTGGAGTTTGCAGCTGTGGAAATGTAATATTGTTGCCATGGAGCTGCAGCTGATACAAAGTCTTCCATCTAGCAGATGTCAACCTACACGCTTTTCCTGTCTGCTTACGAGCTCAAACAATTTGAAAGTCGTTGATTGCTTTAAATTGTTCTTCTTGATAAAAAGTAAAGTACCCATCGGACCAAATTGATCATAAGGCCGGTGAAGCGGCGCTCACCAGTTTCTTTGACCACGGCATACAAGGTGATTGTGGGGCCAGCACAATGCACAGCCGCCTTTACTTTACTTTACCCCATCTAGTCTTCACCAGGAGTCTAACCCGGGACCTTCGGTACGCCAGTCGAACGCGCTGCCGCTCTGCCACAGCGCTTGATGTGAAATTAGTTACAAGTAAGATCTGAAAGTGGCTGGAACGGCAAAATTTGGGACCAGACTTTAGTAGAGCAGGCTCGTAGCTTTTCAAACAAATTCTTCCATGATATGTTTTATAGGAAATTACAAAATGCCGTGGTAGAAATCCAAAGTCTGACGGTTTTTGGAGGTTGGCTAATGACTTCAACTACGGAAGGCAAGATGGCGCCGAGTTTAGCGACACTTTGAAAATGGTGCATGAATTCCATTTATTTTTCCAAACCCACTAACAGTGTATACCAGCGCACTGATCTTGATGTAAAAAGTTGCAATATGCAAATGGCCATCATTATCATTAAAACTATGTTTATGTTGTTGTTTTTTTTTAAACGTGAGTGCCAAAATATATACTATTAAAATAAACAAATTTTTTATTTATTTTTAGGTCAGTTACAAAATATTGGACAGGCGGTTCTAATAAATTCATTTTCTGCTTGGGTTCGAATCCAGGTCTTAGAGGAAAAAAGCCAGGATTTATTTTTAGGGCTACTTGCCCAGTGGACCACAATATGCGTCTAAATCAAGCTACTTTATTATGTTACATTATGTTGTGGCTGAAAGTTGTAAATCTCATAGCATAAAAATATTAAAACAAGAAATTCAAGTAACTGCTAAATCTAGCTTATGCTCTGCTTCATTAAATGCATTTTGCATTAAGTTTCTATTTCAACAGTCAACATAAGCCATAAACCATTCTGTTTCAGTATTGTATATTTTGGCACATTCTGCAGGCGTTTAAATAGAATGTATTTTCACATGTTACTAAACAGTTTTACTTATTTTATTTCATGGACCAGATGACACATTTGGCCTGACACCATTTCCTGGTAAGTGTCTTTACCTATTTATTTTTATGATGGTGTTTTCTTTTTTCTCTTTTTTTTTTGACATATATTTTCGAATTTTTGTTCTAGATTTTTCTATGTTTTGCTATGTTTGTGCCCTTTTTGTTCTATGTTTTTTAATTATTGTTTTTGTCAAAAGGGTTTTAATTGGACATTTCGTGGCCAATTTATATTTTTGCATAAATAAGTCCTCTTTTTATTTTTTATTTTTTCCTTTAAAATCGTTTCATCTATCAAATAGAAATTCTTCAGCCCTTTAGCACATTAGATAGTGTGAAGTATATACAACTCAACATACAAGCATTGCATTACGTACTCAGTTTTTCAATTGATTAGTGGAAAGCATTGCCATATACATTTTTAATAGTACAGAGTAGCCTTACCTAAAAATTGTATAAATATCTCAAATTTATTTGTACGATAAATTTCATATTGGTTTTTGTTAGAAATTTATTTTAGATTATGGTTACAAGTAAGTCATATAAGTTTGAATTGTATAGGGGGCAAGGGTGTTAACTCTCAGCAGCAATCTTTACAAGTCAGTCATATAAGTTTGACTTGTATAAGGAGCAAGGGTGTTAACTCTCAGCAGCAATACGGCCCATTGATATACTTATTACACAAATACACAATTACATTCACAAAAAATCTACAAAAACAAACCAAAACAGATGTCCTATATATTATGAGCAATAACTATCGGAAAAATCCGATTTGGGAAACGGGAATTCCAAATTATTGGCCTGCATGCATAACCTTGTACTAGAGAAGAATCTTGCATACCTAGACTCTAACCTTTAAGAGGTGGCGGCTCACATTGTAATAATTTGGTTGTAGTAAATACTGGTATTGGTTGTGCATGTGGTTGTCTTAGCAGCGTGAAAAAATAATAGATAGTTAAAGTAATGCCTCAAATACTGATAACTTAAAAAGGACTTCTGCTTTTTTAAAGTCATATATTATATTTTATATTAAGTCCGACCGAAACCAATTTTTTGGTTTCAGCTAAAAATGAAACCATACCGAAAGTTATAAATTGACTTTTGGCCGAAACCTATTCAGAAACCCAAAGTTTCATTAAACCTTCGGCTGAAACCGAAAGATAAGCCGAAATTGCCAAGCAAAAGATTGAAAAAGACTGCACATTAAAAAAAAAAAATTAATTAGTTTATGTGTAATCTATTGAAGTAAACCGTATAACATTTAATATACAGTTGTATGTCGCTTTTGGAAGAGCCCCGTTTCTCTCTGACAACCGTTGGCCTTAGAGCCCTCTCGGTATCCGGCCCGAAGGTGTGGAATCTACTTCCCATTCAACTCAGGCAAACAAGCTCGACTGTTTCTTTCAAAAAGAATTTAAAAACTCATTATTTCAATATTTACCTTACATAACATTTAACATGCTTTAGACACTTACTGTCTTACTTATGGGTTGGGTCGGTTAAGGCTACATTTATTTGTTTTGTCTTTTGTTTAAATCATTAATTACCACTGTCACCTAGCGTAGAGTAATTATCCGTGTTCTTACTTGTATGTTAAACGCGCTCTGAGCTTACACTATGTTTGTTGGCAGTGCTATACAAATATTATTATTATTATTATTATATACATGTATCAGTCTCGGCCGAAACCGAAAGCAAACCGATACTTTTTTGTGTGCTTCGGCCGAAACCAAAAACACGCCGAAAGAGACCATTTGCCTACTTATGGCGCCGAAACAAAACCTAAGCAAAATTTTCGGTCGGCCTCTTCTTTATATATATAATATAAATATACATTACAGAGAGAGAGAAAGAGATGGATGGGTAGATGAATAATTGAATGGGTAGATGGATGCAAAGAAAAGAAGATAGATAGATTTGGGTCGATAGAAGGATGTTCCGTACAGACACAGCACACAATGTTTTATGGAAGCATTCAATCGTATATAATCGAAGGAACTGTCTGTGTGTTCCCGCCAGTTCTTGTGTCCGACGGGGTGCCACTCAATCAGAGAGTGACATAACCAATCTCGTTTTTGAACATTTGTCACTGGCACCACCCACCCACCCACCCTCGCACCCCCCCCCCCCCCCTGGGACACCAGAAAACCTTTCACCCTCGCCATTGGACTATAGAATTACTCGTAGAGTACAATCTCTTTATATATATATTATATACTAGTGGTTATGCCCGTCAAAATGACGGAGAAATGTGTTTTGTTAAAAGAGAAAGACAAAAATAACTAACACACTATTAGTCTACAATAAAAACTATAGTGAGAAAGTATCTTTCGGTATTTAGTTTTTTGTTATTTTTTATTGAAAACATTTCAAAGGGAGGTCATTCTGAAGTGGCGCTAAGCTTAGAACTTTAAACATACGGTGATTATCAATAGGTCTAAGTTTTTTGTTTTTTTTTTAAATTAACGAATTAAGCACTATAGTTTCTATAATAAAAATTTCTTTTGGAGGACGTTTCCAATTTATACATTTAACTTTTGTGCCGATCGGTCAAATGGCCTAGGAGCCTATAACGAACAAACATATAAATAAATAATTACAAACATGAAGACAAACTCACGGTAATTATGTATGTATATTGATGGTATATTATTCTTTTCTGTCTCTTATCTCCCCGTATGTCTACTGTTTTTTAGTATGCTGGGTTTATGTACCGTCTGCAGCCCATCTGTTTTGCGCTTTTTGTGTGTCTATGTTTCACTAAGCCATCGAGAATCCTATAGGACATTTGTATGAAAGGATGATTACAGCTAAAGATAGACGTGCACCTGGACATCCACTGAATATATTGTTGTTGTTGGTTTATGTTGTGTGTTGTGTGTGTGCTAAAGGAGGACGTTGATGTATCGATGTGTTCGTTTTTTGCTTACCAAATCTGCAACTAGGATGTATTGTTATACGAGGATTATAAACTTTGTTTTTCTTAATCTATCTACAAGTTGTCCACCTATCTTCTATTTATATATCCATCTATCTATCCTACTATCTATGCATCTATTGATTTATCTTGTCATCAATTCATATAGGCCTACTTATCTACCTACTATCAAACCTATCTATCTATCTGTCTGTCTATTGTCTGCCTATCCTACCATCCATCCAGCTCTATGTCTGTACATCTATCTATTTTATTACATATCTGTTACGTATTATCTATTATTTTTCAAAGTATCTTTCCCTGTACTAAAATCAGGAAGCGTTTCGACCGATCATATAAGTCTTAAGTTTAGGGTGTAACTGTCTAAGACAGGGATTGGCAACCTAAGGCACGTGTGCCAAACTTGGCACGCGAGATCCCCCAAGCGGTGTTTTTTATTGATAAAATATTTTCCGGTTCTGAATGAGTAAAACTGACTGTTGAAGCCGATGTTTCTGAATGACATATAGACACATTTCAATGAGTTGAACTTGCATTTACAAGGACCAGTGAAATGGATTTGCATTGAAACTGAACATATCTTGCTGTGAAATCAATTTCAAAACATTTAACTATATGTACATCCCTATATTAGGACATATATTAAGATATAGTTGGGCTTTTTTTCAGAAGTAAACCGAAGCACTCAAAGCGGAGTTTTCTAATCAAAGCCAAGACTTTCAAATTGATTTGCGTAAAAATCTGGAAGGAAGCTGCTTAGGAAAGTCATCTGCTATTCTCAACTGCTAGACATTCGCTCTTTTACTTTCAGCTTTTAGTTCAACTTACACGTGTGAACAGATTTTATCGTACAAGATAGCTGTTTTAAGCATACAAAAAGGTCACTTATACTTGACCGCTCATGAATTCATACAGACATTAAAAAGAGTTTTTATGTTCGATCTTCTTTAATGAAACATTAATATAAGTAATTAAAAAACAAATTTATTTTAATTATGAATTAAATAAAAAAATATAAAGAGACTTTTTTAATAGCAATATATTATGTAATTTCTGTAATTATTAATGTTTAAAATATAAACTCCTTAAATGGTCAAACAAGGCAGGAAATGTTTATTTACAACTATATAACGTAAATTATTTTTATCCTCTTATAATTAAATCTTGTAATGAATACCAGAATGTTTGTTTTATATACAGAAATAATAATTATTCAGTAATATTTGTTAAATTACAAAACATAACTTTTTTGGCATCACAATTGAATCAAATGTGGAAACATTTTTGGTTAATTTAAAGAGAGATAATTAATCCGTTTTATTTGACCTAATTTTTCTAATATGCTTTTTTTTTCTTTTGCAAAAGAATAAAAGTTAAAGGGCTAACAAATTTTAACTTTGAAATGATCAAACTGTAAAAAGTATTTGAAAAGTATATAAGTATTATAAGACTAAATAATTTATATGTTTAAACATTACATTAAATACAGAATTTGTATGATTATTATGTTTCTCTTCCGCTCAACGATAATTTTGAGAGTATAGTCTATCCATTCACGAGTCTGAAACACAGTTAAATAACTTCTCAGTTAAACTGAGATCAAAATATAATGGACTTTTGCAGGTGTTAGATCCCCATCTTGAGTCTGGACATACCCTTACCAATGAAAAAGTTTAGATAATTTTTACCATAAATGTGAAAGTTTAGTAATAAAATATTGTATTTGATATAAATGCAAATAAAAAGGATGATAATCACAAACACGTAAATTTCTTATTAAATATAAAACGCTTTAACGATTTTCTCTATAAATCTCCTATGCTTTTGGCCGTAGTCTTGCTACAGAGTTAAATTAATTGTTCTATAAAGAAAAAATTATTTTTGGTTAACTATAATAGAGCTGCTTGACTTTTGGGCTGTTATCAGGCTGAATGATTGAGAAATCCTAGTTTGGCACACTGTTAGCAAAAGGTTGTCGACCCCTGGTGTGAGGGGTTGATCAGCCAAGAAGGTGACGCACACCAAGATCCTGTCCGAGACTATCCACCCCGTGGCACACCTGCGGATTCCCCCCCCCCCCCCGGATCATTAACGGGGTGGCTCGCTCGTATCCTGGCACCTTCGCCCGGTAGCACAACTTCCAGACAATAGGTCTGGACATCCAGGCACCAGGGACTTGGTGAGGAGGGGTGTTGCGTACATTGCTGAATCCTCACCTAGTTTCGGGGCGTCTTGGCAGTGCAATGAATGAAATCTTGTACGCGTAATAGGGGCTGTACCCCTTGCTTTGAAAATATTATTATGTGTCACACGGTATCACGTCTCACAAATTCATTCCTTTGTCACACATTGTCACGTATCTCAAAACTAGGTATTTGTCACACACTGTCACGTACCTAATAAACCAACTATCTGTCACACACTGTCACGTATCACAGAACCAAACAAATGCCACACACTGTCACGTACCTCATAAACCAACTATCTGTCACATACTGTCACGTATCACAGAACCAACTATCCGTCACACACTGTCACGTATCACAGAACCAAACAAATGCCACACACTGTCACGTACCTCATAAACCAACTATCTGTCACATACTGTTACGTATCCCAAAACCAACTATCTGTCACACAGTCTCACGTATCACAAAATCAACTACTTGTCACACACTGTCACGTACCTCATAAACAAACTATCTGTCACACACTGTCATGTACCTCAAAAACAAACTATCTGTCACACACTGTCACGCATCACAAAACCAACTATCTGTCACACACTTCCAGCACTGCCATCACCCCGTCACGCCAACCTTACACCCTAAAGCCAACCAAACAAACGAAAAGGTGACATTACATACTCCAACCGATCACATGCCTCCTGACATCTACACACCATCCTCTGACATGACATGCATACACACACAAAGATCCATTACGTACACCCGCATATCTTTAACACCCATCAAGCACAGCCAAGTCCCAGAACTCAACATAATTCAAAGTCCCAAGTCCCATAACTCGAGAATTAAAAATACAACTACTCAAGTCCCATAATTCACCCCCCCCCCCACCATTCCCATACAGTATAAATTGTAGATAGCTGCCATCCACCTCATAAAGTTACGCCAGAAACCAACATTTACATATCAAATATCCAACTAGACCTATATCTATATCTATCTATCTATATATATATATATATATATACGGTTCTCTTTTCATCTCAGATTTCAATCTCTAAGAAACACGAATCCATTCACAGCTTGTACTACACGACTTAACAGGTTCTGTAAGATCTTATTACATTACTGTTGTGTTAGTTTCTCCTTCTCTTTATCTCCCTTCTCTATGTCGTACATACAAGTGAAAAAACAACAACTAGATTAGTAGGGCAACATTCTATAGTTTGAAGTTAATGAAGTGAAATAAGTACAGAAAGTATAATACAAATGTAACATAAATTCTCACATCTATTCAATAAAGTATAAAGAGTGTAAACTCTATAGTTAAAATGTGTCAGTGTATCTTATCTTATATATTACAGACGCTCCCTCTATAAAGAAGATCATTGCGTCCTACGCTCATCCGCGGTCCGAGTCTAGTCTTGCATCCTTATTAATGTTTTAAATGATAAGTTTCTGGTTTTCCTGGTTTGCTCAGGCAACCCATTCCATGCCCGAATGCCACTCGGAAAGAAAGAGTACCTATATGCATTTATTCTCGGATAAGGGATAAGGATGAGTCTTTAGATCATTTTTGAAGTTTAGGTTACGGAATCAATATTGTGCAGTCGTGTTGTTTTTCAGCTGGTGTAATCAATTGAGATCATCAGCTCCTTAACAACTACAATGAACACTCCCCCACCCCCGACCCCGCCCTATTTAGTCCAGAGTAGGCTATATCATGGATCGGCAACCTTTTGCTTATAGTGTGCCAAACTAGGATTTTAAAATCATTCAGCGTGCCAACAGCGTGAAAGTCAAACTGCTCAACTATATTATTTTTATAACTAACTAACTAACTTGAACTCCTATTGGAAACGAGAGCTGGGAGTATTATTCCCTTGTAGCTCTGAGCAAGAACTCAGCCGTGCGTTATAAGACAATTTATTTAGTGCCGTAGCAAGACCAAGGCCAAAAAGAAAAGGAGCGTTATAGAGAATATCATTCAAACGTTTTATATTTTTTAAATTAATCATCTTTTACACACAAAAAAACACATTTATAGCTAATAGACAATTTCATTACTCAACGTACACATTGATGGTTATCAGCATTTGAATTTAGTTGTCAGGATATTATTCTAGTACATGTACTAGTCTAGCTATAAATTCTTTATAATTTGATATCAGCAAAACGGAGATTTGCGCTATGCTATTATTAATATCTTTTTTTTATTTTCAAAGAAGTTTATTGATCACTTTTAACATGTACAATGGCAAATATTTGACATAATTTGGAAGGATAGAAGATTTTTTTTTTCTTTTTACAAAACCAAACGATAGAAGATTTAATATGAGAAGTATATGTAACACTATTTGATAAGTTTCAAGCATTCATTCCATCCATTCTGTTTATTTGTATATTTGGCTCATTTATTGATCCTTTCGTACAGTTTTATTTACGTAAATGTTCATTCATTCAAATTGCTTTACATAAAATATTGAAATATTAAACAACACTAGATTAAATATATAGATCTAATCTACAAGGGAAACTTGAAAGTACAAAATGTATTTCCCATTTTGTGGGGTCCATTAAACAATTCAAAAATAAACTTTTCAAAACAGAGGAAACACTGACCATTACGACTTCCCTTACTAATCTCCTCCCGGCACTTCCTTCTCCGGTCACCAACCGACCTGCGCCTTTGGTAACCGGTTCCGGAAAGCTGTAATAATCTCAGTCGGTATTTTTGTATCGTTCTGGTGGTCTCCCAAATGTTGTATTACATAGGACTATTTACAAAAGGTTTATATTTTCCCTTCAATTTTGTGGAAGGTACAGTTTCTTAATGATGTTGTCTTCATATTATTTATTTTTTTTTTTTTTTTTTTTTTTTTTTTTTTTTTTTTTTTTTTTCAACAATGTTTATTGACACTTTTTACATGTACAATAACATTCATATATTCGTACATTAAGAGGAAGGATAGAAGACATTAATTGCAATTTTTACAATTCTAAAGGATAGAAGACAACATAGAATATTTAAACAAATTTAGATAATTTATGTAGTTGTTGTAGTTAGGTTTAGACTTTCACATACATTCATTCTGTTTATTTGACATAGTTTTCCATTCATTCGTTACTTTCGTATCATACTTCAATAGTGTACATGCATCTTATACATAACATATATATATCTGATTGTATAAAGTAGAAATTATACAAGTTTACATTGGGGAAGGAATAGAGGAAATTTTAATTTTATGTTATTAATTTTATTACAACAAAGCCAGAGAAAAAGGAGTAGAGCAATAGAAATTCATTTATGTTCGGGAGTCTTTGTGAGGGGTGGGGGGGGGGGGGGGGGGCTATCGAAAATAGGATGATTGTAACCAAGTGGGTACCTCTACAATTATTTAGATTGGCGAGAGATGAGGGGGGGGGGGGGGGAGATAGGCAAGATTTAATTTACGCTAATATTGTAACTAACTTTAAATTTAAATTCATTCATTCTTTTTTATTTGACATTCTTGCTTAGCATCCATACATATTTTAATTAATTTAAACATATAATAAACGTAACAATCCATTATTAACTGTAAGATATTTAAAACAACATAATATGAAGATAAATGAACCCAAGTTTGGTAGAAATTATGTACATCTAGCTTCAATTGTTATATCCCTTTCGGAGTATATATTTAATTTTAACCAACAAGCGCGGTCTTAAATGTATATATATATAAAAAAAAACAAAGAAAGGGTCACAGATGACAAAGAAAAGTGAAACACCCATAGAAGACGGGTGACGAAAGGTGTCATTCACAGGTAATCCCACAACGGGAACCTTCACAAGTGAGAAAAAAATCTGTGCAGTTCTCTAAAAAGATTAGGAAACTCCCAAGTTGTCTTTAGGTTTCAAATAGCGTTTAGCCGTTCCCATCGGCATGAACTATTGAAAGAGAGATAGGGAAATAAATGCAATTTGTTTGGTAGTGACATAAAGTTTAGAAGGCCCGACTTTCCTGGCCCTCCCACCTTCCCAAATAATTTTCTAGTAAAAGCAAAAGCCCACTGAAATAAAACGGAAGAGATACGTAGTAATCATACAAACTGGGTAGTTAATGCAAGGTCTATAAATGTACATATAAATTCTTTAGTCATATAATATTTATATAATTTTCAAATATCTTTTATAGATTGATCATTTTAAAGTTATAAATTGTAAGCCATTTTTTATATAGGAAATAAAAAAGGAACATATTAGAAATATTAATGCAAGGGAAACGGGTTAATTATCTCCCTTCAATTAAAGTCTCTAAAATTGTTGCTAGTGATACCAAACTAGTTAATTTGTTATAATATAACTAGTGTGCTTGTGGTAACGCTCATCTATCTAAATTGCCTTGAATTAGGGAAAGACTTAAATGTTTTAACATTGATTTCACGGCAAGATATGTCTAGTTTCAATGCAAACTCATTCCAGTGGTCCAACACTTCAATTGCTTTTCGACCCCGTCCTTGTAAATACAAGTTCAACTCACTGAAATGTGTCACCATATCATTCAAAAACAACGGCTTCAACAGTCAGTTCTCATTCAATACCGGACTATTTTTTTCCATTAAAGATACACCTTAATTGCTTCCAGACAAGAGACGAATCTATCAAAGACTTTACCTATACTCCGTCTGACTTTCTTTTCGAAGAGACTTTAGAAACTATACAATTGCCTTTCTACAGTCTACACAATAGATTCATTCACATATCCAAAGATGAGAGCTTAGCGTACAAACATTCCTGAACTAAAACAGTCGACGTCTTGTGTGTTGCCTATTTAGTCAGCCACGCATCAACCATTCATTATGCTGACATACGTTGTTTTCACTTGCATTAAAAAATTATCTTGGAGGTCTCTCGCGTGCCACTGAAAATCGTTCTGCGTGCCAAGTCTGGCACGCGTTCCTTAGGTTGCCGACCACTGGGCTATATTATTATTATTTTTTTGTTTGTTGTGTATTAAATTAACGTGTATAATATAGAAAGAATGAAAGATCATTCAAGCGTGACAAAAACCTGCACGAATGTTTGCAGATTGCATAGCGTGAGACATTCCAGAAATGGTTGTAATAGCAATCCTAGATAATGGGATTGGTCTTTGTGAAGATGTTCGACTGGAAAATAAATATTATATGGACTTCAAGTGACGGGGGTGGTTGAAGTGGATGAAGTGTTTCGTATTAGCTTTGATACGATATTTGAATTCAAGCTGCAATGAAAGGAATTGCGATTCCGTGCTGATGGGAAAGTGGGACTGAGGGAATATAAGGATGGGATTTAAGAAGTTCCCTGTGGGAATATAAGGATGGGATTTAAGAAGTTCCCTGTGGGAATATAAGGATGGGATTTAAGAAGTTCGGTTGATTGCGTTGAATAAACATTGAACTTCGACCTCTTAATGGTGAATGTGGTTAAATTTTCAAAATAACGAGTTTTGTACTTAAAAAAAAAGGTAATCAGTGTTATTGGAAGATGTAGTTAAGGGATTGTGTAGATAGTGCGGTGTCCGCTTGTTAGTGATGGTTTGTCAACATCGAATTACGTTCGTGCCATGCTGTCTTATTCAGCACCACCTGCCACCCCGACCATCGGAACCTTTATACTTGACTGGTGTTCGTTTTGAGCATGAAAATAATGAAGAGTATTATCTTAATAGTGGATTAGCAACGAAATGCGACATAACATGGCTTAGCCCAGATATTTACAACACAGAGATATTCAATAATAATTATGAAATTTTTAGGAAAGATAGGTCAGACAGGCATGGAGGAGTCTTACTAGCCATAAAATCTACCCTAATAGCTGAAGAAATTAAATTAGAACCTCAAAATAACATAGAGTCAGTATTTTGTAAAATAAGCAGACCTAATTCCAAACCACTAATTGTAGGCAGTGTTTACAGACCACCAAACTCAACATCAGAGTACATGTCTGATCTGTGTAATCAGCTGACAAGTATTGAAACTAAATATAAAAATGCTATAATTTGGATAATGGGGGACTTCAACCTCCCTGATATAAATTGGAATAGCTACTCAATAGAAAAGCACCAAAACACAAAAGAAATAAATGAAATGTTTATCAATACCATCCAAAATCTAAACTTAGACCAAATTAATAAAAAACCAACAAGAAACCATAATATACTAGATTTATTTTTAACGAACAGACCAGGACTAGTATTAGATTATGAAATAATCCCTGGACTTTCAGATCATGATATTGTCAGAGTAAATAACAAAATAAAAATCCAAATTAGCAAGAAACCTAAAAGAATAATTTATCTCTGGAATAAATGTAACACAACAGAACTACATCAAGCAGCAATAAAATTCCAAACCAATTTTCTTACTAAATACAATATAGATAGTCCAGTTGAAGATATTTGGCAATTTATAAAAACCAACTTAAAAGCAATAATGGCTGACTCTGTGCCAACAAAACAAACATCAAATAAAATTAACAAATGTTGGTTTAACACTAAACTAAAGAAACTGTGTAAACAAAAAGAAAATCTATTCAAAAAGTTTAAGGCAACTAATTCAATTAGACTACATAAAAAATACCTAAAAATTAAACATTTAACTCAGAAACTAAGCAGACAGCTGCAGAATGAATATGTAAACAATGTAATTTCTAAAGATAATAATAAAAACTTATGGTCCTACATTAAATCAAGAAAAATGGACACTACAGGCATAGCTCCACTAAAAGGCCAAAACAACAAAACTTATAATGATAATGAAACTAAAGCTAATATCCTAAACACACACTTTGCATCATCTTTTTCAAATCCAGGTGACAAAGAAATATTCATAAATTTAAACAAACTAGAAGAGATAGGAAATATAAATGTAGATGAAAAAGGCATTAAACAACTCCTAACCAACTTAAAAGTAAACAAAGCTTCTGGTCCAGATGAAATACCAGCAAGACTGCTTAAAGAACTAACTAATGAAATATCTCCAATCTTTAAAATACTTTTTCAGGCCTCTCTAAACCAGGGCAAAGTGCCCAAAGATTGGAAATTAGCCAATGTAACCCCCCTTTTCAAAAAAGGAGATAAATCTGACCCCGGAAATTATAGACCTGTTTCTCTAACAAGCATAACATGTAAATTACTTGAACATATAATATATAGTAGTATAGTAAATCATCTAGACAAACTAAATGCACTGTGCCCACACCAACATGGCTTCAGGAAAAATAGATCATGTGAGACTCAATTGATAGGCTTAATAGATGACTTGTCTAAGGGATTAGATAATAACAACCAAATTGATGCTATATTACTAGATTTTTCAAAAGCATTTGATAAAGTTCATCATTCTAGTCTTCTTAAAAAACTTAAATACTTTGGCATCTCTGGTCCCTTACATCAGTGGATTCAGGACTTTCTTATAGGCAGAGAACAAACAGTGATAATAAATGGCTCTAAGTCATCACCAATAACAGTAAACTCAGGAGTTCCACAAGGAACTGTTCTAGGGCCCCTACTATTTCTAATTTACATTAATGATCTGCCAAATTGCATCAACACAGGCACAAAAGTAAGATTATTTGCTGATGATTGCATAATTTATAGAATAATAAAGACAGGAAAAGATAGTGAACTTTTACAAAAAGACCTAGATGAACTACAAAAATGGGAATCAAACTGGAGTATGTCTTTTCACCCAGAAAAATGCCAACTAATAAGGGTATCCAAGAAAAAGAAACAAATAATAACAAACTACTTCATTCATGGTAAAGAACTAACTCAAACTAGCAATGCTAAGTATCTAGGAGTAATAATAAATGATAAGTTATCTTGGAACCCTCACATTGATGAAGTAATTAAAAAATCAAACAAAACATTAGGATTCATAAAAAGGAACTTTTACAAATGTAATAAGAATATAAAACTAAAATGCTATCTCACATTAGTTAGGCCTATACTAGAATATGCAGGATCTGTATGGGACCCATCAACTAAAGAAAACATTAAAAAATTAGAACAAATTCAAAAAAGAGCTGCAAGGTTTATAACTAGTGAATATTCCCAATTGACAAGAGTAACACCATTAGTCAAATCACTAAACCTAGAAACACTAGAGGACAGAAGGGCAAAGAGTAAAGTAGTAATAATACATAAGGCATTAAACTCTAATTTAGAAATACAACCCAATAACAATCTGTTGCAAAGCTCAGATAAACATAAAGACAAAAACACCTTCCTTGTCCCTTATGCGAGAACAAATGCATATAAGTACTCTTTCTTCCCGAGTGGCATTCGGGCATGGAATGGGTTGCCTGAACAAACCAGGAAAACCAATAACCTAACATCATTTAAAACATTAATAAAAATGCAAGACTAGACTCGGACCACGGATGAGCGTAGGACGCAATAATCTTCTTTATAGAAGGAGCGTCTGTAATGTATAAGATAAGATAAGATAACAAGAAAATTAGATATAGCAGCATAGTACGACATAACAATACGGCATAATAACACAACACCAACAAACAAAACACGACAAAACAAAAAAAAAACATAACATCAAAGTAAGAAATAACGCGAAACGACAAAAAAACACAACACGACATAACAACAAATTAAGAAATTAGATAAAACGACATAACACAATTTGACATAACGACAAATTCCACGAATGGGCTTGGGCTTGCTGTCACCATAGTGTGTTCGGCGCCGTAAAGGCCGTAACTAAACAATGTTTGTTACTATATTGCAACAAAAAAACAAAAACAAATCTCGTCGAGTTTCAAATAAATCAAGATGCTTTCTTAACAATTACAGTGTAACCCCCCCCCCCCCCCCACTAACCGTCACAGCATACCCCCCTAACAAAAAGGCTAGATACCGTCTTCGCTTTAATCTCTCATAATCCAACCCGTTCAGTTATCAGATCGCTTCATCCGCCACGGATTATCGGTTGTACAAAATATAACAAAACAACTAGTTCGGCAGCTTTGTTCGGATCGCTGGTCAGTTGCACTCCTGTCTATCTAGCCAGTGGTCCTCAAGCAGTGAAGTCAGTTGTTGGATTTTTGCTGTTGTTTCGCTATGTTGCTTTGTCCCATGCGGGCCCCTTTTCAGTGTGTTTGTGTGTTTGTTTGTGTGTGTATGTGTGTGTGTGTTTGTTTGAGTGTGTCGGTTCTCTCCTGATTATAAAATCGGAACTCGCCCGCAAATGTGCTCTATTGATTTCAAGTGATTGCTAAACCAACAACCAACACATCAAAATGATGAGACCCAATATTATGGGATGCACCACCACATCATTTTTTTTTCTGTTTGTTCTGTGTTTGTTTGTTGTTGGTTTTTGGAAGAAAAAAAAAAGGGGGTGGGGGGGGGGGGTCTATGAATTATCACTCTAAATTTGATTTTTCACAATATCTCATTTCGTTACTGGTTTTACTTTTCATTCCGCCCCCTCCTTTTTGTGTGTTATTAAAGCAGTGATTCCCAAACTGTTTCCACTTGCGGCGTCCTGATCTAGTTAAGGCTTTCCCAGCTCTTTCAGGCCTCGAAGTCCTGGCTGTTTCATTGAATCCCATTGAATCGAAAAACGATAAAAACATAATATTTTTGAAAGCCTTTTGAAACATTATGCGGCGTCCCTGTAACATATCCGCGGCGTACCTGTAACATATCCGCGGCGTCCCTGTAACATAGCCGCGGCGTCCCTGCTACATATCCGCGGCGTCCCTGTAACATATCCGCGGCGTCCCTGTAACATATCCGCGGCGTCCCTGTAACATATCCGCGGCGTCCCTGTAACATATCCGCGGCGTCCCTGTAACATATCCGCGGCGTCCCTGTAACATATCCGCGGCGTCCCTGTAACATATCCGCGGCGTCCCTGTAACATATCCGCGGCGTCCCTGTAACATATCCGCGGCGTCCCTGTAACATATCCGCGCCACCCCAAAGCCGGTCCGGATCACAATTTGACAACCACTGAATTAGCTTTTTTACATTTACTGTGGGTTTTTTTCTGTTTTAATATCCGCCAAGTCTGGGTGAAAACTATCTATCGTAGTAGTCCAAATTCCTAAGGCGTCTGTAGGCCTACATTAAAAAATACTCCAGGAAGGGTGCGAAAAAAAACACATAAAATGTTTAGTATTATTATCAAGTAACGGCCAAAGAAAATATTTTTTATAAAACTCCAGGGTCTAGGGCAGGAGTCGGCAACCTTTTGATAATACTGCGCCAAAGTAGGATCTAATTTATTCATCGTGCCAACAGCCTAAAAGCCACGCTGGCTCTTTTCTTGTAGAAGAGCCATTGAAAATCGCACTGAGTTCCAAGTCGGACATGCGTTTCGTGGGTTGCCGATCCCTAATTTTTTTTATAGAGTCTGCTTTGATATGCCTTCCCGCCTTTGTTTTAAACTTTAGGACCCTATACGACCCAGGCGACAGGCAAGTAGGCAATACACACGTGATATCCGCTCCATACTGGTTGGGAGTTGGGGTCACCAGCACGATTAGTTTAAGAACCGCTACAAAACAAAAAATGTGTCTTTACACTTGTGTAAAGCGACACGACACGAGGAAAGACTATAGACTATTCTAATAGACTATTCTACTTACTACGCTGCTGACCTGCAATGTAAACATTATGAATACTATCTGCGACATTACCTGCACAGCTGACACGCATACCGGTAGTTTTTTTTTAAACTAACTTGTTTAGTCGCCACTCAGATTTTTAGTTTCGAAAAAACATAAAAAAAACTTAGCAATTATTAGATGCTGATTTTCGTGTTTTTTTTTTTTTGTGTAAAAGAATTATTGTACATGAATGAAGTGCTTCTGGGTATTTAAAAATAAATTTGACAAAAAAAAACAACATTTGCCGTATTGCTGCTGAGAGTTAACACCCTTGCCCATTTTACAATTACGGTATATAAGATTGACTTGTATAAGGGGCAAGGGTGTTAACTCTCAGCAGCAATCTTTACAATTACGGTATATAAGATTGACTTGTATAAGGGGCAAGGGTGTTAACTCTCAGCAGCAATCTTTAAAATTACGGTATATAAGATTGACTTGTATAAGGGGCAAGGGTGTTAACTCTCAGCAGCAATCTTTACAATTACGGTATATAAGATTGACTTGTATGAGGGGCAAGGGTGTTAACTCTCAGCAGCAATACGGCCCAATGACATAAAAAAAAGAAATGAATTTTAAAAAATGATGGGTTGTGTGTGTAATACTCATAACATATAGGCCTAATCTATTATAGTACCAGAAAATACATAATATATATTATAAATCTAGATCAGCTAAAAAAAATCGTTTCTTTATAACAAATAAATTTCTTTCTTTGGGTGTAGATCAAAACTTTTTTATATGTCTTAAAGCTGCATTAGACTATATATAATTTTGTTGAAAAAAAAATTATAAGCTGTAGAAACCCGAAATACAGCTACTACTGACAAAACTTTAAGAAAAAACCTAGATCAAATGGAGAAAAACCTAAATGCCCACACAAGCTCTTTTTCCCCCCTCGTGACATTGTAAATAGTAAGCCGTAATAGTATCTGGGTTCATTATAGCCACTCTCGTGTGTAGTGTGTATCCTCGGAACCAGCCTTTCGACTTTGCGCAATGAATGAACTGTGTGTTGAAAAGGAACACACAATTAAAATAACATAAAACAGACGCATAATACAAACACATATACCCCCCCCCCCCGCTCGTTCGCGGCGATGTAAAAAGTACAAGTAAAGTATTCTGTTTGACAAAATTGATCCATGGGACCGGTGAAGCAGCGTATACCAGTTTCTGTGGCCACGGCATACTAGGGGATTGTGTGGACAGACCAATGCCCGGCCGCCTTTTACTTTACCCCAACTAACGCCAAGTAGCCATCAGAGCTGGGTGGACTCAGGGACATCCTTCACCGGGTTTCGAACCCAGAACCTTTGGTGCGCCAGTAGAATGCGCTGCCGTTCGGCTACCGTGCCCCCCCCCCCCGCAGCATACTGAAAATTTTTGGGAACATTTTATAACTACTATAATGATTTTCAATATTAAACAAAGGTTATACGAAGACTATTTAGTCTAAATAAAAACAAAGTGGAAAACAATTTTAATACAAAATATGCCTAATCAAGATAGGGGAAAAAACATAGATTTTAGGGTTTTAAACACAGATCAATGATCTATGAAAAGAAAGAATTAAGAATGGAAACAATATTCTTGCAATAAGCGCGCGCCATCGTTATATTCTTTCACTTATATATACAATTATGTTGCCTAATCACTGACCTATAAATGCATTTCAAATGAGAGAGGCTTCCTCTTTTTATAGTATAGTTTTGTTCTATTTGTATAGCTGGTTTATTCCTAGAACTCGCTGTGAATTGTGTATAAAGTGTAGGCCTATACAATTGTAGCTTTTGCTAGTTTCACTTTTGCTCTTACTCTTATACATTAAGGAGGATCTATTCATTATTTGTAATAGATCAGAACAACCAAGGTCTATGTGGAAAAACATAAATTACTCCGGAACCTGGGTTACACATACGCACAAATAATGCTCGGATATAATAAATGGCGGAAAGCAACGAAATTTCCAACTTGATAAGTCGAGTTCAAAGTTGGTATTTTTAAGTTATTGAATAATAGTTGTTCTATAATAGACGTGTGTTCGGGTAATAATTATATTGCATGTTCTTTG
This sequence comes from Anisus vortex, assembly GCA_949126835.1. Classification (NCBI taxonomy): domain Eukaryota; kingdom Metazoa; phylum Mollusca; class Gastropoda; family Planorbidae; genus Anisus; species Anisus vortex. Next base: position 31,233,064 of record OX421506.1, read on the forward strand.
TACAAAAATAAATTGGGAACCTAAAAAAGAAACGTAAAGCAGGCACATCACGTCGTATCGACGGGGGGGGGGGGGGGGGGGGCGTGGTTTTCACGTGCTTTCGTGGTTTCCACGTTTTTTCCCCGTCGATCTACGTGGTGTGCCCGCTGGGAAATTATTCAATGGTAGGCCTAATGGGTTTTTTACATTCAACTAAATTGCTTCGCTCATATATATTTTCAAATTGGTACAGTTCATGGATTAGATCTAGTCTTGCTGTACAGAAAAGAAAAAAGAGGGACACGAAAATAAAAAGGGGGGTACGGGAGAAAAAAATGGGAACCACTGGTCTAACTGGTCCGTTTTAAACAGCTAGTGTGTAACACTGGACACCGAATATCAGACTACAGACCTGTCTTCTACGAAAGACGTCTTCACACGTTGAGAGTTGAGACAGAACTTTACTGCCCAGCAGACGTCTCATAGAAGGTCTTGGTTGCGACAGAAAACGGCCCCTTAAAAGATTCTCAAACCACAGTAAAAAAAAAGAATACTTAAAAGCAACAAGAAGTGCGGAAGGACGAAGAAAAAACTCACATCTGTGTGGATAAAAACACAACAACGCGACATTAGTAGGTTTTTCTCGGCCAGACGTGTTAAGCTACGCTCACCGACGCATCGTTCCTCTATTGACTGAACCGACACTGTCGTGGGATGGGAGGGGCCAGGTGGCGAGAGGGTAGGACGAGGGCAAGAGAGGTGAAGGGGGAAGAAGAAGTAGAAAAAAAATGTGGACCAAATTATGATTCGCTGAAACGAGAGAGAGAGAGAGAGAGAGAGAGAGAGGGGCTTCAATGTTCGTCGTGATGCGACCCCACTTTTAAAGAAGTAAAAAAAATGGTGGCTGTTTTAAAAGACATTTGTTTACATTATGTTGTAGGAATGTAAAGGTAGTGTTCAAAATTGTGTTTAGGATACTGTTACGAATTGTCGGTTTTGTTCTATAAAAACGGATACACATTTTTGGACACAATTTTAAGGTATAGTAATTTATAAATACGTGTGTTTCTATTTAATGTATTGTCACACTGTGCTATCGTATGACATGTGACATGTGTCCACGAAAGTGAAAAACTAGGGTGTGTCGCTTTTTACTCATAGAAGTCATAAAACGTTCCGATCGAGTCGGAAAGCTTTGAAGTATTGCCGGTAGGCTATAGGCCTTTGCCACTTTTTATTTTTCTAATGACACCAGAAACCTTTATGACATGCTATAGTGGACCCGAAAACCATATCCGGGCCTATTCCTAATAGATTATGAGGTTTGCATGTGTGTGTTGGTGTGTGTGTGTGTGTTTCCATAGTGTAACTCGATGCAGTGACTTCACGTCGAAAGCGCGCTTATTCTGCATGACCTCTTACCTGAGCCTGGGTGTATCACTCCCCAATATTCGGTTACACTGATCTGATTTAATACCCCTGGCATGTTCCACTGAAACCAAAAGGCGAAGGTTTCAACTCACATGTCACCATCTACAACGTCTAATGACATTTTCAACTCAAATGACACATTTTTTTTTGGGGGGGGGGGGGGTATTATTTTTTGTTTTATTTTTGTAATGCCAAAAAAATATGACCAGAGTAACCCACTTAATTTAACACTTTCCTAACCATTAACCAATCGGTCTCGTTTCTTAAAAAAACAACAACATAAAAGCTTATATGTGCTTTTTCTTCCCGAGTGGTATTCGGGCATGGAATGGGTTCCCTGAACAAACCAGTAACTTAACATCATTAAAAACATTAATAAAGATGCAAGACTTGACTCGGACCACGGATGAGCGTAGAACGCAATAATCTTATTTATAGAAGGAGCATCTGTAATATATTTTAAGATAAGATATTAAATATCAAGCATGACTTGTAGAAATACCATTAAAGCGCTGGAAAATGCTAAGAAATTTAAGCCTATATTAGTTTGTTATGTCGAAAGGATGCTTAAAATTACTGTAGTTTACCTTAAAGGAGGCTTATAGACGTGTTAGTTTAAAATCTTTTTTTTCCGAAAAGCGTTCAACCGTAAAAAAGAAATAAAGAATTTGGAATTGGAAGGGGGGGGGGGGTGCAACTTGTTAGTGAAAGTAAAATATCCCCGTCATACCAATTTGATCTGTATGTCCCCTGAAACAGCGTTCACACGTTTTCATGGCCTCTGCACACTAGGGGATTGTGTGGCCAGAACAATACTCAGTCGCATATACTTTACCTCAACTACAGGCAGGTACCCGTCTGAGCCTGGTAGACTCAGTCACACACTCTATGTCTGGGGGCAAATTCTACCATTCGAACCGGGGCTCTTTGGTACGCTAGTCTAACGCTGTCTCTAGTCCACGTAGACCAACGATTTTTTACCTGGCCGCTACTATTTTGTAAAATTGAAAACAAATTCCGGCCGTGTGATGGGAGGACTAAGGAGATAGTTCCTCCTTGCTGGTTGCCCCACCCCCTTTCGTGGACACAACGGCAGGACCTCGAGTTTGAGCTCTTATTATAACTGCCACAACCTGTTTAACTTAAGCTCTGAGGCGAGGGTTTGTGATGCTATGTGCGTGTAGTTGTCAAAGGGTTAATGAGACTACATTGCTGAAAAACGTGTTTCAGAGCTACGCTCAATGTTCAATGGGTTAACAAGTGGAGAGTATAATTAGGACTCCCCTTCTCTCTCTTTCTATCTCCTTGATCTATCACCTCTTTCTCTCTTTCTCTCTCTCTTTTTCTCTCTCTCTCTTTCTCTCTCTTTTTCTCTCTCTCTCTCTCTCTTTCTCTCTTTTTTTTTCTCTCTCTCTCTCTCTTTCTCTCTTTCTCTTTCTCTCTCTATCTCTCTCTTTCTCTCTCTCTTTTTCCTCTTTCTCTCTCTCTTTCTCTCTCTTTCTCTCTCTCTCTCTCTTTCTCTCTCTCTTTCTCTCTCTCTTTTTCTCTTTCTCTCTCTCTCTTTCTCTCTCCCCCCTCTCTCTCTCCCTCTCTCTCTCTCTCTCTCTATCTCTCTACCTACTTTATGAATGAGATACTGTACTATATAAAAACGTATGATATTACTTAGTCGGTTTTAATTCTTAAAGATAACACTGTCCCTATATACTAAAGTATACACAATACAGGAACTGAACCTTAATAGCTTGGTGGGCCCCAGTTTTCATATCTTAAATACAATAGATTCGAGGAGGTTTGGCCGCAGTAAACCTTGGTGGGTAGCTGATCTCTAGGAAGGAGAGGTCAAACTCCGATATTAAACCTTCGCTGCCTTGCGGCCATACATGTCCAAACTAAGAGAGTTCACCCTGACAACAACAACAAACAAACAAAAAGAGACAGTTTGAACGTGATCACGAAGCCGGCTGGTCCAGCGGTTGGTTCACCGGACTGTCAACCAAAAAACCAACTGACAGGTCGCGGGTTCTATCGCTACCACCGACGGATCCCTGTCGCCCTGCAGGAGTTTTGGGCCTAGAGGACGTAATAATCTTCTATCTAGAAGGAGCGTCTGTCAACTTATAAGACACCATAGGCCCAAAGGGTATCTTAGGTTGCTCTTGTGGCGCTAAAGTAGCAACGCCGTGTTCACTCGCGTAGTTCACTTGAAGTTACACATTTCTTGTAACTACTAAATATTTGTAAAAAGACAGTAATTGTTATTTCTCTCTTGTTTGTTTAGACCGCCAACACTGACTGTCTGATAAAAACAATTGTGAGGCCCCACAAGGCTTTTCCTGAATGGCGACAACATGAGTCCAGACCTGGTGTCGGGCTTTCTCTGTTAAGGGTTGACAATATTGCAGGATGTTATGTGAAGTTTTTAAGACTCCAGTTCCACATGACCTCTCAATGATGTTTGACTTACACCGACTCTGAGCTGGTTGTCTAGCACAGCTGTCGACAATCTTTAAATTTTCAATAATAATGTGCCAAAATAGGATTCCTAATTCATTTAGCGTGCCAATACCCTAAAATTCAACCTTCACTAGCACAATGGTTATATATTGTTTTCAATATGCTGAAATACGGCAAAAATATGTAATCAAGTCAAATTTCCATTTTTTTTAATCAATAAAGTAATCTTATCGTATCTTAGAAGAGACTTCAATTGATTTTTTTTTGGCGGGGAATGGTCCACATTCCGCGAGTGCGTGCTAAGTGGCACGTGTTCAGTAGGTTGCCGAATCCCTGTTCTAGCACTCTAGTGTGCCTTATTCTAAGGGTACTGTATTCTAAGTATACTATATCGCAACTCGCTTGTATCTGGGGGGAGGTGTGGCCAGTCAGCCTTTTTTATGACAGATTGTATTTGCCACCTGGATTCTATACGAAAATTTAAACAAAAAGAAAGATTGATGAATAATCATTAATCATGTCTGATCGCGAGTTCCTGTTTGTAAATAACCTTGACATAACTCGATATCTTAATCTAAAGTTTTCGCTTGTTGTTTCTTTCTTCTGGGTTAACTTCAATCCTATACTTCTAAGGGGGCACATTGTTCGGCTGGCGTAGCGAACGTCCCGGTCTCAAATTCTTGAAAATAGTGCAGAAATAAAACATTGATTTGTTTGTTACTAGTATAGGCTATTATAGTAAAGTAAAGTATCCCGTCGGACCTAATTGATCACCAGTGTCTGTGGCCAAGGCATACTATGGGATTTTGTGGCCAGCACAATGCCCAGACCCCTGTAGTCTACTTTACCCTAAACTAAAGTCAGGTAGCTATCATACTCAGACCCGAGAACAAATCCTAGCCCACACCAGGGTTCGAAGTCGGCCACAGTGCCAAATAAAGGCTAGTATTGGCGATACAAATGTTAGGGGTCACAAAGCAGAAGTGTAAAAAAAACCATGAAAACAAATAGAGGGGACACGCCGATTTGTTCTAACTAACCAATAGGGCGTTTGCAATCACGTGACAAAAAGCACGTGATTTGTGTTTACTTTGTGTAATGGTGTACAAGTAACAATGGCCGCTGTATTAATAAAGTTCCATATAGGCTCGAGCCTTTTTTATATGATGTGTTGTGTTTTAAGTCTTATTAAGATTTAAACTGTATTATGTATGTTAAATAAAATAGGCTTTTTTATTATTATCATAGACATAGATCATAGACGATGTGAGCCTATTAGTGACTTGACTAGATAGCCTATTCACCAACACTATCACTTGACATCGTAGCTGCCCTACTTAGACATTAGCCTAGCCCACGAAACATTAAAAGTGTAGGCCTATAAAGTGAAATTGAAAGTGTAAATAGGTCTAGCCGGCCCTAGCCTAATCACATTAATTAATTAATCTACAGTACTACTATTTACCTCCTTTTTTTTTTAGTAGGATAGCCAATATTAATATGTGAATTTGGCATGATAAGAAACTTCACCATGTGCCATATTTGTTCCTCAATTTACAAATGACGTCACTAAAAAACTGAATCTCCGCCCATAGCGAACGCTCTATAATGATTATAATTTACTTTTTTTTTGGTTCAATTGCAAACTAGGCTAGTTATTGTGGAAAAGGGAGTCCGCATTTCCGTGTCGACTCAGCCATAGATAAGTCAGCCCCGTGGCCTATATATATAACCAATATCTGATAATACGATAACACAGGAGCTATTATCGATTCTACTTATATGCAGTATAAAGAGTATTGCTTGCGGTACACACGCCCCCCTTTCTGTGTGTGCTATGTAACATTGCTAACACACTGCTATTCAATGGAGTATGCACCGTCGCCAAAAAAAAAAACCCATTGAAATATACTTCGGCCCCGATTTATGAGATCTTTATTATACCTCTGAAGTCTTTATACAGACTGTTGGCGATTAGATAAAGGTGTGTGTGGGGGGGGGGGGGAAGGGTAGAGCTGAATAAATTACCTCGTAATTAAACCTTGTTAAGCCGTAACAAATTCTTTGATAAGTGTTTACATAGAGGTGGGGAAATATAGATGAGAACGGGGTGGGGGGGGGGGGGGATCCGAGAGTGGGATTTAAACTTGATTGGAATTTTCGGGATAATGAAGAAAACATTTTTCTAGCCGTTTAAAAACGAAGATAGACATTACCCCCCAGCGGGCACATCACGTCGTATCGAAGAGGAATATACGTGAAAACTATGAAAACACGTGGAAACCACGCCCCCCCCCCCCCCCCCCCCCGTCGATACGACGTGGTGTGCCCGCTGTAGACTTGTGTATGTAACATTAACATTTCTTCTTTCTTTTCTTTTTTTAAAGTAAAGAATGTTGTTTCGACTTGCTTCATGAGTTTGCAACATTATACCTGCTGGGCACGCGCTTTGTTATAGACTAACTTAGACTTACCGTCCTAAGGCCATGGTGGTCTAGCAGCGCGTTCGGAACTACTTTAAAACGAGGCTGTATGTATCTCTCTACATATATTCTACGCCCCAACACGAGACTCGCGCCCCTCCCCCTCCCAACCTTTCCCCACCATCATAATCATCCTTGGCGCTACAGCCCATGGAGGGCTCAGGCCTGCCTCACCACCTCCTTCCACTCGGACCTATCCAATGCCTTCTTTTTCCAGGCCTGGACTCTCGATCTGTCGCAGATCCATCTCGACGTCTGCCTTTAGGTTGGTCGCTTTCCTCTGGGGTTCTGATTATATATTACTTTTTGCTCCTCTGCTGTTTTTGGCATTCGTTCCAGGTGACCTGTCCAGCGTAGTCTGTCCACAATAGTAGGGTCTTTATACAGCTCACAGACCTCTTTATTGGTGCGCATCTTCCATCCCTTTCCATCTTTGGTTGGTCCAAAAAAAAAATTCTGATGACTTTTCTTTCCCACCTTGCCGTTTTCTAAATTCATTTTGACATTGTGACCGGAACTCGTGAAAAATAAATTTGCACCTTAATTAAATATCATCGCCCTTGCCTTGTCTGACCGTTCAGCCTTGTTACTGTGAAAGTGACCGCAACCCCTTCCCACCAGCCCCCTCTCCCATACACTTGGGTCACCGTAACGCAATCAGCATTGTTTAATTAACTTCTCTCTACACACAGACACACTTTGGTCGCCACTCTTTTTGTTGTTTTCCACCTAGATTTTAAGCTGGGAAAAAACATGTAGAAACATAGCCGTATCATTTGACGATTTTTTGTATGACTTTTATGAGATGGACCGCTTGCTTTAATATTTCGCTTTTGGATGACTCGAATGACTTCTTTTCGGGAATTCCAATTCTCTTTTGTATTGTATACTTCCGTTTTATTTAATCGTTATGATTTTCTCAATAAAAAAAATTAAAATCGAAAGTTTTATACAGCGGAAACCTTTAGGCAAACGTAGGAGCATAAAAGTCATTTAAGACAGCGTTATTTGTTTCGCACGAAAAAAGAACATATAAGCTCTAAAAATAGAGCAAGCGGTCCATCTTATTTATAGTCTTTGATTTAACTAACATACCTTGTTTTTGTTTCTTTCACAAACAGGCTATTTTTTTTTCATAATGGCTGATTTAATTAAAGCTTAATAACATTTCAGCCCAATACATTTTAATAACCTACATATATTTTTAAAAGCATAGCAGAAACAATAATATCACTATGAATAAATAGGAAAAGTAAAGCACCAAATAGTTATAGCAAAACCCAAAGATTCTAATAAGACTTTTTAAAAAAGTTAAGAAAGAGTTCGAATAGAAATATAGATAAGACCAAAAAAAAAACATGGAGTTAGCTGCAGAAAAACATAGAAGCAGCAGCCTTGCGCACATCTATTGAGTGTCAATAATTTACTTCGTCCGGAGCAATTAATATTTAAAAAAAAATTCCGGGCATCGAAATAAGATGTGCCACGTGTGTCCCGATTTGGCAGCACACCGCGAAGTAACACATCGATGGATCTCAAATGTTGCTTTACCTTTCGGCCCAAGTGTAGATTTAATTCATAAGTGACCCACTAACCATGAGTTGTGAAAAAAAAAAAAGAAAGGAAGTGGGGTTCAGTGGGAGCAAAAGTAATTTTATGGCGGGAAAAGTGTCCCGCCATAAAAATAACATTTATAAACTTTTGTAAAAATGACTGCATTTTGTAACAAAAATGTTTTTATTTGTAAATTGATGTTACGAAAAGAAGGTGGGGGAAAAGGGGAAGGGTGGGTAGATAATTTGAGAATCCATGAAGTTGGGGAAACAAAAGGCGGGAAATTGTAAATGGAAGGCGACGCGATTTAAAATGGCGTTCAGTGAAAACATCTAAAAAAAAATCTGGTATGCTAATTAAAGGTTTGTCTTCCTAGCTCCGTCCGTTTAGACTTGCGCCAAGAACTAGTTTTAAATTTTGAGCAGTCAGCATTGTATCTTCTGACGATTCACTTCAATATTAATGATTATTGCGTACTAAAATAAGTTTACACTCGAAAAAAACAGCAACAGCATATTAACATCATTAGAAATGTGGGGTCTAGTTCTGGTATGTGCAACACTTTTTATCATTGGCCGCATAAGGAAATTGATAGAACAAGATGGGCCACCACACGTTCTAAAAATTCAATAACATTATTAATACAATAATTTATTTAAAAAAAAAAACAAGTGCAGTTAGACTCTCTCTGGGCCGACTCCTTTTCCGCCCATCTAGATGATAACTCGACATAAAATACAGCTTACACAAAGCAGACCTCATGTTGATTGTTTTTCTTTGAAAATACCTTGATTTATTATTAACCCTTACAGTCCCGGGCGCGTATATAGCGGAACTGAAGGCAGCATAGATAGAAGTAGGTCGGTACGGGAAGGGTTAAATAGTAAAGCAAAAAGTGAAAATTGAGTAGGCCATATTTTATAATGTTGTGAGTTACTCTCGACTCTAGTTAGTTTCTATGCACTAAAAAGTATTTATAACGTACAGTAAAACTTAGAATATTCCTTAAAGAATTCCAAAAATAAGTTTCAAAGTGAAATAGATGTTGTTTATTTTTAAATTATATTCCATACTCTGTAGATCAATATAACTCTTAAATGTAGTATAATTCAGAGTTGCAGTTCTTTAAGGACGAAAAAAGCTATTAAAAGGTATTTAAAAAAAAACAAAAAAACAACTCAGCCGAAAAGAGTTGTTTGCACTCAGTTAAAAGTCAGCCCCAAATGCGCAAATGCCCTCCGCGGCTTTTCAATAACCACTTGCCAGTTTGGATGTTTCATCAGGTCTGAGCAAATAGCGATTCTGGTTTCGCAACATTGGTGGCATTGTTCGTTGCCCTGGCCAGGTATGCTCGCGTTTACGAAATGTCACTTCCCGTGTCGAAAAGCCAATAACTATGTAAGAATAGATGAGATCCCGGGGATTTGAGAAAATCGGAGGATGTGGGGGGAGTGGTGGCGTAGGCGGTTTAAAGAATCCTGTATTTCACACGTTTAATAAAATAGGCCTACTTATAAAAAAACAACTTATTTCAATAGGTTGAAGGAAAAGAAACGGTGTAAATGTTCATTTTCTTAAAATTTAGATCAAAATTATTTTGGTTTGAACTGTCTTCCTGGACATAATTCCCAAAACATAATTGAGAATCATTGACATAATTTCAAAAACATAATTGAGAATCATTGACATAATTTCAAAAACATAATTGAAAATCATTGACATAATTTCAAAAACATAATTGAGAATCATTGACATAATTTCAAAAACATAATTGAGAATCATTGACATAATTTCAAAAACATAATTGAGAATCATTGACATAATTTCAAAAACATAATTGAGAATCATTGACATAATTTCAAAAACATAATTGAGAATCATTGACATAATTTCAAAAACATAATTGAGAATCATTGACATAATTTCAAAAACATAATTGAGAATCATTGACATAATTTCAAAAACATAATTGAGAATCATTGACATAATTTCAAAAACATAATTGAGAATCATTGACATAATTCCCAAAACATAATTGAGAATCATTGACATAATTTCAAAAACATAATTGAGAATCATTGACATAATTTCAAAAACATAATTGAGAATCATTGACATAATTTCAAAAACATAATTGAGAATCATTGACATAATTCCCAAAACATAATTGAGAATCATTGACATAATTCCTAATTCGTATTTTACTTATAATTATTGTATTGAATGACGTCTATTGTTAATAAGAATATTAACACTGACAATAAGCTATTTTTCAGTCAGCGGGCCAAGGGCATAAACGTCTTCCTGTTCTAGCACTCAGTTTCTTGTAGAAGACACTTGAATGTCCTTTTGGTGATCTTCGCCAAGTATGGACACGCGTGCCTTACGTTGCCGACCCCTGATTTAGTCACCCCCCCCTATAATTACTTTTTAACGCCCATCACCCCTTTAGGCCGTTTGATAACAGCAGGCCGATATTTTATACACCAGTAGGGCCACAGTCGTGCCTCTTTGCACTCCCCTTCACCCTCACTCACTATCTCGACCACTTCTCAGCCCGCCCCCCCCCCCCCACCTCAGTTCCATTTCCTATAGCCCCCTCCCCCCTCCCTAACTTCGTGACTGCTGTCAATACACGTCTAACGAGTAAAAATAAATAAATCACGAAAGCTTACAAATCTTTTTCCCAGACAAATCAATAATAATAAATGTGTACACAAAGAAAAATCAACTTCAGAATAAGATTGATAGACGTAGAAAACTGTGTGTGTGTGTATGGAGGGAGGCGCGGTGTGGTTGGTAATCAACTTAACGAGAATGAAGCAGACGGAAGAATTTTGAGTATAAGAAATTAGTAGGTCGACGAAGCTTTGATGGCTTTAAAGGGCCATAGCCATTCGATGATAATGGATAGGTTAAAAAACAAGAATTGTTGAGTTGTGAGGGCGATGTACCATTATTCATTATTAATTGCTTTATTCATTATTAATTGAAATATACTGTAGTGCAAGGGGTCGGCAACCTTTTTGATAACGGTGTGCCAAAGTAGGATTTCTAATTCATTCAGCGAGCCCAGCAGCTTAAAATTCACCCTGCTCTAGCACTCAATAATATCGGGATCGCCTTTTTGCAAGGTCCACATCGTGCCACATTATAAATCGCTCTGCATGCCAAGTTTGCCACGCGTGCCGTATGTTGCCGACCCCTGCGTAGGAAATAATTATGAAGGAAAAGTTGTGTTATGTATTTGTCAAGGACTACTTAAGACCTTGGTATTTGTGTAATATAGCATTATGTATAATATATAATTGTTATATTTATTTTAATGTTATTATTCATTTATACTATATTATGTTTAAATTAACACTATTTTTTATTCAAGTCGGAGACACTAGTTTTTAAATACTAGACTATGTGACGTATCTTGCTTTATTCATTACATCTTCACCTGTAGCCCTCTATAATTATAAATATTTATATTTTAACGCAAATACAATCATTAAACTATTTTACTTATCTTTTATCAAACATCATAATTTTATTTGTAATCTCCCAATACTTCTCTACACAACGTGTAAATCCTTGCACACAATGTGTGGGAAGTTGCGACACTGCATTCGCTTCTCGGCTCACTGATTTCAGAGGGCGGTCAAATTGGCACCTGTGTGGTCAGTTTGGCCTTCGAGAACGGTAGGAACAAGACACCCGGTAGCGATATGTTGTCCGAGCCTTGCGAGACTAGGAGCTTGCTCAGTTTTCTCGCATTGGCTCTCCTTCACATTATATGGTCGGCCTGGGGATTACAGCTGGTCTGCAATGGGCTCTCATGCATGACGGGAGAGTGATTGTGCAGAGGGCGGAACTAACTGATCCACGACTGATGACCCAACTTTCAGAGTCTGGAAGTCAGCACGGGATCAGTTAAGTTTGCAGATATCATGCAAAATATACAAGCCTAAAAGGCCCACACAAGGGACAAGGAGTTTAAATGAGCTCCGACGCGCTTCCTAAAATAAAACGTTAAAGTACCGTAGTCCCCCAATACACCTACTATTTTAAATTAAATACATTTGTATACATTTGTTTAACTGTTTTACTTATCTTTTATCAAACACCAGAACTTGACCTTCGGTCATCTCGCCAGGACCCGCTGGTCTCTAAAGCCGTCTCCCTCGACAGTTTAAACGGCCAGGGTCAGCCGGCACGATCCCAGACCCCGGTCGCCACCCAGACTGCGGACCCGGCAGGGCCCACCTTCTCGGACAGCGGGACCTGCACAGACGCTCCCTCGCAGAATTCGGACACACCACGGGAGGAGACAGCGGCGGGCCCCGAGTCCAGCGGCGTATTGAAGAGGACCCGTAGCTCCTCCAGCAGCACCGGCGACCCGAGGCCAAAGTCACAGGATTATGACACTGCCCGCAAGAGGCGCAGTAAAGACAAAGACACTGAAGGTATGTTGAGACTTACTTTGATTACTTGAAATGAATTTCGTTCACTGTTGCTAATGGCAGTGTGATTGTGTGGCCAGCACACTGTCAATTTCTCTTTAACATCCCACGACTCGAAGCTAGCCATAGAAGCAGGGTTGAGCCTAGATGTCCTATAAAATCCCCCAACATTGAATTACTTTAGGGAGACTATTAGGCATACCTTAGAAACATTGTCTAGTGATAACGCATTCAGACTGCCTTACAAAAGATTACAGTTTGACTCTAGGCTAACGCCATTTTTTTTTTGCTGGGGGGGGGGGGGGGCAGGGGAGTTTTTACTCTGGTCTTATGGGTACTTGACATCAGTTGGGAAAAGTAAAGCCGTCTTGGCATTGGACTGGCCACATTATACCCCTGCATACTGTGGATATACAAACGTATGACCGTTGCTTCACTATAAGTGCAATGCATCAACGAGGTCTAAATTCTGCAACCTTACTTACTTTAGAATCCCAGCGCTTTATATTTTGGTTAGGCCTACGTGAAATTGTCCACATTTAACACATTTGCACTACAATGACACTTGTTTGGAAAAGTAACACATTGCATTACAAAGACACTTTTATAGAAATGTTAACTCATTAGAACTACAAATACACTTTTCTGGAAAATGTGAACACATTTGCACTACAAAGACGCTCCCCTGCGCAAAATATTGATTCGGTTATTAAATTTAAAAGCAACAACAACATATTTTCCTTTACCCAGAACATTTGAATATCAACCCAAATTACTGTCTCTATTGGCATAGCCCAGGGGTCGGGAACCTTTTTGTCTTAGAGAGCCATGGATACCACATATTTTGAAAAGTAATTCTGTGAGAGCCATACATTATGTTTAAAACTAAAAATTCAAGTAAATGTGTGAAATTTGTGTAATTTCAACACTAAAAGTACAATAATTATGTCTCTGAATTCTTCTGATGCTGAGCTGCAGTAGACTTTAGCTTATTTGTAGAATGAAATATTAATATGCAATTAATATGTAGATCAAAAAGTCTTAAAAAACATTTTTTTAATAATTGAACATTTGTCTGCGAGCCAGATGCAGTCATCAAAAGAGCCACATCTGGCTCGCGAGCCATGGGTTCCAGACCCCTGGCATAGCCCGACAGGATACGATAACTTGAGATTTCACCGTCAAAATATCATCAAAAATAATTTTTATTACAGTTGGGCAGAAAGTAATTGTTGAATATTTTACTATGAAATTCGCAAAGCATTTGAATAATTATAATTAGGTTCCATCAAAGACTATAATAAGATGACTCGAATAATTTTTTTTCTGAATTTCCGATTCCCTTTTGTATTGTACACTTCCGTTTTATTTAATCGCTGTGATTTTCTCAATGAAAAAATAGAAATATAAATCTAAAGTTGTATACAGTGGAAACATTTAGGCAAACGTAGGAGCGTAGAAGTCATTTAAGGAAGCGTTATTGGATACGCACGGAAAAAAGAACATATAAACTCTAAAAATAGAGCTAGCGGTCCATCTTATTATAGTCTTTGGTTCCATTTATATAAAAAAAAAATAAAGAACGGCGGGCCGAGAGTGTGGCTATATTTGGGATTACCCAAAATTGGTTAAAAAAAACTAAGTTGGTTCATGGTAGCTAGGTAGATTTAGCTTTTTTTTTAAGGTTAATGTAATCACTTCAGATTGGAACCTCTAACGCCTAAAGTAAAATTATTTTCAAGTAATCATTAAGTGTTTATCGTCTGCTAATGGCCAAAATGTCAGAGAGAAGTCGTTTTTCTTGAACTTGATAAAGTACTTCAAGTTCAATGACACTTTTCCGTCCGAAATTACAAGAGGGGAGGAGTCGATATATATAAGGGCTTATAAAAAAAATAATTTACCTGCTAAGTGTAAACACACATACACACACTCACAAAGCACACACACTCACACACAACATACACACATCTACGATCGTTGTGTTTAAGAGAATATATGAAACTGTAAAAAGATTCAGTAATTTCCTCTAGTTTGCACTATTGTCATTAACTTCGTTTAGACCTGAATCTTTTTGTGTTTGTAAAGTTTAACGTTTCCAAAGTGACATATTTGTCTCAGACCCACCCACCAGGGCGTACAGACGAGGAAACAACGTTGAAACCACGACAACTCGTGGTTTCCATGTTGTTTCCCCGTCGATCTGACGTGGTGTGCCCGCTGAGCAGGTCATAATCTTTTTGAAGTCGCCAACAAGCTTTTAAAAGAAGTATACTAACATCTGTTAACCCTTACAGTCCCGGGCGCGTATATAGCGGGACTGAAGATCATAGATAGAAAGTAGGTCGGTACAGGAAGGGTTAAAACCTTTTTGTTTGCTCCAGGGTCAAGATGTTTCATGGGATTTTGTATCCAACGGAAATACATATTATAGGATCCTTTGAACGTTTAAATGAAATTTTAGTTTTTGCTCGCAATTTCCTTTTTTTTTTTTCGGGATTTTTCTTTGGAGAAGAGATCTGAGTTCCGAGAGAATAGCTAAATTGTCACAGCGTCTTGTCCCAATGCTTTGTGTGCTAGTCAGCGCATGCGGTTTCTTTCGAGGTTAACGTCCATATTTCTGTAAACTTTTCCATCGAATGCAGAAAGGTGCTTGTCACGACGTGGCAATTGAGAGGGGGGTAATAATGGCTGGTTGTCTTAGAGGTACGAGGTGCCGATGCTGTGGTTGACCTGGAATATTTATTTGTTCTCTACTGGCTCGCTTAGATGTTATTAACACACACAACAGACAGTTCTAAGTTAGGCAAGCAAGTCTCTGGTTACGTTTCAGGTGTTTATTTATGACTCAAATTCAATATCCAATGATGAGATACACATACTAACATGCAGGGGAGATACAATGCTTGAGATATATGCACAGGAACGTCTAACACTCAATATACTGTGTTGTTACGGAATCCAAGGTTAGGCTACGTGACTATAATGAGGGAATTACGATTACTGGCTAAGTATCTGCAAGTCCGAGTAACAGTTTGGGAGCTAGACCAAAACGATGTATCTAGCCCGGGAGCTGGGAGAGATCTGCTTTAGTTTAGTTGGGTGGGCTTTTTCGTGGACACTAGTCACCTGACCCAAGGTTAATTTGGTTGGCTTACATTTAATTACATCCTATTCTCATTGGCTAGATTGAATATACATTTGCATAAGAAAAGCTTATTGGAGCCAAAAATGGATTGGGGTCGGGGTTGCGAGGGCGAAAAGGGGGGGGGGGAGAGAGGTCTAGATGAAAGACAATTTATACAGACGTCCTGCTGAGTGGGGAATTTTATCTCCCTTGGTAGAATCTTAAGTAGTTAACTCAAGTGGCTGGGGGGGGGGGGGGTTTCGGGCGAGAATTAGTTACGTGTGTGCGAACTGCTGAGTGGGGGAATTTAGTCAACCGCTCAGAGAACGACCGTCTCAAAGCAATTGCATAACGTGCCGCTAAGCTGAGGGGATATAAGAGGGGATGGGGGTGGCGGGGACGCGAAGAGAAGGGGGCGAATGAGGGATCGAATAATGACTCGCTCACATGCGTTAAAATAGCACAAGATATAAATACATTAAGATATGACATGAATACATTAATATAGCATAGGATAAATATATACATTCTAACACATTCGTACCCATTCAACCAAGATGTAGTACCAAGTTGAATCGTATTAGTCAGTAGACTCTGAATTTGGGCGTAGTACAAGAGTATAGTGAAGGGTAGAGAAACAGGTGAGAAAGAGTGATGGGGAGATGTAATTGCGTAAGGGAGGGAGGAGATAGTGACGTCAGACTAACCTTCTCTCTATTCTAGCTAACTTAAGCTAATCTAAGGTTCTAGTTATACACTGCTATCTATCTAAGTGCTAATAGTCACTATTAAATCCAGAATTGTGACATCCCTCCGGGCCAATTTGGAATACACTTGAGAGTGGATTCATACCTAGTTTACTGAGTCTGAGGCCTGGGAAAAGGGGAGTAACTACACACTCATTAACAGTGTGCGCGCGTGGGGCCGTATTACTGAGTATGCTGGGCCACGAAGTGTGTAGGGGCACTAGTTAGTGTCCGCTCTGCCGCGTGTGTCGAAAGGGGTTTTGGCCTAGGCACTGTTGCAATGTCTCGAAAGCATCAGTAGCGAGTTTGTCCCAAGATAATGGGAACGATGTGGGTGCGTTTAGCAATCTAAATAACGGACGGGTAATTTTACGGAAGTTTGGTATAAGGGTATTCTGATAGTTGCTAAATTCGCCCAGTGTTTGCCTTAGTTCGAGTCTCGTCGTGGGCAGCCTTGCATGACGGAGCTTATCTTTAATGGACATGGGGTGGGGGAGAGGTGTCTGGTTGGGGGTGGGGCGGGGCGATCCGTAGGTTGCGGGTGTAGGCAGGCAATGCGTTTGTTTACCTACAATCGGTCTTCCGAGTAGGATGTCTACTTGTAGGCCTTCTATTACGGCGGCCTCAATGGGGCCTGTAAAAAGTGCTGAGCTGAGGTTTACGAGTGCGGTCGGTAGCTGCTGAATAGGAGAGTTATGAGATGGACCTTGGAGTCGCACATAGCGTCCTGTGTAGTCGCGGGGGTCGATTTTTGATTGCGTTACTAGGGCCTCAAAGCTAAGACCGGAATCATACGTGCACGAGGCGAGTCGGCCGTTGATTCTGACTATCTCGTCGACGTAGCTGCGAGGGAATTGGTTATGTTTGTCTGCCGAGGAAATAGAGAACACGTGGTGGACTCGATCATAGTCACTGCTTGAGTACTGGTCACACCCCTGATCGGCGGGTTCCTGTTCGGGAGCTAAGTAGCTCGGGTAGCTGGGCGTTTCTAACTCGTGCGTTGCAAGCCCGTTAGTGGGATCTTGCGCTGGGTCTACGGGGTCCGTCGTGGTGTAAAATGCACCGGCGGCAAGATAAGGGGTGGGGTCGCGTCTGTTTCTGTCGTGAGCTAACTGAGGGGTGGGCCTAGTGTGGCGGTGGTCTCTATGTGCGTTGTGAGGACGAGGTCGCCCGTGGTGGGGCGTGTGCGGCTGGGGAGCGGTTGATTTAGGGGGAGGGTTGGCGCGGTGGTTGTCCCCATAATGTCGGTGCGGTTGCGGGTGTCCCGGGCGGGAGGAGGGGGATGACTCTATTAGGTTTGATTGCAGAAACCTATCTGCGCTTTGTAGGGAGGAGGGTAACCCTTCGATCCCGTGTTGTATCAGGAAGGCCTTGAGTTTAGGCGTCATTTGTGACTCTACCTGCTCAGTCATTAGGAGGGTGACCATACCGTCGAATGACTGCTCGATATTTCCCAACTCAACCCACTTAAGAAGGTAGGATTGGATTCGTTCCGCGAATCGGGTGTAATTCTCCCCTGGTCGTAGCGTGGACGACCGAAACTTTTTCTGGTAGTGGGACGCGTGCAACTGGTGCCGGTTTAAGAGCGCGTTCTTCAGTGCAGCGCATGACTCCCTGTCTTCTGGGGCCAGTTTACAGTAAGCCTCGTAGTCCTCTCCTCTCAGAGTGGAGACGAGGATCCTACAATGCAATTCTGGGGGGACCTCATTCAGCTCCATGCAGTCGCTAAACCGTCGGAGGTAGATGTCAAACTGTTCTAAACGGGGGTCGTGGACGTCGGTCCATAGAGAAGCATGTCTGGGGAGGGGATGGTTGGGGGTGGCTGAACTAAATGATGAGGGGGAGTTTGGGTTGTCGTTGTTATCGGGGGCCCTAACACTTGCTGCTAATTCAGCTAATCTGAATTCGTGTGCCCTGCGTGCTTCCTCGTCTAACCTATTCCTCTCTTCTCTAGCTAACTGTTCTAACCTAAGTGTGTCCTCCCTAGCTAATTGTTCTGCTCGCTCCTCTCTAGCTACCTGTTCTGCTCTAAGCCTATCTTCTCTTTCTAATTGCTTTGCTCTCTCCTCTCTAGCTACCTGTTCTGCTCTCTCTGTCTTGGCCTCATGGGCCGCTACCTGCTCTACCACGTATTTAGTGATGTCTGAGTCAATGTAGCCTATAGCTATAGCCTCTTCTCTCAACTGCTTACGCAATAGTACACCTTCCGCCATAGTAACAGAGTGAGGCGAGATTAAGATACTAGAGGCGGACAGAGATATAGCGAGATAGGAAAGGAAAATATAGGGGGGGTGCTGGGGTTCAGAGTTTAGCTAACGTAATACAACTCAAAATGGTACTCACCAGACAGCAATTCCAGAATTTTACACACATACACTAACACACGTATATCCAATCATAAAGTTATCGTTTATATAGCGCTCGGCGCTGTTGGTGCAGATCTTCGGGCTGGTTAGGAATTCTCTTTCCCCGTGCCGGGACTGGATTAGCGTTTAATGTTAGTGTCTATTTTCCCGGGTTTGGATACCGGGAACTACGGCGGGTTCCTACGGGGAGGTTGACAGGGCAGTTGTCGGGTTCTCGGCGGTCTCTAGTTGTCGGGCAGGCTGATGCGGCGGCGGTGGGTCTCTCTGCTGACGTCTCGGGTGCCGGTACGTTGATGCGGGCCAGAGGGTGGCGACCTGGCGGTTGGGGCGGCAAATCTGGCGTAATGGGGTGGCAAATTTGGTTGCTGGTGTGTCTGGGGTGACGTAGGCTGGCGTAGTGTGGCGAGCCTGGCTTAATGGGGTGAGCTGGCTGGGGTGGCGTAGATTGCTCGGAGTGGCGAATCTGGGGTGGCTTAGGTTGGCGTATCTGGGGTGCGTAGGCTGGGGTGACGTAGGCGTAGGCTGGGGTGGCGTAAGCGTATGCTGGGGTGTCGTAGGCTGCGTAAAGTGGTGAGCCTGGTTTGATGGGTTGATGGATCTGGTTGCTGGCGTTGGGATGACGGGTCTGGTTGCTGGCTTAGAGTCTTTGTGTTGTAGAGAGATGAGCCCCCATCCAGGGTCGGTTTCAGAATCGGCGTAGTCCTCGGGTTGTTGCTGTTGACAGTGCGCTGAACGGCTTGAAGTTCAGATAATCCCGGACGAGCCCCCACTTTGTCACGACGTGGCAATTGAGAGGGGGGTAATAATGGCTGGTTGTCTTAGAGGTACGAGGTGCCGATGCTGTGGTTGACCTGGAATATTTATTTGTTCTCTACTGGCTCGCTTAGATGTTATTAACACACACAACAGACAGTTCTAAGTTAGGCAAGCAAGTCTCTGGTTACGTTTCAGGTGTTTATTTATGACTCAAATTCAATATCCAATGATGAGATACACATACTAACATGCAGGGGAGATACAATGCTTGAGATATATGCACAGGAACGTCTAACACTCAATATACTGTGTTGTTACGGAATCCAAGGTTAGGCTACGTGACTATAATGAGGGAATTACGATTACTGGCTAAGTATCTGCAAGTCCGAGTAACAGTTTGGGAGCTAGACCAAAACGATGTATCTAGCCCGGGAGCTGGGAGAGATCTGCTTTAGTTTAGTTGGGTGGGCTTTTTCGTGGACACTAGTCACCTGACCCAAGGTTAATTTGGTTGGCTTACATTTAATTACATCCTATTCTCATTGGCTAGATTGAATATACATTTGCATAAGAAAAGCTTATTGGAGCCAAAAATGGATTGGGGTCGGGGTTGCGAGGGCGAAAAGGGGGGGGGGGGAGAGAGGTCTAGATGAAAGACAATTTATACAGACGTCCTGCTGAGTGGGGAATTTTATCTCCCTTGGTAGAATCTTAAGTAGTTAACTCAAGTGGCTGGGGGGGGGGGGGGGGGGGGGGTTTCGGGCGAGAATTAGTTACGTGTGTGCGAACTGCTGAGTGGGGGAATTTAGTCAACCGCTCAGAGAACGACCGTCTCAAAGCAATTGCATAACGTGCCGCTAAGCTGAGGGGATATAAGAGGGGATGGGGGTGGCGGGGACGCGAAGAGAAGGGGGCGAATGAGGGATCGAATAATGACTCGCTCACATGCGTTAAAATAGCACAAGATATAAATACATTAAGATATGACATGAATACATTAATATAGCATAGGATAAATATATACATTCTAACACATTCGTACCCATTCAACCAAGATGTAGTACCAAGTTGAATCGTATTAGTCAGTAGACTCTGAATTTGGGCGTAGTACAAGAGTATAGTGAAGGGTAGAGAAACAGGTGAGAAAGAGTGATGGGGAGATGTAATTGCGTAAGGGAGGGAGGAGATAGTGACGTCAGACTAACCTTCTCTCTATTCTAGCTAACTTAAGCTAATCTAAGGTTCTAGTTATACACTGCTATCTATCTAAGTGCTAATAGTCACTATTAAATCCAGAATTGTGACAGTGCTCTTTTAGCCTATGCTCAGTTAAAAGACATGCCTTGCTCATACTCAAAATACAAAATGGTGTTATCATTGCTATTGAATGGTGGATAAATATTGAGCAATAAATTTAGAATTACCAAGTATGCACATCATGGCGGTCTACAAGTTAATGTTTAAAATCTAGTCATCAAGCAGTGGCGTAGCTAGGGAGGGGCAGGGGGGTACATATGACCCCGGGCGCCACGTTAGGGGGCGCCAAAATGAGTATTAAAACTAATTATTTAATTTTATTTTGATGTAGACCAATGTATCCCAAATACGTTTGCAAGATTGAATTTAGGAGCTCCACAAATATCTTCATTACAAACCAGTTGACAAGCATGATTTTAGCGCCCCCATTGAGCATTAAGGGGCGCCATTCTACTCATAAACAAATAACACATCCACAATGTAGAATTGCTGATGGCGTTTTTTTTAAAACAAAGATCAGTTCGGGTTCAAAATATTATTCTTCATATACTGAAAGTAGCATCTGGTTTTAACAATTATACAGGTTGAATAATTTCGAGTCGAATATAGGATTTTACTTGAGTGTAAGAATTGATAATTCTCGAATCTATACCCTTTCAGCAGAGAAGCAGTCTATCGTCAGTAGCAGGTGAACTTTCGATTACTGCTTCATGGTTTAAACGCCGACTAGCAAATGGAGAGGAAGTAAATCGCTCGTGGCTATTATATTCACCAATTAATAAAGCTGCTTACTGTTTCTGCTGTCTATTGTTTACATCAGGGGTCGGCAACCTTTTGTTAACAGTGTGCCAAACTAGGATCGCTAAATCATTCAGCGTGCTAACAGCCTAAAAATCAACCTGCTCTATTATATATTTTTTAATTGTTTTTATATGACAATTAATTTAACTCCTCAGCAAGACCAAGGCCAAAAGCAAAGGAGATTTATAGAGAAAATGATTAAAGCGTCTTATATTTAATACAAAATTAACGAGTTTGTGATTATCATTTTTAAAAATTTGCATTTACATTAAATACAATAATTTATTACTAAACTTTCACATTCAATGGTAATTAATGTCTATACATTATTCTTTGTTAATGAAGATGAGGACTTAACACATGCAAAAATGTTTTTAATTTTGCTCTCAGTTTCTGGGAAGTAGTCTAATATTGGTGGATATGGAGTGTCCTTTCGCTTAAGCGGAATAGATAAGTTGTAATCATACAAATTGGGTAGTTAATGAAATGTTTGAAAATATACATTTACATTCTTACTTATATAGTTTTCAGATTTTTTTTTACAGTTTTATCATTTCAAACTTATACATTGTAAACCATTTATTGTTTTTTGTTTTTTTTTTTTGAAAAAAAAAATAAATAAACATATTAGAAATATTAGCTCAAATAAAACGGGTTACTTATCTCCCTTTATTTTAAAACGTGTCAACATTTCAATACATTTGATTCAATAGTGATGCCAAACCAGTTATATTTTGTAACATAACAAATATTATTGACTAATTATTATTTCTTTATATAAATCCAACATTATGGTATTCATTACAAGGTTTATTTATTTGAGGATTAAAATAGTTTACGTTAAACAATTCCCGCATAAATTGTCTGTCCATTTAAGGAGTTTATATTTTTTACATTTATAATTACAGAAATTACATAATATAGTGCCATTAAATAAATATCTTATATTTATTCAATTAATAATACAAATAAATTTGTTTTAGAATTGCTTATATTTATGTTTAATTAAAGAAGATGAGCATAAAAAACTATTTTTAATGTAATTAGTCTGTATCAATTATGTGTCTGTGACCTTTTTGTATGCTTAAAACAGCTTTCGTGTGCGATAAAATCTGTTCACAAGTGTAAGTTGAACTAAAAGCTGAAAGTAAAAGAGCGAATGCCTAGCAGTTAAGAATGGCAGGTGACTTTCCTAAGCAGCTTCCTTCCAAATTGTTTCCGCAAATGGGCGTATTTGGATGCCCATTTTTTAAATGTTTAAAATTCAATTTTCTGCATTCTAAAATCGCCAATATCCCTCCACTTAAAAAAAGATCTACATCTAAGAAGGTTGTAGTAATATCAAACCATTTAGGATTGATGTGGTTTGATAAAATGAGTCCATCAATTTGGAATGCCCTCCCACTACAGCTTCGACAGAGCCCTAGCTTTGACACCCTCAGGAGCCGGCTGAATACCCACCTATTCAAGTAGCAGTTTATTATTTTTCATGTATACATTTTTGTCTTTTATTCGTTGTCTGTCCGAGAAGGGGCGCAGACTTTGTGTCATGTCCCGGGCGCAGATGGCCCTAGTTACGCCACTGTCATCGAGCAAGACAACCAGTCTAGATCTAAACCTATTTCATTTCTTTTTTTCTTAACCATTTTTTTTAAAATTTGAAACGAATAATAGCCCATAATAGTTTATAAAGAAAGAAAAAAGTATACCGTAATTGTTTTACAAAAAGAAAAGTCACTATTTTCTCCAACTCTTTTATTTTTAGCCTGGTAACATCTGAACAAAGTCTATTTGGCAACATTCGAATTTTTTTTTACTCTTGGTTTAGGATTGGCTTTTCACGCTACACACGTCTGCGTAACTCGAGCAGACGTGTGCACTAAACTGGCCAGATTTCTTATTTGCTCTGGAAATCCCCGAATCTGTTACAACACTCTCGCCCATTTGGTTTTCTTTTGGTCCTCTGCTGTCTGCTGCATTGCAGTCTTAACAGTTGTTGTTTTTTTCTTCATCTTTTTACTCGTTTGACATTGACGACTTTTGCCTCTTGTCTTTATCACTGTGAAAAACGGACAAAATGTTGCATCGCTTTTTTGGGGGTCTATTTTTGTTGATGTTAACCTAATCATTTAGATCTAGACTAGTTGCACTGTGGTCTAGATGTTCAATACATGAAAATGAAAACAAATGAGAGATCTATAATAGGCCTAGATCTATATATTTACATTCTTTGTTAGTCCACACAGATATATTGTTTGTAAAGCAGATTGCACCAGGCAATGTGATCTCGGCGTTAAAGGAATTGTGTGGTTAGAAACAAGATCGAACAGTCTCTTTTAATTTAACCTCGCTTTTGTGAGGTATCCACAATATCTCCTTGGGACTGAGGGGGAGGGGGGTCGGGGCGGATTGGTAAGAGTGTCTATCAAGACGTGAGTAGCTCAGCAGGCACATCACGTCGTATCGACGAAGAAGAAAATGTGGTTTTGAAGTGTATTTTTTTTTGTTGTGATTTAAACGTTTTATCCTCGTTGATACGACGTAGTGTGTCCGCTGGGAGGCTGTAAAGAAAATATATACAGTATGAACTCAAGTTAAGAGCCTGAATGTTCACTTTAATATGCGTTTTAATATCCTATCATACATGTTCTGAGGGAGGGAGGATCGAAAAGACTTTTGTGTTCATAAGATTGTAAATTGCAGTGTGATTTCCTAGTAGGATTGACTATAGCCAGTACAATGCTCCTACCTAGCTCTTGGGTCCTAAACATTATAATATACCATTCCTTAAATATTTTCAGTTACATGCATATAGGAAGGTGTTGTATGTCCAAGAAACACCAGTCTTACTAGGATTTGACTGTCCAATACACTAAATAATACTTGTGAGGATTTAAAATATATATCGTTGTTTTAGTAAGACACAATTTGTATAATCTCTAACCCGGTGTTCATGTATGGAATAAACGAGTGACTAATAAGGGTATCCAAGAAAAAGAAACAAATAATAACAAACTACTTCATTCATGGTAAAGAACTAACTCAAACTAGCAATGCTAAGTATCTAGGAGTAATAATAAATGATAAGTTATCTTGGAACCCTCACATTGATGAAGTAATTAAAAAATCAAACAAAACATTAGGATTCATAAAAAGGAACTTTTACAAATGTAATAAGAATATAAAACTAAAATGCTATCTCACATTAGTTAGGCCTATACTAGAATATGCAGGATCTGTATGGGACCCATCAACTAAAGAAAACATTAAAAAATTAGAACAAATTCAAAAAAGAGCTGCAAGGTTTATAACTAGTGAATATTCCCAATTGACAAGAGTAACACCATTAGTCAAATCACTAAACCTAGAAACACTAGAGGACAGAAGGGCAAAGAGTAAAGTAGTAATAATACATAAGGCATTAAACTCTAATTTAGAAATACAACCCAATAACAATCTGTTGCAAAGCTCAGATAAACATAAAGACAAAAACACCTTCCTTGTCCCTTATGCGAGAACAAATGCATATAAGTACTCTTTCTTCCCGAGTGGCATTCGGGCATGGAATGGGTTGCCTGAACAAACCAGGAAAACCAATAACCTGACATCATTTAAAACATTAATAAAAATGCAAGACTAGACTCGGACCACGGATGAGCGTAGGACGCAATAATCTTCTTTATAAAAGGAGCGTCTGTAATGTATAAGATAAGATAAGTGACGTTTTACGATAGAAACAATGACGTAGGAGTTAGAGAGAACGTTAGACGACCTTAGGATTTGGTAGCGGAAAGACGTGATAGACTAGGCTATGGAAACTGTTGTGTATTTGAATTCATCTTGTATATAAACTTGTTGGAGAATTCTGAAATAAATATTAGTTAATATTTTACTACAAGTCGGCAGTTTGTTTATTGATTGTTAGTAATGAATGTGATCTCCCTGAGAGTTGTATACATAACATTTATAAAATAACGGTCACAATACTCAAATAGTCCTTAAATTCAACTCTAAAATATACTACATAAAACTTACAGATCTTAATTATATTTTTGACGAACCAGTATATTTATACTAACTCTGATGTACATGGCAGTCATCTACAGGGAGGCTTTGGAAGGTGCTAGAAGAGCAGAAGAGTTCAAATTCAGGGTTAAATTTGACAACCTCTTGGTAGAGCTTCACCAGGCAATCCAGGACAAGAATCCAGATGGACTAGCCAACAGCTTCACCTCACCTGCTTGTAAGTTACCTTTTTAATTTTTTTTCTTAATTTACTCATTCTCATACAATTTTTGGATGCTATCAGTAGACTGTGCGATCAACACACAATGTTTGGTCATCTGGATATTCGCCCTTTGGCCCACAATGTATAGTTATTTAGATATTTTACCTTTGGCCCACAATCTGTAGTCATCTGGATATTCACCCTTTGGCCCACAATGTATAGTTATTTAGATATTTTACCTTTGGCCCAAAATGTGTAGTCATCTGGATATTTGCCCTTTGGCCCACAATGTATAGCCATTTGGATATTTGCCCTTTGCCCACAATGTATAGCCATTTGGATATGTTCCCTTTGCCCAATGTGTAGTTATTTAGATATTTTCCCTTTGGCCCACAATGTATACTTATTTAGATATGTTTCCTTTGGCCCTCAATGTGTAATCATCTGGACATGTTCTCTTCAGTCCAGAATGTGCAGTCAAATATATGAATTCATTAATACCATGGTTCCTTTTTTTTTCCTGTAGGAACATAAGGCTTCTGTCCATTCACACCACCCTTTATGGTCTCCTGCTAGCCTCTTGACTTCAATACAAGTTATGCCTGCACCATTGGCTTCTTGAGCACATCCAGTGCCCTCACATCCAGTGCCCTCACATAGGGGGGCAGAGGGGCCATATGCCCGGGGTGGCACTTCCAAGGGGGCGGCAAATGTATACATAGTCTAAATATAGCAAATATAGCACTAAACAAGCAGTTACAGTATGCATTGGGGCGGCGCTGAAACCTTTGCCCTGGGGCGCCACATAAGCTTGTAAAGGCACTGTGCACATCCATGACTGTTTTGGGCATACCCTGCCCTGTTTGTTTTGAGGAGTTCCATTCTTGTCTGGTTCTACTTCCACATCCTTTGCTGGTGTTGTAACAAATCCATCTCACTTTCAAGGAACTGTGACGCTGTAGCCAAATTTTAGCTTTATATCTATCTTTTCTAACAGTCAAATGTTTAAATGACTTGTTGAATTAAATTTGGTGTTTTTATATTTGCCAGATGGGGAGGTGATGCTAACATTTAGAGACAAGGTCAAGGACTTGTTGAAAAACTTCACACAAAGACTTACACTAGCCCATGAAAGTAAGTAGTCTGCCCATTCTCTATAATAAAGAGAAATTAATGGTACGACCTTATTAGAAACACATGTAAATTGTATTTTCAGTAGTTTAGCTAACCTTATATGTTACAGACGCGCTTTTATACAGAAGATTATTGTATTTTAACCTTAATCTTGTGATATGAGTTTATTATCTAACATTTAGATAAGGTTTTAATTATAAAAGAGACACTACAGGTTTGACAAACTTTGTTAAGTATCAAGATTATTTTGGAAATATTTATAAGTCATATAGATCTGATCAGCTTGTTCTATGAGCTGTCATACTAGTAGTTTTATTGTTGCAATTGACCAAAGCATGTGGACTACAATTTATTTGTATGAGACTTAACTTAGTAAAAAAATATACATCTAAATAATATTTTATATAGATTTTAAAAAAGCATCTGTGACATAAAATATCACTTTCAAAAAATGAATAATAATGTAATAATGATATCAGTTAATAATAAACAATATTATGAAAAGAAACTGCATTGGAACAAACTGCCCAGAACTAATTTATCAACACCATTGGTGTGAAGTTAATAAATCATTTTAATTTATTTACTAAGCTTCATTCATTTCAAAAACTACTTTAAATGTTCCAATGAACTTGAGTAAAAAATAAAAACACTCAAGTCAGTTTTTTTTTATACATTAGTTCATTTATACAGGAAAAGATTGGGTATTTCATGTTTTTTAAACATATAGTATGAAAAACATAGTTTTTTATATTACCTTTGCTAATTTGTGGTATGTAACAAAAATAACATTTAGAAATCTAATGTTTGTTTTTACTGTTCAGGTTTTGATCCCAATAGTTCACTAGAGACCACTACACAAAAAGTGAAACATGATGTTTCAAAGTTTATAGAAGATCTGATTGGTGAAACTTTAGATCTGGTAAATCCCAAATCTTTAATTTTCTTCTAATTAGGACAGTTAGAAATGTTTTCCTTGTATCATTTGTTATCACAATTTGTTATAATTTGTTTTTTGTGAATTATAATTTGAAATGGATTACTTTTCCAGACATCTGAAGAGGCAGTCTCTGATCTGTCCTCTCTCTCTGATGAATCCATCAGTGACCAAAACTCTTTTGAAGATCTTAAGGCCCAAGCAGTTGTGACCAAGGTAAGGAAAGAGCAGGGATTGTAATAGGATTAGAATAACATAGATACTTGAGATATAGATGTTTACTTCAGATACTCTTGTCAGCATTTGAAATAGGAGTTTATTGTTTAGATGCTTGACTGATAGACTTGTAGAATTCGGGCTGTTGAGAATTGAAGATTATATATCTTTAAGGTAGGGACCAATAAAGCTGGGCTAAGGCACTTTTAAGTGAGGGTCATTTAGTAAATCATTTGTTAACTATTCTTTAGCTATTTTTTTATTGAGGGATTCCTATTAAACTTTTCCCATACCCCTTTCACTATTTGTAGGTGCAGTAGAATTTATTTTCTCTTTAAAGAGAAAGATATCAAAAGTTTACCAACCTATATCAGTTTAAGTATGCATAAATGATATGATTGAATACAGACATTGAGGTTTGAAAATACCCCACAAACTGCTAATTTCTACTATTTCCTTTCATTTGCTCAAGACTGGAAAAAAATGGTTGAATCTCACCGTATTTTGTTATATTCTTATACGACAGTCTCAAATGGATGAGTCAAATGAGTCCAAACATTTAGCAATTTTTCAGTAATGAGCTGTGTAATGTAAATTCTACCCTCCCCAAAGAAGCTGGTTATGAGTAACCTCTGGCCAGGTCTTAAATGATTTGTAAAAAATACTTTTTACCCTTTATCTTTTTCATTTATGTCTCTATTTTCATAATATCAACATCATGGAAAAAATCCCATTCACTTAGAAAGTTTTGATTACAATAATATGTGCACAATAAATAGTGTTAAACTGTTGGTTAAACTCTTTAATGTGATAATAACACTAATCACCTATTTTTTTCTCATAATTAAAGCTGTATATAATATACAAATTCTAATTTGATATTTTTCAGCTTATAGAAAATCATCGCAGGGAAGTTAGTGGAGCTGTAGATGTAACAAATGCTAATAGGAGGGATCCTAATGTGAAACAGAGTCTTGTGGTTGCACATGACAAACTTGGACATAATATTGCAAGAAACAGTCTTGATCAAAGTGACATTCTTATAAATGGTCACCACAAGCCCGGTGAGGTAGACCTCTATAGGTCGGACTCTTACAACGAAGACAACATTGTCTCGGACAGCGTAAAAAAGCTAAACAATAAAAATAATCTCAGCAGTGACCTAATTTCATCAGATGCTCCAGACTCAGGGACTTATGAAGAGCCAGGCAATAACAATGTGGAAGATGAAATCGACATAGAGAAAGATTTTGAGGAACTAAAAGAATTTGTGAGAAAAACTCAGTCTTCCAGTCGTCCGAAAGTAGAAGCTGTCGAGTTTGACGATGCGGAGCTGTGCGAGGTGAGAGAAGAGCTGCTGGCTCGGTCTAGAATCGACCACGATGAGAACAGGGAAGAGTTCCTGACCAGGTACAATGTGTTTGATAAAGTCTACAACGTAGAGCCAGATTTCTCGCAGTTTGAAAACATTGACTTTACTTCCAATGAGCTGGATCCG
The DNA here is from genome assembly GCA_949126835.1 of Anisus vortex. Classification (NCBI taxonomy): domain Eukaryota; kingdom Metazoa; phylum Mollusca; class Gastropoda; family Planorbidae; genus Anisus; species Anisus vortex. Next base: position 31,262,485 of record OX421506.1, read on the forward strand.
GATTTACTGTCAATGAATCTTGAAATAATTCCAGAGGAGACGGAAGAGGAGTTAGAGAAGGAGGAAGATGATGATAGGAAATGGAAATCCAATTGGATATTTAAGGTATTGTGGGATTGATTATTTCATTATAGAAGGTCAAATTATAACATGTTGAAAATGTTGTATATATATAATAGGGGGCACAGTGGCCGTGCAGCAGCGCATTCAACTGGTGGGCCAAAGGCCCTGGGTTCGAATCCTGGTGCAGGCTAGGATTTTTTCTCGGGTCTGGAGGGTGTCCTTGAGTCTACCCAGCTCTGATGGGGAGTCTGACCTAAGTTGGGGTATAGTAAAGGCAGCTGGGCATAGTGTTGGACACACAATCACTTAGCATGCCGTGGCCACAGAAACTGGTAAATGCTGCTTCACTAGACCTATGGATCAATTTGGTCCTTTGGGTACTTTACTTTTTTTTACACATAATAGATAGATGTAAAGTTTGAAAGGATATTTTTATTTTAATTCCATAACGTTAAATGCTAATGTAATAATGGACATTAGTAATTAATTGTTTTATTTCCTTTATTGAGATTGTTCCCTTACTGTTGTTTTGTTTTCCATGATGCAATTGGGTTCTAACCCTGCTGCAGACCAATCCCTGTCGCCCTGCCGGACTTTGGGGCCTAGGACCTAATAATCCTCTATGTAGAAGAAACGTCTGTAAACTTAAAGTCAAGTTACCCCAGAATTCTCCAGTGTGGCTGTTTTGACCTCATTCTATGTCCTCGTGTCTCGTGCGATGCAGAAATAAAAGGCTTGTGTTAAAAAGCTCATGGTGTATCATCATTCATTATTTACTAATTAATATACTACAGCTAATGAACATGTTTTTTTGCTTTTCTTGTCAAGGGCATTAATGGTGGTCATAATGAGTCCAAGGGGAGACCAGTCAACAAAGTTATCTCCAGACCAGATTTTACTTACATGCCCTATATTAGCGGAAACAGGTTGGTGCAATAAGTTTTTATCTCATATTATTTGCCAATGCTCCTTTTCATTGAGAAAATTGTTGTATCCCACGGGAACTAAGAAAAATGAGAAAACCTTATGTTTATGTCTTATATATACCCCATAGACTTTAATCTATCAATTTATTTACATATTTACCTTGATGCCAACTGAAATTTTTAGAAGGAGTAAATGATGTTGATGTTTTGTCCTTCTCTTTAGGGATGCGGACTACTTATCTGACCCAGACACATTCAGTCAGTCTGATTTGGATGGGTCTGACGATGAAGAAAATACTTTTTATGCAAACACATCGAAAGAGCTTGCCAGGATAGCTAGTCAGCGGAACAAGTACAGGTCCGGCAACACCAGTGATGACTCAGACTTTGGCTTGAAGCATAGGTCACCGCTGAGGTTGTATGATGACAACTCTCAAGGTTTGTACCCAAAATAAGAAATTTTGATATATATCTTTTACCCTTCACTTCTTGGTGCATTTCCATGCCATGTGTTTAGTTCTTTGACAACCATACTAAAACAGCAACAAAATTTTGTTGTTTTTCCTGATAAATTTTTTTTGTCTCAGTAGTAAAATATTTCTGTCAGACCAAATTGATCAATAGGGTCAGTGAAGCAGCATTCATAGGTTTTCTTTGTCATGGCAAACTAGGGTATTGTGTGGCCAGCCCCCCCCCCCCAACTAATATCGGGTAACACTAAAGCTGGGTAGTGTCATGATGAACTCTATCTCTGGGAAGAACCTGTAACCTTCGAACCTGGTATCATCAGTACCCCAGCTGACCACTGTGTCTCCCATCTAGCCTTAAATGAGATCATGCAAGTTTTCTGAAATATTTTGCTCCAGTAAATCAGTGCTCTGGTACTATGTTAAAATATATAGCCAAAATTTTACACACAAAAATCTTAACTACCGTATATTACTAAAGCCAATTGTTTTATTTGGTAAAAATAATTCTAAACAAAAAATTGACAATACCAACAGTTGAGAAAACAACAGTTACAATTTAACAATATAAATATCATAATAAAGACACATAGGACAATTTAACAACACAAACAACATGCAATGGGTATGATACATCCTCAAGAACATGACTTATTATTTGACTGCATCATTCTTTTCAAAAAAAAAATCAACATAAACTGACAGATGTGATAGGGGTGGTATTATATCTTAGTCCATTTATTTAAAGACCAAGTGAAGAGGTTTTTATCAAAGAAACGTGATTTGGAATAGCCTCATACGGAAGTGGCGTTTGAGAAAGGAAATAAATAAAACACAATGCACTAAATCTATATTTAACCATTTTGTTACAAATAAAAACCGGGAAAACATTCAAAACACCTGACAATATTCATTTTTCCTAGTCGAAATCCTTTCTCTGACGTCACTTTCCTATGTTGCCGGAAATAAAACATCTCAAATGGCTACAAGATTTGGATTTTTCTCTCCGAAAAATACACACATTTTAGTGCAAATGTTGATCTAATTACTTGAAAGTTATCTTTTACATTTTGTATAAATGATTTTTATTAACATTCAGATTCTAAATACACTATTTACTATCAAAATCAAATGTTAACTCAATTTTGATAAAAAGCTCTTCATTTGGTCTTTAATATTTATTTATCAATATTTAGTGTATTATATTTTGTTACATTTTTTTTATTTTTCTTATAGACTTTGCCGATGGCCCAGTATCTCAAGTATCACAAGTGTCTGGGCCCATTGTTGCCCCAAGCAAACAGGAGACCAAGCTTCTCGAGTATCTTATCCCAGCAGACAACGACGATCCCAGATTTATTATTCCCCCTGAAAGTGTGACAATCCAAGAAGGAGAACCAGTGAGATTTTCCTGCAGAGTTGCTGGAACTCAACCTGTCGGTGAGTGCAATTTTCTTCTGATGTAATGCCAGATTTTCTTGCAAGGAAAAGCGCCAAGTATGTCTTTTGCATTTATTCTCTCAGGAGAGAAACATCAATATCATTGTGACTAGTGAATGCCTCTGAGCTTGCTCTGCAAATCCCGAGTGGCATTTGGGCATGGAATGGGTTACCTGAACAAACCAGGAAAACCAGTAACTAGACTAGACTCGGACCATGTATGAGCGTAGGACACAATAATCTTGTTTATAGAAGGAGTGTCTGTAATGTATAAGATAAGATAAGAAATAAACATGGTCTAAAAGAGATAACTGACAAAAAAATAAGATTTAATCATTAATTTTGATAGATTAGTTGTTTTTTTCTGATAAACTCTTACAAAATATTTGCAGCTGTGGTCAGAGTTTGTAACATTAAAGATATTTATATATCTTATAATTTATGGTCATAACAAAAGAACTGCTTATCCAATGATCTTACTTATAAAAAAAAACATTTAAAAAAAATAGACAGTTATTTAAAAGTGCTTTTACTTTAAATTGTACACATAAATACATGTACATAAAGGAGATTGTATGAATGAAGTGAGTTTTATTTCTTCCCATTTCAGATGTATTCTGGTATAGAGAAGGAGAGGAAGTGGAAGAGTTTGAAGAGTCTGAGGATGTGGAACTCTCCAGCAGTGGAGACAAACACAGCATCACTCTCCATAATGTCAACAAATCAATGGCCGGACAGTATATGTGTATTGCACTCAATGAAAAGGGGAAAGCAACCCAATATTTGATTGTTTCGGTTAAAAGTAAACATTTTAAAAATTTATTTTTTTGTTTACTTTGGATTGTTAACAATTTTTTCATTTGTAAATACATAATTATTATGAAAATTAGTTATTGATTTTGATTAGTTTTTGTATTTAGTATTTGGAATTTTTTATCAACAGATAATAAAAATGAATTGAAAAAGCCAGAATTCATCAAAGGATTAAAAGATGTGGAGGTCACTGAAGGTCAGAGTGTAAAGTTTAGAGTTAAGGTGAAAGGGATTCCCCCACCCAGGATAAACTGGTACAAGGATGGAACTTTGCTGAAAAGCTCTAAACTGTGCCGCCTAGGTAAATGCCTCATATGTTTACCTTTAAATTTTATCTATTAACTTACTATTAAAATTCTTGGAATTATTTAAACATTTAGTTTCTTTAAATAGAATAGTATTAGTGAAGTTTATTGAAAGATCCAACCATTATTATAAAGGGAAATAAAAAATGGGACAATTTTTTACTAGATAAAAAAATTACGTCCAATAGGCCCAAAACTTCTGCAGGGCAGCAGGGATTGGTCAGCGGCATGGCTAGAAAACAGGCCGGTGAACTAACCGCGAACTAGCTATATAATATTGAAACTATCATTTCATGCTTTACACACATAACCCTATCCATAACCCTTTCCTTCTTTACTAGATACAATTTAGTCTAGTTGATTCATAAACGCATTTTATCTTGATATTTATATTTCCCAGAGAAATTTGGCAATCGTGACTACATTATGACCATTGACCACGCCACAATGGACGATGATGCTGAATATACTGTTTGTGCCCGCAACGTTGCAGGGGAGGTAAAGCTTTCAGCCCAAGTGATAGTAGAACCTAAATCAGGTAACGATAATCATGTGCTGTTTGATAAGTAATCTGTAGGTTTTTTTATTGCTAATAAATAAGGTTTTATTGTGAACACCTTTTGTTTTGTTAAAAATGATCTGTGTCTAAAATAATTTTTTTACAGATATACCGGTAAATGTAATTTTAACTAAATCACTGAATAATTTGGATGATTAGCAAGATGTTACATTGTTTTCTAAATGATGATATTTATTCTTAAAATAACCTTTTTTTCTTTAAATATTATGATCTGAACATTGATTGTAAGTTTAGTTGTCAAATTTAATTTATCGTTTGCTTAACAAGAAACCTTGCTATAACGGACTTATCAGGGTGCTGTAAAGTAAATTGGAAAGTCTGTTGAATAGTATAATGGGTGCACTGAACAAATATAAAGAAGCAAATATCATTATTCATAATTGTTGTAACTTTTCTATCTGATTAATTCAGTGCTTAAGATTTGGAAAATATTTTTATTGACCAATAGAATAAATTTTACAAAAAAATTATTGGTTTGTGAATTTTAGTAAAGCTTGTGAAATTTTGGGTAAAGTTTGGGAATTAATACAAATTTTAGATTGATAACCCTGTAAATTCTTCTATAAAATTGTCTAATTTTAATTTTTTTTAAAATGTTAAATAGAATCCCCAGTAAAAAAACAAAGACATTCCTCAATGACAACGTCAGGAGCATCCGACTCAGATTCAGATCGACCGCCGCTCCGGGCCAAGTCCAGCCTCATTAATCTACCTTCATCATCAGCACCCAGAGGAGCTCCGACAGCTGCATCAAGATCAATCATGTACAGCCAGGGTAATGAGGTCCAGGTCAACCACATTGATGAGAAAATCAGTTTGACCCAGAAGAAGATGGAGGACGAGTCCAGAAATATGAAAGAAGACGCCAGGAGAGTAAGTGACAAGAACTATTTCTCACTTTAATGTAGTTGCTTATTGTTGTATTTTTTACAGCTTATTTTATTTACATTGAGTTAGTTGATTTGTTAATATTAAGTTTTTAAATTGATTAATGCCGAACCTTCATTTTGACAAACCATAAGCCATCTGCACTAACAAAGGGGCATAACTCCATAAGAAATACAACTAATCTAAACATAAATAGATAACTTTTTGCAATTATGTATTTCTAACTTTATAAAGTGATTATAAAATGTTAAAATAATATTGAGTAATATGTACAGTATGGAATTAATTATATTACCTAAAGTTAAATAGGACAAGAATATAAAACTTTAAATGGATGTAACTTAAATATGAAAAAAAACTTGTTGATCAGGTGCACAGTGCAAGATGTAGCTAAAAAATAAAAGTAGCTTTGTTGTTTTGCCTCGGCAGCTAAATTACAGCTAAATCTCTTGGTTGGGCAAACATTGAAAAATTGAATAACCTGATATAGTAAGATAAACCAACAAAATATTTGTGTAAATTCATACTGTCCTAAAGAATGAAATTGCTTTTGTGAGCTATTTTGAGTGTGTATGAGAGGGGGGGGGGGGGAGAAAGAGATAGCATTGTTATTGTAAAAAGTAATGTATGAGTGATTTAACTGAGTGGGAGTGAATGGGAAGGGGGAGAATGGGGGAAAAAGGAGTGTGTAATGTGTGATGTATCAGTATCAGCTTTTGCACACAGAAATACCATAGTCCTTGAGTCTACCCAACTCTGATGTGTACCTGACATTAGTTTACACATACATAATAATAGCGTGCGCTATGTGTTCTCAGTGAAGAAGTGCCATTGCCCACACTGGCTAAATAATATAACACTATAAAGAAAAGACTTTTATTGCATTGTTGATGTTGAACTTTAAAAAAAAGTATATGTATTGCTGGGTATAAATACAAAAGGTAACTTGTATGAAGGCTACTGTGTCGGTTCTAATCTAGCCACGGACGTTCTGCTTTAAGATATAGGTACATGAGATGTGTCCCATCATATCATTTTTACGTTTCCACATCAGTTTTCATTCGCCAATATAATAATTGTTAGATTATGTTAGATTATGCATATTTTGTCTGGGACCTATAAGTACCGGTAGTAAAAGAAAATAGAATAGAAACTGGCAAAATGAAATACCCAAGGGAGAGCATTGATATTTTGCAAGTATTAATGAAGATAAAAACACTATCTTGAATTATCTCCCCCCAATTTTTATTTTATCAGCCAGCATCTAAACTTAGCATCAATTTAGGCACTGAAGTCACAGGTTTGATTCTAACCACTTCAACTTGGTCATCATCGAACCAACAAGTCACATGCAAAGTATCCAGAGAGTAATAATACAAGCTATCAGAGCAATTCTGCCGCCTGTACACTGAACGAGGCTCCTCAATAAGAATTTCCGCTATGGATTTCTCAGCCTCTGACGCATTCATGAACATTTCCAGTCTGTAAGCTTCATCTGATGAGTCTCTACTGAATTTGTGCAGCTGTTCCAAAGATCTCGGTGTGAAAGACACTTTTAATTTAGAAACCGGTGGATTTGTCAACCAAGGAGCGACAACTGAGTTTTAAAAATCAGGGGGTGTTGGGGTACTCTCCCTTGAATTTTTGTCTTTATCTTTGAAATTTGGAAAATGATCTGTGTCAAAGTTTAACAATTCATCTAAATTAACATTATGTGAAAACAATGGACTAGCATGCTGATTGTTAATGTTTTCAGTCAACAGACTTGATGCATCCCTACTACATTTACGTGTGCTAAAGTCAACATTCAAGTCAACATAATCTAAAATCTGGGAATAATCACATTCTTCTGTTATCTCTGATGGCTTGGGCCGCAGTGTCTCTCCAATCTTTTTCAACGCTTCAGACAGCTCATAAAATCCTTCCGTAACTTGACTTAGATCAACAGGATCCTTCTGAAAAAGTTTGCGAGCATTTCCAGCCTGATCAGCTGTTTCCTCTTCCTGTGCACCAAGGCTTATTTTGCCCTTTGCTTCTGCTGTTGGGGGATTATTAGCCTCGTGATCAACATTTATTCTGGAAGCTCCAATTAGTTCTCCAGCTTCATCCATACACTCTTTAGGTTGCTCATCTAGAATATTTGTATCATCAGAAGCATTCATCAGGCTGTGCTGCAGTGTGTTTCTCGGGCTGTCATAGTCAGGGATGAACTGCTTGATATCAAGCACAGGTGTCCCATCTAGAAGATCTATACCAGAAAGGTGAATAGAAGGACCATCAATTTTGTCAATCTTAACTAAAGAAAGCCCAATATTATTTGGCCTGTAAGGAGAATGTGTGGCGAATACTCCAACTTTCTGGCCATCAAGTCTTGGGGGTTTTACTTTTGCTTTAGTGTAAGTATTGTTGTTTTTATGGAAAACAAAAATAATCCAAGCATGTGAAAACTCTTCAAGACCTTGAAGCGAATGTTCAGGATTATTAAATATACTTTTTTCAATGGTAAGCACACCCCTAGCAGCTTGACACAGTGAAGACTGTATTGGAGTTCCATTTTTGAAATGAAAAACAGATTTCAAGATGCCAATTGGCTTCATTTTGTAACCGCTGTCCATATTTCTTGAATTAAATTAAAATGTTTAAAGTGAAAATGAAAAAGCAGTTTTGGCACTGGTAGGACATCATAGACATAGATATTATAGGCTTATGTTTTCATTTAGACCTGCACAACTTGAAATCACTAAAATACTATTTTTTACAATAACAATGCTATCTCTTTCTCCCCCCCCCCCCCTCTCATACACACTCAAAATAGCTCACAACAATTGCAAATTCGGTTCTTTTTTTTATAGTGAAAGTAAGTCACCTTTTCAGACCAATTTGATTCATAGGGTCTGTGAAGCAGCATTGAAAAGTTTCTGTAGGGACATCATATAAGGGGATATGTGGCCAGCACAATGCTGTCATTTTTTAAATATTTTAAATTAATGTCATTTTTATTTATACCTTCCATCAGGTTTTTAAAAGTTTTCATTTTCATTCATTTTATTATAATTGCCTAAAACATGCTGTTTACTACAATGATAATAGTTACTGAAGATTTGATTTTGTTCATATGACTAATTACCCCATTGTCAAACCTAACTACTTTAATATTAATTAATATTTCTCAAGGGGCTGAAATAATTTGTAAATTAATAAGAGAAACAAATGTATTGACATTTAAAAAAAATTGAAACCTTGCTTATCACCATGACACGTGCTGAAAAAAATAAATATCTAATGCTATCTAATATACATGTAGATTGAATAAATATATGTACTATATGATAAATAACAGATGTCTGCTATTAGAAGCTCACTAATGTCTTTAGAAGCCAAGATAAAGTGTTTAGAAGCTATTCTGTTATCCCTTGTCGGCTATGACTTTGGGACGCCACTGATTCATCTCACTTTTGTGGTAGGTGCAAAAGTCTGCAACAAGACTTGCCAACTCTGAGCTTGTGCTTTCTGCATCACTTTTTAAGCATTTGGCTTTACAGAACTTTATATTCTTTGAATAGTTGTTTTTAATAAGATTCAAGTAAACATTTAAAAATTTAAAAACTTTTAAAACAGTGTTTTTAAACATGTGGTCAGCTCATCTGAAAGCTTTTTAAAACAATGGTTTTGTAATGAAGGTTATAGGAATACTCGCTGTGAATCTTTTCATTTGACAGTAGGCCTACATTGTCACTGTGTGGTACCTGAGATGTGTTATTAACTCCCTGTATAGGCATTACTATATATCCATGTATAGGCTTAAGCTTCCCTCAAAGACTCAAAGGAATGATGGATCAAAGCAGTCAAGCTTTTGACACCAGTGGCTGCCGGAGTCTTTGTTTATGACAATAACAGTGTCAATGGAAAGGGAGTCAACAAAAAAATGTGCCCAACATCAGCCCCACTTGCTGCATGCCCTAATATCCAAAGTTGAACAATCTACTGGACAGTTCAAACATAGAGCTCTGGTGAAAACGTTGCAAAGCATTGTCTTTAAAGTTGTAGTACCATGTGTTCACTAGAACACAGTCATTGAAATAAATGGAAAAAATCATGAGCATTGCATTTACTGCCTTTAAGCTTCATTGTCACTGAACCTATTTCTTCATTTTTTTAAAGATATCTCGATCTATGAAGTCAATGTTTGACCTTTGAACTCCAAGAGTTTTTAAAACCCTGAATAAGATAGAATGTGTTTTTTAACTACTGTAATTAATATCATATGTATACATGCCTTTATTGAAGATCATTGGATTTTACCAAAGCTAATGCAGAAAATAAAAAGTAAAAAAGAAAATTAATAATCAATTTTATTCCATCCCTGACTGCTGCAAGCTGCTTTTAAAAATTTAGTTCTTTTGGCTGACTTATAAAATTGCTTTTCATTATCTAAGTTCTGTAAAAACTAAGTAATTTACTCAACGCATTCTTCTTATTGCATTTATTTTTCTCTCACTGGCCATCACTACATATACCTTCATCTTTTTTTTTTGTCAGTTTTATTATTTTTGTGGGTATAGCCATGGATATTTATTTAAAACATTTTGTGAATATAAAATTGTTTTAAACAGTTTTTTTATGTCATCAAAACAAATAGATGCTTGAAAAATACCATAATTTACTTTTTATCACCTTAAAATTATTTGTTTTTAGACTTAGAAAAACAATGTTATAATCTGTTCTGTTTAATTTTAAATTATTCACAATAATGTTTTATAATGTATTATATGGGAGTCATCTACTCTTTTTAAGGATCAGCCGATAAGAGGTTCAAGATTACTCTCCCCTGGTAACTTAGACCTTCTAGAAACAGCAGAAGAAATAATTCAGCGGGAAAGGTCTAACAGCTTAGTTAACGGCAACAGCTCAGATACTACAGATATTTTTTCAGACCATCCATCAGAAACCTCGAGCCAAATACAGACTGTCGTTGACGATTTAGATCTCCCTGACACTCTGGATGACTTCCCCTTACCTAGTCAAGAGCCAGTTAAGCAGGCACCTGTCAAATCAACGTTAGAGTTTTCATTTGTGAAGTCAAAACCTAGCGAGCCTGCACCACCTACCAGGGGCGTACACAAACCCAAGACTGAACATTTCACCCAGCTCTTGGTCAGCTCTGGGGACCACTTGACGAAAGTGGTGCCTCACAACCTGCCGGCGAGGGACTTAAACCAGAACGACACGAGCATCATCAACACCTCTTTTGACAGCGGGAGAGGGGCATCGCTCCAGGACATCTCCACCTCCTTGGCCAGTTCGTTCTCTTCCAACTCCAGCTCCAGGGACAACGTTGAGTCTGACCTGGAGCAGGCTAAAAACTCTACTACCAAAATTTCCTACAGCAGAGACTTTGAGGTCGTTCATCCCTCAGAGAAGAAAAAATGGTCTGTAAATTTAGAGCCATTTTCACCTCAAGCCGAGATAGTCAACCTACACAATTCTATAAATAAGGTACTTTTGTTTTGTTCAGCATCTTATCATATGAGGACAGTATAGTAACTTATTTTTTAATAAACACTTTCTTCATTCCGATTGGTCCTTTCCTTTGACCCATCATTTCCTGTTAACTTTAACCCGTTATAATATCGATATATGTTATCTTGAGAGTAAACTTATTATACATGACTTTATATGAAAATCATTCAGCTGAAAGAATATTTATTTACCTTAACCTATAAATAAAAAAAAAAAAATAGAGTCATATTGGCACAAAATGCAGCTTATTGTCTGAATGTCAGGTACGGTAAACATAACCTTAGAGCTACCAACCTTATAAATTAACTTATATTTATGATGTAAAATCTTTATGCTTGTTATATACAAAGAAATGAAAAGGGTTTTATCAGGTACAGTTATTGCAACACAGCTACCACTATTTGGTTCAGATCTGTTTAAACATTTCACTTATCAAATGTATGAATGTATGTATAAAAAAAAAGATTATTTGTTTACTGTTTAGCTCAGATTTAGTTGAAACTGCTAAATTAACACCTTTTGTCTAAGCAAAATTTACAGGAAGAGAGGGGTCAAGAAGATGGCTTAATTGAAAATAAATTTTCTATTTCTCCCATTCCTTATCTTGTTAATCATTAAGTGTCTTGGTTCACTGATAACCAGTTTTGTATATATCTCATGAATTAGTCCTTACTGTGATGTTTCCTGCTCATGTTATCTATCCATCTCTACTTCTGTATGCCTCTTATGCCCTGTAGGACTGTCTTGGTTAGTCCTGTCAATCTTGTTAGTGATGATCTACGGCATCTACGGCAAATTACCAAAATCCAAAATGGAGTGGGGAGGACATTCTTTGATTAATGTCCTGAGGTAGCATATGGCCTGATTGCCTGTTGTGTTATGTCTTGCACAATCCAGCTTGTATAGGCAGTCTCTGAAGGTGATACCAAGGATTTTCCCATGGCAACTTATCTTTCTTATCTCTGATCAGCAACAAGCATTGCCAGACTTTTTTAAGTGTTGCCCTATTTTTATTAAAGATTTAATCCTATGGTTAAGTTAATAAGAAATAAATACATACATGAAAATTGTAATGTCTGTGATTGTAATATTTTTTTATTTTAATGGAAAATTGAAGTTCCACTATAGAGTAGATCAAAATTTTCTAGGCTTTACTAGAAGTTGGTTTCATTTGTACTACCAGCAAGCAGTTTAATTGAACTATATTGCAAGTCTGTTTTATTCTCCTACAATATGGTTCAATTGAACTTACAGAAATATATAAAGTCTTGGTGAAATGTTTTCTCGGTTATGTCATGGTTACTAAATGAAAAGAATTATTTGATTACTTATACATAATGACTTAAGTAGATATATAACTTTACTTCTGTGAATTCCTTTTTGAAATTTGGTTTCGTTGTTGCCAACAGCCTTCCATTGAAGTCAGTAACGCTGACTTCAGTCTCCCCACCATCCAAGGAGACAGTCAGGCATCATCGCCGCGACAGTCAATAGACTCTGGCGTTTCCGTCAGCTCCAAACTGGAGCGCCCTGCTCCTGTGCATATGGTGGGCCACACGAGCGAGGATGAGGTTCCAGAGAGTCGAACAGAGTTCAACACAGATGGAAGCATCGATCTTCCTTCTGTTTCAAAACTAAGAGCTAAATTTTTGTGTGCTAAGGACGATGACTTGGGAGATGGCAATTTCAAAAGGGTAAGAAAAATGTCTTTTTATTTTTATTTTATAATAAAGTATTAAGAATAGTTAGCACTCATAATATCAGTATTTTGAAATGAACTAGTAAATAGCATGTTTAGGGTGATGGTTTAATAAAAAGGATAGAGACCATTCATATTGAAAATGTATTTTTGCCATAAATAGCATGTTGTATTTATATACACACAAGATTTTGGGTTTGGCTACATCCTAATATAACAGGAAACACTAACTTCTTTTTTCATGTTCCCATTCCAACATCTGCAGCTAAATTTGCCCTAGCCCTTGACTTGGAGAACTGTGAACATCAGCTTGGTTTTACTTTCCTCTTGCTTTTTTTTTTTCCGTTTTAATTTACTTCGAATTCCTTTATTTTTAATTCAGTCTAATAAAAACACATTACAATGGATCACATTTTTTTTTTGTTAAAGTCAATTTACAAACATTTAAATTGAATCACAAATGAATTAATAGCAGTATATAATATAAGAAATGTAACTTTGCTTAAAGGGAAACAACTCTTTCAACCCCCTTTCCACCACTGCCACTATCACTGCTTCCACCACCCCCTGAAATAAAAAAATATTTTTTTTGTTTCCTCAATGCAGAAGTCCATGTAAAGGCCTACACATTTAAATCTTATTTATATTGCTTTAGAAGTTCAATATAACACGATTGTCAGATATATGTATCTCACAATTTATCTTTTGAATTTAATTTTATTTATGTTAAGTTAATATAATGAAACATTACTTGACTGCTTCTTAAAATCATGATGATATGTAAGCAATACTAAATTCTATAAAAGCATAAAATAAAAATACATTAATAATATATCAATGATGTTAGGATATTTGCCAAAATAAATGCACAAGAATGTATAAGTAAGAGTAACCAGTTATTTTAAAGTGATATCTAAAAATGCTGTAGTTTACTTGTATGACCAACAATAAAGGGGACACCACTGCAATCTGTTTACCTCTATAATAGTTGTTGACCAAATCTTATTCTCTTATTTTACCAATGACAGAAAATTATTTTAACTGGCAGAGCACGTAAGCAATAAATTCATTGAAAAATTGAAAGGTTGGTGAGTTTAAGAGTAGCTTCTTTTTTAATCAAATTTTTTGTAGATTTTTTTGTGCTAAATACTGACATTTGAAGCTCCTAATATTTCCAACCTATTTTATTTACATTTTCAACTCTTATTGAACTTATTGAAAGAGTTCCAGAATATGGAATACAAAACATAGGGAATCTGCAATACTGTTTTGAACTGTTCCAGACATATGTATGGTTGCATACATAACAAGATGTCTGCTGCAAGAATTAAAAATACATTGTTATACATGTTAAAAGCTTTTACTTTTGTAATTTTTTTGCAACATTGTGATTAAAAAAAAGAAAGCTATTGATGGATTTATATTCTTGAGCAAACATGTTCTTCTGTATGTAAACAAATAGTTTTCTGAACTCTTAATAAAAACTTGTGTTCTCACTAAGTCTCTTAGAACTTTTATGCACCTTAGAAAAATTCTTCTTCTTTTTTTTTATGAGATATGATGAAGAAATTATTTTTTATAAGTTTGACTAAAAAAAAACATATTTTTAGCAAGCTTGATATTAAGGTATTGAAGAATAAAAATGTATTTAGAATAAAAATTTTATGTACAAACAATCCTAATTTGAGTCATTATTGTACAAAAGAAATAGTTAATATACACAAAACAACAGGCCTATTGATAATAGTATTAAATGGTTTAAATTCCTCATCTTTATATTTACATTTTACATATTTTGTTTAGTTTTTAAACATGTCCTTCATTTGTATTAAAAATGTAATTCTTACAGCCCAGGTTGTATATAAAATGTAACAATCAGGGAAGCCACATTCTTTAAATACTCATGGATCATTTTCTCAGAGCTTAAAACTATTGAAAAAAATAGACAAGATTCTTCTTGCTTAAAATTTAGTCTTCAAATAACAACAGAACAATTTTGCAGTTATTTTGATGAATTTTCACTTTTTCTCTTTTGCTAATTACATTTTTGTGTAGACTAGATATTTTCTTTTTTTTTAGATGTATTAATTTAATTTCTTTTTCTATTCTTTTGTAGAACTTTTTTTTTACATTTATCATAGTTGTTTTTTTTTTTTGTTGTGCTGTTGGTTTTGCTTTGCAAATATACATTTTGAACTTTATTTAGCATCACATTTGATTTTGACCCACTTGTATTTCATTTCTCATTCTTTTTGGTAACTACACAAATTTCAGACAGAGTTGAGCAACTCAGTAAGTAGCAACCTGCATGCATGTATTGCACTGTGATAAAGTCAATCTCAGCATGCTATCTTATAACACTTTAAGCCTATTAGTACACAATGTTCTTAAAACTTTAAATAAAAACTTTTATAATTTTCTTTCAAACAATTTTCTTAAACTTTTAATCACATTTTTTATTCTTAATTACACATTTTTTTTATTGATAATCCTTTAATACTTATTAAAAAATACTATATCTTTTCATTTATTATCTTATATTAATCCATTCATTAATATGATCATCATAAGCATATAATCTTTTTGTTTTAATTGTAGAAATTATATTAAAATAATAAGCATTAGTGATGCTAAAAACAAATAATTTTTTAGTCATTATTAATTAACTTAGTGTGGTTTGTTTCTCAAGTTTTACATGTTTTTGAACTATGCAACAATATTCTGGTCCAACTTTTACCTCCAAAATTGTATACTCAACATGTTTAATTTACTCTTTTCTTTATGTTGTGTAATTTAGTTGTTTTTGTTTTTTTTTCATTTTTTTTATTCTTTTTGTTATTGTTTATTTTTTTTTGCATCTGACAGTTTTTTTTTTTTGCTTCACTAATTTGTTGTTCTGCTTTTTTTATTTGTTCATTTATGTTATTAGCTTTATATGTGTATATTAAATTAAAAGACAATTTGATGTAGGCCTACCAAGTTAAATTAATTTCAAGTACAAACTATTTTATGTTTAAGATTATTATTTCTTTGCTATTTTGTTTCAGTTATTCCCAGTTTTTGTTTAGTTTTCTTTTTGTTGCAACACACACTGACACTTACACCAGAGTATAAGAGATGATTTGTACTTAATTACTTAGCTGATGCAATAATCTTCTTTATTGAAGGACTGTCTGTAATGTATAAGATAAGATGCTAGTCAACTATTTTACATGTGTAAAACTATCTTTGTATATTTTCACAGGTCCATAGCATCACAGCAAGGAGTGTCCCCAAAGACAAACTGGAGAAACTTAGAGCATCCAATCAAAAGTCAGCTCCGTCATCGCCAACTCCAAATTCGCTCCACGTGCCTGGGGAAACCCCTAAGGTGGCGTCCACCGCCAGCCTCAAGCTGGGTAGTCAGCCTGCGCAGGCTCCTTCTCCGGCACTGTCTTCACCGACTTCATCCACTCCCGAGCAGCATCATGCACACGGGTCGACATACATCGACGTGAGAGGCGACAAGGAGCCGGTGTTAATCTACCCACAAGAAGACGTCAGGCCGTCACAGCAGCACCTGCCAGTTTCCATGAAAACTGTGAAAGCGCCGCTGCCGCCACAAAACAGTCATGCCTCTCAGCTTCTCATACACACCCCAGCATCAAACGACAACAACGATTCCACAAAAAAGGTCGGACCACGGATAAAAAGTGGATGTATTTCTGCCAGGACTGCCTTCTGGGAACGCAAAATGATCGATGGCACTTCTGTCAATGATAATGAATTTCCAGAAATGCTGGAAGATGAGGAATCATAAAAGATGGGAATTCATAAAAAACGTGAGTGTAAAAGATGGGAATATAAAAGAGGAGAATTCTTAAAAGATTTTTTTAAACATGTTCATTCATAAAAGATAATACTTCATAAAAGACGAGGATTAATAAAAGATTCTGATGTTTGTACTTTTGATGCCCAAAGTGAAGATGAAAGACTTCAAGGCAATTCTGTTAAATCAGGTGCTACTAAATTATTTTCATTCATGTCGCTGCTTCCTCAAGGCCTCAATTGACCTCATGCTTTTAAAAGTTACAATGTTTTCATAATGTGTTCACTTATTTTTTTATATTTTAGTGCATTGATTAGAGCTGTATCTTGTGTTAGATGATTTGCATTTTAATATAAAACATACACCATCATCTGTCACTGTTGACTTCTTTGACTTGAACTTTCTTTGACTTGGTCTTTCTTTCTTATTATTTCTTTGACTTCTTCTTACTTTGACTTCTTTACTTAGCTAAGTTCCATCTTGTTACTCTCTTCTTTGATCTTGACTTGGAAGTTGACTAGAAATTCCTCCACTTGCTTTTCAGCGATGACTTTTTTAAGGCTTAATAACTTGGACTGAAGACTCGTTTCTTGGTAATATGAAACACTACAATGGAATGTATAATTTCAAGCAATTTATTAACACCATCATCTGGGGAATCATTTTGAGACTGCAGCATTTTATCTAGTATGAACATCATCCGCTATTGTTTTAAATTTCTTGGAACTTTTATTGGTCTTTGATTTTGGTAATTCTGAAATGTTATTCCTCATAAAGATATTCATTCATTAATTAGCTTTTTACAAACACAATTTTGTTTATTGTCAAAATAATTTAGGTAGTAATAAAATATTAGCTGCCATATAATATCAAAAATAGGTAAATAGCTCTTTTGATTTTGTAATTATGTGTTTTATACTTTCTTATAAAAACTAAAAAATTAACATATTTTTTTCCAAAATGTTAAAGTTTATTCGTAATTTTAAAAATTTAGCAAAGAAAATTCTTTACAAAAATTGTACAAAATGTTCAAGTAAAACTGATACAAGTACACTATGGAGTCATTGACCACAAAAATGAATAATTGATTGATAACGGTGATGAAACATAAGTAGACTAGGTAAATCAAGCTAAATGCAACAAAAAATAGATTCTATTGTAGATTTTTTTTTCATTTAAAATATAATAAATTCCAATGCTTCTAACAAACAGTAAAAGAAAAGCCAATTCTAATGTTTGGAAAATTTTTATCATGCGTGTGTTAAATTTTAAGGAAATATTTAGATTGATTTTACAAAGCTATAAAAGTTGAGTTTGTTGTTTGTTTCTTTGCCTCCTTGTGTAGAAACCACAGGACTTCATTATAATGTTATGAGCTGATTCATTCCATGCATATATTTTTATAGAATTTTATGAAAATTTCAATGAATCCACTTCAATAATCTATGCAAATATATATATATATATGTCTTTAATGGAGTTAGCTACATCTGAGGCATTTATTGGGACTAAGAAAAAAAAAACGGATTGCATAAAGTTGATTTTCTTAGGAGCTGGGTATATTTTTTATAGGACCACATTTTTAGCTGTGTATTTTAACAATAATTATTATTATATTTATTACATCTAAAAGAAACTCTGGAAAGAAATACTCACTTTAACTATTTATCATGTAAATTCATAAATATCACAGATTATTGTTTATTAACAAAAAAATGTTTGATAGACATGTTGATTCTATTTTTAAATAGTCTAAATATTTTTTTAAATTATAATATTTTATAAGATAGAGAATACAAACATATATTCATAAGATAACATATAGTTCTATGCATAGACTCTAAATTGTATTTATAAATGTAATGTCATATGCTAATTGCTCAGGCTATGATTTCAATATTCTTGTCCCACAGCAATGGAAAAAAGACCATTACAATATCAAATGGGGTCCAATATATTTCAAAACTGGGAGCAATTTTGTATTGTTGTTATTTTATTGTTAAAATATTGGAAGACCCTTTTGGTTAATATATAAAGGACCATGAAATAATTATATTGATCGTTATTATGACCAAATAACCAATGTACCAGCATTGAAAATAATGTACATTTTTTTTTACTTATTTTATTGTATCATAACTTTGTTAATCTTTAGCTCTCTAAAAGTGTAGCATGCAAAAAGTTTATCTGAATTAAAGTGTAAGCAATATTTACAGCTAGATATATCTATAGATTACACACAATATAACAGTGGGTCTCAAATGTTTTTCTGTGCTTTTTATTGGAAATAATGTTTTGCAATTGTGCCCTGTTCTAAGTCAAAGCCCTAGATGTCGGATTCTTACACTTTTAATAAAATTAAAATAATTCTAAAAAGCCTTTTGGAATATTCTGTGAATCCTTACTGTAAAGATGCTGAAGTTTTGGGACTCACTGGCACAGCATGTTAATACTACAATAACCGCAATAATATATACCAGGTCACACATAAAAACTAGCGTTTATAATTTGTTTTTTTGTGTTTTTTTGTCATTATGTTCACCTGTTTCTTCTACCTGGCCAGCACAATGCCCAATTTAATGTTTTGTGTTTTTTATCATTATATCATTGTAAACTTGTTTGAGTTCAAAGTTCACCTGTTTCTTCCTGCCTGACCAGCACAATGCCCAATTTAATGTTTTGTGTTTTTTATCATTATATCATTGTAAACTTGTTTGAGTTCAAAGTTCACCTGTTTCTTCCTGCCTGACCAGCACAATGCCCAATTTCCAGTTGGGGCTTTTCCCATGATATGAACAATATATTTGGTATGGGAATTCAATGCTCTGTCACGCCACCACTTTAATACGCTCTTTCCAACCACCCTTTTTGACTTTACGGGAGCAAAAA
The DNA here is from genome assembly GCA_949126835.1 of Anisus vortex. Classification (NCBI taxonomy): domain Eukaryota; kingdom Metazoa; phylum Mollusca; class Gastropoda; family Planorbidae; genus Anisus; species Anisus vortex. The sequence continues at coordinate 31,281,883 of OX421506.1, forward strand.
AGGAACATCAGTGTTAAATATGTCTTAGAATAAAAAAATATTGATAGATTTGAGTGTACATACTCTTTTTGTTATTTTTTTCTATAAACATCTTTTAAAAAGTATAACAATTCATAAATGATATGTCAAAAAGGAGATAAAAATACATTAAAAATGAGTGTCTAAAAAAAATAAGAACAAATTATGATTTTTTAGAAGTCTTGTAACATACTAAATATTTGTTGCATACAAAAAGCTGGAAAGAGAAGGAGGGATTGTCACTAGTACTTAAATTGTGTCCCTTTGTTTTTTCAGGTTCTTGATGTAATTGTAATGAAATATTACATCTATGTGGAGTATGTGTTTGTTTAAAGTGTATAAACTAATGAACTGTATCTTGAATATTTTTCAGTTAGCAAACGGTGAAGTGCCTTTGATGTAGATCTTCCTACATTCATGAAAATATGTATAATATAATTATATTGTATGTTGTAAACAATTTTATACCATTTACTATGCTATTAGACTGGTAGAAATTTTTACATCAAATTGTTTTCATCTTTTTAATTACATTACATTTTATTGGTAAAATTGAAAGTTTTAGATGTCAAAATTATAACTTCTGTTTGTGTGGCTGTGCCTGGTTGTGCTGGTCAAGACACATAATGGACCCTATTTAGTCTGATAGCTAATAATTGTGATGCTTCCCAACAAACCAGCATGGAAGTCAGCAAAACTTGATTGTTTTCAATAAATGCAAAATAATGTGGGAAAAAAAGGGTTCTTGGTCATTTTTTATTTGAGTTTTTTTATGGTGAATGTCTTAACTTACAGCTATGAAATTTTTAAACTAAAATTATTTTTATAGATTACATAAAAATGTGTTTTTATGCAGCTTTAGTATAAAATCAAGCAACCACCTTTCCTATTAAGATAAAATTATTTAAAAGTCAACTAAATATCACAGTATTTAAAATATTGAAAACTTTGACAGCTTGTGTATTGACCCATTATGTGTGCATTTGCTAAATTTCATGGTGATTGGTTAATATTTATTTATCCTGGTAATATTTAATTATCTGATGCAAATTATTAAAAATCTGTACTTTTTTAATTTTTCTCCAAAACGACTTCTCTTACCTTTACTTACGTAATTTTGTATAACTTTTGAACTAATTCATGGACTTTAGAGATCTTATCACCAATTTATAGATAAATGAATTAGCTTTTATCAAATACCTAAAACTAAATATCTTTTTTGCCTACTTCATTGCCATTCCATGGGTTTGCATCACAATTAAGGTTTGAATCCATGTACTTTTAAATCAATGTCCATATCAAATAATCAAATGTTATGTTTTTGGGGACTGTAGGATCCGGCAACAATGCTGATACAAACAGACCAAGACCTTTTTATCAAACATAAGAAAACTTTAATCGATACTAAGAGAAAACAAAAGCCATCATGAAAAGTGATTGACCGACCCACACAGAAAATAACACAGTCTATCAGTCCAGCTCATGTCCAATTATACCCTAGCTAACTTTGTGCATTGATACTTTTCACATGGACATTCATGTACAACATTGCTGAAACAACACTAACACACGCTCCTACACTATAAATCAAGCCACTTTTCAAAACCACAACATCACAATAGGAATATTTCACAACTTCAGGGGATTTAACCACTGGTGTACACAAATTGACTAAAATATTGTATTCATTATCTCCCTTGAACCAACTTTTTTTTTTAAAATGTAAACACTAGGGGCCGTCCATTAATGAAATAAAAAAATTATTTTTTTTTACTTTTAATATCAAGTATCCAACAATGCAATCATAAATATTGAGCTGTTGTACCATAAATAAAACAAACACAGCATATTATCAAAAGTTTCTATTGTGCTATTCTCACACAGTTTAACTTTTTGTTTCGTTTATTTTTTTTTCCGTTCAATTGATGTCAATGTTAGTTGTTTTGTTTTTTTAATGATCAAGAAATTAAAAAGCCAAAGAATTGTATAAAGCTAGCGGGAGGGTTTGTTGTATAAAATGAAAGCTAGATTCCAGTGTTTTGTACTGACTGCACAATGCCATGTAAAGTATAAACTATCGCAGAATGCATTTGACAACCTGTTTGTATACATATATATTAAAGTTTATGATATAATATCAATGAGTTTCTCATACCATATCTTGTTGACTATATATATGCACTTATTTGTAGTTATTTATATCATATTGTTTTACGGGCAATGCTTATGTTTGACAATGAAATAAATTCTACCATTTTCTTATTCCATTCCCTGTGTTATTTTGTCAATATTGCTATACATTACATGTATTTGTTTTTTTCTGTTCTAGATAAATATGCACACATTTTGTCATATAACATCACTGATCTATAAAAAGAATAGCTTTCACCTATCTATAAGAGGAGATTTCCTAAACACTGACCTGTAAATGTAAATAAATTTCAAGTGACTTCCTTTTTATCATATAGATTTGTTCTAATTATAGCTGGTTTTTCCCTATAACTTGATTATATGGATAAATGAATACTGTAGAAAGTGTAGTCGATAGAGCGTTCGCCATGGGCGGAGCTTAAGTATTTAGTAACTTCATTTGTAAATTGAGGAACAAATATGGCACATGGTGAAGTTTCTTATCATGCCAATTTCACATCTGAATAAGGAGGTAAATAGTAGTACTGTAGATTAATTGATTAATGTGATTAGGCTAGGGCCGGCTAGACTTATTTACACTTTCAATTTCACTTTATAGGCCTACACTTTTAATGTTTCGTAGGCTAGGCTAATGTCTAAGTAGGGCAGCTACGATGTCAAGTGATAGTGTTGGTGAATAGGCTATCTAGTCAAGTCACTAATTGGCTCACATCGTCTATGATCTATGTCTATGATAATAATAAAATAGCCTATTTTATTTAACATACATAATACAGCTTAAATCTTAATAAGACTTTAAACACAACACATCATTTAAAAAAAGCTCGAGCCTATATGAAACTTTATTAATACAGCGGCCATTGTTACGTGTACACCATTACACAAAGTAAACAAATCACGTGCTTTTTGACACGTGATTGCAAACGCACTATTCTAGCCTAAATTTACATATGCAAATTTATTATAGGTCAGTGATATAATATTTATTATTAAGCAGGGTGTCAGATTAAAGTACACATAAAATGATGATATCATCACTTATTTCTATAAAGGAAATACAACTGGTTGTGTAATTCATCATCTCCGTTGATCCAATTGGGCACTACTCGCCTTGTACACCTTTTTTTTTTCTTCCACAGTCATTTAATACAAAGAATTTTTTTAATATAGAGTCTGGTATATATTAATTGCTTGAGTCTAATTTTATGTATTAATTTATTTCGTGAATTTAGGATATGAATTGAAATAGCCTAAATGTAGGAGAAAATGCATTTTAAAATCCCTGCAGAGCTATTGAGATTTTAGCTTTTTCGTGTTACTCTGTTTTAAGGACAGTGATTCTCACATGAGATTTTTGCTGAACCGAAAGGAAAAAAATAAATACAAACTATTTCATTCCAGTGAAATATTTAACCCCAACTAAAAATGTAAAGTAATTAGAAGTGGTAATAAATTATGATCTAAAAAAATAGTAAAAATGAAACAAAACTTATTACTTTTTAAAAAATAATTAGCGCTCTCTCATAACATGATTAATTGTGGTGTGCTTTTACATGCGCTTGACATGCTAGTCACTTCATCGTGTTCGCTTGCGGGACCACAGATAATGTTTCATTATTACATTAATGTCAGGAAGACGGGAGAAATGTTATCCCAAACTGTCATTTTAAATTTAAAAAAAAGGAAAGTTTTTGCAAGGGGCGTAACTACTGAAGTCTGCAAAGACTGAATGATTTTTTTTATTATTATCTCCCTTGACTTGGATTGGTTGTTACTCGATTGTTAGAGTGGAATTATTATACATGACACAGATTGGTGAATTATAGAAAATAGCTGCAAGGCTCATTACTAGTGAATATTCACAACTGACAAGAGTAACACCAATAGTTAAATCACTAAATCTAGAAACACTAGAGGACAGAAGGGCAAAGAGTTAAGTAGTAATAATACATAAGGCATAAAATTCTAATTTAGAAATACAACCCAATAACATTTGGTTTCAATGCTCAGATAAACATAAGGACAAAAACACTTTCCGTATCCGTATCCCTTAAGCCTTAAGCAATACGAAAATCGAAAGCCGCCTCATAGGGTTTGAAGGAAGATGTCTCCGGCGTATATTAAGATTAACTTGGAAGACCACATCTCCAACAGTGAAGTTCGCAAGAGAACAGGAATAAACTGCATCACTGAAGAAATTAAAACAAGAAGATGGAGATGGCTCGGTTACGTTCTTCGCATGGATAGAAAGAGGCTTCCAAGCAGTGCTTTGAAATGGACACCACCAGAAGAAAGGAGAAGGGGAAAACCAATGGGAACTTGGAGGAGAACACTGGACGATGAAGCAAAGGCCACAAATAAAACATGCCATGAGATCAGATGGCTCGCTCAGGATAGGGAGACATGGCGGAACTTTGTTGCTGCCTTATGCTCCACGGGGAGAGATAAAGAATAAGAGAGATACTTATGCTAGAACAAATGCATATATATGTACTCGTTCTTCCCGAGTGGCATTCGGTCATAGACTTGGGTTGCCTGAATAAACTAGGAGCTTAACATCATTTAAAACACTAATCAACATGACTAGACAGGCCACGGATGAGCGTAGGGCGCAATAATCTTCTTTATAGAAGGAGCATCTGTAATATATAAGACTAGATATGATATAAGAAGAAACGAATCTATTCAAGACTGTAGGCCTACTCCTTTTAAGCCAGCGAGCACAGTGTACAACAGCGTATCTCCATATTCAGTGTCGATTTTTTTTATAGTATATACAATTTGCATGTAAATCAATTATGGATTAGAAACAATTAAAGTTACTAATTAAACAAAAGACTTCATGTCAGATAGCAGATCCAATGATGAGATCAACATTCATCCATTCATTCACAAACATTTGACACGCAGCAGCCAGTAATTATTTTAAGGTACGTTGTTTTGCTTTGCATTGAAAAAAAAAATATTTTTTGTCTTTTGCGTGCCATTGAAAATCACTCTACGGCCAGGTCTGGCACGCGTACCGTAGGTTGCCGAACCCTGGAATAGAGGATACAAAAATGTCTATGAGTCAATGGAATAGGGGACCCAATAACGAATTTATATCGATGGAATTGAGCATAAGAAAAACAACGTATTTTTGGCTATGGAATAGAGGACTGAGCAAATGTATTTGTATCAATGTAATGGGTGGAAAAACGTATGTTTTACCATAGACTATAATACACGTGGACCACTTGCTTTAGTTTTTTTCTGCTCTTGTCTTCTTGTTTTGTAATTCCCGATTCTAAATAAAGTAGTTGCGATACAAGTTCCGTTTTATTAAATCGCATTTTTTCGACTTTAAATTAATACTTGTTATACTATTATTCCTATTATCATTGACTATAATAAGATGGACCGCTTGCTCTATTTTTTTTTCCGTGCGCATACAACACTGATCTATAAATGTTTCTGCTGTAGGCCTATAGGCCTACAACTTTCGATTTTAATTTTACTTCAGAAAATCATAGCGATTAAATAAAACGGAACTAGTATAGAAACTACTTTATAGCAACTACTTTATTTAGAATCGGGAATTCAGAAAATCAGTGTTTCGAGTCATCATATAGCAGAAATACTAAAGCAAGCGGTCCATGTATATTATAGTCTATGGTTTTACAATTGCTTCAAGAGCAAAAGAAAAAAAAAACGTGTTTATGTTGGTGTAGTAGGGTAGGCCTACCATAAAAACGTGTTTATGTTGTGTAGTAGGGTAGGCCTACCATAAAAACGTGTTTATGTTGTGTAGTAGGGTAGGCCTACCATAAAAACGTGTTTATGTTGTGTAGTAGGGTAGGCCTACCATAAAAACGTGTTTATGTTGGTGTAGTAGAGTAGGCCTACCATAAAAACGTGTTTATGTTGGTGTAGTAGAGTAGGCCTACCATAAAAACGTGTTTATGTTGGTGTAGTAGAGTAGGCCTACCATAAAAACGTGTTTATGTTGGTGTAGTAGAGTAGGCCTACCATAAAAACGTGTTTATGTTGGTGTAGTAGAGTAGGCCTACCATAAAAACGTGTTTATGTTGATATAATAGGTTACCATAAACATTTATATGTTAATGAAATCGTTTTGTCATGTTTATTATCCCACCTGCATGTTTCTTCGCATTTGACTCGCTGTTGAAACATCAGTAACATTAGGCATATTCTTTCCTCTTGCGTCACTCAAACAATTAGTTATCAACTTGTTGTACAATTTCAATAAAAACATAAGTCATGCATTTCAAAATGTACAGTATACATAGTTGTGAGAAAATAAACTCTATTCCAAAATTCCAAACCCTACCGTGTACTTAAACTATGGTGGACTACTTACTGATTAAAACAATGAAAAAAAATACACATTTATTTTAATAAGACCCCCATTATTTTTTTACCATACCCTTTTATTAAAAAGTACTAATTATCACTTTAATTAACCAATTTTATTGTCATTACTATTTAATAAAACAATTTAATATTGATATATGGTACTGCTCTGTTCAAGATATAATTACACTCTAGAACAACTTTAAAAAAAAAGTCAAATACATCAAATGACTTTGTTTACATTTATATTATTTATAAGATAAGAAGATAATATATCACTCCGTTTAAATTAATTAAAAGAATAAAGGGGCATAATTCAGGTATATTAACTTACATCAGTGTTTGTCTGTAAAGAAATTAAAATTCAAAATACAAAATAGAAAAGAATTTAAAACGTCAGTTTGAGCTCAACCTAAAAGGGAAATTATCAAAAGTGTAGAAATAGCGTTTGCTTCATCTATGCTATTTTTTCCCTTCCACTTCTCGTTTATTTTGTAACGAGTGACCCCGTGTTGTTTTAATTGCTACATTGCGTCCCTTTGAACTTCCCGCCTGGTGGATGACGAAAACGTGAATTGTGTCCCTTTGAACGGCCCACAATATTATCTTCTTACGGCATCAAAAGAACGCTAACTGCTTTAGATTGTGTAACAGCAGACTTCATTATGGGAAAATGTTATAATCTCGAGCGTGGTTATGTGAAAATGTTTTCAAGGATTTAACATTTTCAAATGTAGAAGTTAAACAAAAGCTTTGCAGGCAGAAAAGTTGGACTAGATCTAATCTACATTGCTTAAAGCTAATTTACCGCTAATGTGACTTAAAAACCCTTTATGTTTAAGAAAATAATATAATCACCAAGATTTAAAAAAGATAAAAGTTTAGGATAGACGAAATGTGTCTTCAAAAAGTTAACTTCGGAGAGTTAAAATAGTTAAATTGTATTATACGTCTACAAGTTCAGGTTAATTGTAATAAAAGTTTACTAAATTTCGTTCATTAGTTGAAGTTTACAATAATAATAAATAAGGGTAACTTTCAACTAGACTCTTTATCAGTAGGCCTTTTAAAAAGGATAAAGTTAACGGTTTACCGGTGTGTAGATCAAAAAGCACTGCCCTTTACTTCTACGCGTAGTATAATGATATGATTAATGTTTTACTTCGCTTAGCAGTTAAACCTACCATAACTTTTGACAAATGTTTACCTAAATATACAACAACACTTATAGAAAGTGTATGCTCAAGCTGCAACTCTAATTAATGTTTAGGCTACCTAATATTTAATCCTCCTACACAAACAATAACTTTGAAAAATGTTTACCTAAGCTTACAACAACACATACAATTTTTTTAACTTAAGGGGCTCTAGTTAATGTTTACCTAAACTTTAATGCGACACAAACGATAACTTTGACAAATGTTTACCTAAACTTACAACAACAGATAAAATTATAATTCTAAAGTAAGGAGCAGCTCTGGTTAGTGTTTAGTTAGTGTTTACCTAATTTGAATGTTACACGAACAATGGCTGCGATACATTTTATCATCAGAAGGGTACACGGACGGTTTGACGAAGATTAAGTGTTCGCCACGAAGCTAGTCGATAATTTTCTACAGAGTCTATTACAGACAACAACGGTGTTTAGTTTTACCTTCAGACAAAGAAAGACACAAAGTCCCCCACAGACACTAATAGTATTCTCTCTCCCTCCCAACCCACCTCTCCCTATCCTCCCTCTGTGTTTCTGTGTGTGTGTGTGTCTGTTGTTCTATTGTCCCATCCATCTGTTTTTATGTTCATCCCAAACCTTCTGTCCAGAGGGTGGACCCAGTAGATTGAACCATTGAGGATTCTCAACTCGCGTGGGGTTTAAGTACCCTAGCGTGCTTCATCATAACCCCCCAACCCCCCTCCACCTACACTGTGGATGTACCTGTCTGTAACCCCCCCCCCCCCCCCCTTTGCCCCGGGCCCCACTTGCGGCAAATTATGGAGTGAACGGTCTAGTGTGCCACGCCTATATGGTGAACAATACAAGGAGTCGGGAATATCATGCCCTCATCCTACAGTCGCTACTTAGCAAGTCTCTTTGGGAAGAAGGGAAGGATGCAAGGAACAATGGCAACGTGGGAGGGGGGAGCTTGGGGGGCGTTTAAGTAGGCGCCCAGCATGGTATCTTCATCAGAATGTAATTAGGAGTTGTTTTTTCTTTGTGTTTTGGCATTATCCTCGCGTAGGATTAAGAAAACAAAAAGAAAACGAAAAAAAGAAAGCAGACTTGGGCGCTATGAATGAAGTACCTGGAAGGCAATAAATCACTCTGCGAAGGGACGTCACGCGACTTCAGTCACGGGGTAAATAATAATATAGTTCATGGTTTGTCAGGGGTTGACGATCGCATAGCATCGTCACACAGATCCACGCACACACGCACAAGTGCGCGCAAACACACGAAAACCCATACATATCTTTAAAGGCGTGAACAACATAATATGTGACATAAATATTTATGTTTTTTTTTCTTTCTAAAAAAGAATATTACACTCTTGCATTTAAGGGTTGTCCGTAAATGACGTATGTATAAATATCATTTCAAGCTGAGCCCCCCTGGAATTTGTTAATAATATTTTTTTCAAAAATGTTTTGTTTTAATATGTACTAAATTTGCTAAAAACTTTGTAAATGTCTGTCAAGCAAAAGTTTAGCCCCCCCCCCCCCCCCTGGAAGAAATTTTTGGCTTCGCCCCTGCCTGGGACACCGGCTATATTTTAAAACAGTAAATAAATCCATTGTCGTCTGTATAATTTTCTGAAGCTTCCTTAACTTCATCCTATCATATCTTATACGGTCTAGTCGCCCCTTCTCTAAAGAAAATTATTGTATCCTACGCTCATCCGGGGTACCAGTCTAGTCTTGCATTTTTATCAATGTTTTAAAAATGATGTTAAGATTTAGGTTTTCCTAATTTGTTCAGGCATCCTATTCCATGCCCGGACGCCACTTGCGAAGAAAGAGTACCTATATGCATATGTTCTCACATAAGGGTTAAGGACAGTGTTTCTGCCCTTATGTTTATCTGAGCTTTGTAACAGATTGTTATTGTGTTTGTATTTCTAAATTAGACTTAGACGCTTTATGTAGGTCTATTATTACGTCATTACTCGTTCCCTACTGTCTTCTAATTCTGTCGCTTTGTCCTTTTAACCCTTACAGTCCCGGGCGCGTATACAGCGAAACTGAAGGCAGCATAGATAGAAGTAGGTCGGTACGGGAAGGGTTAAAGTTGTTGTTTTTTTAAAGTAGCCACGAAACAAAATGAATCAAAAACTTCAACAAGAATAATAATATGTAAATTATATTATTATATAAGCATTATTATTTATTATTTAAATATTTACCGTAGATGACATGCTTTAGACCCTTTACTGTCTTACTTATATGTTAAGTCGATTATTGCTTCATGTATCTGATTTGTCCTATGTTTGTAGAGTTTTAAATCATTAATTAGTTTTATATTTCTTAGCCTAGAGATTATATCCGTGTTATTAGTTGTATGTTCATAGACTATAATATACATGGATCGCTTGCTTTAGTATTTCTGCTATATGATGACTCGAAACACTGATTTTCGGAATTTCCGATTCGTTGTTTCTTTTGCACTTCCGTTTTATTGAATCGCTTCGATTTTCTCAATGAAAAATTAAAATTAAAATAGAAAGTTGTATAAAGCGGAAACATTACAGAAACAACGAGAAGCGTAGAAGTAATTTCATACAGCCTTCTTGGTTGCGCACGGAAAAAAGTTTATATAAGCTCTAAAAATAGAGCAAGCGGTCCATCTTATTATAGTCTATGGTATGTTAAATGCACATTATGTTTGATGGCAGCGCTATACAAATATTATTATTTATTTATATTATTATTATTTCCTGGGACATTTCTCGAAAAAAACACTTCAAAGCGTGTAACTTTTTGAGAAGGGGGCCCAAAGTTGTCTTTTTGAGAAGGGGGCCCAAAGTTGTCTTTTTGAGAAGGGGGCCCAAGTTGTCTTTTCGAGAAGGGGGCCCAAAGTTGTCTTTTTGAGAAGGGGGCCCAAAGTTGTCTTTTTGAGAAGGAGGCCCAAAGTTGTCTTTTTGAGAAGGGGGCCCAAAGTTGTCTTTTTAAGAAGGGGGCCCAAAGTTGTCTTTTTGAGAAGGGGGCCCAAAGTTGTCTTTTTGTATGACACATAGCTGGGGAGGGTGGGTTATTGAAAAAAAAAAGGAGTCGGGGGGGGGGGGGGGGCGGAGTGACTTTTTAATGGCATTAAGTAAGCACCCCTGTCTATTGAATCTCAAATACTTTAACGTCAAACAAAGGCTAAATTCAAATTCTGGGCGTTGGCCCGTACGTTAAGCGTTTAGCTCTGATTGAGAACAGATGGTAAGAAAGAAATCACAATTTAGAACGTATCAAGTGATGCAATATTTGTTTAGGGTTCTATGTGTCTGGGTGTGTTTGGGTTTAATTATGTTGAAGATCTGTGTGGAAATTGAATACGACCGCTCTCCTTTTTTTGTGTGTGTGAAGAGTCCGCCTTTCAATTATTTTGAATTATTGCCGAAACCCGGGCGTCATCCAATGAAAATGTTTCGAATTTTTTGAACGCCAATAAACTAATAAAAGAACGAAACGATTCTGTTGAGACGATATGATTATTTTATGTTGTGAGGTCAAGTAGACAGGGTTAGACCTTGCGTCGGCTAGGCCGTTGGGCGACGACGTCGTCGTTTGGGGGTTGTGGCGGGGTCGGGTGGTAGAGGCATGGGACACAAAGCCTAGACAGGAAAGGGGCCCAGATGGTGGTGGATACGGGAGAGGGGGGGGGGGGGCGCCTTTATTTTATAATGCAGCGTATCTCAATCTTTTTGAAAATTAAGAATTACGTTTCCAATTGAAGAGTTTGACGATGTGACTTGTGACGCGGCGCCTTGGTTGTTTTATTTAGAAATGGCGACCGCGACAATTGTGTGGACAAATTAATGCCCGACAGTCTTTAACTTGTCACCAACGGCTCCCCGTTTGAGCTATTAGCCTTGTACGCGCGTCCGCCATTAAGAAACGAAAACGAGGCATAGAGCCTATTCGGAAGAAAATGGCCGATATTGTTCTTATTGTTTAAGCACCATGGTTCACTGTTGTGTACTTTTTTGTTGCAATAACCAAAAAACATTTTCTAAATTTAAATCACACAACTGAAAGAAGACCTAGCTTCCATGTTTTTCCATTATCTCAACTAAGAAAAAGGGAATGGCTTATAACAATTCAACGAGATGAAGGAACTGAATTTGAGTAGTCTAAGAGTTTAAAATTAAAACAACATGCCTCTTTCAAAAATTTTTTTTTAGTAGTCTGACCTGGCTAGTAGCCTACTAAGCTAAGAAACTTATAATTACATATATATATATTATTTATATTATAGGCCTAAATAATAAATGCTGATTAGGCCTATAACTTAAGGCCTATATTAATATTTGTAGTAAATTAAAGGCAGACAAATAATCCTAAACTTATTTTTCTAATTTAATATTATTTATGTTAAAATCATATCTAATACATACGCATACATTGCAAATATAAATATGCATCATTACATATATATCTATGGTTATAGGCCTATATTACGCCATGTTATATTAAAATCATGTTATACATACGCATACATAGCAAATGAAATATATATATATGAATCTTTACATATATATATATATATATAGTTATAGGCCTGCCTATATTATGCCATTCATATAGGCCTAATATTATTTATTATTCTATATTTCATATAAATACATACCCGGTACATTATACAAATATATATGTAGGGCTATTATTATTATAGATTATAATATATAGTATAATATTATAGGACTAGCCGCTAGGTACTTTGATAAAAAATTCAAATTAGAGCTATGTTTAATAATTATATTCATTGTATAGAGATTTTTTTACCAGCTTTCCAATGATACCAAGTTTGTGAAGATATCTTTACTAGAACAAAAGTTATGAATAAAAACAAGGTCTTATATAACCATTGTAATTAATTTTTTAAATTGTGACCGAAAATGTCCAAAATTCTCACTATAATGCTCATAACTTTAAAAGTGGTAAAGATAATTTGATGAAATTTTCAGAGTTTACATATAATTCATTCTGCTTAAAGAATATAATGTTTATTATGATTTATTAAATGAATTTTTTTTTAAATATTAGTAAAGCAGCAGTGGTCATACAAAAATGATAAACGACTAGTGTCGCGACAGATCAAAAACATTTTATTTTGATTTCTAAAGCATTTAACTGTTTCAAAACATTAGCGCATAAATTTTAAAATATTGAATACTAAATTACTATCAATATAAATATTTCAGAGTTAAAGTGACATGAAAAAATTTAATTTATATTAAAAATTAGCTATAAATATTAATAAAATGAGAAAGTATTAAACTCAATTATTTGCATAGCCTACTACACTCATTGAACTATATATTCACCAAATGAATACATTATAAACAAGGTAATATTAATTCATTTTAAACAAAAATTCTTGTTTATTTATATTGTGAGGAACTTTCATTATTTAGTCATTCAGATAACCACGTCTCTGAAAATGAAAAAGATAAAAAAAATTGTGAAAATGTAACGAAGTTAAAGTAATTTTATTAAGAAATCTGAAAAGGATAAAATTCTGACAAACAATGTAAGTGTAAGTATTTAACAAATTCAAATAGATCTTCTGTCAAACAGGCTGCAGAGCTGTTAAATCTCTTGCTGTGCAATCCTGATTTTAGAATGTCTCCCACAGGTGCCGAGAAAACAATTGAAAACTCTTGAACAGCATCGTTTGAACACATGTCACAGGAGACACTCAGAGAAAAAATTATAGTAATAAGATGTAATGTTTTTATACTTTATATAATACAACACTAGCACTAACAAACATTTCATCAAATGGAGTGATGGTCCCATCCGCTCATGCTATGTCTTGTTCCAGGCAAACTTGATATTCCTCTTCATGTAACCAGCTGTTGGTGACAAATATATTGACTTGTATTTTATTAAGTGATATTATTTGTATTTTAAAATAAACAACTTACTATTCCAGGTGCTTTTACTGTGTACTTGCTTGTTTTATTGAATAATGTCAACCAAGGCCATGACGGTGTCTTTTAATTCTTTCCAAACAGACGCTGTCGATAAATCATATATTTATATATAAAAAATTTATAAGATTTATATACTGTTTGTATTAAGTAATAGTATTGCATAATAAGTAAACAACATACTAACCCAAGTGCTTCACAGTTGCCGCCCTTGCTTTATTGAAGAATGTCATCCGAGGCCCTGTCATCTCAGAATTCTTTCCAGACGCTGTCGATTAATAATATTTTTAATTATAAATATACCGTAATTAACAAGATTTATATACTGTTTTATATTTCTAAATGTATTTTATTAAGTGATAGTATTGCATAATAAGTAAACAACTTACCAACCCAGGTGCTTCACAGTTGCCGTCCTTGTTTTATTGAAGAATGTCGTCCGAGGCCCTGTCATCTTTGAATTCTATCCAAACAGACGCTGTCGATTAATTATATTTTTACTATTAAAAATAATTTACAATTTGTATATACTTTTTGTATTTAGACATGTTTTCCATGAGAACTAATAAATATATACACATGTATAGCCTACAAATAAAAGCAAAACCCACCTTATTGTTTTCATATTCCTCGGCTGGACCATTCTAGTATTGGACATTGGAGTAACATTAGCCATTTTCATTTAGAATTTAGATCTAGAAATTAGCTGAAAATTTAAAATTTAGAACAAAATTAATAACGTGTGAAGAATTGTATTTATTTTGGCTGAAGCTGATATCATTACATTAAATTAAAGATTTAAAGATTTTGGGATTAGGCTTAGTTTAGTAGTAAATAAACCTATTTCTAAAAATAAAATACTTTCAGGTAGGCCTAGTCTTAAATCTACACAGGCATTTCCCACAGCCCACATTGATCGCAAACATAGGATAGGTCAAAACAGTCATAATATATATATATATATATATATATATATATATATATATATAAATCATAGGCCATACATAGGCATCATAGGCCCTAGATGTAGACAATTAGAGCCTACTTTAATTTTTAAAAATAGCTACATTTATTAATTTGCAGTTCTATGCAAATTAATAAGCTTGTTTATAAGTATAAATAAATAAAATTAATCATAAACTTGAAACAGGTGTAAGATGGGTTAGTTAGGGGCTTTGGTTAAGTTTAAAGTAAGCGTGTAGGCTACTTACCTTCAACATCGAAAATAAAAGTCTTCCACGTGAAATTTATACGCTCTGCTGTCAGTATCTTTGGCTATAAGCTTGGCCAAAAAGTTATTTATGATATTGCCTGAAATTTTTGGTAGATTTTCAAGGCGTTTATGCCACAGGCATGCTGTCAAATTCGATAAAACGTCTACATTCGCCATTTGCAAAAAGATAAAATAGGCCCTAAGCCTTGTTTTGAAAAAAATCGAGAACAAGGCTAATGGAGATCATTTGGGCGGTGGAGAGGTGGGGGGTCAATGGTGGCCGAGTGACAGCGCGTTCGGCTGGCGTACCGAAGGTCCCGGGTTCGAATCCTATTGAAGACGGCTGTGCATTGTCCTGGCCCGACAATCACATAGTATGCCGTGGCCACAGAAACTGGTGAACGCTGCTTCACCTGCCCTATGATCAATTTGGTCCGTAGGCTACTTTAGGCCTACTATGCATCTGTGTGTAGGCCTATGCGTGTGTAGGCCTATGCGTGTGTATGTGTTCATGTCGATTTCGTCATTTGTTTGTAAGTAGATCTATGTATAAAAGTAAATATTAGTGTATGTAAGTATAAGTATGTATGACTGTATATGTGTGGGTTCGGTGCTGTTTCAACAGCACTTAGTCTACCGTAATTTTTCTTTTTTTTTTCTCATTTTAAACTCATTATGTGGGGAGACTATCCCCCCAATGGCGCTTTCGTCCCTCCCCCCCCCACCCCCTCTTCTCCTCCTCCCTGGTCTCTTTACGGAACAAAAGGCCATCAGCAGAAAACTGGGTGTACGCGACACTTTTCAGTTACTTAATTACACGTGACGCCATTCTGAGTCATCCCAAAACGAGTGCACCTACGTACATCAGAAAACACTCAGACTCATTTGAACCTTTTCAGCTAACGCATATGGTGAACTTTACATTCTTTTGAATAGAAGATAAAAAAAACGTATTCTTATTTTCATTCTTTCTAAATTAATTACTACTTATAAACGACTTCCGCATAAAATGGTATACAACAGGCGCTAGTCTATTGGCAATAAATAAACACGGAAAAAAAATACCCATAATTTGTACGAAACAAGTACCCAGAAATAACCGGAATACGTTTTGAGGCGAGTAACCCTTTGAAGGAAATACCCAGGTCTCATACGAAAGACTACTCAGAAATACACATGTAGGTTTAATACTAGTAACTTAGTAGTAACCCTTGCGGAAAAAAATGCCCAGCTTTAGTAGGAAAGCCAGATTTTAGGCCTATATATTTTAGTTCTAGTCTAGTAATACTTCAGTAAACTAGTATGGTGAACTTTATCGAATGCTTTAGAAAAATATAGTAATATAGCACCCATTTGATTGTTATTATTATCGAATCCCTTAGACAAGTCCTCTATTTACTAACAGGAAGTCGCAATCAGACGATCATTCAGCAGTCATATTATATAGATCGGTGATATACAGCATACAGCCACGATAGCCAAAAATACCCACATCTTGTAGAAAATGCCCACATCTAGTAGAAAATACCCAGCAGTGGCAACCCTGTTATCGACAAGGTATGTACGTAGTTCTATTTATTATGTCATTTTTTTTTAAACCAAGATCTATGTCTAAAGGTAGTTTGGTCGCAGCCAATGAAAGAAAAAAAAAAGGTAATGGGTTTTGACTCCCCCCCTCCCCTTCTCCCTCCTTCCAAAGTTGCCGCTCGTCGTCCTTCCCCCACCCTCCCTTCCCCCTCCTCCTTTCACAAAAGTCGTAAATTGTTACAATCACAGAAAGCAAACAGGTCTGGCGGACCACGCGTCGCCTGGGACAAGCAAAGCAGACGCCAAACTGAAGAGCTGGAGATAGAGAGCTTTTCGACTCGCCGTCAGCCCGCCCTCCGTCAACTGCCTCCCCACCCCTTCCCCCCGCTTTACTCCCACTCCCTCCTCTCTTTTAACCTCCCTGATTCTTTTTTTTTTATTTAACTACGAAAACACACACACACAGTGAGACCGTTTACCGGCGGCGGTATAATGACGCGTCCGACGTTCTCCTCATTTGTTTGGACTATTTTGGAAGTCCACAATCTCAACTGGGGCGGAGGGAGAAAACACACACACAATCAAATCCCCAAATTTTTGTTTGTAAATATAAACACAATCCGAGCAAGTTGCAGAACTCTGCAATCAAATTAAGGGAGGTAAAAAAAAAAAAGATAACGAGTAGTTTTCTCCCCTCTCTTTTTTCTTCTCTACGTTAAACAAACTTTCAACTCATTAAAAAAATGTTTATAACATTTGATTAGATCTAGCCTATTTTTATTAAACAAAACTAAGACGATTCTTTCTCACAATGTTAAAAATTACACGCTCACAAACACGAACACAAATAAAACAACCTAAGTCTCTTACTGATGTTGATAACAGTTTATAATATTTTAGTGGAATGGGATAAGAAATGAAAAAACTGCAACCGCAAAAAGATTTTTTTTTTCACAAAATAAAATCCTTTTCCTTCTTTTTTTGCGCCGACTGTCTGCCCGTCTGTCTGTCTGCTTGCTTTTTTTTTTTTTGTTTAATACGACCGTCTGACTAGGGCAAGCGCAGTATTTGCTTTCCATAGAAGTCAATTTATAATTCTTTAACAGCTGGGTCTATCATCTGTCAAATATGTCTACTACAGTAGAAGCAACAGACTTTATGCCAGGTGTATTATAATATTTTATTCTGTCCGGCTCAGTCGTTTAGTGTGTTTATGTAATGTTTTTTTTTATTTATTCCAGCCCATAATATTCGATTTTGTGTATAAGGCCTACCATGTGTATTGTTTTAAATGGTTTTTGTTTGTATATAAAGTATCCCGTCGGACCAAATTGATGCATAGGGCCATTGAAGCAGCGTATACAAGTTACTGTGGCAATGGCATACTAGGTGATTGTGTGGCCAGCACTAAGCACAGCCGCATTAACTTTACCCATCAGAGCTGGGTAGACCCAAGGACACCATTCAGAATTTCAGACCCAGTAAAAAAAAATCCTAGTTTCACCAGGATTCGAACCCATATATTCTGTTCGGTCTTGGCTTGTATAATATTCTGTTCTGTCTTGGCTTGTATAATATTCTGTTCCGTCTTGGCTTGTATAATATTCTGTTCCGTCTTGGCTTGTATAATATTCTGTTCCGTCTTGGCTTGTATATTCTGTTCCGTCTTGGCTTGTATAATATTCTGTTCCGTCTTGGCTTGTATAATATTCTGTACTGTCTTGGCTTGTATAATATTCTGTTCCGTCTTGGCTTGTATAATATTATGTTCCGTCTTGGCTTGTATAATATTCTGTTCCGTCTTGGCTTGTATAATATTCTGTTCCGTCTTGGCTTGTATAATATTCTGTTCCGTCTTGGCTTGTATAATATTCTGTTCTGTCTTGGCTTGTATAATATTCTGTTCCGTCTTGGCTTGTATAATATTCTGTTCCGTCTTGGCTTGTATAATATTAGGTTCCGTCTTGGCTTGTATAATATTCTGTTCCGACTTGGCTTGTATATTCTGTTCCGTCTTGGCTTGTATAATATTCTGTTCCGTCTTGACTTGTATATTCTGTTCCGTCGTCCATCGTGTTCAACCAGACACAGTACTTCCTGTTTAAAACACAGACCAACAGCTTTCTTTGATGTCTTCTAATGTTTTAAAACCCCTAACGCTAGGTTTACATAACATTGTTCCCGTGTCTTTCTCTCATTTTTTTTTATTGCCGCGACGTGTTCTGGAACGTATGTCATACATGACAAGATGTACTGTTGTTTTTTTTAGGGCTCAGGTGCTAAGGACAGGTGCTTCTTACTATACCTGGTCTGGATTTGCTGTTTGTTGTTTGAACACAATCTCCTTGCTTGCTTGTTATTACAAATCCATGTACAGACCGTCTACCTTACATGCAATACCGAGAATGAAACTTGATATCCTCGTCACACAATATAAGTGTGTACGAATGATAGTTTTAAGTTTTAGTATAAAATAAACAGAGAAAACTACGGGGTTAAAACAAAAATTGAGCTTCACTTTCATTCAAAGGTCTCAGATCTCTAAAACATGGTTTTGATATGCTCTACTTTTTTTTTTTATTACGTAACTTGGCAGCTGAATGGAATTGAATCCACACCGACGACCTAATGAGGTGGTTATATATCCCCCCTCCGCCTCCCGCCCCCGGGCCCCCCTCCGCCCCTGGGCAGCTTTATCTCACCATCAACGTTCACTTCTGGTTCCTTGTGGAAACATGAGCGGACGGATAGAGTGTGGGAGGGGGGTGAGGTGATAATCTAAGGACTATAACGATGCATACCCGTTCTCTCGTGATCTCGGATTCATTTCATAATTACCCCCTCCCCCCCCCCCCGCTTTCCCGGGCTTTTCACATTTCTAGCTAATTCTGCGTACCACCTCGGTTAATGAAAAGTTATCAACAATTTCGCTGAGTGTGTTCTCTGATGGTGTCATCCAAGTGGGTCCTACGAGTGTCTTCTGAGGGCATCGCCTGAGCGTGTCTTTTGATGGTATCATCTGAGCAGCGCGTCCTACGAGTGTGTCCTCTGGTGGTGTCATCCAAGTGTGTTCTATGAGTATTTTCTTCTGATGGCATCACCTGAGTGTGTCTTCTGACAGTATCATATGAGGGTGTCCTTTTGAGAGAGTCTCCTATGTGTCATTGGGAGGCTCCAGTCAGGGGCGGACGCAAGAGATGGGTGCACATGCAACTCCTGTCCTACCCATTTTCTTGAATACTGTTGATCTAAATATCCGCCCAAACTATGCATGTTAATGGTTGCAGTGTACACTTTAAATACATAAGACAGTGGCGTATTTAGGTATGTTTCACATGTTCAATTGGAACAGGGGCCCCCACACAAAAGGGGCCCCCACACATCACACGAATAATTTTTTGAAGTGATATTCTCATTCTTTCGTTGAAAATATAAAATACAATTCATTTATTCCCTTACAATTTTAAGCAACCCAGTCCACCCAAGCTAAGCGTAACATACAATTTATGAATTTACAGAACGTAACATGAATTAACGGCACGTTTCTGAAGTATGTGGAAGACAGGGTAAGGCCACGAGGGGCCCCCACATAAATTTGGGAACAGGGCCCCCACAACCCTAAATACGGCCCGGACATAAGGTACTAAAGTTATCCACGTCTCTCTCTCTCTCTCTCTCTCTCTCTCTCTCTCTCTCTCTCTCAACCAGACTGAAGGGTCAAACAACGTCCTATTTGTCTTGACCTCTGCTATATACGTGTGTCATAAGTCATAATGCATACTTTTATCAACGATACATTCTATCAAATGTCCGGACATCAAGCCTGCTCACAGACGTATAACCTTAGGCTGGAACAAGCATCCAAAAACTGGGTGTACCTTGACGATTTTGCACCATACACGATGTCAAACTTCCAAGTACGAATAACACATAATTAATATGAAAAAAATTATAGATAAGAAAAAAACATGTAGGCCTACCTATAAAATAGCTTGTAGAATTTGACAGATTTAGAATAGTGCAACATTTAAAGTATTGAGTGTGAATTCATAAGTTGTTTTTTTTTTTTAATAAATTCCAGCAATTACACAGTAATACATTATACAATGACGTGAATTTTTCCAACAAAACTCGTTTTACGAATCACGTTTTTTTCTCTCTTGAATCGTTACGATAGGTCAATAAATGAAAGAATATTAACTAAAGCTTGCTATACACTTGTATGGGGCTGAGTTCTGGTAAACTAATTTATAATAACTTAAATTGCTTATATTCTTTCTTCCTGAGTGGCATTCGGGCATGGAATGGGTTGCCTGAACAAATCAGGAAAACCAGTAACTTAACATCATTTGAAACGGTAATAAAGATGCAAGGCTAGACTCGAAAATGGACCACGGATGAGCGTAGGGCGCAATAATCTTCTTTATAGAAGGAGCGTCTGTAATATATAAGATAAGATGGTCGTTTCCTGATGGTCGTTTGGGACAAGGTGGCCCAGAAGCAGCTCCATCGGCTGGAAGGAATTAACCCAGGTTCGATTCCTGTGAAGAACACCCAATCCCCTCGTACGCCGTTTCATACAACATAGCCTACACCGCTCATTGACGAGGCCCTTAAACTAGAAGGGGAAATCGTAGACCTACTCGTATGTTTGCTATTTGTTCTGGAATAAAAGATACCAAAAAGTGTGTAGGTATGCCACAATGTTTATCTGACCATTGTAAAAGATTAAACTTGTAAGTAAGATTGTTATTGTTTTGTAGCCTATTTCTAGTTTAGACATTTAATGCCTTATCTATAATTAGGCCTACTTTACTCTTCTTTCCTATAGTGTTTCTATGGTTTAGTGATTGGATTATTGGCGTTACTCGTGTCCGTCTGGTCGTTAAGAAAAAAAAATAGTGTTAGGGTTTTCGTTTTGGTTAAAGTTCCGTGGATCATAATAGTTTGGGAAACACTGTTTAAAGACACTCACTTCGGTATGACGCTACCGGTATGACGTCACTGTGACGCCAGTATAAGGGTTTTTGTAGAATTAAACAAATCAATTGGAATTAAAACAAATACATGTTTTTGTCTAGTCCATTAATTATCTACAAGGTGATCAGCGATTGGCTAAAATTAGTCACATGGCTAGGCAATTGGCTAAAATTAGTCACACAAGGCCAGAACACTCAAAATACTAACTTGGGTCTACATTTTCCCCTCCCCCCCCCCCCCATTTGATTGCATAATTTGAATGTTTCGTGTGTGTGCGTGCGTGTGTGTTCCATGCCTATACGGAGAGACCCGCTGATTAGGTCTGTCCCTGCCCCCGCCCTTTCCAGCTAACCCCCTCCTCCCCACCCCCTCTCTCCTCCCTGAACGCTACTTGGGCCCAGTTCTAGATGGCTCCGTCTACTGGGCGTGGTATGCCGCCAGAAGCCCGTCC
The DNA here is from genome assembly GCA_949126835.1 of Anisus vortex. Lineage (NCBI taxonomy): Eukaryota > Metazoa > Mollusca > Gastropoda > Planorbidae > Anisus > Anisus vortex. Next base: position 31,303,715 of record OX421506.1, read on the forward strand.
CCCTCCAGTCCAAGCCAGCGCGTGACGTGAACGAGGCGTACGACAGTGTCTTCCCCCCATCTCCCCCACTTCTCTCCCCCTTTACCTGTTCTCTCTCTCTTTCTCTCTCCCTCTCTTTTTTCCCCCCTCCTTTCTTTAATCTAACTTTAAAAAAATAAAACAGCAACATTTTATTTAAAGCCGTATTTCATGTGTGTTCTTGGTTCAAAATGGATGAACTAGGTAAGAATAATGGACTTACCACAAAATTCTTCTTATTTTTTCCGGATGTACCTGTAACTGGCTGTAACTGGGTGATTTACAGGCTGCCTTACACTTACTCTGGTCTGGTTTCTTACCGTGTCTAGAGTGAGGTGACGGGGAGAAGAAGGTGCTCTCTCTCACTCTCTCTGATGTGACAGGCTGGTCAGTTCCAGACTGAAATGCCCTGTTCTCCTGATGACGTTGGCCGGCGACTACGACTTTGTCAGGTACTGTGTCCAATAGCTTTTGTAATACAACAAAATTTGAAAGAGTTAAATAATAAGTTTAAAGCAAACAATGATAGGCCTACATATTACTTGAATCATATTACATTACCTTCAGTTAAAGTCTTATTAAACACATGTTACCACCTTTAAATGTATTGTTTTTAGAACAGCTGATAATATATAGGCCATATAGTTTCTATAATAGAAATGCAGGACTAGAATAAAATCACGGACGTGTTATTTTATGGCTTTTAAACCTAATATTGTATAAGAGTGATTATTATATTACTGTTATTATTGTATAAAAGACGAAGGTCTATTCTATTAGGCCTACTGTAATTTATGTGTAACAGACGCATATCTATTTTATTACTATAATTATTGTTGCTGCATATATTCGGTTAAGGTAGGCCTATATATTTTTTTTTCAACATGTGTAGACTACATCGATTTAATTACTGCAGTTTGTATATAACAGATATTACGATAACTAACTATCGATCTAACTAATGTATTAATTGTATGACAGATTACTATCTATAGGACCTAATGTTACTAGAATTAGAATTATTTTACCATATAGCAGATTATTATAACATTATATTTACTATTCCGGTATTTAGTTGTTATTTATTGCATTACCTGTAAAACTAATGACTATAATTTTTTTTAAAATCTGTTCACATAACAATATAGACCTGATCATCAAAACTATATCTAGATCTAGATTAGGAAGCATCAAGTTATAAAGTTTATGTCAGAGCAAAGACTATAATAAGATATACAGCTTGTTTTAATATTTCTGCTATTTGATGACACGAATGACTTCTTTTCGGAATTCCCGATTCCCACTTTGCACTGTACACTTCCGTTTTATTTAATCACTATGATTTTCTCGATGAAAAATTAAAATTAAAATCTAAAGTTGTATACAGAAGAAACATTTAGGCAAACGTAGGAGCGTAGAAGTCATTTAAGACAGCGTTATTGGATGCGCACGGAAAAAAAACATAATATACGCTTTAAAAATAGAACAAGCGGTCTATTTTATTATAGTCTTTGGTCAGAGCAAACCTAAGCAACATTTGTCTCTTCTCAACTCTTGTAAAAATATAACAATAACATACAAACAAACAAACAAAAAATTGCACTGTTTAACCCTTTCTTAACCTACATAGGGGGCATATAGTATAAAATGAAACATAGAGATAACATCAAACGATTTTCTTATTCCCGTCAAATTTAGAACAATTTTAGTACGGGAAATAGACTTTTTTTTTTTTTTGGAAAGAGAGTTGAGCAGAGAGGCTTACAGTGCGATTAGGTCAAGATGTTTTAATTCCAACTCTTGAATACATAAACCCACGGGGGGTAGGGGGAGGGTCGTAATGAAAAGATGAATCCCTCGCTGACAAACATCGGCAAGAGTACAGTCACGCAGATAGCAGGTTGTTGTTTTTTAAGACAGGAATACGTTAAATATAGATTTTAGCACGCCGTGTTATGCACACCTCGGCCAGGAGAACGATCTCTTATTTCCCCCGGTTAAAAGTGGCGGAGGGACGACACACGCTTTAAATATGGTTCAATGGAGTGCCAATGGGATTCGTTTTTTTTTTTAAATTGTTTTTTAGCTGGGGGGGAGGGAGGGAGTGATGAACGTTTGTATACCTACCGGGAATCTTCTGGAATAATGTCAATTGCAGGAATCTCCCCCCCCCCCTTTTTTTTTTTGTCCGGTCTGAAGTTATGCGGGTAAGTAAATCCGCCCTCCTACCATTTTAGGGTGGCAATGGTGTATGTTCCCGGCAAACTCTTTATTACACATTAGATACACGGACCGAAATATAGAGGGTAAAGGGCCGCCAACTACCTATGTGTCGGACTTTTTTTGTGGAAACCAATCGTCTTTCATACAATGTCCAAAGGGCATTATTTAAACACAGAAACGCAACGGGGGGGGGGGGGGGCAGGGATACAATCTTAGCCCCCCCCCCCCCCCCCCCGCCGCACAAGTACGACTTCATTGTCAATATTGCTGTAGGTTGGACGCTTACTTGTGGAGTATTGCAACACGATAGTCTATATTTCAATAGCATTCTCCACCCGCCCACCCCCCCCCCGCCCCATGGGCCTGTTAAAAACTCATTAAAACTCGGGACAGAATGCAAGCTGTAAGGTAGAGGCTGACCAAAACAAAATTTTCGGTTTGGGCCGAAAACGAACCAATACCGAAACTTATACATTGACTTTCGACTGAAACTGAAGCCGAAAACGAACGTTTAAAAACACCTTCGGCCGAAACTGAAACAGAAAGATAAACCGAAATTGCCTAACAAAAGATTTTAAAAGACTGCACATTTTTGTTCAATATTAACAGTCATCAGATTCGGTCGAAACCGAAAGGTAACTTTCTGGATTCGGTCGAAACCTAAACTACTCCGAAAGAGGTTATTTGCCTACTTTCGGTGCTGAAATCGAACCCGCGAATAACGGTCGGCCTCTTTTGTGGGGGTCTAAATCGGCGTTCCGGGACGATTAGACTACACACGGGACAGACGTAGAGTTAAAGGAAATTAAATTAAAGCCTACGTTTTCGTAATTCTTTTTTTTATGTAGCTGTGACGTAATTGGGCGCCGAGAAGTCGTATAATTTAATCATTTAATAATACGCTTATCTGATGTATGCAAATTAGTTAATGCCACGCGGTGGTTAACATTACACACACACACACACCCATATGCACGCATAACTAGAAACCCCTTCTTATCTTTATTGCCACAATAAAATGTACACTCGTTACACACAAAAATACACTTTGACATGCGTATGCAGAGATTCACAATATTATACAAACATTTCTAGTCCATATACTTGTAATTTAGGAGCCACGGTGGTCGTGTGGCAGAGCGTTCGGCTGACCAAAGGTTCTGGGTTCGAATCCTGGTGCAGGCTAGGATTTTTATCCCCGTGTCTGGAGGGTGTCCCTGAGTCTACCCAGCTCTGATGGGTACAAAGGGGTAAAGTAAAGACTTTTTCTAACTAATTGCAAATGATCACTTTATTTTTTTATTTTGCCAGCCTTAAAAAAAAACACATCATATATATAAACCATTCATTGCAATAAAATATTTTTTTAATTAACCTTGACTAGACATAAATATTTACAGTTAGTCATTCCTCCCCTTCCCACACACACACACACACACACACTCGAACGATGAACCTTGTCTCCAATTTCCCATTCATCAAACCTTACCAGACCCGCGTAAGATTTATTAACACAAGAAGGCTGCGCGGATGAATGGAGGAGGACGACCTGATAATGGGAACTATTTAACATGGCTTACCCGTCAACTAAGAAACTTATAATCAACACCCTGTTACAAAACTTACAGCTGCGTATTATACAAAGTCTGTTATAATAGCAATATGGACCAGTTCTCTCTTTTTTTTTTGTAACAAAACCCATTTCTCGATTCAACTGCAACAAAGCCAACACAGAAATGGCTTTTATGCTTAAAGAAGAGAAATTATTGAAAAACTTTTTTTTAAAGATTAAGCCATGCAAGACTACAAGATGCATTAAAGCGACAAAGCCCCGTAAAAAAATAGGGGAGTGGAGGGGAATTCTGGGCGTTTACCCCCTTCTCGGCTACATGAAGTGCAAGGCACCCCCTCGCCCGTTACATGAAGTACCCGGCGCCCCCGTTACAGAAGAGATCACACACACCACACACATACAATTAAGATGCAGTTTGTCATATCTTGTACACAAAACAGGAGACAGTACGCTGACACCTCCGCCCCCCCCCCTCTATATTTCTCTTCGTTTCTAGCACGCACGCAAAAACACAAAGTGACACAAACTCAATCTATAACACACACCCTACCCCGGCCCTCCTATTTCCCCTCATCTGTTTTACTCTAATCATTTTTAGGTCTTTTAAAAAAATAATATACTACCGATTTTCTTAAGATCATAAATTTTCATATGTTATTCTCTTACCTTCGTGAAGTCCAGATTTTTTTCTTGATGATGTAAAAAAAAATATCTGAGTCGATGGACTAGACACTAGACACCCACCAGACAATGTCTAGACTTGACTAGAAAGTCTAGTTTTTATATTAAAATTTAGACTTCTTGTTGTAACTTCCGGTTGCCACTTGGTTAACTTACAGTTAGGTCGGTGATTGGAAAAGGTTTGGGGCGGGAGGGGGTTGGGTGCCTATACTGACACCTCCACAATTTGAGCCTAAACTATATTTAAAAGATGATATTTTATCCAACTATCAGAATTAAATTAGATTAATGAAATATTTAAACGTTTCATTTTCTGAAAAGATCAATATTTTGAAAGAAATTTGGAATTATTCTCAAGCATTAGGTTTAAAATTACTAGGCCTACCAGCACTGAGACAGTAGATCAGGATTCGGCAACAATCGGCATACGTGCTAGACTTGTCAATCAGAGCAATTTTCAATGACACGCGGAAAGCCACACAAAAAAATAAAAATAAAAGGCAATGCAAAGAAAAGAGCAGGATCACTTTTTAGCTGATGGCACGCTGATTGAATTAGAAATCCTACTGTAAGTGGATGCATGAGTTGGTGTGAAGTTGTAAGAAATAGTTTGTGTAATAGGTGCGATCCGGAAGTGAGAATTGAGTATGGTTTTTGACGCATGTTATTGTTTACTTGGAAACGGAGATTGGAGAGACAAGACAGTACACGCATGACAACTGTGAAGTGCGGTTGGTCTTGAGAAGTTGATTAGTAGATGTAGCATATGGACTGATGTTGGCTAAGACAGTTGTGTATTTATCTAATCATGATCTATATTGATTAAAGTTACTATGTTTACTATGGATGTGTTATCCAGTGTACTACAAGTGTACTACGATCTCTGGTTACACCTACTTTGGCCCTCTATTACCAAAAGGTTGCCGAACTCTGCAGTGTCTGTGGTCACGGCATACTAGGTGATTGTGGGGCCAGCTCAATGCACAGCCGCCTTTACTTGACCCCGACTAAGGTCAGGTACCCATCAGGCCTGGGTAGATTCAGGGGCACCCTCCAGACCCGGGAAAAAAACATAGTCTTCACCAGGAGTCGAACTCGGCCACCAAGCTAGATCTGATAATATTATAATGATTGTTATTCTCTAATACGCCCCTTCCGACCCCCCCCCCCCTCCGTCCCAGTCCTCAGTTTTACCCTGGGAGAGGTGAATACTTCTACCCAATCAACTGGCCGCAAAAAAAAATCGTTTTGTTTGATAATTAGTATCGCATCTTTTATATTACAGACGCTCTTTCTATAAAGACGATTATTGCGTCCTACGCTAATCTGCGGTCAGGGTCTAGTCTTGCATTTTTATTATCAGTGTTTTAAGTTATGTTAAGTTACTGGTTTTCCTGGTTTGTTCAGGCAACCCATCCCACACGGGAAGAAAGATTACATTTATGCATTTGTTCTCACATAAGGGATGATAAAAAAAAGTATTTTTGTCCTTATATAGATCTGAGCATTGTAACAGATTGTTATTGTGTTGTATTTCTGAGTTAGACTGCAATCTCTTTTGTATTTTTACTACTATATATTACTATTTTCTCTTCTGCCTCTCTGGTGCAGGGATCGGCAACTTACGGAACGCGAGTCAGAATTGGCACGCAGAGCTATTTTTAATGGCACCTGAAATAGCCCCCCCTCCCCCTCCCCAAAAAAAAAAGGGCAATTCAAGTCTTTTCTATCAAGAAATTGAGTGCTAGAGCTGGATGACTATTAGGCTTTCGGCACGCTGAATTTCGGCTTTCGGCACGCTGAGTGTTTGAGTAATCCTACCTTGGCAGACCAGGTTTAGTTATATAAATTTTAATAGAGTTCACAAGATAGGAGCCATGACAAAGCTATCTAATCCACTCGGGGTTTTATTACATGCACCCACTCCTAGACTTATTACAGTGTAAGGTTAGAAGGTGAGTACTACAGACTGCACTACAGCTTCTATCTCTCGGTTCCTCATCTATCATTGCTCCACTAAAAAATGTCGTATCTCTAGGGTCTTGTACCTAGAATTCTATTAGCACACTTAAAATTACGGAAATAGAACATAATTACACATATAGCACATATAAGTTGAAAAATATTGACTTTATAAAAAAATATTTTTTATTTATTTATAAAGAAAATGTACATGTCATTCTATTTATATTATATTATTTATATATAATAAAACGCTTAGGCTTAAATAGATATATGTGAAGAGATCGAGAAAGAGACAGTGAGGGGGGGGGGGGCAGTGGGAAAGAGACATATATAGAGAGATTGATAGAGAGAATCACCATATACATAATTACCGTGAGTTTGTTTATATAATATATGTTTATATATTTATATATATCTGTTTAGATGTTTGAGCCCTGTAGGACGTTTGACCAATCTGTACAAAAGTTAAATGAATAAATTGGAAACGGTGTCCAAAAGAAATTGTTATTTTATTAACAATATTGCTTAATTCATAATTTTTTTTGGTTTAAAACGTAGGCCTATTACTAATTATGTTAAAGTTATAAACAGAACGCCATTTCCCTTTACGGGCGACCGTAAACAATAACAACAACTACCGAAAGAAACGTTCTCACTTCGGTTTTTACTGTAATATTATTGTTTCTAATTTTTTCTTTCTCTTTTAACAAAACACTTTGAAAATCGTTCGTTTCTCCGTCATTTTGACGGGCATAACTCCTAGTAATAACATAAAAGTGTGACCACATGAAGTCATTCAGAGCATTTCTATCAACGAAACAAATAACCTTCCATCGGCGTAGCGTGCCACATTAAACTAGCGGTAGGTGGTGAGGGGATCTACGTTTTCTTGATGTGCTCCTAGATATCTGGGGAGAGTTTTTCAACACCAACATAACTTGGCACTTTTGTAGCATCATAAACTTTTACTCTTCCAAATAAAATGTAATACTGAAAAAAACAAAAAAAAACTGCGATTAGTTACAGTTATCTGGTGGTGTTGTTATCTGGCGGCATTGTTATCTGGCGGCATAGTTATCTGGTGGTACTTTTTTATGTCAAATCTATTATCTGGCGGTACTATTATCTAAGAGTACTTATCTTTGGTACTTCCTTTATCTGAGAATACCTTTAATTTTTATAAAAAATATTTTCCTCAAGAGAGTACTTGTACTTTTTTTGTATGGAGGTACTATTCTCTGAGACCATTTTTCTTTGGCTGTACTATCCCTGGAGGTAGGCCTACTTATCTCTGGTACTACAATCTGAAGGTACTTTCTTACACGATGATATCCGATAATTTAATGACGGTACTTTTTTTTCTGACATTACCTCTGCTGCCGGTAATTTTCTCTGATATTGCAATTCTTAGATTTCAGTTGCTTCTTGGAGATGAAAAGAAAGGTAGTTCTTTGAACTATCTGCTCTTCCACTTCTTAATCTTGATCACAGACTGGTAGACCACCAGAACTAAATCCATCTACGCCACACTACTCACGACTTGGACTTACAAAAAAAAAGTCCTTTGGAGTGCGCTCGTTTGAATCTATGGCGCCGCTTCTATAGAAAACGGCTTGCCTTAGACACTAAGAAATTCTGAGACAACATAGTCTTTTAAAAAAGAGTTTAAAGACCTTTCTCTTCAACTAGTATCTGTGTACCTTGCGTACCAAATACATCTGCAACTGCAAAAAAACAAACAACAGGTTTGACCTTAATGTGCCACTATTTAGACTCTGAAGTCAGCCAGTGAGGTGGCAGTGGGGTGGCAGTGAGGTGGCAGTGAGGTGGCAGTGAGGTGGCAGTGAGGTGGCAGTGAGGTGGCAGTGAGGTGGCAGTGAGGTGGCAGTGAGGTGGCAGTGAGGTGGCAGTGAGGTGGCAGTGAGGTGGCAGTGAGGTGGCAGTGAGGTGGCAGTAAAGTCATGAAAAAAAAAAGAAGAAATGTGGAAGGCGGTGCATGTGACTCAGGAGACCGTACCCTATGTTACGCGGCATTACCCCTATCTGCGTGCCGCGGGGTGGTTAGACTCGGACAGGATTTTAGTGTGCCCCCCCCCCCTCCATTGATCCACCCCTTGACATCGTAACGATCTGGTCGTCAGAGCCGGATTGCTCGTCCGATATTTTTTTTTAGATAAATATAGATCAGTCTTGGTCTTTGTTAAAGACTTTTAAGTTGCGACACCTGGACACGCTCGTGTCCACCCACCCCCTTAAAAGTCACAAAATCCATGTGCTATCATATGCCTCGATTACTTTCTACGGTCAACGGACTTAACGCCGCGCGCCCTCTTTTTCTTTTGTTGTGTTTTTCGTGTGTGTGTATCCAGGAAGTCTTTTATGCATTGTTTCACTGTCATCGCAGATTACAGCGGGGCACTGCGCGAATTGCTTCGTTAATCCAACGGGATTAGTGCTAGCTGGAGCGAACATGAGCGTTCGTAGTTATACGTTGTTCTTGTTTTGTTTTTTACGTTGCCTTGAACTTAATGCAAAAACATGGAAATGCATGTTGTAACGACGTCGTAATAGTTTCTTTGTTGTTATTAAATGGATAGAGAGGAAAAAAACGAAATTGTCATTAAGCCTAACATTCCACCTTTTCTCCTCCCTCCATCCTTTCTTTTTGTATTCATTCTCATCTACGATGGGTATAGACTATCCATGTGTAGGTGAGTGGTGAAACGGGAGTGCAGAGAGATAGAATGGCGGACAGCCGGATTGATAGATTTCACAGATAGATGGTGAACATTTAGATATATAGATGGATGATGTAAAATAGATGACAACTGTGATACTCGTACACAGTTCAACCGACAGCCAGACAGTATGGTAGACACACAGACAGATAATTGGACTGATAGATTGATAGATAAATAGATAGATAGACACAGCTAGATAGATATACTGACACGAATATAAGACAGATAGTTAAATAGATAGGTAAGTAAATAAATTGATTGATATAATAATAATAATAATAATGGTTATTTGTATAGCGCTTCTATCCATGCATTTTTAGCATGATCAGTGCGCTCCAGAAGATTATTACGTCCTCTAGTCCCAAAACTCCTTCAGGGCGGCAAAAATCGGTCGATGGCAGGGATAGAACCCGCGACGTGTCAATTGATTTTTGGTTGACAGTCCGGTGAACTAACCGCAGGACCAGCTGGATTGATAGATACATTGATTGATAGATAAATAGAGACTGATATATTTATGAATTAATATATCTTTTGTTGGTTGGCAGATATACATACAAAATGGCAGACAGTCATTTGGGAAGACATTTAAACAAATGTAAATAGCTTAATAGTAAAAAAAAATGAGTATCAGGACTTGTATAAAAACAACAGAGGATAGATACATTGATTTTTGGTATCATTCTGCCACCTGAACGAGGTAAAATATACTAATTCCAAACCAAACAAGAAGTATCTGCGCATGTGGATGTACTTTTTCTCATGGTTTATTCAATGGAGAGAAAAACAAAACACAACAACAAGCCACGAAGAACAGCAACAAAAAACCTCAAAAACAAAAACACTTTATCTCTTCCGACCTTCTCTCCACACATATCTCTTTTTGTGTGTTTTTATATTGGTCAGCCCTATAGTCTTTTCTTCTCAAAGTCAGCTGACCTCTCCCCCCCCCCACCCGGGGCAGAAAAGTAAACAATTCGTTTGAGACAGCAAACAATTTTTCTTTAGCCACTAAACTCTCAGGATACCATTGACCGTAGGGGGGGGGGGGGGCGCTGGGTCAATACGCTTCCACCCCTTTGCCCCTTCCCTTATCCAACTAGGAAAATGACCATCGGTAGTGGACGTGGTTGGAAGGGGGGAGTGTGGTGGGAGGGGAGTCTACCTTTCTTATGTCTACATCGACATGGCTTCCTCTCCCTATCCCCCTCCCTTTGAACACCCAAGGGCTAATGTTTGCCTTAGAAACCCAAAGTGAATGTTTTCTTTCGTGGCTTCCCGTGCGGATGAGAGTTGATAGTTTTTAATAAACAATTGTCCACGACACATGATATGGGACACGGGTGGCCGAGCGGCAGTGCGTTCGACTGGCGTACCGAAAGTCCTGGGTTTGAAATTTTGAATCCTGGTGAAAGCTAGAATATATATGGTGTTCCTGAGTCTAACAGGAGCTGATGGGTTCCTGACATTAGTTGGGTTAGTAAGTAAAGGGGTACATTGTGCCAGCCACACATCTCCTAGCATGCCGTGGCCACTGAAAATGGTGAAAGCTGCTTCACCGGCCCTCTGATCAACTTTTACTTATATATTTATAATATATATATAACATACAACCCTTTAACTAAAGAAATGATTGTTAATGTGGCCTCAACAACTGTGTGGGCCGTAAGAAAAATGGGCCCACTACAGATCAGAATATGTGTATCTATGTATAAATATGATTAGTGATTGTTTTGTCCTATAACTTTTCCTATTCTTTCTCTATGTCCGAGGTGCAATAGCAACAGAAGCGCCACGGGAATAAAATCCACGAATGCGTTTGTAAACATCAATGGCGTGGTTTTGAACTCTGCGCGCTGAACAAGATAACCAGTATCGGGTTAAATGGGTATTGCAGTTTCCCGTTCAAGTCTGTTAGCCCACCATCGCCCCACCCCCAATATTCCTCTTTGACAACCACTATAAAATACAAAAAATACAAACAAAAGGACTCTTACTGGAGTTTGTATTTTGTTCACCCAGAAAAATGACAACTGTAGTAATGAGTATCCGAGAAAAAGAAACAAATAATTTCAAACTGTTTCATTACCGGTAAAGAACTAACTCAAACAAACAATGCTAAGTATCTGGGAATAATAATAAATGATAAGTTATCTTGGAACCCTCATATTGATGAAGTGATAAAGAAATCTAACCAATCATTAGGATTCATAAAAAGGAACCTTTACAAATGTAATAAGTACATAACTAAACTGTTATCTAACATTAGTTACACCTATACTAGAGTATGCAGCAACTGTATGGGAACCATCAACTGAAGAAAACATTTTAAAAAAATTGAAAACAATTCTGAAAAGAGCTGCAAGGTTTATTACTAGCGAATATTCACAACTGACAAGAGTAACATCAATAAATAGTTAAATCACTAAACCTAGAAACACTAGAGCATATGTTCTCAACGGGGGCGATATCGCCCCCCCCCCCCGGGGGGCGGTGAGAAGCTTTAGGGGGGCGATGACATTCCCGGGGGCGATTGGGGGGCGGTGAAGGGCAAGTGGGCGTACAAACGTACCTGATATAATTTGAACATCTCAGCTATTTTAATCGATTAGTTTTTGGATGAAATGTGACGTAAACGCAAGCCCCCGGGATCGTCAGCGCCCCCAAGACCTCCTCACCACCCGCCCGGGGGGGGGGGGGGGTCGATGACGCCCTGTTGAGAACCTATGACTTAGATGATGCATTCTATTTTTGCACGGATAAATTACGTGGTGTTAAGTTAATAATGTGTCCCGATGTAGTGTTACACACAGGAAGCAGTTTCCAAGGTTATAAAGCAGCCAATTTGCTACACGCGGAATGAGTTTAATTGGAGCGTTTTCTGAAAAGTCTAAAGCTGTGATCATTTTAGAACAAAAATAGCAGCACCCGTTGCACCACTTCAACCCCCTCCCCTATACAAAAAAAATAGGAAGAAAGGTCACGTGAATTATCTAATGACCCGGAAATATTTTCCAGTGTATATTTTGAGATTATGATAAAAATGTGTTACCAAATATAAATATTTTGCTGCTGCGCTAGTTGTTTTTACTCCCTTTCTATTAACTTGCGCTGTCTGTCTGTTTGTCTGATTGTCTGGTTGCTTGCAAAACTTTGCATCGATTTTTTGACCACTTCCCGTCGTCCAAACTTGGCCAGCAGACTTGTCCCTACTAACAATACATTCTATCAAATTTTCAGCATCATAGCGTTTGGAATAGTCACGAATTCATTCGACCAATTTGCGAATCGAGGAAAATATTTTACGTCAAATATGTCTGTCTCTACCGGAAGAGACGGAAGTATATCAACTTTTCGGATATGTGCGTTTTTACTAAATAAATAGAAAGAAAACTACACAATGTAGCCGAAACAAAGCGAGTTATCTTTTTATGTTTTTTTTGCGGGCCAAAGCTAGAAAAAAAAAGGATGCACAAAATTTTAGTGTGGAAATTCATAAGGTATGATATCACTTATATCTATATATATTTTAATGTATCAAAATATAAATTAAATATAAACTTAGGTTAAAAAGAAAGGGAGTATAATAAAAACTTAGTTTTTATGGGCTAGTTTTATTTATATTTTTCGGCAGAATATCTTGATGGCAAATATATTTGACTAGTTTTAACGTTGACACACACAGACACACGCACGATCTTTGTATTATCAAAGTATCGTATAGTTTTCTTTAGTATAATTTCAAGACGCGTCACCCTGGAAAATTGTTACCTACTGCGCATGTCCGTGATTTAAGGAAACGTATTTTCAAACCGAGGCAGCCATTTTGTTTTATTCTGTAAACATGGGCGTTTCAGGATTAGTTACTTAACTAGGTCAGCACTTCCGGCATTATCGACATTGAAGTCACGATCAGTGATGTAAAATGCATAGAGTCTAGAGCGTGCATTAAAACCATTTAGCCATTACTTAACGTTGGGAAAATAACGCCTTACTTCCTGTTGTGGATTCGCCATCATCGGTATGGCATGCTTCTTGTTTTACACCGGCATCAACCATTTCCCTCTTGTTTCTGCCCCCAACCGGAAGCTAGATCTTCCCTACTGCAACTAATAGGGGCAGTCTATAAATTCGATCTATTCGATCTATAAATTATTACATCATTGTTTTTTTGTTTTTTAGATGTCTCCCTTCTGATCTGTAGTGGGCCCATTTTTCTTACGGCCTACACAGTTGTTGAGGCCACATTAACAATCATTTCTTTAGTTAAAGGGTTGTATGTTATATATATAATATAAATATATGTGCCTTGTTTTGTTTTTCCAATGCTCGCTACATAAAAACTTACCAATTTGGATATTATGTGAAAGGTTAGTTTATAGATTGAACATATGATAGTGAGCCAGGCAGTTGATGTTCAAATCCTGGACAGAACGAACACTGACACAAAAAGTGAATCTATATATATGTGGATATGTTTGTTTGTTTGTGTGTGTTTGTATGTTTGTGTGCTATGTTCTTATGAAATCTTATGCGTTTTGTATGTTCGTGTGCATACGTGAATGTTTGTATAATATGTGTATTTTCATTTTTTGTACGTTTGTGTTTAAATATGTTTGTTGTAGGTTTGTATGTATTTGTGTGTTTGTTTGGTTTCAAACCTCTATCTTGGTTTTTTCTTTAAATAGTTAAACCCAACCATATGACATTCCAACCTAATATATTTAATTAGCCAATTTAGATACAGAGTTAATGTTCTCTTCCTGTCACAGGTGGATTCCACGTCTCTTCTGGACGAATCCATTCTGCTGAGCTCCTTACGTCATCTGTGCCTACGCCTTGAGGTGCACTTCGCACATCCTCACGCGTGCACTGTCGTTCGAGATGCGCGCTGCGCATTCGAACTCTCTGCCTCCGCACTGATGCATCCGACGTCGGACAGCGTTGATGACGCAGCCCGCAGCGTACCGACGGACGTGGCCCTCCATCAGCTACGCTGCGACGTCGTATGTTTACGACTTTGCGGCGAATCTCATATGTCTCCTTCCGGTTCATTGACCTACCTCCATCGACCCGCTGTCGCTGTTTGTATACGGACGCAAGCCCCCAGTTCGTCTCGGAGGAAAACGGACATCTGTAGCACTTCCCGCCTTGACCAGACGACCACGTGTGTACATCGGCGCGGCCACGTGTTCTCCAAAATGGCTGACTCGAGCGTGAGCTTTAAAACCGGGATGCACAATTCGCCACCTCCGTGCTCGCCCTACGCCAGAGTGACACCGCCACCAGACTACGACTCTAATTACACCCCAACGCCACAGCAGCAACACCTCCCCGAACATCATCGGCGCCACACAAAGTCAAACCCAAGAACAGCAGCCTCCTGCGAGGCCCATCCGGAATCCACTGGGATAACTACACAGAAACGAAACTACCAATTATCGACTTTCTCCTGGCTTCTCCACACAAATCTACGTAGGAAACCGAGGTATACTTTGTTTAATTCTATCCAGTTTGTGCTAGTGCTTTGCTACATGGCAGCATTTGGATTAACAACAGTTGGATCCCAGGGCGTTGTGGGTAAGTCAACACTGTTACAACTCTCGTTTTATACTTTCTCAATCAGTCTCTCGCTTTCTCGTTTTTCTATCAGTCTCTCACTTTTTCCTCTTTCTCCACCATTCTCTCTTTGCCTCTTTCTTTCCGTCTTTCTCTCTCGTTCTCATCTCACTTTGTATCTCCTCTCTTTCTCTCACTTTCTTTATCGGTCTCTCTCTCTCTCTCTCTTTCTAATTTTTTCTTCCGTTTATCCTTCTCATTCTCCCTTTTCCTTTCTCTATGATCTCTCTCTCTCGCTCTCTTTCTCTTTCCACCTTTCTCAATCCCTTTTTCTTTCCGTCTTTCCGTCTCGTTCTTCTCGCACTTTCATTTTTATTCTCAATTTTTCTCTCCAATTCTCTTTTTCTCCCACTCTTTTCTATATCTTTTTCTCTCTCTTTCTCTCTCTCTCTTTCTCTCTCCCTTTCTCTCTCTCTCTTTCTCTCTCTCTCTTTCTCTCTCCCTTTCTATGTTATTTTCACTCTCCCCCTCCCGTTTCTCTATCTATCTCCCTTTCTCTTTCGATCTCCCTTACTTTCTATTTCTTACTCACTCTTTCTCTCCAATCATCTATATATCATCTAAAGGTCTTTTTATTATCTATGTTGTCACTTTTTCTCCGACTTTTCATCTCTTCTCCGGTTTTTCTCTCTTACTCTGCCTCACTCTTCCTCTCTTTCTCTCTCTCTCTCTCTCTCTGTCTCTCTCTCAATATACATATAAGTAGATTAAATCTTGTTTCAGCGAAACTAATAGTTTTCATGTCTCCGTCATTTTATCGTGTAGAACAAGTACCGCTATGACATAACATGTTCTCTTTTCGTCCACACTACACTGTAGAGTTACTTTGATTTATGCTTGGTCATTTTTCAGGGACAGTCCTTCTGTCCGTTCTCGTAAGCTTGCGCCACAATCATTCATCATACGGCCTTTTTTTTTTATATATAATATATATTTTACGGCGCAGGCGTCGTTTTTAAATGTCCATTTAATCTCCTACTAGGGTCAGTTTACCGGTGGCGAATGACATTTGCATCACAGAGGGGCGCATCCGTCATTGCGACCGTAGCGTCTAAGTACTTCTAGTAGCCTACACTCCCCCCCCCCCCTCTTTCAACTTTCCCATCTCCTCACCCCCGCACACATTATTACGACACTGAATGTGGTCAAACATATATTTAATTGAAGTCTATTTTATGGAAATCGTGTATTTCATCTTACGTTTTTATCCTTTCGGGGCTATCTAAAGCTGCCTTCGTAAACGTAGTTCGCCACTTTTTTTCTCGCCCGATCACTTTTATTCGTCCCATCACTTCATCTAGCCCATTCTTTTTTCTCTTGCCACGTAGTTTTCTCTCGGCTCTCCATTTTCGCTTAGCCGACTATTTTCCCTCGCCTTACCAGTTCTCTATGCTTACGCCCATCTCTTTCTCTCGCCCCATCACAAAATTAAGTACATAGGCTTCTAACTACATAGGCTTCTAACTACATAGGCCTCTAACTACAGATAAAAAAAATGTTTAAACTACAATGAACAGAAGGCTATAGATCTAATAATTTTTAAAATATAATTTTTATTTACTGAAAACATTTAAGAAAGTAATTTGAAATAAATATTGTAATTGGGTTAAAAAGGTGCATGTCTTTTTATTTAACAAAAAGTTTGGACTTTCCCTGGCCGAGAATCAAACACCCGATTTCCCCATGTCTAAAATATAATTATTAGATTTTACTTACTGTAATACATTTTAGGAAAGCTTTAAATCCTGAAATTCTTTACCATCTTTAAAAAAAAATTAGTAAAATTAATGTAATATTAATGGAAATATATATTTAAAAAAAGTAGAAAATGAAAAAAAAGAGGTAGGCCTATCAGTAGGGAATCGAACACAGGTCGCCCGCACTTCAGTCGGATACGCCAACTCGCCCACCACTCGGTTACGGAAGACACATATGCTGGAAGCGAGATCGCCAAAGTAAAATATGAGACAATGAGGTGTCGTGTCTTTAAATTAACCAATGGGGATCGGAAAAATAATAACAAATATTCAAATGATTGCAAGATACTTAAACTCTGTTTTGAAAAGATAACATTGTGGTGCATCTGTTTGGGAACTTAAAACTGGCTATGGTTAAGAGTTGGCATCCCTTCTCAGCAAAACGGGTAAGTTGGAATCACGAGCAAGCAAACTGGCTCTTTTTAACCAAGGGAAAAATAATTTAAAGGGAAAAGTAATTTGAACTGTAAAGTGGCAATTAAATCGATCGCTATATAAACTTTCGTGTGTTGCATTATATGGATTGTTTAACTATTGTTTAACTATTGTTTAACTATTGTTTAACATAAAAAAAATAGGAAGAAAGGAAAATAGAGTACGAAAAAAAAACTAGAACAAAACAACTTAAATATAATTTACCGCGAAAAAAGTTGGCGCCATTTACTACGACGCCAACTCGAAATAACGTCTGCTTTAGGCAACATAATAAAAAAAAAAAGCTAATAGTAAAATTTGTTTTGACGTGAATATAACGAGCGTCTCAAGGGTCATCCACAATACGATGAATGGGAGTGAGAGGTAGGGGAGTGGGATTTACATTATTTTTTTCTTGAACTGTTGGGTTGATGATTTAGTGTAAAGGGCGAAAGGTGGGGGAGGGTCGTATACTATTAAAGATAGTAATGTAGACCTACTTTTTTTTTTACCATTACATTTTTACTTAAGGGTATTAGACAAGTTATCAGATGAGAGTGTGTCGTGAGCACAATGCTTGTTTGTTTCCCTCTATCCCCGACTAATGTAATGCCGCAAGAGACTTTTCCTACCAGGATTCGAACAGAATAGAACTTTCTTGGAATGACTGTTCAGCGCTCTGACTCCAGCCCACGGTAATACTTGCATAACTAATGATATTATTGGTATGAATGAAAATGTAACTTCTAAAACAGTCTAGTAACTACCAAGGTACACAAAATGAGCAATATAAAAACCGCAAAACAAAAAAAAAACAAAAAAAAATCAACAATGTAAAAAAAAAAACAACTATAAGGAAAAAATCTATTTAAAAAAAACGCTAAAAGTCAACAATCTTAAAAAAAAAAAAATCTGATAAATAAAAAAAGCTAACAATAAGATAAAAAAAAATATTTTTTATGACAACATAATCCTAAAATAAAAATGCAGCAACAAACTAAGAAATCCGAAAACCTAAAATAGCAACAAACTTTTTTTAAAGTAACCACCTAAGAAAATAGCACTCTTAAAATAAAACTTAAACACATAAAGAAAAGAAAAACCCAACAACATATTTTTAAAACAATGCAATTTGTCATTCTGTCAAACGTGAACTTTTATTTAATCCGCTCCCTTCACCCCCCTCCCCCAAACTTACCTCCCCCCTGCCCCCTGTAAATCATCAAGTCCCCAAACTCCCCCTTAGACTTACTCCCCAGGTCTGGTGGTGCAAAAGGATAAGACCCGGCCCGTACGCAAGAAGCAACAAGAAAAGCTATTAGAGGCTATTATACTCAATTACTACGGCGAAAGCGTCGTAACCAAGGGCTCTGGAGGGGGAGGAGGGGGGCGGGTGGGTGATGGGTGGTTCTCTTTTTTAGTCGAGACATGAAGCGTGAGAAGGAAGGAGATGGGGAGAAGAGGGGGGCAGGCCTCGTATATCCCAAAGCATGAACCGTAGAGCGAGTTTTTTTTTTAATTATATGTATATGTTGTAAAGAATAGGGCTACATGAAATCATTATATAGACTCTTTTTAAAAAATAAATGAAAGAACAGAAACTAAGTATGAAATATAAACAGGAAACATACAAGGTAAAAATCTGCCTCCTTTATAGTGATTCATAGATTAAGTAAAAAGTAAAGTATCCTATCGGACCTCGATCTAATTGATCATAGGGCCGGTGATGCAGCGTTCACCGGTTTCTGTGGCCAAAGCATACAGAGGAGATGTCGTATGGCCAGCACAATGCTCAGCCACCTTTACTTTTTACCCCAACAAAATCAGAGCTGGGTAGACTCAGGGACACCCTAGAGTCCCGGAAAAAAAAAGTCCTAGCCTTAACCAGGATTCGAACCCAGGACCTTCGGAACACGCTGCCGCTCGATCTCTGTGCTCCACCCCATCCCCCATAGTCATACATTATTTGTACACTATTTGTACATTATTTGTACACTATTTGTACATTATTTGTACATTATTTGTACACTATTTGTACATTATTTGTACACTATTTGTACACTATTATTTCTGGGTCACGTTAGCCGGAACAGTGCGTTCGGCTGGCGTACCGAAAAAAGTCCTGGATTAGAATCCTAGTAAAAGTCTAGGAATCCCCCCTCCCCTCCCATGAGTTTATCTAGCTCTTATCTACCTTTATCTACCTGACTTTAGTTGGGGAGAAGTAATGGCGGTTGGACATTGTGCTGGCCACACACTCACTTCATGGTTCTATGGATCAATCCAGTATGATTGGATTACTTTACTTACTTTTTACTTTTGTTTAAAATTGATTTGAATTGCTACATGTGTGTGTGTGTGTCTGTGTGTGTGTTTGTCTGTGTGTGTCTGTGTGTGTGTTTGTATGTGTGTGTCTGTGTGTGTGTTTGTATGTGTGTGTGTCTGTGTGTGTATGTCTGTGTGTGTGTCTGTGTGTGTGTGTTGTGTTTGTGTGTGTCTGTGTGTTTGTATGTGTGTGTGTTTGTGTGTGTGTGTCTGTGTGTGTGTCTGTGTGTGTGTGTGTGTCTGTGTGTGTGTCTGTGTGTGTGTCTGAAAGGAGGGCAGCAGTTGTAATGAAACCTTTAGTGATGCAGAGTTTTTCATCTTGATGACTCGATAGCGGAAACAGTTTATTATTTTACTAATTTTTGTTCCCTACCTACTATTTTGTAGCGGATGAAAAAATGGAGGGGGGGGGGGGAGGGGGGGGGGGGGGAGAAGGCCCGTCACACCCAACCGCCCCGTTCCCTTCACGCACCCAAACAGAACTTTTTTTTCTTCTCATTCTTTCGGCTCAGTTGTATCCTGGGTAGATTTTAATCTTGCAGAAATTAATCTGGTTTCGAGAGGGATACGGCTATTTCAACATTAATCAGGATTCTGCCCGGATTATCTCGAGATTAAAACAGAATAACAAATTTAAAAATAAAAAGAATTCCGAAAGAAAGGGCTGAGGTGGGTGGAGGAGGAGGGGGGGGGGGGCAGCATAATTAAAACGGGATTGAATAAAAAGTGAAGGCATTTCTGGAAGGGGTGGGTGGAAGGGGAGTGGAGGGGGGCGCATGACTGACAACATATCTCAGCAACGACCCCCGGGAGGTGACGGGGAGTGGTGAGGGGGTGGGGGGCTGAACGAAATTAATCGATAAAGTGTCTTGGAGGGGTTACCTGGTTCAGTGGTGTCTTTTGATGGTGGAAACTGAGGCAGCCGCCCCAAGGCCCGCAGTAGAGGGCGGCCGGGATGCCCAAAGTAGAGGGCGGCCGGGATGCCCGCAGTAGAGGGAGGCCGGGATGCCCGCAGTAGAGGGAGGCCGGGATGCCCGCAGTAGAGGGCGGCGGGGACGCAGCTTATGGAGTCGATCGACTTTAGCGGGTTGAGTATAAAAATGGGTTTGATCTGACTTGTTAATTGTGCATGCACAGTTGTTGTTTTTCGAATCATTCATCTATCGGGTCAAAGGTCATAAAACAATATAAGAAGTTTTATAATACGTAATGTAACCAAACATCTAATGAGACCTACATAAGGTACCAAGTTTTCGGAACAGTATTAAGATGATAATAATAATTGCGTCCTACGCATATCCGTGGTTTTGAGTCTAGTCCCGCATTTCTATTCACGTTTTAAATTCACGTGATGTTGTTACTGGTTTTCCCTGGTTTGTTCAGGCAACCCATTCCATGCCCGGATGCCACTCGGGAAGAAAGAGTAGTTATATTCAGTTGTTCTCGCACTAGGAATAGGCCTAAGGAAGTGTTTTCGTCCTTATGTTTATCTGAGCATTATGACAGAATGTCTGTGTATTGCATTGCACTGACTGGATCCCTAATAGTAGTTATGGATAAGTATGGCGGCTGGTCAGTGTGCTACATCTATAATATAATAAGGGCCCGTTCGACTGGCGTACCGAAGGTCCTGGGTTCGATTCCTGGTGCAAGCTAGGATTATTTCACGGGTCTCGATGGTGTCCCTGAGTCATCTACCCGGCTCTAATGGGTAGCTGGCCTTGGTTGGGGTAAAGTAAAAGCGGCTGTGCATATTGCTGGCCACACAATTACCTAGTATGCCGTGGCCACAGAAACTGGTGAACGCTGCCTTACCGGACCTATGGATCAATTTGGTCCGACGGGTATTTTACTATAATATAAAAGCTCGCAAGACTACATATTAAATACAAACAATGGCATTTCACGATAAAGCATATATCGAGGACGTCTAGGCTAGGAATCGGCAACCTACGGCGCGCGTGCCAGCCTTAGCACGTAAAGTAAAGCGATTTTTAATGGATACGCAAAATACCCCGAAAAAGCAATAATTATGTCTCCTTTCCTTTACAAAACATTGATTGCTAGAACAGGATGACTTTTAGACTGTTGGCACGCTGAATGAATTAGAAATCCTACCTTTGCACTCAGTTTATTACCTGAGTTATCAAAAGGTTGCCGACCCCTGATCTAGGCGATCAAAAAAAACAACAACATCTCAGACTGTCTAGTCATAAAATTTAACATGTAAAACTAATTTTTCATTCAGACGGTCTAATTCTTGCAAGATGGATTCGAAGATTAGATCTAGCTATCAAAGAAATCATGAAATATTATCTCAATGATTCATGCTAAAAATAACTTAAATTTGACTGAAAGTAAAATTTAAAATAAGATAACATAAAAGTAGAATTTCATTGAATCTGTTTTTGTAGGCCTGAATATAATAATGAATTGGGCAGTGGAGGGGTTGTGTGGGAAACATTTTTCGTAGGTCTATTTCAGTGGTACACAACCTTGCTAATGCCGCGACCCCTTAATAAGCTTCTCACGTCATGGCGACCCCCAACTATGCAATCATCTTCGTCGCTACCTTACAATTGCAATTTGCAACTGTTAATATCTTATATCTGTTATTATGTAGAATGTATTTCCATTGTTACAGATTAAAGCTTTGTGAATAATCACAAGTGTTTATGTTAGAATAAAGCTTTGTGAATAATCACATGTGTTTATGTTAGAATAAAGCTTTGTGAATAATCACATGTGTTTGTGTTAGAATAAAGCTTTGTGAATAATCACAAGTGTTTATGTTAGAATAAAGCTTTGTGATTAATCACATGTGTTTATGTTAGAATAAAGCCTTGTGAATTGTCAGGATGTGTTTACGATTAGGACATCAACCTGGCAGAAGTTGGGCAATGAGAGGGGTGCGTAGTCGTAGGTGAGTGGGGTAGTAGTGGCAGGTCGTCTTGGGGTATGAATTACCGTGACTGGAATCGCCCTGGAATAATTATTATTTCTCTCTTGGCTCGTTAGATATTATGACGGACACAACAAATAGTTCTAAGCAGGCAAATAAATCGTTGGTTAAGTTCAGGTGTTTATTATCATTTCAATTCTTCACTCAATGGCAAGATACATATATGAATTTGCACAGGCTTCAGTTAACACTCAACACATGGTACTGCTAGGTTATCCAAAATTTAGGCAACCGTAGCTGTGTTCATGAAAATTCTTAGACTGACAAAATATCTATCTATTCACATGCAGGCGGTATATCCTATGGAACAACTGAATAAGTGGAGGCTAGAATCGAACAACCTTCTCCACCAAGCACTTGAGCCGAAGTGCCCTAAAACTAGTTAAGCCCGCTTTCGTGCATTTTAGTCACGTGATCAGTGGTCAATTTGATTGGGTAGCTACATTAGTTTAGAATTACATATGTTCTGGTTGGCTGGTTTTAAATATACTTGCATAGAAGATTGACTATTGGGGGGAAAATTAGGGGTGGGTGTAGGCGAGCAATTAGTACCGCCGACTTTTGCGGGGTGGGGCCCAGGGGAAAAGGGGGGGTGGGTAGACGTATACGGAGATACAAAGGATAAGATAATGACTTATTTCCCTTGATGTACCTGTCTCTATTGGTTCTGGTCGAGTGCAGCCCAAGGTGCTTACGTATGTGCGAGACGCTTCGCTCCAGATGTCACTACGACGAGTGGATCAAGGGCTATGCCCACGGGCGCTGAGTAGGGGACGAAGAGGGGAGATAATGAAAAAGGTGTAGCAGTGGGTGGGGGTGTCTACAGGTGGGTGGGGGTTTCTACAGGTGGGTGGGGGTTTTACGTGTATGCTGAGTTTAGCAAAATAAATGAGTATTTACTATCCAAATACAACATGAATCATAATTGACAGCATAATAGAATATATATATATATACATACATTAAAGAATACACACACATACAATCACACATACAAATAGTGTAATACCAATTGGCTGAATCAAGTAGCAGCTCTGAATTTGGGAACGAAAGAAGTGTAGAGAGGGTTAAAGAGAGGTGAGGAGAAGGGATGGTTGGGGTGTTCCTATTGCGTGAGAGAGGGAGAGTGTAATAACTCCAGGCTACTTTTCTACTCCCTAATCTAACTCTACGCTAACCTATGTTTCTAGTTCTACACTACTTCTGCGCTATGATCTATCCATGAGTGCTAATAAGGTTACGATTTAATTCCAGAATCGTGACATGAATAATCACAAGTGTTTATGTTAGAATAAAGCTTTGTGAATAATCACAAGTGTTTATGTTAGAATAAAGCTTTGTGAATAATCAGAAGTGTTTATGTTAGAATAAAGCTTTGTGAATAATCACAAGTGTTTATGTTAGAATAAAGCTTTGTGAATAATCACAAGTGTTTATGTTAGAATAAAGCTTTGTGAATAATCACATGTGTTTATGTTAGAATAAAGCTTTGTGAATAATCACATGTGTTTATGTTAGAATAAAGCTTTGTGAATTATCACATGTGTTTATGTTAGAATAAAGCTTTGTGAATAATCACATGTGTTTATGTTAGAATAAAGCTTTGTGAATAATCACAAGCGTTTATGTTAGAATAAAGCCTTGTGTTCATGAATGAAATTCATTTCCTACTACGTAGGCCTACTATAATATACAACAGTCTCGTTTCATAAGACCAGTGAAAATAAGTCTATGTGTTTTCTGATTGTCTTAGCCAGTCTTAGGCGACCCCCTGATCCCTACGGAGATAGAGCCGTGCTCAAACGCACGGCTGAGTTCTTGCTCAGGGAATAATACTCCCAGCTCTCGTTTCCAATAGGACTTCAAGTTAGTTAGTTAGTTAGGCGACCCCCTCGAAATGGTCGTTTTACTTCCAAAGGGGTCGCAACCCTCAAGCTGGGAGCCGCTGTTCTATATACCTCCCGGGGCCAAGGAATGATAATATGATAACTAGTTAAATTTCCCGGCGTTGCCCGGGTGAAAATAAAACAGACTTGTATGAGCTACAGATAAACGTTTCATCAATGAACATAAAGCTATAGACTCTAGATGCAAAAATAAAACATAAACATTTTTTACTGAAGACATTTATAGGCCTATGCTATATTGTAATCGGGTAAAATATAGTTTAGTTATTTATTTAACAAAAATCTAAATTGCCCGGTGTTGCTCGTAGATTTACAATCTTTTTTTTAAAAGTAATATTAATTGAAATATAAAAAAAATCGCAAAAGTAAAATATTAGACAAATAGGTCACTTGACTTTAAATTAACTAATATGATTGGCTGAACACACACACAGTCTACTTTCTATATATATAAATATATATATGTGGTGCGTTTTTTATGGGCTGTACTCTATGTAAAAAAAAATACTACTAACCAATATACTATGAAGTACAGAACCTAATTGTTTAAATAAACAGACACACACACAGACACACAAAATTGGGCTTGAGACGCTCATCTTGAAGAACTAAAAAAAAAACTCTTGCTTAGACAGTTGCTTGTAACACACGGTTGACAAAACCTAGTAACCATTTCTTCTTCTTCTTCTTCATTCCTTCTTTCTTTCTCTTTTCATTCTCCTTGACAACGAGAGAAAGAAAACAGAAAAGAAACGAATCTATCACATAGTATTAACATCACGAATCGGTTCATTCATCCTGCTCTTTTTTCCCCCCATTCATAAAGATCTTCTTCTTTAGTGTTGTTGTATACATTTCTACATCGTCTAGACGCCAACAAAGTATGAGACGTAAAAAAAAAAAAAAAAGAACGACTCCAATGAACGGTTCACTCCGAAAGCATTAGCACGAATCGGGATGTCAATGAAATTTTTTTTTTTTTTAAATGTCTAAATGGGTGGTTCAAATAAAAAAAAAGGAAAACAAAAATCAGGAAAAGATAACTCTGCAAGCTAAACTATGGGCTATCAAATACAACCAAAATGGAGGGGAGAGGGGGAGGAGTTACTTCAGCGTAACATAGAAATAAAAAGAGGACAGGGGGAGGTAAATCTAAAAACAAAATAAAAAAGGGAGAGAATAAGAGATTTAAAAAAAAAATATTTTAAAAATGAAAAGAGCAACCCCCCCCCCTTTTTTTGTTTGTTTGTGGTATTGAGTGTTCTCTTGCATATCATGCTTTCACAGCTTGGGGCTTTTAAAGACAGTTTCCCCCGGGGGGTTCTGGGAGGGAATGGGGGGCCCCCCAGTGGCGAGGATCATCAAGTGAACTATACAACAACAAAAAACACGTTGGGGGTGAGGGGGGAGAGCGTAGGGGGGAGGGGGGGACCTCCCGGAATGAGGTCTCTAAGCAGGTGAATGGGTTCTTCAGTGAAAAGGGCCCCCCGCCCGTCCCTTCCCAGAGCCCCTTGCTCTATTGCCCCTGTGAGAATTACGTTTTTTTTGTGTTTTTTTTGTGTATTGTTGTTTCTGTTTCGTAGGGGTTTTTCTTGTCCTCCTTACCTTGTGTGCAAATACGATCAGGGGCGGTGATCCGGGTATTTTCGTGGGGGGGGGGGTGGGGGCTATTGGGGGGGGGGGCGTACCTTCTGATGCGATAATGTCACCGGCGATGGGCGCCTGTCATGTCGGTATAAAATAGATAACCGGAGGGGGGGGGGGGTCAGGGTAACAGCGTGACATCTGGGGCGTTCAAGTAAAACAGGGAGCGATAGGGCGAGGGGGCGTGTGGAGGATGAAGTGGAGAAGGGCGGAGGTAGAGGGGGTTTTAACTTTCTTAAAAGGGTACTTTTCAATAACAGTACATTGTTACTTTTTTTTGGACACACAAACACTCATAATTATGTCGAATTTTTTTTTTAAAGTGTGTCCCTTCTTATTGTAGTACTTGCAAAATATTCAACACTCACCAGACACACATCAGACATACACACACATCCAACACACAAATCCGACACACGTACTTTCGACACACACACAACACATACACCTGATGCACACACACACAACGCTACACACTTATCCGACACGCATTTGCGATTTCACTACTAACATGTGAAGTCTCTAGCTGAGTGGATAACGTATTGGACTGCTATGCGGGCGACCCGGTTTCGATTCTTCAGTTAGTCTATAGGCCTAAATTTGTTTTCTACATTAAAAAAAATATTCATTTAGTACTAAGCTACTCTAAGAAAAAAATATGTAAATTTCGATTTTTGTTAAATAAAAAAACTTGCATATTTTTTTACCCGATTACAATTTTTTTTTTTAAATTACTTTCCTAAAAGTCTTTAGTCAAAAAAAATAATTAATCAATAGATTTATAGCTTTCTTTTCATTGTAGTTTATTAGGTTTTTATCTGTAGCGTATACAGGCCTGTTTTATTCCTCTCCCCCCCCCCCCTCGGGCAACGCCGGGCAATTCAGCTTGTAAGTATATAAAGACCAATCACATCTATAGAGCATACGAAGTAGCGTTTACAAGTTTCCGAGGCCACGCATACCAAGAGATTGTGTGGCCAGGTAGCTGGTAAGGATTTCCTCCAGATTGGGGGATAAATATCTTAACCTTGGCCAAGATTTGAACCCTGGGACCTTCAAAAATGGCATTCGGGGCGTGGCTTTGTTATTTGTTAGACCATAGAATATTGTTGACCTGTGGTTTTCCGAAAGTGCCTTTTTGCTTACAGCCCAGCATGCATGCGTATGTACATCGGTGAAAAATAAAAGTAAAATATGTCCATCAAGTCGGTAGGCTGTGAAGAAGCGTTCACAAGTTTCCGTGGCCACGGCATACTAGAGGATTGTCTAGCCGGTAAAAAATGTACATCCACTGTCCCAAATTAATATAGAGCCTAATGTCAACATCAGAAACCTTGACTAAAACAGTTGTTCGAAAACACTACTAAATAATATAAAACACCTTGCCCCCAGTGGAGTAGCTAGAGTATTATGCGCCCGGGGACATGACACAAAGTCTGCACCCCTTCTAGGACCGACAGAATTGTGAAATTTTACGGTTTATTTGGTTCATTTTCGAAGCATCTGGTATTTTTAGAAATATAATACAGACTAATAAGTCTCTATACGATTGCCAACAATTTATTTGAAAAAAAAAATTCTACTAATTATAGGCTACATGACTGGAATAGACGTAGTCTACAACAAATTAATCCTCCTCGATTTGACTGTCGCAAACTCGCCAATCACGTTGTCAAAATTAAATTCTCAAGTGTTTCTCTTTCGATGCTAAGGAGTGCAAGATCACTCAGACCAGGGGTCGGCAACCTTTTGCTAATTGTGTGCCAAACTAGGATTTCTAAACCGTTCAGCGTGCCAATAGCCTAAAAGTTAACCTGCTTTATTATACTTATGTTTTTTTTATAAGACAATTTAACTCCGTTACACGACCAAGGCCATAAGCAAAGGAAATTTGTTTAAAAAAAAAACAACGGTAAAGCGTTTTATATTTAATAACAATAATGAATGCGTTTGTGATTATCAACCTTTTTATTTGTCCAGATAAGGATCTAGCAACTGATAATATTGATGATAGTTTATTCTGAGTTTAACTGAGATTGTGTTTAATGTGTTCACTGGAAGGTTGCAAGAACATTTATCTATAGTAGAGCGGAATTCATATGAAGTAATCATACAAACTGGGTAGTTAATGTAGTGTTTAAGAAATATGCATAAAATGTTTTAGTCATGTAGATCTAATATTTAAAAAATTTTCAACTACATTTTACAGTTTGGTCAATATAACGTTATAAGTTGTAGGCCATTAAATCTATTAAAAAGAAAAGAAACACAATATTAGAAATAATAGCATAAATAAAACCTCTAATTATCTCCCTTTAATTGAAATAAAATTTCTAATTTTTATTCAATATTGATGCCAAACAAGTTATGTTTTGTAATATAACAAACATTACTGACTAATTATTATTTCTTTTTATCAATCCAGCATTATGGTATTCATTACAATATTTAATTATTAGAGGTATACAATTGATTTACGTTAAACAGTTGTAAATAAACATTTCCTGCATTAATTGTTTGTCCATTTAACCCACATGATTTAACCCGTCTTTGTAAATGCGTTCAATTCACTGAAATGTGTCGCTCTGTCATTCAGAAACATCGTCTTCAACAGTCAGTTTTCCTCATTAAGAACTGGAAAATGTTTGTTTTTTCATCAATAAAAAAACATCTTTTTTTCATCAATAAAAAAACACCTCTTGGAAGTCTCTCGTGTGCCATTGAAAATCGCTCTGTGTGCCAAGTTTGGCACGCCTGCCCTAGGTTGCCGACCCCTGACTCAGACGATTTTGTCCCATTGAATTAAATAAGACAAAATATGCTTCAGTTTGTTGAAGGACCGCTCACAGCTTGCAATTGAAACAGCAATCGTTAGAAGTATTTGCAGTGAAATGTGCAGATTCGGATATACGTCATGTCAATATGAAACAACACAACCAAGAAGATTCAAAGGAGTCTCCTGTAGAACTTCAGTCTGGGCACTGAACATCATTTTGCAGTCTCCGATTGCTGTGCACAATTCGTGACCATTGTCGTCAGTGTCGTAGAAATTTTGCAATTTTGACGAAGTGTATCGACATTTGTCTCAGCGAGAAGAGTTTAGACGTCTAGAAAAAATCCAAATTTGATGTTTAGCTTTTTTAGACGTAAAAACCGTATTGATATATCTCCTGAGTCTATCAATTTCGCTGTTCATAACACGTGCAATTTCTTCTTCTGTATAAAATCCTGCATCTTTTGCTAATTCTCCAGGCATCCTACTTTGTCGTCTAATCCTTCTGTCAACCTCGATTCCCCAAGTTGTGCATCTTGTTTTTCCATTGTCTATCGCAACTTGGCTCAAATTATCACGAATGTTGACAAGTTCTTGCTCTAGCGATTCAAGATCAGATGCTTGCTGCTTTCTTGAAATTCATAGTAGGATCCTGCAACCGTTTCTGGACACGATCAATTTTCCCAAGTATGATGTTCCAGAAATGTAACAAAACTAGGAAGTTAAAAGTTTAATATACCTGCCAGCAAAGTTTATGCATCAATTCTGGCGTCAGGCGTCATAGTTGCATCTTCTGATAATTTTTCCAACAGCCCCACTAGTTCATCTAGTCCTTCATAAATAGCTTTAACAGCTTCTGATCGTGCACTGCAGCGTGTTTCAGATTCCCTCTTCACTGTGAGTGGCACAACTCTTTTTAATTCTTCCCAACGAGTTGTTGAACGAGAGAAAAACAAATATATACTTTCAACTATTCCAAAAAATGTGATAACAACTGGATCCTGTTTAGCTGAGTGTATTCATGCTAAGTATATTCGAGTCGAAATTATCCAACCTGTATAATTGTTAAAACCAGTTGCCACTTTCAGTATATAAAGAATAATATTTGAACCCGAACTGATCTTTGTTTTAAAAAAACGCCATCATACAACCAACATTGTGGATGTGTCATTTGTTGTATGAGTAGAATGGCGCCCCTTAATGCTCATTGGGGGCGCAAAAATCATGCTTGCTAACTGGTTTGTAATGAAGATATTTGTGGAGCTCCGAAATTCAATCTTGCAAACATATTTGGCATACATTACTTTACATCAAAATAAAATAAAATAATTAGTTTTAATACTCATTTTGGCGCCCCCTAACGTGGCGCCCGGGGTAATATGTCCCCCCCCCTGACCCTCCCTAGCTACGCCACTGCTTGCCCCGTGTAAAAATGTACACTTGCGGAAAAGTTGCAAAAGTGAAGCATTAAATAACGCCACTTGAACGTTTGTTTCAACAAGGAGTATCCACGGTTAATTCAAAGAAGTTTTTCTCTTCTGCCATGGTGTGGCCCCTTGAAAATAACATATTCTATTCGGCTCAAGGCTGTGTGAATCGGTTTTTAATCGTGAATAGATGTATCATCTTATCTCTTTTTTAGGATCTTTGCAGACATTCACTCATTCACACATACACTCATTCACACATACACTCATTCACACATACACTCATTCACACATACACTCATTCACACATACACTCATTCACACATACACTCATTCACACATACTCTAACACATACTCGAATTGTTCCACATGAATGAATTTGAAGCGGGTGAAATTCGCATTTGTTTACTTTTTTTCTGCTCTTTACGTACTGTTTTGATATTAATAACTGTTTTTTCCATTAATATACAAAATGGTATAGAGAGAAAATTATTTGTGTTATAAGCAACGCAAAACTGTGTGTGCGCATTTGTAAATCCCATTGAGTACATCTAAACGCAGATTCCCAATATTTTTAAATCATTCAAACGATACACCCTATACACCCTATATATCTATTTACTTCGCTTTTGTTCATTTCTTATTTTGTTGTTGTTGTTGTTGTAAGAGCAAATAATTATTGGAAGATGACTTCTAAATGTATAACTGAACTGCGCATAAAGTTACGAGCATAGCGGATGTCCCGTTACATGTATGATGGAGGCGTCAACAATCCCCTAGTATGCCGTGGCTACAGAAACTGGTGAATGCTGCTTCACCGGATCCATGGATCAATTTGGTCCAACGGGATACTAATCCATCTATGTTAGCCTGGTGTACTTATTTCGGTCGCGGATTTTTGGCCTTTCGATATAATTAGCTCGCTGAATTAGAATTTGGCCTTCCATGCGCCTATGGTCGCGGATTTCAAGCAATCTCTGCTACATTCATTCGGTGTTGTTGTTTTTTAAATTATTTCCAAAGGCCTTTGAGCACATTACGCGGGCCCGCTGTATCAGCACTAACAATCGCTACAAATTGACAAAACCCGTGTCTACACGGCCGGATTTACTAAAACGGTCTGTGTACTATTGGTGGAAGGGATGGGGCGTGGGGCGCTGGAAACGCAAGAT
Organism: Anisus vortex; assembly: GCA_949126835.1. Classification (NCBI taxonomy): domain Eukaryota; kingdom Metazoa; phylum Mollusca; class Gastropoda; family Planorbidae; genus Anisus; species Anisus vortex. The sequence goes on from OX421506.1 coordinate 31,334,917, forward strand.
ATGTATCGGGTACGCGTCAGACTTCAGGCGACAGTGGTCCTCTTCGCTACTACCCCACCTCCCCTTATCAACCTGTCGCTCTTTCTTGTTCGTCTTCCGTCTCTCTCTCGCGCTCTCTCTCTCTCTCCATATCTATCGCGCTCTCTCTCTCTCTCTCTCTCTCCCTATCTCTCGCTCTCTCTCTCTCCCTATCTCTCGCTCTTTCTCTCATCTCATCCTATCACTTTTTGATAAAACCATATCTCGTGATATCGTATTATATCACAGATCGTATTATTATGATTAAAACCCGAGAAGGCGGGCGAGGGCAGAAAAAGAAAACATTTTTAAAACACACGCAGAGAAAATGCGGGAGGTTGTGTGGCGGGAAAGTTGGGGGGGGGGGCGGTTCACCATTTTTTCGAGGGCAGGGGAGGAGGGAGGGGGTGGTTGAGAGAAATACAATCACAATTACATTTTTTTTCAAGGGTGGCGCTTATCGCTAAACAAATACTGCGGGATCGTGTGCACAAACTCGAGTAGGGCCTACTACAAACGTAGACAATTGCAAGCTAGCAATTGTCTGGGGGAGTGAGGGAGCGTGGGGGAGGAGAGGGGAGGTAAACGAATGCTCGGAACAGTTACAATGAAATATATATCCATTTGTAATGTCCATAATGCATGCCGACGATGCTACTTAAGCCTTCAATCTCACGTGCCTCCATTCTGATTTTGTTAACCCCCCCTCTTCCGCTTCCTGCTTCCCTTGTTCCCATACCCTTTACAGTTACAGGAAAAGAACTGTCTTGGTAAATGAGTCAACTTCATTTTTTTGTTTCCATTTTGTTACCACAGTTTTAATCTGGGCTTCCAATGCTTGGTTTTTCTCTTCATATCTAGGTTTTTTGTTGTTTTTTTTAAATTAAAAGTAAAAACAAACAAACAACTATTCAACTTTACTAATACTTTGTAAAGTATATTTGAAGTAGAAGGGAAATTGGAGGCTGACTAACGTTACTGCAAAGGAAACTGACGTGAAAGTTTCGAAAATCCGTATCACAGACGTTGTGCTGGCCACATAATACCCCTTTGTGCCACAGGAAGAGTTACCATGTAGCCTATCAGTTTCAACCTTCAATACACACACAAACTGGTTGGGGGGGGGGGAGGACAACCCATACCAATATATGTAGGCCTATGTCTAAAGATGCCGTTCCCCACAAAAAATTCATTCGTCTATTTATTAAACCTTCCCGTACCGACCTACTTCTATCTAAGCTTCCTTCAGTTCCGCTATATACGCGCCTGGGACTGTAAGGGTTAATTTATAATTGTATGAATCTTCAATGGTGTGCGGTGGTCTAGCGCAATACTGCCACTCTAAAGATTCCGTGTTCATGTAGCAGTAATCTCCGCATAGGCCTACATTTTTTTTTAGATTGAAAGCTAGAAAGAATGTTATGGGGGGGGGGGGGGATTCGACATCCAGTGAGATGTTTTGTGCTGGCCACACAATAGCGTAAGCAGAATGGGAGACTGCGTGGGCGGAACCCCAACTGTCTTAAAAAGCCCCCCCCCCCCACACACCCCAAATTAAAAAAAAAAAGTAAACATAATTAAGTTTTACCTGAATGGGGGCCAGACAGAGAAAAAGTGTCAACCAGACCCCCCAACCTCACCCTTTCACCCCTTCAGAGTCAGCTTAATCCTCGTTTGCCACACAATCCCCTTGCAAGCCATGGACAAAAGACTAGGGGTTCTATCTGCTTCACTAAATAACTGTATGAGACACAGTTAAATGTTACCTGCGAACTAAATAAAACAAGCTACATAGCTTTGTTTAATAAAGAAAAAATGGGCGACAATCTACGACATAGCGCAAAGAGAGAGAACGGGTAGGGGAGATAATAAAAAGGGGGGGGGGGAGATAATAAAAAGGGGGAAATAATAAACTTTCCAACGAAGACGAAGAGCCAGTGGAAAATTGGGGAAGGGGGATTAATAATAATAATAATAAAATTGGAAAGTAGGACAAAGACAAGGGGGAGGGGAGAGGAAAGGGTAAACAAGTCTCTGCTACTTTATTATTGTCTCCCCTTGTCAAGACTTGAAGCCAGTGGCTAGTCTTCAAGTCGACGTCGTCGAGAGAGTGACACGGGGCACAGACAGACATCAGGGGAGAGGTGGGAGGGTGGAGGAGGCGAAAGACATAAACTGAAGACAACAAGGAGAAGAAGAAGAAAAAACAACAATAGACACAGAAATAACAACTTCGTACCAAATAGATGAGTAAATTATCTCCCATGACAGGTTTATAGACCGTCACGAAAGCACAAGGAGGGGGGGGGGGTGAACAATGTCTGATTGAAAGTTAGTTATTGGCCGTGCCGGGCATTCCTTTTATTTTTTCATGTGTGTTATGTCTTGTAGGCCAGGGGTCGGCAACCTATGGCGCGCGTGCCAGTCCTGGCACGCAGAGCTATTTTCAATGGCACGCGAAGACCCACGAAAAGAAAATTTCAATTCTCTTATACAAGAAACAGAGTGCTAGAGAGGGATGATTTTAGGCTGTTTGCACGCTCAGTGCATCAGAAATCCATTATTGGCACACTATTATCAAAAGGTTGCCGATCCCTGTTGTAGGCAGTTATTTTTACCTCCCATACTTTAAAATAGTATCTTGTACAAAGAAATATCTAAAATTCTTACCTTTTATACGAAACCCTTTGAAATGAACATTTTTATACGTTTATAAGCCAGTTTGTTATGGTACGATTTTAAATAATGACAGAGATGCTTTCAATTTATGTATGTTACCCATCAACTAAAGAAAACATTAAAAATTAGAACAAATTTTGAAAAGAGCTGCAATGTTTAATAACTAGCAAAAATTCGCAACTGACAAGAGTAGGCCTAACATTAATAGACAAATCACTAAACCTAAAAACATTAGAGTAGGAATCGGCAACATTTTGCTAATGGTGTGCCAAACTAGGATTTCTAAATCATTCAGCGTGCCAATAGCCTAAATGTCAACGTACCAGTTTTGTTATTCTTTATAAGTCTATTAATTTAACTTTGTAGCATGACCAAGGCCAAAAGCAAAGGAAATTTATAGAGACAATCGTTAAAGTGTTTTATATTTAACATAAACAAATAAAGTGTTTGTGATTATCATCCTTTTTATTTGTATTTATAACCAAATACAAAATTTTAGTACCAAACTTTCACATTTATGTTAAGCATATTGTCAATTAGCCTAAACATTATCATTTGGTTGTCAAGATTAGATTCTAGCAATTTATAATATGGAATATACAATTTTGTTCTTGATTTTCTTTAATTCGTTTCAGATACATTAACAACGAAGGGCGAATGCAATTAAGCGGAATTGATACGTAGTAGTCATTGAAACTGGGTAGTTAATGTAGTTTTTAAAAAAATGTGCATATAATTTTTTAGTCATACAATAATTAAATAATGTTCAACTACTTTTACCGTTTCGTCAATACTAAGTTATAAATTGTTGGCCATTTAGTCTTTTATACAATACAAAAAAAAAGAAACATAAAATTAGTGATATTAGCGTAAATAAAACGGGCTAATTATCTCCCTTTAATTAAAGTAAAGTTTCTAAATTTGATTCAATAGTGATGCCAAACAAGTTATGTTTTGTAATATAAAAAAAATTACTGACTAATTATTATATAAATCTAGCATTATGATAGTCATTACAAGATTTAATTATTACAGGTATATATTATATTATTACAGGTATGCGTTAAACAGTTGTAAATAAACATTTCCTGCATTTATTGTTTGCCCATTTAACCTTAAGGAGTTTATCTTTTAAACATTAATAATTACTACAATTGCAAAATATAATAAACAATTTGTTTTAGAATTACTTATATTTATGTATAATTATAGACGGATGAGCATAAAAACTCTTTTAAATGTAATTCATCTGTGTCAATTAATGAGTGCTTTGTCTTGAATGCAATTCGCTAATTTATAATGGCAGATATATATTTAATCATTTCTGAGTAGTAAAGTGTGGTCTCTTTGAATGCTTAACACAATTTTCATGTGGAATCAATATAGTTCTTATGTGTTAGTTGAACCAAAAGCTGAAAGTATAGCGAATGCCTGGCAGTTGAGAATAGCAGATGACTATCCTAAGCAGTTTCCATCCAGATTTTCCCGCAAATTGGCACATTTCGATGCCAATTTTTTTTATGTTGAAAATGTACTTAAGAAATATGCAAATCCATTCCAGTGGTCTACAAGTGCTGTTTGACCCCGTCCTTGTAAATGTGTCGCTATGTAATTCAGAAACATCGGCTTGAAAAGTCAGTTTTCCTGATGAAGAACCGCAAAATGTTTCTTTTTCATAAATAAAAACACCTTTTGAAGGTCTCTCGCGTGCCAATGAAAATCGATCTGCTTGTCGAATTTGGCACGTGTGCCTTAGGTTGCCGACCCATGAACTAGAGGACAGAAGGGCAAAGAGTAAAGTATTAATAATACATAAGGCATTAAATTCTAATTTAGAAATGCAAGACGAAACCAACCTGTTGCAAAGCTCAGATAAACATAAAGACAAAAACACTAATCCCTTAAGCGATAAAAAATTTAAATGCATATAAGTACTCTTTCTTCCCGTGTGGCACCAGGGTATGGAATGGGTTGCCTGAACAAATCCCCATAGGGTAACCATACCGTCTTAACCTGCTACTGATACCGAAAACACCATTTACATTTAACATGTAAGTAGTGTATAAAAAAGTAAAGTGTCCCGTCGGACCAGATAGATCCATATGGCCGTCGACGCAGCGTTCGCCAGTTTCTGTGGCCACTGCATTCTAGGGGATTGTGTGGCCACCACAAGGCATAGCCGCTTTTACTTTACCTGTACCTCATCTAAAGATGGGTACCTATCCATCAGAGCTGGGAAATAAATCATAGCCTCCAACAGGATTCGAAAACTAGGACCATCGGTATACTAGCCGAACGCGCTGCCTCTCAGCCATCTGGATCTAAGTCGCTGCAAAACACCATCATCTAAGTTTCAACATGTTAGTTATGTGCTATAAATAATCTACACTGATTTTCTAGCTATATATTTGCTAATGTGTAGTTGTTTTTTTCAACTAAAAAATGTAGCACGAGAATGGCTATTGCACTGTAGCAAGCAGTATTTGTAACGATGCACAACAAACGCTACTCACCTTTCATAAAACACATCCATTATGATTTCTAAAGCGTTTAGCTATTGTTGGATACTTTAAAAGCTAAAACCTTGAAATAAATGTTAAAGAAAAAAACAATAATTTTCCACTCGTGTTTAAAAGCTGTGCATATTCTTTGCAGGAGGTGTTTGCCAAAAAGCTCGTACGCATGCTAGTATTGGAATTATATCTTAGCTATTCTTTATCTATTTTGGCGCTACTCATTGTGAAGAATGTGGCACATTAAGAATGGCACACATATTCTCATTCTTCTGCTTCGCTATTATCAATTTGACAGACTTGAACCCCCACTTAGAGAATGCGAGCCTAGATTACTCTCTCTCTCTCTCTTAGGGCTCGGAGAACGAACTATGCAGCATCACGCAACAGTGATACATCACCGTAAAACAGGTACGGCACAAACGTTTGACATTTCCCGTCCATTCTAAAAGATTCTGCAAGTAGGTGAGGCTGGCGTGGGCAATTCTAACAGCACTTGCTCGACCGTCTCTGCCGCATCCTTGCAGTTTCGACACGGCGAATCAAAGTGTGGTCTAAAAGACAAGGCCCTGTTTGAAACTGGAAATCTGTGGACTGTTCCCTTCTTGAGAAGCCTCCATCACGGGTCATCTGGATTTGACCGTTTTAGATACTGCTACACACTTTTCATAATGGTGAGAGCCGAGGAACCAGGAACAGATCTCGGGAACTTAAATACTGGCACGCCAACCGTCTGTCTTAACACCACCCACACAGTGCCCGGAGAAGCGCCTCTGTAAAACCTTTATCTCAATCAAATCCGCCATTATATTATATATCCCGTTGACTATCATCTCGCAGGGAGGCTTTAATAGCTTAATAATGAACAAGACTGATGAAATATGGCCGACGATAAGATGTCTTATTTTTGTTGTTTTATACCTCTTAAATACCATTCCGTCACCCGCAAACAAACACACAAACAAAAAAAAAAAAAAAAAAAACACGAAGTAAAATACATAGGCTCACCTTTCAGTTATCTAAATTTCAAGCCACCCCCTCCCCTCCCATCTTTCACAAAAAGCTCACCGACCGCTCCCTCCTTCTACTCACTTAGGAAGGGAGGTGTTATTTTGTTTCCTCTCAGCTTGATTTACAGACCAGCTAATCGCATGGCATGTGCAGACTCTTCAACGGTATAACTGAGACATTTCGAAAGAATACGATATAGTACAAGGGGTCGGCAACCTTACGGAACGGTACTTGTGCCAGACTTGGCACGTAAAGTTTTATTCAATGGCACGCGAAAGACTAAAAAAAAGCAACTCAAGTCTCTTGTACAACTTGTACAAGAAATTGAGTGCTAGAACAGGATGACGTTTAGTACAAACACACACACACACACAGAGACACACACACAGACACACACAGACACACACAGACACACACACACAGAGAGACATACACACACACAGACACACACACACACACGTACACACACACACACACACACATATACACACACACACATACACACACAGACACACACACATTAATACACACACACACAGACACACACACACACACACACACACACAGATACACACACACACAGACACACACACAGACACACACACATTAATACACACACACACACAGACACACACACACATACACACACATATATATATATATAGTCCTATAGATATAAGAGAAAGAGGGAAGTAGACATAAAGTTGGAGAGATTGAAGAATGAGAATAGAGACTCCTAGAGATATGAGAGAGGATGGAGAGAAAGGAGAAGATAGCAAGAGCGGGAGAAAGACAAAGAAAGAGACTCAAAGTCTAAGAAAAAAAGGCTAATAAGATAGAGATTGAGAGAGAGAGAGAGAGAGAGAGAGAGAAAGAGAGAAGGAAAAGAGAGAGGGGGGATATATGTATTTTCAGCAATACAAATGCACTTATCACATACTATAGATGTGTACTTTAAGTGAGATGTAAGACATCAAATCTTATCTCCATACATTATGTCATTTACGTATATATCGACTTCAGTTATATAACCATGTAAATCAGAGAGGTATCCACGTTGGAGTCGGGATGCAAGAGAAAAAAAAGACTTCCCAAACCATTGCTCAGATCCCCTTCCTCCTTTTTTTCTCCCACAAAAAACGATTATTTGATGACGAAAAAATATCTTTCGTTTTTCTTTCAGAATTTTAAATAGTTTTATAGACATAGAAGATTTCTAATTTAAAAGATTTGTAATTTGTAAGATTTCAAATTTAGAAGATTTGTCATTGGGAAGATTTGTAATTTGGAAGATTTGTAATTTGGAAAATGTGTAATTTAGAAGATTTGTAATTTAGAACACTTGTAATTTGGAAGATTTGTAATTTGGAAAATGTGTAATTTAGAAGATTTATCATTTGGAAGATTTGTAATTTGGAAGATTTTTTATTTGGAAAATGTGTAATTTAGAAGATTTGTAATTTAGAACATTTGTAATTTGGAAGATTTGTAATTGGGAAGATTGTAATTTGGAAGATTTTTAATTTAGAAGATTTAAAATTTAGAAGATCTGGAATTTAAAAGATCTGGAATTTAGAAGTTTTGTCATTTTTTCATTATTGTACCTTTCATTATTGTACAATTTTTTATGTCTTTATTTTGAGTTTTTTTTTTTTTTATGGCAGTTTTTCTGTTCTCTGGTCATAAATAGAAATATTGTTTAACTCTCTGTGTCATTATTTTGACTCGTCGTCTATTAGCTTTGTTATTGCCATGTTATTTTTATAAATTTAATTATTAAAAAAAAAATTTGAATCCTCTAGGTTTGTCAGAAAATGAAAATACTCCAAGTTTTGAAAATATTTAAATTTTCTAATCAGCACGTTTTGATAATGATATGAAATGTACGTTTTTTCAATAGTTTTCGGTGCAATTGCGCATCAGTTTAGAATGTAAAATGCTTTTCACCACCATGACCCCCTCCCTCCGCATATAACGTGCAATATTCCCCCCTTCATAGCAATCTTGCAATTCTGACTATACTAAAGATAAATTACATTTTTCAGATAAAAAAAAAATCGACTACCAAATTATAGTAATAATGTAATGAGTAAACCCATCTCGGCATCGCAAGGAAGAAAAGTTAAATTGCGGTGATGAGCACGATACCGATACACATACTATGTTTGGTTTCGGACTTGGAGAGAAAATAGAGGAAAGAAGATAAAAAGAGACCCATCAGTTAAAGAAAACATTTACAAATAAGAAACAATTCAGAAAAGAGCTGCAAGGTTCATAACTAGCGAATATTCACAACTGACAAGAGTGGGCTAACACCAATAGTCAAATCACTTAACCTAGAAACAATATATTAGACAAGGGCAAAGAGAAAAGTAATAATGATACATAAGGCACTAAACTCGAATTGAGAACTACAACCCAATAACAACCTATTGCAATGCTCAGATAAACATAAAGACAAAAACACTTTCCTTATCCCTAATGCGAGAACAAATGCATATTATATATGTACTTTCTTCCAAAGTGGTATGCTATTGGTATGCCTGGGCGAACCAGGAAAACCAGTAACTTAACATTATTTAAAACAATAAAAATGTAAGACTAGACTCGGACCACGGATGACCGTAGGGCGCAATAATCTTCTTTATAGAAGGATCGTCTGTAATCTATAAGATAAGAGGGACACGGTGGTCTAGAGGCAGTGCGCTTGACTGACGTACCGAACGTCGTGAATTTGAAACATGGTGAAGGGTATGAATAAGTTCCCGGGTCTGGAGTGTGTCCCCGAGCCTACCCAGCTCTGATGGGTACCTGACATTAGTTAGAGATTAGGCGGCGGGGCACTGTGCTGGCCACACATTCCCCCCACCCTCGATCGCCCTGGCTACGTAAACTTGTGAACGCTTCGTCCCAAGCTCTATGGATCAAATTATTTTGACGGGGATACTTTACATACCTCTTTATACTTCTGCGCAATTGCCCCCTCCTATCCTGATTACGCCACTGTATGGAGAAAGTAAAGTACAGGCTGGCCACACAATCCCCTCGTACGCAAAAGCTAATAACCATGGCGAACTCTGCTTCACAGTGGGCCCTGTATAGATCTTTCAAGGATCCACCGACAGACATTATGTCAGATAGAGAGACATGCAGGCAGACACAGAGAGGCAGACGGGCCCCCATTGCAACTAGGAATGCAGCTAATTAGATAGATATGCAGACACGACAGTGAGGGTTAAACAGATAAAACAGACTTGTGTGATGCAGGGAATAAAATAAACACACTCGTCGACAGACGATGTTGAACTGTTTACACACGCCCACTTTTATACATAATACAGTGTCGTAGTTATCACAGTATATCACAGGTTCAAAGTATATCACAGGTTCAAAATATATCACAGGTTCAAAATACATCACAGGTTCAAAATATATCACAGGTTCAAAATATATCACAGGTTCAAAATATATCACAGGTTCAAAATATATCACAGGTTCAAAATATATCACAGGTTCAAAATATATCAGATTCAAAATATATCACAGGTTCAAAATACATCACAGGCTCAAAATACATCACAGGTTCAAAATATATCACAGGTTCAAAATATATCACAGGTTCAAAATATATCACAGGTTCAAAATATATCACAGGTTCAAAATATATCACAGGTTCAAAATATATCACAGGTTCAAAATACATCACAAGTTCACAGTATATCACAAGTTCACAGTATAACACAAGTTAACAATAAATAACAATATATCACAAGTGAACAATATATAACAAATTAACAGTATTTCAGACGTTCACAGTAGGCCCTATCACAAGTTCACAATATAGGCCCTATCACACGCTCACAATATAGGCCCTATCACAAGTTCACAATATAGGCCCTATCACAAGGTCACAATATAGGCCCTATCACAAGGTCACAATATAGGCCCTATCACAAGTTCACAATATATCAAAGGTTCACAATATATCACACGTTCACAATATATCACACGTTCACAATATATCACAATATATCACAAGTTAACAATATATAACAAATTAACAGTATTTCAGACGTTCACAATAGGCCCTATCACAAGTTCACAATATAGGCCCTATCACAAGTTCACAATATAGGCCCTATCACAAGTTCACAATATAGGCCCTATCACAAGTTCACAATATAGACCCTAATCACAAGTTCACAATATAGGCCCTATCACAAGTTCACAATATAGGCCCTATCACAAGTTCACAATATAGGCCCTATCACAAGTTCACAATATAGGCCCTATGACAAGTTCACAATATAGGCCCTATCACAAGTTCACAATATAGGCCCTATCACAAGGTCACAATATAGGCCCTATCACAAGTTCACAATATATCATAAGTTCACAATATAGGCCCTATCACAAATTTACAATATAGGCCCTATCACAAGTTCACAATATATCACAAGTTCACAATATATCACAAGTTCACAATATATCATAAGTTCACAATATATCACACGTTCACAATATATCACAATATATGACAAGTTCACAATATATAACAAATTAACAGTATGTCACACGTTAACAGTAGGCTATATTACAAGTTCACAATATATCATAAGTTCACAGTGTATCACAAGTTCACAATATATGACAAGTTCACAATATATAACAAAGTAACAGTATGTCACACGTTCACAGTAGGCTATATCACAAGTTCACAATATATCACAAGTTCACAATATATCACAAGTTCACAATGGTCATAAAAATTTCGCATCAAATCGATCCATGGGGACTGCTTACCAATTTCCGTGGCCCCGGCGCACCAACCGCCTACACTCCCCACCCCTCCCAACTAAAGTCCAGATACCAATCAGACCAGGTACCCAGGGTTTTCACTACGCCATGTAGAAATGAAGTAAAAAAAAATTATTCAATAGAGGCCTAATTACTTTTAATTTAGAACACAAATACATGTAACTTGCTGCGGCAGAAGTCGTAGGTACGGGTACGCCTTACACCATATTTTTCGGAAGATTTCACCTTTTTCAGCAAGTCTTTTTGTCTTTTTTACGTATTTATAAAACTTTATGCTAGTCAGTCTGGTTTTTCTCGAACGATGGCACTAGATCTAGTAGGTACTTGCATCGTCGATACAAGATGCGCAACATCCAACGCCATCTGTGAGTGTCAACATAAACTTGTTGATATAAATAAAACTAACTGCGGCTGTATTTACATGTTGCGTCAAAAGATGGCGTTACTTCAGTACTTGAGCCAAGCTCGTAACAGTATTTTGCAAAATCAGGACGAAATTGGGTCTTGTCGGGATGTCGGGACAAGACGGTCCATAACTGTGACGATCCCGATATATCGGGACGGATGGCGACCCTACACAGGCCCGACGTTGCTTGACATTGGTGATCGAATGAGAACCACTATCTTCAACGTGGTATGCGTTTACAGAGAGAAATAAAGGAATGTTCAAATTAAGGAACGATTTCATCTGTATTTATTATGTAATTCAGCCATATTGTAATGGCACATATTCTATATAATTCAAATAATCTAAATATATGCGCCGAGAATGAGTCATTTCATGAGATTTCAGAATTAAAGGACATTTCTTTCCATTTGAAAAAATCCCATCTCTTTATATATTTTTAAATAAATGCTCCATGTCCAGTACATTTGTAAAATATTTAGCTCACAGTTTGCATATTGGAATAAGCATATTTCTTTTTCAGTTTTAATAACATTTCGATCCATTTTCAATAACATTTCTTTACATTTTTAATAAAATTTCGTTCCATTTTTATTAATATTTCTTTACATTTTTAATAAAATTTTGTTCCATTTTCAATAATATTTATTTACATTTGTAATAACACTTCTACCCCATTTTGAACTAAGCCAACCTATTTTTTTTTACATTTAGAAATAATCCGATTTGTTTTCGTTTCTTTTCTTTTTTTTAAAGGCATTTTCTTCCATTATTTTATATAGTCTAGTTGCTTCATTTCTTAAAGACCTTTTTTTATTCAAAATAGTTGGTCGATTCTGCCGATATATTATTAACATTAAATTCAAATATTAAAAACTAATGAGATTGTAAAAAAAATAATAATGAAAAAAAGAATCAACTAATGAAATTCCAAAGTATCCAACCGACTTTTGACCTCACCTCCCACCCGGGGGGGGGGGGGGGGAAGGGGGCGTTAGGCTTTTAAGAACTCCCGACTTCGCCAACTTGGGGAAATCAAGTACAAGTGTGTGGGGTGGTGGGAGGTGGGAGGTATTTAATGACTGTCATGCGATCCTCTGCTGGATGCGGCGTGCGGCGGGGACCAAATTGAATTCACGGGAGTGAAGATGTAATTTGTGCAACTCTCCGTCTCGGGCACCCTCAGCGTCGCAACCCCCTGCGCCACCACCCCCCCCTCCTCCTCCCAGCCCGACTAAGAACTCATTTTCCTCACAAGACGTTATTGTGCGACGCCACAGGTTGTCGGGTATTCCGTCTTGTTCAAGTGGAGGTCATTTCTTTAGTGACGATAACAAGAAAAAAATTGTTGAAAAAAAAAGGAGAGAGAAATATAAAAATGGAGAGAGAGAAAGAGAGAGAGAGCGAAGAAAAATGTAGGAGGGAGAGAGAATAGAGGATTAGAGAGAGTGAAAGCCTTGATGTAGGATAGAGAGAACTGAGAAATGCACATAAGGAAAGGGGGAGAGAAAGAGCCTTAGAGAAATAGCCAAATAGAGCTTAGAGAAATAGACAAATAGAGCTTAGAGAAATAGACAAATAGAGCTTAGAGAAATAGACAAATAGAGGGTGAGATGAAACGTGTCAAATGGAAAGATAGAGAGGTAGCGGAAGAGAGAGAGAGAGATCGGGAAAAAGATAGAGAATAGAGCCAAAAATGAAAGAGAAGGCAAGAGAGACAAGGAGAGAGAGTAGGAAAATTGTCGAAAGAGAAAGAGAGAGAGAGATGGTGGCAAAAAAAGAAACAAAATGTCCGAGTTGAAAGAGATAGAGAGGTAGACTACAGATAAAGAAAGAGATGGGGGAGACCACGATGAGAGAGAAAGAGATAGTGGGAGACATGGAGATAGAGAGAAAGAGATAATGGGAGACATGGAGATAGAGAGAAAGAGATGGTGATAGACATGGAGATAGAGAGAAAGAGATAATGGGAGACATGGAGATAGAGAGAAAGAGATGGTGATAGACATGGAGATAGAGAGAAAGAGATAATGGGAGACATGGAGATAGAGAGAAAGAGATGGTGATAGACATGGAGATAGAGAGAAAGAGATAATGGGAGACATGGAGATAGAGAGAAAGAGATGGTGATAGACATGGAGATAGAGAGAAAGAGATAATGGGAGACATGGAGATAGAGAGAAAGAGATGGTGATAGACATGGAGATAGAGAGAAAGAGATAATGGGAGACATGGAGATAGAGAGAAAGAGATGGTGATAGACATGGAGATAGAGAGAAAGAGATAATGGGAGACATGGAGATAGAGAGAAAGAGATGGTGATAGACATGGAGATAGAGAGAAAGAGATAATGGGAGACATGGAGATAGAGAGAAAGAGATGGTGATAGACATGGAGATAGAGAGAAAGAGATAATGGGAGACATGGAGATAGAGAGAAAGAGATGGTGATAGACATGGAGATAGAGAGAAAGAGATAATGGGAGACATGGAGATAGAGAGAAAGAGATGGTGGGAGACATGGAGATAGAGAGAAAGAGATGGTGATAGACATGGAGATAGAGAGAAAGAGATAGTGGGAGACATGGAGATAGAGAGAAAGAGATAGTGGGAGACATGGAGATAGAGAGAAAAAGATAGTGGGAGACATGGAGATAGAGAGAAAGAGATGGTGGGAGACATGAAGATAGAGAGAAAGAGATGGTGATAGACATGGAGATAGAGAGAAAGAGATGGTGATAGACATGGAGATAGAGAGAAAGAGATAGTGGGAGACATGGAGATAGAGAGAAAGAGATGGTGATAGACATGGAGATAGAGAGAAAGAGATAGTGAGAGACATGGAGATAGAGAGAAAGAGATGGTGATAGACATGGAGATAGAGAGAAAGAGATAGTGGGAGACATGGAGATAGAGAGAAAGAGATAGTGGGAGACATGAAGATAGAGAGAAAGAGATGGTGATAGACATGGAGATAGAGAGAAAGAGATAGTGGGAGACATGGAGATAGAGAGAAAGAGATAGTGGGAGACATGGAGATAGAGAGAAAGAGATAGTGGGAGACATGGAGATAGAGAGAAAGAGATGGTGATAGACATGGAGATAGAGAGAAAGAGATAGTGGGAGACATAACGATAGAGAGTAAGAGATACATTGAGAAACAAAGAATTGAGAGAGAAAGAATATGTCATGCGTTCATGTTTGTCAGTTATAGTTTCTGGTGTTTTCCACTGACACTGACAAGCTGTCAGTTGTCACTGCCAAAACAAGTAGGCTACGACAGACATCAAAGAGTTACCTGGGTTATTTTTGAGACTGAAGGTATGTGTTTTTATTTTCTTCATAACAGACAATAGACGTGTAGCGGTCCATTTTCTTTAACAGTGTGGTTCTTTTCTTCTCTTTCTCTTACACTATAATATGTATGTTACATATAAGATATAAGATAACTTATAACATGACACAATTAACTTATCTTATCTTAGATATTACAGAAGAAGATTTTTTCGTCCTACGTTCATCCGTGGTCTGAGTCTAGCCTTGCATTTTGATAAGTTTTTTTTTTAATGATGAAAAGTTTCTGGTTTTTTTCTGGTTTGTTCAGGCAACCCATTTCATGCCAGGATACCAGCGTTCATTCAAGTAAAGGTCTTTCAATTGTGTTCTAGATTTTAATATGTAATAATAATAGTGCTTGAATAGCGCATATCCCGATGATGACAGTTCTTTGCGCTGACGACAGTTACAGAGTACAGACAACGAAAAAACAGACGAAAATGTAGGCTATATATGTACAGATGAACACTGCTACTGGAATAGATGAGTCTTCAGCCGGCTCCTGAAGGTATCGAAGCTATGTATGCATGGACATCAATTCATGCGGTGTGACTACAATATCAAAATTATAGATATTGTTTCTTGTGGCCATAAAATGTCTATACTATATGACAACTATATGTTTTATAAGGCCATACTAGATGTATACTATACATTCCCTATATACATAGCAAGACAGTTCGATATCCAGACTAAAGCTTTAGTATTTTGTATTCAATATAGGTAGTCTACTACTTTATCTGTTATATCAACACCATCGATTTAGAATATCAAATCTATAGATATTATTTATGCCCTCACTCTAAGACACTTCACATATATATTATATAAGAGACGGGAGCAAAAATTAAGTATAATGCGATACAGGTGAACATTTTGAAGTGCTATATATAAGTAACAGAAGAGAGTATAAAGTTTTTGTAAGTTTAACGTTGCACAAAAATGAAATTATAGCGCCTTTGCAATGAAAACTTTGAGAACCTTTACCGTGTACTTTTGCTGATCAGATTTCTCGTGAATAAATCACTGGCCTACACATAAATCAATCCGCCGAAATAAATCAGTCTCGTTTACCTAAGTAGTGTTCTTATCTAAGTAGCGCTCTTTGCGAACTTCAATGGAATTAAGTAATGGTTCCTGGCGAAGTTTTAAAAAATAAATTTGTAATAAATTCACTAAAAGTTTGGTAAATGCTTGTCACGCTAAAGTTCAGTCCCCTCCCTGAAAAAATCCTGGTTTTGCTCCGGTGTATTACATTGGCTGTACCTGTCAACTATAAAAAGTTATTTTAAATAAAGCCTAGCCATCAACTGTTTATGGCTATAGTCACTAGTGTATGCATGTGTACCGTTTTAAGTCATCACAATATTCTTGAATATCTGAAAGATTACGTTATGTTTACTTATCACTAGCTAAATTGCCCGGCGTTGCCCGGGGGGAAAATAAAACAAGCCTGCATAAGCTACAGATGAAAAAAAAATTTATAAACTACAATGAACAGGAAGCTTTAGATTAAATAATTTAACAAAGTATTATTTTTACAAGCAGCTAAATACTGTGCGTACACACACGAACATACTACATCAGAGCTTTAATTTATCGAAGTGGCTATTCGGACCCGATAGACTTAGTGATAAATAGTTAGTATCGGTTAGTTTAAATAGGTTAGGGATGGCTTTGTAGTATTTTTGGTAATAGTCAGTATCGGTTAGGTTGTAAAGGA
Source organism: Anisus vortex (assembly GCA_949126835.1). Lineage (NCBI taxonomy): Eukaryota > Metazoa > Mollusca > Gastropoda > Planorbidae > Anisus > Anisus vortex. The sequence goes on from OX421506.1 coordinate 31,351,420, forward strand.
TAGGGAGAACTCAACTCTGATTGGTTATGTTCGTGTGTGTACGCACAGTATTGAGCTGCTTGTTTACTTTTTTTTTACTGAAGACATTAAAATTTAGGAAAGTATTTTTTTTTAAATATAGCAATAGGGTTAAAAATAGTCAAGTTTTTTTATTTAACGTAAAGCTAAACTTCCCGGAGTTGCCCGTGGATTTTCAATCTTTTTTTTATAAAGTAAAATTAATTGAAATAAAACATTTTGGAAACAATAAATATATAGACTAACTGGAGAATCGAACCCGGGTCGATCGCATGGCAGTCCGACACCTTATCCACTCAGCTAGCGAGGACATATGTGCTAAGTCAAAGGCCAAAAGTGGAAATAATGTATTAGTTGCATTGTGGCATATGCATGGTGACCTATATATAATGAAGCACCGAAGTCGACTTATTTTTGGTTATTTTAATTTTTAAAAAGCAATACGGTCTCATTCACTAAGGAACAAATACTGAATTGAGCAAGAACTACAACTTTGATGTATTTAAGCCTTGCCAAACACCACTACTTAAATGTCAGTGATGGGTGGGGGGGGGGGGGGCTATGCACCCATTCGGCTCCCCCGTCCGATAGCTTCGATTTTGGTTATATATATATAATATATTTTAGTGAACTACCGCAAATTTTGTTTTATTTTTAATAGAACAGGCTAATTACAGTAAGTTGTTTATTTTTTTTTTGTTTTTTTGGCTAGCTTTATGTAGGTTAGTGTTTGGGTGTAACGTTTGCCTGTTTTCCGTGACAAACTTAACAAACTAGTGACCAAACTTGGAACCAACTACGCATGGGTTGTTATCCTGCTAATTATGCCAAATATGCGGGTCTTGGGTGTGTGTAGGCGTGGGAGGGAATGAGGGAGGGAGAGAGAGAGTAAGGAGGAGGGGCGGGGCTTAGTTAAAGCGTATGTACACAAAGTTCTACTGCCAGTTTGTTTAAATAGGTTTCTGACACTGGCGCAAGTACATGGATAATGACATCTAGATTCATGGCAAGCCGGGGACAGATAGATAGATAGATAGATAGATAGATAGAGTGATAGATGGATAGAGACATATATATATATATATATATATAGATATAGATAGATAGATAGATAGATAGATAGATAGACCGTCAGATAGATGGATAGATATTTAGATAGAAAGATAGATAGATAGAATGATAGATGGATAGAATGATAGATGGATAGAGACATTTATATATATATATATATATATATATATATATATAGAGAGAGAGAGAGAGAGAGAGAGATAGATAGATAGATAGATAGATAGATAGATAGATAGATAGATAGATAGATAGATAGATAGATAGATAGACCGCCAGATAGATGGATAGATATTTAGATAGAAAGTTCAATATATAGATAAATTGATTTACAGGGAAAGAGAAAGAGCGAGAAAGAGAGACCGATGTATATGAAGAGAAAAAGAGAGAGATAGAGAAAGAGAAATGAGAGAAATATGAAGGAAGCGACAAGGTGGGAGGTAATAAGAGAGAAAAAACTGTGGCACAAAGTTTGTATGTACAAAACCAAACTGGTTGTAGCATTAGAGAGACACATAAATCGAGAGAGAAAGAGAGAGAGAGAAACGGAGAGAGAGAGAGTAAAAATGAGAGGTCTAATTCAGGCTCCAATATGTTTTGCCTATATCCTACGATAAAGTTAATCTGCGAGCAATTTAAAAAGACCATTTCTAGCCAACCTCTTTTATATCAACAAAAAATGAAAACTTTCAAATAGACAAAAAAAAACGTTTAAACCCTTTCATCTATTAGAACGAGTATCTTTTATGTAGTTTTAAGTATTTGAAAATAAACAACGTTAAAAGATTAATATAGGCCTATAGTCTAGTATACAAAGATAAGGCTTTATTCCTTTAGTTCAGAACTGGTATGTGAGCTAGGGATCAAAACATTTGTTTGTTTCTAATTTTCACTTTAACCCTTACAGTCTCGGGCGCGTATATTGCGGAACTGAAGGCAGCATAGATAGAAGTAGGTCGGTACAGGAAGGGTTAACCCATAATGACTGTTTATTACTATAGACTCGGCCGATGATATCAAAGGAATTCATTTTTTATGGATTAAAGGAAGACTGAACAAAGTATGTAGTATCATTCATAAAAAAAAAAGTTGATATTCCTTATTGGCAGTGGCGTAACTAGAGAGGGGGGTTAAGTACGGTGCCCGTCGGAGCAACAAAAGCATAGGGCCGGTGAAGCAGCGTTTACCAGTTTCTGTTGCTACGGCATACTAGGGGATGTGTGGCCAGCCCAATGCCAAGCCGCCTTTACTTTACCCCAAATTAAGTCAGGTACCCATCAGAGCTGGGTAGACTCAGGGAAACGCCTCCAGACCCGGGAACAAATACTAGCCATCGCCAGGATTCGAACCCAAAACTTTCGGAACACCAGTCGAACGCGCTCGGCCAGCGTGCCCCATCCAGTCCTGGGACACAATCCTTAATTTTATATCAGGATTCGAACCCGATCCTTCAAAGTGTCCGCTCGTGGATCAATTCGGTCCGACTGGATACTGCTATATGAATGAGTGAAACCCAATTTTACTAGCTTCAATATAGCTTCTACAAAGAAACCTGTCAGTTAAAAAAAAAACTCTAATCTAGTTGTTTTTCCTCATCCCACACAATACACACAATTCTGTTACCATAGTAATTTATAGAAGCGTTATTGTCAATACAACAACGTGAGGTCTATTGATCCTGGATTATAGTTGTCAATGTTTCATTGTTCGCATTTTTGCAACATGGAGCATCATATCATATAAAATTCCCCTTTTGAACTCTTGCTTTAGACATTGATAGACGAGTTGTCTTTTCTTTGTCTGTGTGTGTGTATGTTTTTGTGTGTGTGTGTGTGAATAGCAATTTTCAAAAAGGAGTGAGCAATGGAGGTAAATAGAGCCGCATCATGAATAATTTACCTTTTGGGTTTAAAAAAACAACAACAATCAACCTCACTGACCCAGATATACGATAGAGTCACTTGCCTTGCTATAATTCTTCAGCCTCATTAACATACTGTTTAGAGGCAGACGACAACAAAAGACAGCCACACAGACACACACGCTTTATCGCGCCACCTTATAGACTCCTGTGTGTAAAAAGTACGTTTTATAAACTCCTGGCTGTTTCTAAAAGTCAGTAAATTGTAAAACTGAGCTAAATCCGAGAGCTAAAAGAAATGTAATAGTTACAGCACGAGGCGCGATATGGAATATAGAGCAAGCAAACAACAATTATATAATTAGTAGTTCAAAGATGGCCGACATGTCGTCTGTTGCCCACTCCATCGCGTTTAGACTTCGTGTGCAGTGCTCCCTCTAAGCTGTGCCCGTGTGTGCACACACAACTCACCGAGTGCACACACACACACATTTTAACCGAGTGCTTAAACGTATTTTGTCGGCGATTTTACCGGTCACCCGATATCTCGCTTGGTCTGCCGATGACGGCTGCTGGCAACACCAAGTTACCATCAGAGAATTCTACGGGATACATAACCTTGACCTAGATTTTAAAATGTTGATGTTCACTTCTGATGGTGCCTCTGTGACACTAGGCAGATCAAATGGCGTTGCATCACAGTTGAAGAAGGACGTTCAGCACTTAGTGCGGTAGAATTGTGTTGGATGGCATGAAGATTTTGAGATTTCTGATTCATGGAAGGAAGTCAACTTGATGATACAAGTTGTAAATTTTAAAGTAAAGTACCAGTCGAACGAAATTGATCCATAGGTCCGGTGAAGCAGCGTTAATCAGTTTTTGTAACCGCAGCATACTATGCGAAACAAGTTGAAATTGTCACAAATTATTTGTCGACCTTTCATAAAAATGTCACAGTTTAAAGAATTTGCAGTTTCTTCCGAGTGTGACTCAGTTAATTGTATACATTTGATTGAAGTTAATTGTTTATCTAGACATCTTATACTTTATTCATTCGAAATATTTGTGATTTAGTCAAATGCTTTCATAATTACAGTGATGATCGTATTTCAAAGTACTGTCTAAAAAAAGCTAAATAATCAGAAATTCCACATAACAATTCAAGTTTTGACTGGTGTGTTATCTAAACTAGCTTCCTTAACAGTCGCATTAAAAAAAAAACGACACTTATGGAAGCATATCAACTTGCATGAGGTAAATTGAACAGATTGTGATTGCAGTACTTGAATGACACAGTGAAATAAAGTAATATTAACAAAAACCTCTAAACAAACTTTCTGGAGAAGTTTTAGAAAATACTAACTCCATATTATCTTTTAGTGTTAGCGTTTGGGTGAAAGAATTCTAAAAAAAAAATGAAATTCACTAATGATTTGCTTTTAACTTGACTGCTGTGGCACAATGCAATTAATAGTTTCTGTTATTATTTTATTTTGTAGTAGGGTTCTGATTTGATTCTCTTATGTGTCGTGTTTTATAGCCATTTAAAATAATAATCACACAGAATATATCTTCAAGCTTCAACTCTGTCTGCCGCTTAGAACAAGGGCAAGCACTCTCTAATTAAACTGCTTTCTTAAAACAAGAAACTGACATCTATAATATATACCATACATATTTATACCAGCATTGATTCGCAATTTAAAATAAAAGTAAAAATGAAATGTACACAAAGGAGTCCATACGCGAATGGATTTTTACAGTTTGTTATTTATTTATTTGTATTGTTAATCAATTTAAGCCACCTGACTTAACACCAAAAGCAATAATTATTATGATTTTGGAATTGCACACACCACTGACATCAGTTCACCTTATTCAAAGTACAAACAAGTGTAGGAAATAGTTTTTTCTTCAGCAGTACAAGGACTTTCAAGTTCTGAGTCTCAGAGAAAGAAAAACAGAAGCAAGCGGATAAACAGATTTCAAAGATATGTTAACCCTTACAGTCCCAGGCGCGTATATAGCGGAACTGAAAGCAGCATAGATAGAAGTAGGTCGGTACGGGAAGGGTTAACTTGAAAATCTCAGAAAGCACAATTTACAGATTTAGCGAAATTGATGGATATTGGTGAACATTTGTAACATAGTTTATAGATCACACATTGACAATTTATGACAATTCGAAGCCTTTATCTAACTGTAGATTAAAACAATTAACATTTTTTATCTTTACATTTTCCTTGCCTTGGTATTTCCTTACAGTCCATAAACTTTATGTGTTTTTTTTTTCTTTTTTTTTTTTTTTAGAAACATTTTTGTTTACAAAAAGCGAGTCTAGTCCTAACTACCTTATTTGGGGGGGGGGGGGGGGGGGGGGGTAACAAAAATAACAAGGTTGTACTTTGTCTCTTGGCAGGCTTTAAGGGTCAAGAAACCAGTGGGACGCAGCCGACTTTAAATGCTTCAACTCTGAAATGTCATTCCGAGGTGTAAAGTTGCCAAGTGTGGCTTGTTTTTCTCATAATGAATGACATACAAGTCTTGGAGACCGTGGTTTCTTCTTCTTTCTCCTTTATATTAAAAAAGAGGAAAAACGAACTCGTTTATCTATCTTATCTGAGACCATGACGAGGGCTCAATATATTTGTAAACACCCGAGGGCTAGTGGTATGCTAATGTATGTATGTGAAAAGAAGAGAGATACTAGGGTTGGTTTCTTTAAGGCTATTTATTTTCATACAGAAAAAAAGGGGGCTTAATGAGATCAACATTATCTTTTAAAAGGGGGGAGATAAGAAGTTTCATTAAAGAAGTGAAATGAATAAATGTGGGTGAGTTACGCCCCCTTGAGCCCTTTCTCCAGCACCCCTTTCTTTTATTAAGAAGTGAGATAGAACCTACATGGGATTATGGAGAAAGGTTTACGTGTCGAAATGTTTTGGTTATTGATGTGGTAAAGTTACTGTTGACGGGGAGGTGGCCTATACATTCGGTATAGGGCCGACATTGACGTAAGTACAGGCGGGCCTAAGGCCCGAGAGATACAGAGAGAATGACGGGCATACAAAGAGATTGGCAATAACTGGATAAATGGATAGTCAGCTTTATTTGATAGATAAAAAAATAGATATAAAGGCAGTTACTGGTTTTCCTGGTTTGTCCAGGCAACCCATTCCGGGCTCGGACGCCACTTGGGAAGAAAGAGTAGGCCTACATGTATGTATTTCTTCTCGCATAAGGGATAAGGAAACTGTTTTTGTCCTTACGTTATTCGGGGCATTGCAACAGGTTGTTATTAGGTTGTATTTCTAAATTAGTTTCACGCCTTATGCATTATTACTACTTTACTCTTTAGTGATTGAACTCATGGTGTTACATATGACAATGACTGTCAAATTGGTCGACACGGCATTTCGGGGGTGCTTCACTGGGGAGCCACGGCGTCTTAACGGATGGAAATGAGAGGGAGAGGGGCGCAGTGCAAGATTGCAAAAGGTTTTCACTATTAATTAACTCGTTTTACGATTCAACGAGGTAAGATGCGACCACTCGACTTAGAAAAATGTGAATTGGAGGGGGGAAAAATGGCTTCGCAAAGTGTGCGGAAAAAAGTTTTGGGAAGCATTGGCCTATTAATATAGTTTTTTTTTATAGTTAAACATTTGTGTCTTTTTGTAAAAAAAAATACAGGCTAGGGCTACTTATTCTGTATGATTTGTATTCTGTGGGCGTTACTCTGTGAGCCTTATTGCACCACAGCCACGTCCCAGACCTTAACCGCGTTGCCCATAGAAACCGCTATAACCCGTATATCGAAGTCAATAAACTTACTCTCTACGCTAATCTTAACCCAAACCTTTACTTTAGAGAATAATAGGAAGCCTAACGAGCCGTATGTCTTGAAGAAGAAAAAAAAAACAACATTGGTGGCAGCGGCTTACCCATAACCCTAGTACAATAGACTTAGGTCCAGCGTAAGATTAGCCGTGTACACAACTTCAGGGCGCCACTGTGGATGAAGCGGGGGCTGGAGGAGGGAAGGCGCAGGTAAAAATTTGACGCTACTTGTGTACTAATGTTATACATTATGTAACATTTTTAAGTGACCGTTTACGTGGCGTTACCATTTTGTACGTCTTTCTATTGGCCATTTTTTTAAAATTAATCCGCAAGACCTGAGAGAGAGAAAGAAGGAGAAAGACAGAAAGAGAGACAGAGAAAAAGAGAGAGAGATTGAGAGAGAAAAAAAGAGAGAGTTCATGTAAGTGTAATGGGGTAGTTTGAGCAAAATTCCTTCATTTACCCCACACAACTTTAAAGCTGACAGCTTCTAATCATTGAAGATGTTAAAGTTATTTATTACAATATTACAGATTTTTAAATTACAAATGTTATAATTTCAGATTTTTAAATAAAAATGTTTTAATAAAAAAAAAAGTAATGCATTAATATATACCGACTTAAAAGAAAAAGGTTAAAAAAAAACGTCTAAAATCACAGTATCTAAACATAGAGATTTACAAAATACTTATTTACTACAAAATATTTGTTAAAGGTTATAAAATTACAGCCTTTTTACATTAGAAACATTAAAGCTATTTAAATGATAGATTTTGTTTTTAATTTCAGATTCAAAAATTACATATTCTAAAATTTACAAATTTATATGACGTTAGTTCTAAGCCTTAACAATCATAAATTTAGATAGTTTTGGCTCTGTAGGCTACCAAAGATTTACAAATTTAGATAGCGCTGCTTGTTTGCTAAAGATATAGATTTTTGTATAACTAAAGTTGACTTATAAAATTAATGAACAAACCTAGTCGGTAACAATGGGAAATAAAGTATCCCGTCGGGCCAATTTTATCCTGGGGCCGATGAAGCATTTTCAGTGGCCATCAGAGCTGGGTATAATTAGCACACTTTTGAGTCAAGAAAAAAAAATTCACCAGGATTCGAACCCAGAACCTTCGGTACGCCAGTCGAACGCGCTGCCGAAAGGAATGTTGTAACTGTGCATGTTTTCCCATTTCCTTATAGTCATTTTCCTCATTGCAAATCAATATTTGTGATTATGCTTGATGTGTGTATTTCAAGTACATAACTTTGAATTCACTAATAGTTTAGATTACTCTTAGAGCTCTTTGTGAGGCCGGCAGGTCCTGTAGATAGTTCACCAGGCTGTCAACAAAACAGCCCTTCTAGCCCTGCCAGCCGACCAATCCCTGCCGCCCTGCAATGAGTTTTTCTTCCTAGTGGACGTAATAATCTTCTATTTAGAATCTAGAAGGAACGTCTGTAAAACTTATATGTCAATTCTTTCTATGGTGAAAATCCACGAAGCGAGTCAAATAACACCACCAAAAAAACAACACCAACAACGTGGAAAGACGAAGGACTATACATGTCACTCTAGTTTGGAGTAAGTCTAGTTCAGTAAAAGACTAGTTCGGTGTACGTCTAGATCAGTATAAGTCTCCCTGGATTAAATTATCCAGTGGATTGTGTTCACTTCTGGATAAATTACGTGAGAGATCTTTTGGTTGTTGTTTTCTCTTCAGTTCTTAATAAACTTTGAGGGACAAAAAGGTGAAGTGGTAACCTGAGTCTCACCATAAGAAAAACGTCCCTTCCTGCCCTCCCCACACACATACACCCCAATCCCCTGAACGTCTGCCGGAGACAGTCCTAAAAACCAGGGGTGAGGTACGAAGGTGGGAAAATGTCAGATCCTGTTACCCCACAAGTGTCTCTCGCCGAACAGTAAAATGTGGCGGGGGGGGGGGGGGGCCCATCGGGGGACCGCAACAATGGGAAGAGAGGAGGGCGCCGGGATGGCAAAGGGTTGATTTATGATTATTTTTCGTATCTTCCCAGACATTGTCTGCTCCCCTCTTAAACGTCCTGGCCTGGTCCATCAGGCAGACATGTCTTCATTACGAGACATCAGCGGGCATTAAAATATTTACTAGTGTATCCATTTCTTCATTCTTTTTTTTTCTTTTCTTTTTCTAATTCTTTTTAAAATATTTTTCTTCTAATCTTACTCTTTTCATTATATTTCATTATTTCTATTTATCTATTTATTAACTTTTTTTTTTCTAATTGTACTATTTTTCTTTATCTATTTTTAACAAAATTGATCTAAGTGTAATCTCTATGATTATCTAACTAATTGAATTCTTTCTCTTTATTTAATCTTATTTTTACTGTTTTCATTATTTACATTAATCTATTTATTTATTCTTCCTGTTTATCTATTTTATTATTTCGGTTTTATTATTCCACGTAGTCTCAATTTCAATATACTATCATTTATCTATTTATTTATCATCTTATCTTATCTTATATATTACAGACGCTCTATCTATTAACTATATCTATTTTATATCTATCATCTATCTATATATATATTATCTGTCTATCAACTATCTATCTATCAACTACACAAGACATCAAACTGTTTTAAAACGTCTGTATATCTACCCATATTTGTTATATTATATCTTTTAACCTATAACCTTTGACCTAAATCCACCCCAACGCATTCTGTTCTATATCCCCACCAGGCACGATACCGAGATGTGAAGCTGAGGGTGACATCATCGTCGTCCCAGGGATTACCAACAGCAGGTGTACCTGTAAGTGCATGGTGAGTACACTGTGAGTTCACTGTGAGTACGCTGTGAGTACACTATGAGTACACTGTGAGTACACTGTGAGTACACTGTGAGTACACTATGAGTACACTATGAGTACACTATGAGTACACTGTGAGTACACTGTGATTACACTATGAGTACACTGTGAGTACACTGTGAGTACACTGTGAGTACACTATGAGTACACTGTTAGTACACTGTTAGTACACTGTGAGTACACTATGAGTACACTGTGAGTGCACTGTGAGTACACTGTGAGTACACTGTGAGTACACTGTGAGTACACTGTGAGTTCACTGTGAGTACACTGTGAGTACACTGTGAGTTCACTGTGAGTACACTGTGAGTACACTGTGAGTACACTGTGAGTACACTGTGAGTACACTGTGTGTACACTGTGTGTACACTGTGAGTACACTGTGAGTACACTGTGAGTACACTGTGAGTTCACTGTGAGTACACTGTGAGTACACTGTGAGTACACTGTGAGTACACTGTGAGTACACTGTGAGTACACTATGAGTACACTATGAGTACACTATGAGTACACTGTGAGTACACTATGAGTACACTGTGAGTACACTGTGAGTACACTGTGAGTACACTATGATTACACTATTAGTACAATGTGAGTAAACTGTGAGTACACTGTGAGTACACTATGAGTACACTGTGAGTACACTCTGACCTTTAGAGACTAGGTGAGCGATTGTTCTTTCATTCGAGCAATCAATCATATGAGGTGTTATTGATCGGTTGTTAGTACTAGTAAAATAATCCCGTCGGACCAAATGTATCATCGGACCGGTGAAGCAGCGTTCACCAGTTCACGTGGCCGTTGCATACAAAGGGTATTTTGTGGCCAGCACAATGCCCAGCTGCCTTTACTTTACATGTAGGCTACCCATCAGAGCTTGATTGAATGGTAAACAGATAAATAGAATAAAAGACAAATAGGCCTCTCATCTAAATCACAAACAAAACAAACATACACTATAAATTACCCCCCCCCCCCCCTTTTCCTCCCCACCTAAAGGCATTCCACAACAATGGAACCTTACGTCACGCTTAAAAAGCGCCTCTGATACCACGTGGCCTTCCAGACTTTTTCATTTCAGCTTATATAAAAGTAATGAAAATTAAAGATGGTCGTAAAAAGAGGGCGGCGTACCTGGGGCTAATCCATCAATTTTTTTGTATATTATATTAATATCTCTTGTTTTAGTATCTGAACGATGCTTTGGGCCTCGAACGAGTCTCTAAGCGTCGACAAGGGGTTGGGGGAGAGGGGAGGGGCACTAATCTTTTTTTTTTTTTGTTGTTTCTTTACCGTCGGCACGGGTGCCCCTATCGCTCCCCACCCCCTCTCCGTGCAGGTTCTTTTCAACTGTCAGCGGTAATAAGGAAGGGGGGGGTAATAGAGGGGGGGTAATTGGGGCTCTCCAGGTTGATACTTAGAGTCGTGGTGGCCACATAAATACATTAGCTCCCCCATCTCCGCCCCCATGGGAGAAGGGGGAGGGGGGTTGGGACTAAGAAGCCGTGGTGAGGGGGGGGGTCCACATTGTCTCCGGCATTAGCTGTTTGCGGGTAAACACACTGGACTAGCCAGATTAAGCTGTAACCAACTCGGAAGGAGGGGGGGGGGGTCGGGGGGCGCGAGCATAGAGCGGTGGGGGGAGGAGGGAGGGAGAGGATGGTCCAGAAATCATAAAGCTGGTCTCTCCCTCTCTCTCTCTTAAACGCGGTACGTCGCGTCAAATGTCATTTAGGGGAGGCGAACACGCCTGTAGGTGGCGCCACTGGGCGACCCGGTCTTTGTCCCCCCCCCCCCCTCTCTCTCTCTCTTTCCCTTTTCTTCTCTCTTTTTCTTCTTCTATCATTTAAATAACCCACAGGCAGTTTCAATCCAAGGGACACTATTCTATAAAATTAACGTAGAGTTTATGTGAATCGTCTCCCCTTTCCGTCTCTTTTTTTTTCCGTGCCATTGTATACTCGCGACAACTCTGCAGCTAAGGGAAATAACTCAAATATTTGAAACAACGCAACGAATGGAATTTTCGGTTTAAGGTTTTCTTTCTTTTTACGACAAAGAATAATAAATAACTATAAAAGAATAATAAATAACTATCTAAGAATAATAAATAACTATCAAACAATAATACATAACTATTAAAGAATAATAAATAACTATCTAAGAATAATAAATAACTATCAAACAATAATACATAACTATTAAATAATAATAAATAACTATCTAAGAATAATAAATAACTATCAAACAATAATACATAACTATTAAAGAATAATAAATAACTATCTAAGAATAATAAATAACTATCAAACAATAATACATAACTATTAAAGAATAATAAATAACTATCAAAGAATAATAAAAAACTATCAAACAATAATACATAACTATCAAAGAATAATAAATAACTATCAAAGAATAATAAATAACTATCAAACAATAATACATAACTATCAAAGAATAATACATAACTATCAAAGAATAATAAATAACTATCAAAGAATAATACATAACTATCAAAGAATAATAAATAACTATCAAAGAATAATAAATAACTATCAAAGAATAATAAATAACTATCAAACAATAATACATAACTATCAAAGAATAATACATAACTATCAAAGAATAATAAATAACTATCAAAGAATAATAAATAACTATCAAAGAATAATAAATAACTATCAAAGAATAATAAATAACTATCAAAGAATAATAAATAACTATCAAAGAATAATAAATAACTATCAAAGAATAATAAATATAACTAAGAATAATAAATAACTATCGCCATTTTTTTTTTACTCTTAGTTTAATCACTATAAAAACGCTTCACTGATATAGGTTAGTGATTCGTTAAAGCTGTTTTTATCAGGGTCTCTAAAAAATAGTTAAATATAAACATTACAATTAAGACCAGTCAATAAATCAATCAGTAAATCAGTCTATCTATGTATCTATAAATCTATCTATGTAATTATGCATCTATAAATCTATCTATGTAACTATGCATCTATAAATCTATCTATGTAACTATGCATCTATAAATCTATCTATGTAACTATGCATCTATAAATATATCTATGTAACTATGCATCTATAAATCTATCTATGTAACTATGCATCTATAAATCTATCTATGTAACTATGCATCTATAAATCTATCTATGTTTTGTAGGCCTACTGTTTTGTTGCTTTTATTTTCAATCAGCTCTACCTGATATATATATAGATATGTATCTTATCTATTGTATCTAGTCCTATCTATGTAAGTAAGTAAAGAATTATTTTTTGTATTATTATTATTGTTCAATATATTATTTACCAATTCTATAATTTTCTTGTTATGTCTTGACTATGTGGCAAATAAATATTGTTCATTGTCGGAACAAATTCAGAGCCATAGGGGGCCGGTGAGCCAGCATTCACCAGTCTCTGTGGCCACGGCATGCTAGGGGCATTGTGTGTCCAGCACAAGTCAGATAGGCCTACCCATCAGAGCTGGATAGACTTCAGACTCCAGACCCGATCCTAGCCTTCACTAGTCAATACGCGCTGCCACTCGGTAGCCATGCCCCCTGTATAAGTTGAGATTTATTTTGGGGGCTCATTTTTGGTCTTCGATCCCTCTATTCTGGTCTAGCGGACAATTTGAATGATCGGGGTTCGAATCCAGATGTAAAATTAAGGATTGTTTCCTCAGGACTGGATGGGGCACGCTGGCCGAGCGCGTTTGACTGGTGTTCCGAAAGTTCTGGGTTCGAATCCTGGTGGTGGTTAGTATTTGTTCCCGGATCTGGATGTTGTCTCTGAGTCTACACAGCTCTGATGGGTACCTGACCTTAGTTGGGTAAAGTAAAGGTGGCTATGCATTGTGCTGGCCACACAATCACCTAGTATGCCGTGGTCACAGAAACTGGTGAACGCTGCTTCACCCGCCGTATGATCATCACGATCCGACGGGTACTTTTCTTACTCCCAGGACTGGAGAGTGTCCCTAAGAATTTCAAAAAAAAATCTGTGGATATCAGGTTGCTGTGCTTTGTGCTGGCCACAGAAGCTACTTATAGTTTACATTAGAAATGAGAAATACAGCTACTTTAATGTCATACATTGAAAATGAATTGATTTAAAACAAAAAAAAAACGATTTGTGTTCCCATTTTCATTCCCCCAGTGGCATTATGAAATGTAATGGGTTACCTGAACCAGTGTGTAAAAAAAACAACAACAACTTATCATCATTTAAAACTCTTATCAAAATGCATGACATCCTACCCCCACAAGACGCTTTCGCCCTCCCCTTACACCTCCTCCCCCATAAGACGCTTTATGAGGATTTGACTTTTATTGCATCAACTGTCGTTGATTTTGTTCACAATTCTATTTCTCTCTTGTTGTATTTTTGTTTCCAGGGCAACGAGGTCGTCTGTGATTCCGAGAAATGCCGGCGCCCCACCACGCCACCGAAGCAGCCCTCCGTGTGTGATACAAAGATGTGCCGGGACGTGGAGGGCTGTAGGGTAATCCTGTTTCCCCCAGGGCCGTGCTGCCGGGAATGCAAAGGTAGTAGCAGTCTCGTTGCCATGACTACCTGACCGAAATAAAAAAATGGACAAGGGACAGTGGTATGAATGACGCACCGAAATATGGCTGAACATGTTTGCTTATCGACAGACATACCCAATCATACATTCCCAAATACGGGCAGACATGGTTACACCCATATAATAGTGGAATCACTGTAAATTTGGCAAGGGTAAATTCGGCAACGGTAATTTCGGCAAAACCATCAAGACGGTAATTTTGGCAACGGTAAATTCGGCAAATTTACCGTTGTCGAATTTACCCGTGCCGAACTTACCGAGCACCATAATATGGGCAAATATAGGCAGGCATACCCAAATATGGGTATAGATTTACAAATACCGGCAAGACAATCCCAAAATGTTGGCAGACATACCACCCATGTTGGAACGGCTATGGTACCTACCAATGAATGAAGTGAGAACCATGGAAAGGTGTTGTTTTAAGACAGCAGTGAGAGCTTTAGTAGTCTTGGCACTTGGCACCCAAAGGAACAAGACGCTACAACAACAACTACAAAAAAAGAATGATTGAAAAATTAATTCAAATGAGCACATGTTGAATGCAGGGTGTGCACGTAGCGACAACGTGTAATCCCATACTGACCTGTTCAGATCAAAACTAAAATACAATTGATCAATCCTACACTACCGCCTGCAAACAATAGATTTAAACTTTTTGATACCTTATGTTGATCATATCCCACAGGATGCCGCTATCAAAGGAAACAGTACGAAAGCGGAGACACCTGGAGAGATTCTAAGGACCCCTGTAAACAATTATCTTGTCAGGTAATACAACTTTAAGTGTAAAGTCGATATTTACGCATGCCTTAGTAAGAAAGTAAAATAGCCTATCCCGTCAGACCGAATTGATCCATAGGACTGGTGATGCAGCGTTCGCCAGTTTCCGTGGCCAGCACTATGCACAGCTGCCTTTAATTTACCCCAACAAAGTTCAGGTAGGCCTACCCATCAGTGCTGGGTTGACTCAGGGACACCCTCCAGCACACCCGAGAAAAAATCCTAGCCTGCACCAGGATTTGAATCAGGACCTTCGCTACGCCAGCCAAGCGCGCTGCCGCTCGGCCACCGCTCCTCACGCATGCCTTAAATTTAAATTAATTCTTCTTCCTTTCGAGAACGCATTGCTAGTTGTTTGTTTGTTGCTGTTTTTGTTGTTATTACTTACTTACTGCCCAAATAGCCGTTGGCGCATAGGACAACAACAAAGTCTTTGCGCGCCGCCTATTCTATTCAGAATAGTATTGCTTCCTCCGCTTATCATTGCACTTTGAATAGCATTTTTACCTGGTTGGAACTTGCTGATTTTCAGTTGCAATCGATAACGTTATGCAATTTTTTAAAATAAGATTTTATTCTCTTTATAAGGCTTGTTGATCCACTTACCGACATCCTATCGCGCTGAAACTTGGCACATAAGAATCGTTGGGGACGACAATATTATTCTATGTAGGCGTATCATACTTTCAGCCCTACCTCAAATCTACCAAAAGTTATTGTCCCGTCATTTTGTTTTTTAAAGTTGAACTGTGAAGAAAAAAGTTAGGGACTAAATTTAAAAGTTTGACACACACAAAAAGCGCAAACGAAAAAAAAGTGCTAATAAAGGATTTATACGAAAGGTTTATTTTTAGGGATTGTGGAATTTATATTCGATAAATGTGAATCTACACTTTTTCTTTCCTGCACCACCTCCCCCCCCCCCAATCTCTATCAAAATAGTACTATTCCTAGGGGGCGCCAATGATTATGATGACCAGAAGACTGTCGTTTGGTCGTTTAGACCTTCACATAACTTTGAACGCAAAAAGAGGAAGAAACAACTTTATGTACATTTTAACGTTCCGTTGGAAAAAAAAATAATAAAAAAAATGGCTCCAACATGTTATACTCTTTTTATTAATAATTTAATGAGATATGTTTGTGACGCCCTTTCATTACTCCACCACCCTCTTTAACTCTATGTACTCCTTACCCCCCCCCCCCCCCACATACACACAGCCCGGGTCGTGTCTGCTTGGTGTAATAAATGTTTAAATATCAAAGAAACTTCACCCACCCGCTCACACCCTCCCACCATACCTACACCCAACATCCAATATTTTGGGATTCGCGGGGGGTGTGAGGTGGGGGTGTAAATGGTCATAATATAACTCAATGGGACCTTAACGCGTCAGGCCAGCGCCGCGGAGACTCGCATCGAGCCGCGACTATGTCTCTCTCTCTCTCTCCATTGTCGCTGCTCCACGCCCCCCTTCCCTTCTGCATGCGGCTCGGTGCACAATAAAGAGAGAGAGAGAGAGTAACCGAGAGAGGGACGTAGAGAAACAGGGACTGATATAGAGAGGGCCCGACAGAGGGACCGATATCGAGACCGAGACAGAGAGAGAGGGGACGAGAAAAAGAGGGACCGTGAGAAAGAAGGACCGTGAAAAAGAGGGACTGTGAGAAAGAGGGACAGTGAGAGAAAGGGGTCGAGAAAAAGAGGGACCGTGAGAAAGGGACCGTGAAAAAGAGGGACCGTGACTAAGTGGGGCCGTGAGAAAGAGGGACGTAGAGAAAGAGGGACTGTGGGAAAAAAGAGTCGAAAAAAAGAGGGACCGTGAGAAAGAGGGACTGTGAGAAAGAGGGACTGTGAGAAAAAGGGTCGAGAAAAAGAGGGACCGTGAAAAAGAGGGACTGTGAGAAAGAGGGACTGTGAGAAAAAGGGTCGAGAAAAAGAGGGACTGTAAAAAAGAGGGACTGTGAGAAAGATAACCGTGACAAAGAGGGACCATGAAAAAGAGGGACCGTGACAAAGAGGGACCGTGAGAAAGAGGGACTGTGAGAAAAAAGGGTCGAGAAAAAGAGGGATCGTGAGAAAGAGGGACTGTGAGAAAGAGGGACTGTGAGAAAAAAGGGTCGAGAAAAAGAGGGATCGTGAGAAATAGGGACTGTGAGAAAGAGGGACTGTGAGAAAAAAGGGTCGAGAAAAAGAGGGATCGTGAGAAAGAGGGACTGTGAGAAAGAGGGACTGTGAGAAAAAAGGGTCGAGAAAAAGAGGGATCGTGAGAAAGAGGGACTGTGAGAAAGAGGGACTGTGAGAAAAAAGGGTCGAGAAAAAGAGGGATCGTGAGAAAGAGGGACTGTGAGAAAAAAGGGTCGAGAAAAAGAGGGATCGTGAGAAAGAGGGACTGTGAGAAAGAGGGACTGTGAGAAAAAAGGGTCGAGAAAAAGAGGGATCGTGAGAAAGAGGGACTGTGAGAAAGAGGGACTGTGAGAAAAAAGGGTCGAGAAAAAGAGGGATCGTGAGAAAGAGGGACTGTGAGAAAGAGGGACTGTGAGAAAGAGGGGCCGTGAGAAAGAGGGACTGTGAGAAAGAGGGACTGTGAGAAAGAGGGACTGTGAGAAAGAGGGGCCGTGAGAAAGAGGGACTGTGAGAAAGAGGGACTGTGAGAAAGAGGGACTGTGAGAAAAAAGGGTCGAGAAAAAGAGGGATCGTGAGAAAGAGGGACTGTGAGAAAGAAAAGGTCCAAGAAACGTAACGAAAAAAGGACCAATCAGCAGCGTCCGTGGCCACGGCCAGCAAAAGGAATATGTGGCCAGCCCAATGCATAACAACATCTACTTTCCCCAAATTAAAAACGTTAGTAACTAACCACAGTTGGCTAGACTGAAGTACACCTGACACACACACGTGTGTTCAACCTGGGTTCGAACTCGGGGCCTTCAGGACGGCCTAGCCGTTCTGGTCTTTCTGGTATTTTATTTTTTTCAGAAAAACGCCCCTACTCATTGCTTACAGAAAAGGGGGGGGGGGGGAGAAAGGAGTGTGAGTACTGTGTGAGACAGGGAGAGAGAGGGGGGGGGGGGAGTCAGAGTGGGAGACAGAGACATGGGTAGAGTATAAAACATAATAATATGTGAAATATTGCAATACAGCAGTAAGCAAATAAACAACCCTACAGTCCGCAAATATTTTATTTCAATGTATGGGCCGTCCATAAAGGACGTCACGCACCTAGGGAAGGGATGGGGCGGTCAAAGATTTGAGAATACTGTATAGAAAAGAAGGTCAAATGTGAACTACACATTAACTTATTATATTAATATAATATATTACTGTTCGGTATTTGTGTTTGTTTTTTTCCTTTTAATATTATTATTGTTTGTTTAATATTATCAACAAGAAATCAGAAGCTTGACAGCAACAACTCCAAGGCCTACCGTATGCATGTTCCAGGGCCAGGTTACCGTAAACAAGAAAAAATAATAATTACTAAATACCGAAAGAAACGTTCTCACTACATTTTTATTGTAATATTGTTTGTCATTTTTTCTTTCTCTTTAAAAAACAAACAAACATTGTAATCATTTGTTTCTCCATAGACTATAATATACATGGACCGCTTGCTTTAGTATTTCTGCTATATGATGACTTGAAACACTGATTTTCGGAATTCCTGATTCTAAATAAAGTAATTGCTATACAGGAAATAAAGTTATTGATATACAAGTTCCGTTGAATTTAATCGCTATGATTTTCTCAATGAAAAATTAAAATCGAAAGTTGTACAGAGTGGAAACATTTATAGATCAGTGTTGTGTGCGTACGGAAAAAGAACATAAGCTCTAAAACTAGACCAGGCGGTACATCTTATTATAGTCAATGATAAAAAGAATTAATAGGCCTACAAGTATTCATTTAAAGTCGAAAAAAAATGCGATTGAATAAAACGGAACTTGTATGACAATTACTTCATTTAGAATCGGGAATTGCAAAAAAAAGAAGATAATAGTATAAATAACTAAAGCTAGCGGTCCATGTATATTATAGTCTATGGTTTCTCTGTCATTTTGATGGGCGTAACTCCTAGTATATATATATTATAATTAATGAATAAATTAACCTTTATAAAACTGTTCTTCGCTTTAAAATAATCATGAACAGATTTAAAGTGGGTTTGATTTGTTTCGTTCTTGTGGTCCACGGAAGTTCTACAGAGTTCCAGAGCACGATCGGTGAATTGTTGTTTCTGGGGGTGGGTCAGAGTCAGTTTGACCATCACGCCCCCCCCCCCTCCTCATTCTTGTTGACTTCCATTAGGGGCGCCACCAGTCAAAGTTGAATAGTTTACTATTTTCTTTCTTTTTTTCACGGTGCGGGGGAGGGAGGGAGGGAGGATGAAAACTTTGGTAGGTAGGGCGCCCCCCCTCAAAGGCTGCAGTTCAACTCAGACCTTTTGTCTTTTAATCCGCCCCTGACTTCTTTTGGGGAGTGGGAGAGGGGGGGGCGGTTAGGGAAGAGGGGGCGCCGACAACTTGCAGATACCGCAGCACTTGACGCCCTCACGACTAGGAAGATGACGAAAGTGTGTGTGTGGCGGGGGGGGGGGGAGGGGTGAGATGTTGACAGACGGTGCACTATGACCTCCATATAACTATAACTACAGGGAAAGGGAGGGGGGGGGGGAGGGAAAGGGGAGAGAACTTAAAAAAAATCACCAAACAAGCAAAGAAAAATAAGGATAAATCCAACAATCAGGAAAAAGAAAGGACAAACTTAGAAAATTTGAAAAGAACTGCCGTACGCCGCCATGCGTCCTTGGTTCCTCCCCTCCAGACGACAGCGACTATTTGCACGGCTCCGCCAGTGTTTGGGTTGGTATACGTTATCAAAGCTTTATTCGCGGACTGGCGGTTCCGTACAGAGTTTTTGTGGTGGAGTCAGGGGCGGAATGGGAGGGAGGGAGGGAGTTGTGGGGGGGGGGGCCCTCGGGCGTTTGTATGTGTATGTGTGTGTATGTGTATGTGTGTGTTTTGTTTTGGTTCAGTCTAGGAGTTAAGACTACGGGATCAAAATAAAATGTAAAAAACTTTCTGAGAATGTGTTTTAAAGGATGGAAGGAGGGGAAAATGTGTGTGATTTGGAAAAAGGGGGGGGGGGTAGTAGCGAGACTATGAAGAGAGAAAAAAAAAAGATTTGTTTGCTCTCGTGAACTATCGGTAAACATAAGATTGTGGCTGGAAGACGAGACGAGAGAAAGAGGCGAAGGGGGGGGTGAATAGGAAGGGAGGAGGGGAGAACGGCGCCCCATCATTTTTTTTTTCATTGTAACGCCTAGTGCACAATTTAGTCCCAATGACTTATTCACTACCCCTCCCAGTCCAAGGAAGCTTGTTTCACCCAGACGTCGTCCAGAGTTCAAGACCCCACATCTAATCTTTTGTCCTAGTTCTAGTTCAACAATAATCTTCTCAGCAGATGTAATGATTCGTTAATATGATTCAGAATTTTGATCTATATAATTTTTTGTCATTAACCTTTTATCTAAATTTTATGAAGTAGGGGCCTACAGAATTTGGGCTTCGGCCACCTTTGTGATAATGGTGTGCCAAAGATGGATTTCAAATTCACTCATCGTGCCAACAGCCTGAAAAATCAACCGACACCGTAGAAGAGACTTGAATTGCTCTTTTGTGTAGGTCTTCAAAGTGCCATTAAGAATCGCGTGCCAAGTCTGGTATGCGTTCCGACCCTTGGATGCCATTGATGATGATGCTATTTTACGACATATCTTTATGAATGCTTTAAAAAATATTTTTGATTTAAGGATGTGCATTGGTCATGTTCTATATTCTGTATGTTCTATATTCTGTATGTTCTATATTCTGTATGTTCTATATTCTGTATGTTCTATATTCTGTATGTTCTATATTCTGTATGTTCTATATTCTGTATGCTCTATATTATAAATGTTACACATGTATATTCTGTATGTTCAATATTCTGTGGTTCAAATGGACAAGTCTTAATGAGGCGTGAACTTTTGAACCCGAATGTTCGTGAACTTCCTGTTCTATTTTTAAACTAATAACAAAAAAAAGCATGCTTTTGCTGGTGTTTGACAATTGATTTCAACCTCGACGGCTAGTTCTAGTCTTTTAGAATTATACAAAGGATACAATATTAGTTATGAGCAATCCGTTTTTAACATCAAAAGTGAACAGGCGATCATTCATACTCAAGTGTTAGTCACGTGACGTTAAATTTTTATTTGTTTACAAAATAAATGAGTCAAGAGTTGCGTTTTCTTGGTTATTGAAAAAAAATGCGTAAATTCATAAAAACGAATAACAAAAATTCTTTTGATATTTTAAAAAGGTGATTATTTCCTTCTGACTTTTACAATACATTGTTTTGCTTTGTAAACATCTATTGGAAATGAAATAAATTTTAATCCCCAACTGTTATGGCCCTTTAGGTTGATTATTATTACGACTCGTTAAATCGGATTCAATGAATATAGTTGTATCTTTATTAGAAGTCTCTAGATTCTGCTAATCTGTAGCCCAAGCTAGGGGTTCTTTGACTGACAGGTCTATGCAGCAATGTAGTTATATTCGTGATAATTATCTTCAACACATTTCTCAACAATGATAGATCAAACAACTCCAGTTGTTGAATAAACAATTTTATTTAAATTGTAGACTCAATATAAACGATCAATAAACTTTATCAACTGATGGCAAC
This sequence comes from Anisus vortex, assembly GCA_949126835.1. Taxonomy (NCBI): domain Eukaryota; kingdom Metazoa; phylum Mollusca; class Gastropoda; family Planorbidae; genus Anisus; species Anisus vortex. Next base: position 31,373,191 of record OX421506.1, read on the forward strand.
ATAAGTATCAATAACATGGCATTATATGTACAAGTATGAATATAGCGACTTCACTCGACAAACTTCTGAACTGAACTAACTTTAAGGAGGTCGGGACTTAACAAAGAAAACTATCATCGAAGATTCTACTGGGTCTTAATACGCATTTTAACCTCTTTCTCTATAATTACTACGATCCAGAATTATCCTTCAATTTCCACGGGATTTGAACGAATTATTTTTTTTAAACTGCCCTCAGGGCATAAAGGTCAAACCTTGGTCGCTTTGGACTCTGATACGCACTTGTTAAGAGGTCAATGCCTTACTACGTCATTCATTTATGACCGAGAATCGTAACACGACCACCCTTAAAAGTTTTATAATTATTTCTTTTACATTTGAAAAAATGTTAATTTTAAGGAATAATTATAAAAGAAAATATTCCGGGGAAAACAATACAGTTCAATTGGCGATCCCAATAATTCAATCGAACTGATAACAATAACATAATAATATATGCAATATAAATTCATCTTATCAAATGGCTTAACTATAGTCATTCAATCATTCAATTTTTAATTCAAAACAATGGACAATTAAATTGTTTATCTAAATCTTGTATACAAGAAAAATACATAATCATTCTTAATAGATATAATATAATACAAGTTAATAACTTCTATTACATGAACATTCCACGTTAATAAAAACTCTCTCGTCCATTTAATTATAAACTAATCTCTTTTACATTTGTAATCAAACAACAAAAGAAAAAATCACTTAATGTCTATGCAGACACGACTTATTTTTTTTCATAAGGAGAAAAAAAAAACCAACGTTCTGATAGAACACATGCTAGACCTGACCTAGTTACACGTTACAAAAATTATTGCTCGTGTAGACAGTATTTTTTTTTTTACATGCTGGTAGGCCGACTAACACATTAGACTTTAAACAATACTGTCTGTGTCAAAACCCAAAATGTAGGTCACTTCCGCACTCTCTCTCTCTAGTCCTTTTTTCCACCCTCTCATTCTCAATTGATTCTAACAATATTGACATCGCTATGCAAATTTCTACCTCATCACCGCTTTAGGTCAAAAAATTGCTACGCTCTTAAAAAGTTATCGTAACTAAATGAGCATTATTTAACAACCATTATCTCAATATGACATTCATTTATGTTATTTTGAGAACATTAAACATAGTCTGTTCACGAATTAAAATAGTTTATAGACAATTTCATTAAAAATATTTCAATCTTTCATTTTACCATGACCTTTCGACGTCATTATTTTCTTTTTAAAAGAGTTCACATTGAAACATTCTATCTTTCATGCAGACATGGATTTACTTGAAACAAATTTGGTTAATTTACTTAATTAACTATCAATCAAAGCAGATTATATTATCTTCATACAATCTTAGTACTAAATAGTAAGTAATTATTTTCTTTAGATTACATTAAAGACATTTCAAATACAATATTATTGAAGTAGAAAAGAGTTAAGCATAGGCTACTATTAATTTTTTTTTTCAGACAGAAATCAATGTAACAATTTATGTACAAAACAAACTGCTGGTTTGACTGGTGTGGTAAAACATTTCATTTCCAATCTTTTCAGTGGTGTACATTGCTCTTTTCCATTTTCCACAAAAGGTTTTATTCATAGGTTCTAGGTTCCTGTTACTTTCACAGTGTTCAGGTCTACCCAGTCTTTTGCTTGTCAAAACAATTCATTCAATCTATTTTAACTAATACAAAAAAAAATATAGATTAGTTTTACAATCTTGACATGAAATCCTTAATTAATAATACATTTGTTGAACATTGGTGTGTCAACATTATAAATTCTCAACCATGACATTCTCAACCATTCTGGTTTACAGTGTCAAGTCAGTGGCACATATCCTAAATTTATACAAAACAAGGATAAGTTTACATTAGTTTCACTTCTGGTCTGCTTTTCATGTAACAGTATCCTAAAAGTGAAAACATCATATATAATACATTTCTTGGAATTCTTGTTAGTCATAGTTCTGTCTTGCTGCAACTATTTTTACCCTACATTATCATACATTCAATGATAATATAACAAATGAATAAATTCACATAGAAGAAATTTGCATCCTGACTCAGTGCAATATTTCAACAACAGTACATGATAAAATATTTTCCATAGTACAATCATAAAACATTTCTCAATACTTTAGTGATAGAAAAATTCTCTTTTCTTAAAACCATTTACATCTTTTTCAATCAAATTATCCTCTCTGCCAAATGTTTCAATTATCATTTCCAGAGATTCTCAAACATATCTTATAATCAGTCCACATTTATAATGTCCTCTGATTTAGAAACCAATTCTGCGGATAAAACTGATCTTTTTCTCTTATAGCAATTATTTTAAATGCTCAACCTAACAAGTTTGTTTAGAAATATCACACTATAATGATATTTACTCTAACAATACTTTTACTCATTCCTTTTTCATCACAAGTAAGGGATTTAGTTTTAAAATAGTAAGTTTGGTAACTAACTATCAGTGAATTTGACATTCAATTCATCCTGTACTCCAGGCATAAATTTTACAAATAAGAGTAACAATGTTAACAACATCAAGCTTATTCCAATTGTTTTCAGAAGGTAAGGCTTTATCATTTTCAAATGATATAATATATTTGCCTTTCTTTCATCACACAACAATGGCATCTGCATGTGAGCAGTGTACAATTTTTTCCTAACAAACACAGTTATGTCAGACAAAAAATATATGTACTTATCTAGGTACTTGCTCAGCCCAAGGAGATCCAATTCGGTCTGCCATGCTTCTTGAAGTAGTTTGAGTGGTCCTCGGACAGTGGGTCCAAAGATTGGTCCATAGGCTCCTCGACTTTCCGGATAGGATTCAGTTGTCACCTCATGCTCCAGGCATAAGTTCTTTAGGACTGGATTGAAGAGTTCCGGGGCGAAGTTGGTCCCTCGATCTGTCGGTATGGATTGTGGTAACCCATAGCTTTTGGTAGTCTCGGTCCAGCTCTCCGCACTCGTTTCTTCAGTGATGCTCCTCCAATCTTCATCTGTACCGGCAACTGCAGGTTTGCATTGTTGTTTGTTTATGCTGTGGTCTATCTGTTCATGGACATCAGTAGTAGGATTTTCTTTCTCGTCGACAGCTTTCTCATGCAGCTGTAGCAACTCTGGGTCTACTTTCTGTTCATCAATCAATTCATTTTGCGATGACTTCTTTGATTGTTCATTTCCTTTCGGACAATCTTCAATCTTGGAGAAAATAGTAGTATCTAGTTCCACTTCTTCTTCCTCTATCTTCTCTCGTGGGAGAATTTCTTCTTTCTTTTTCTTTTCTTGTGAGAGAATTTCTTCTTTCTTTTTCTGTGGTGTCATACCATTTATGACATCACCTACAGGATAAAGTTCTTTTTCTTTTCCTGTCTCCACCATAGGACTAGGGTCTGGATTTTCCTTCACAATCAGTTCAGGTCTCACCCTCCCTTTCGCCAAATCATTTGCTAGGATAACGGATATGCCCTCAACAGGAAGTTTTGATATTACTCCAACTGTCACATATCCTGTCACCAAGCCAGATGATAGGTATATCCTATGTAGAGGTATTTCTTCTTTCCATTCAAAACCTCTCAATAGGACAGTCTGTCCTGTCAATGTATTCACATTCAATGGTAATACATCTTTAAGCAGCAGTGTTAATGATGCTCCTGTGTCTCGTAATATTTTTACGGACTTCAGTGGTCCTTCCTTTTGTAAGGCCACACAACCTTCACTAATGAACGGTTGAAAACTGCACAGGGTCTCTGTGTCAATTTTATTCTTCCCTTGACCATGACTTTCGGGTGTTGTTTCATCTTTCGATGACTTCAGACTCTTGTTCGAGTCAAAAATACTTTGGTCTACTTTTTCGTCTCTGTGGACTTGGACAATTAATCCAATAGTAGCCATTCTGTATTTATAATCAGGATATTTATCCTCATTATCTTCAGTTGTAGATTTCTCTACCTTCTGACTTTTGCTCTCAGGCAAATCCACCCTCAGTGTTTCTGGTTTAGAATAATCTTTCTTCGAATTCAGTTCGTTTGTATTTTCGCTTTCTTGTACATTCTGCATTGGTTTATGGCTTGCACACATGACCACTTTGTTAGGTCTTTTGTCTTTCCTTATACTCCAACAGTCTTCGATGCTATGTCCTGTTCTTTTACAAAAAGTACATTGGACGTTTTTGTAGACAGGTTTTTTATCAACATCATTTTGTTTCACAAAATGCTCTTTTTCACGATGTTGTTGTTGTGTGTTTTCTGCTGGCCGTTGTGACCGATTAAAATTCTTTCCACCAGCTGTCCTATGACACAATGTGTACTGTTCAGCTAAATCAGCAGCCTTATGTGGGTCAGTGATATCACGCTCGGATAAATACATTCTTATATCCGGCCTCACTTTGTTAATAAAATCCTCTAACAGAATGATATCTTTCATTTCTTTTAATGTGGAGATATTTCTGGATTTTATCCACTGATCCATTAACTTTTCTTCTGCTCTAAGGAAGTCTAAGTGTGTTTGGTAAGGGGACATTGTGTACTGACGGAACCTTTTCCGATAACTTTCCGGTATTTGGTTATAGGCTTTAAGTACAGTGTCTTTAATGATTTCATAATCATTTAAATTCTCCTCTTTTAATAATAGAACACAATCTCTTGCCCTTCCCTGAGTAAAAGCTGTTCTGACTAATATTCCCCATTTATCTTCTGGGAACTTAAAATCTCTGCAAGAAATTTCAAAGGTCTGGAAGAAATTAGCTATTTCACTTTCTTTATCAATGTAGGTAGGGACTAGCTTTTTCCATCTGGCCATCTCTACATCATTATGAGATTCTTTTTTAGTAGCTCCTATCTTCGCCAGTTCTATTCTTTCCTGACTTTCTGTTTCTCTTTGACTTTTCTTATCTCTTTCCTGACTTTCTATTTCTCTTTGACTTTTCTTATCTTCCATCTCAAGACGTTTTTCTTCTATTTCCAAACGTTTTTGTTCCATCTCAAACCGTTTCATTTCTAGTTGAAATCGCAACTGTTCAGACATCTGACCTTCAACTTGATATCCCTCCGCGCTTGATTCTACTTTCAACTTGCCACTCGCAATCAACACATCTTTTATCTGCTGTGTCAACACAGTCCTCGATGGTGTAGTCTCAGTAACTTCTATCTTTAAGATCTCAGCGATCTCTTTTAACTTCTTTATTGATAAAGTTTTCAGAACTTCTTCTTCTGGATTTTCAATAAATTCCATTCTTTAGTTAAGAGATTTTTAAAATAGTAAATTTCCAACTTACGTTTTTCCAATCGGAAGAATGAATTCAGCGTTATTAGGCTTGCTCAGTAGGTCACGGCTCCAACACACAACACAACACAACTTGAATATATGCTTCACTATACAACTATATCGGACGAAGACCCCAAACTGTTATGGCCCTTTAGGTTGATTATTATTACGACTCGTTAAATCGGATTCAATGAATATAGTTGTATCTTTATTAGAAGTCTCTAGATTCTGCTAATCTGTAGCCCAAGCTAGGGGTTCTTTGACTGACAGGTCTATGCAGCAATGTAGTTATATTCGTGATAATTATCTTCAACACATTTCTCAACAATGATAGATCAAACAACTCCAGTTGTTGAATAAACAATTTTATTTAAATTGTAGACTCAATATAAACGATCAATAAACTTTATCAACTGATGGCAACATAAGTATCAATAACATGGCATTATATGTACAAGTATGAATATAGCGACTTCACTCGACAAACTTCTGAACTGAACTAACTTTAAGGAGGTCGGGACTTAACAAAGAAAACTATCATCGAAGATTCTACAGGGTCTTAATACGCATTTTAACCTCTTTCTCTATAATTACTACGATCCAGAATTATCCTTCAATTTCCACGGGATTTGAACGAATTATTTTTTTTAAACTGCCCTCAGGGCATAAAGGTCAAACCTTGGTCGCTTTGGACTCTGATACGCACTTGTTAAGAGGTCAATGCCTTACTACGTCATTCATTTATGACCGAGAATCGTAACAATTTGAGTACAACCAGTAAAGTAGCACACAGACATTGTTTCGAATAAGATGATCGAATAAGAACGGAAATGTTTTTGCACGTGACCTTTTATGCATGCATACACGTTAAGACTTGTCAATTAGACAAGGGTAAAACAAAGCATTAAGAAATATACCAACGATTTGTGAGTGTATAGTAGTAAAAAAAATCATTTCCAAGTTTAATATGTGACATTCTGTATGTCAACAGGCCGGAGTTGTCACAATCTCCAGGGCTCAATGTTTCACTCACTGTCACAGTTCATTGCCAGTGCCAGGTCAATGTTGCCCTGTGTGCCAAGGTCAGTACTCATCAAGTTATCTATGTTGCCCCCCCCCCCTTCTTTTGTTCACTGTTACCGTGTCCTACATTTACAACAGATTCATGCTTCCTTATATTCTAACCAGAGTCAATCCAGAGTTGATCCAAACTCATTCAGTTTTGAAGGTAGCCAAAAGCTGTTTTTTTTCAATGTATTTTTCACAGGTTGCTACTTCCGAGGGAAACTGTACACAGAATCTGAAACATTTCAACTGCCAACAGACGCCTGTACAACCTGTACCTGCAAGGTAATAAAGATACTTAAATGTACTATTACATTCATCCGAGCTCCAGCGCTTTCGACTGAAGGTCCTGGGTTCGAATCGTGGTGAAGGCTGGGATTTGTTCCTGGCATTGGTTCCCCGGGACTGGAGGGTGTCCCTGAGTCTACCCAGATCGGATGGGTACCTGACATTAGTTGGGGTAAAGTAAAGGCGTCTGGACATTGCGCTGGCGACACAATCCTTTAGTATGCCGTGGCAATAGAAATCGGTGAACGATGCGACCCTGTGACCAATTGGAACTTTACTACTGCTACATTCATCAGTTTTATATCAACGGACATCTTTAATGGACAGTAGTTTTGTAATTTTGAGGTAGGATAAACGAAACGTTGTTATGATGTGGATATCAGGGGAAATGAATACCCATTTCGGAGCACGTCAAACTATGGGTGCAAAGTGAAGCGCAGCCTTCATAAATTTCCTTGATCACGGCTTACAAGTGCGATTGTGTGACCAGCACAACGCTTTACAATTTTTACTTTAAAAAAAATTCCAGCTAATGTCAGATACTCATTAGGTATAGACACAGGACACCCTTCCAGAACTTGGATAAAAGATCATAGCCTTTACCAGGATATGGTAAATATTATTATAATAAATGTCGTCACTTTTTTTAAAGTAGGCTACTACTTTTGGTAACTTCGATAAAATATTTAGTCACTATCAGTTATCTGAAGCAGGGACCCCCCCCCCCCTCTATTTAGTAGCTCACGTATATATAAAAGAGATTGTGTGACTAGCACACGCCTTCTGACCACTTGACCTTTGTCCAACAGGATGGCAGTCTACTCTGTGAACGGCAGCAATGTCCGGTGCTGAACTGTAAGTCCGACTATATCTATCGACCGAAGGGAGAGTGCTGTTCAAAATGTAGAGGTCAGTGATTCTTATTTCTTTCTGTAAATGGCTCTTCACTTCCGAGGGACGGGTTGGAGGGGGGGGGGGGAGTACAGTTCTAACTGTATTACACTGACCCAAAAATATTTTCAAACACTTTCTCTTTTTTTTTCTGAACATTCGTGTCTGCTTCGCCCCCATCGACCTTTGGAGTGTGCGCCATCTAGTTTTTGTTTTTAAGTCTTTGTTATCTACCCCCCCCCCCTTATCTCTCTCTTACTTACTCTTCTCTCTAACTGTCTTTCTCTCTCACTATCTTTCTTCACTCTTTCTCGGCCTCTTTTCTATCTCTTTTTCTCTCTCTTTCTCCCTCTTTCTCTCTCTCTCTTTTTTCTCTCTTTCTCTTTTTTTCTCTCTTTCTCTCTCTTTCTCTCTCTCTCTTTTTCTCTCTCTTTCTCTCTCTTTCTCTCTCTTACTTTCTCTTTCTCTCTCTTTTTCTCACTCTTTCTCTCTCTTTCTCTCTCTTTCTCTCTCTTTCTCTCTCTTTCTCTCTCTTTTTCTCTCTTCATCTCTCTTTTTCTCTCTCTTTCTCTCTCTTTCTCTCTCTCTTTCTCTCTCTTTCTCTCTCTCTCTTTTTTTCTCTCTTTCTCTCTCTCTCTTTTTTCTCTCTTTCTCTCTCTTTCTCTCTCTTTTACTCTCTTTCTCTCTATTTCCCACTCTCTCTTTCTCTCTTTCTTTCTCTCTCTTTTTCTCTCTTTTACTCTCTTTTTCTCTCTCTTTTTCTCTATTTCTCTCTCTTTCTTTCTCTCTCTTTCTCTCTCTTTTACTCTCTTTTTCTCTCTCTTTTTCTCTCTTTCTCTCTCTTACTTTCTCTTTCTCTCTCTTTTTCTCACTCTTTCTCTCTCTTTCTCTCCTCTTTCTCTCTCTTTCTCTCTTTCTCGCTCTTTTTCTCTCTCTTTCTCTCTCTTTTTCTCTCTCTTTTTCTCTCTCTTTCTCTCTCTTTCTCTCTCTCTCTTTTTTCTCTCTTTCTCTCTCTCTCTTTTTTCTCTCTTTCTCTCTTTTTTCTCTCTCTTTCTCTCTCTTTCTCTTTCTCTCTCTTTCTCTCTCTTTTACTCTCTTTCTCTCTATTTCCCACTCTCTCTTTCTCTCTTTCTTTCTCTCTCTTTCTCTCTCTTTTTCTCTCTTTCTCTCTCTTTCGCTCTCTTTCTCTCTCTTACTTTCTCTTTCTCTCTCTTATTCTCACTCTTTCTCTCTCTTTCTCTCTCTTTCTCTCTCTTTTTCTCTCTCTTTCTCTCTCTTTCTCTCTCTCTTTCTCTCTCTTTCTCTCTCTCTTTTCTCTCTCTTTCTCTCTCTCACTTTTTTCTCTCTTTCTCTTTTTTTCTCTCTCTTTCTCTCTCTCTCTCTCTCTCTCTTTCACTCTCTTTCTCTCTCTTTTACTCTCTTTCTCTCTATTTCCCACTCTCTCTTTCTCTCTTTCTTTCTCTCTCTTTCTCTCTCTTTTACTCTCTTTTTCTCTCTCTTTTTCTCTCTTTCTCTCTCTTTCTCTCTCTCTCTTTCTCTCTCTTTCTCTCTATTTCTCACTCTCTCTTTCTCTCTTTCTTTCTCTCTCTTCCTCTCTATTTCTCACTCTCTCTTTCTCTCTTTATTTCTCTTTCTCTCTCTCTCTCTTTCTCTCTTTCTTTCTCTCTTTCTCTTTTCCCCTCTACTCCATCTTTATGTCACGCTTGCACATACACAGAACACATAATGTAATGCAAACTTATGACTGGCAGAGATATTTTGTTTTGTCCTATAACTAACTCTGAGTGTGTTTCCTGATGTTGTAAATTCTTTCATACACAGGTACGCGGGATATCTTTGACCCTAAAGGATGTTTCTTTGCTGATCACGTGTACAACGAAAATGAAAGGTTTTCACCTGAGCCCTGTACTCAATGTCGATGTCGCAAGGTTGGTAGAAAAAGCAAATCACGATTATGTGGTCATTTGTGTCAAGCAAATGTCTTTTTGTGTCAAGCAACTGTCTTTTTGTGTCAAGCAAATGTACTTTTGTGTCAAGCAAATGTCTTTTTGTGTCAACAAATGTCTTTCTGTGTCAAGCAAATGTCTTTTTGTGTCAAGCAAATGTCTTTTTGTGTCAAGCAAATGTCTTTGTGTCAAGCAAATGTCTTTTTGTGTCAAGCAAATGTCTTTTTGTGTCAAGCAAATGTCTTTTTGTGTCAAGCAAATGTCTTTTTGTTTGAATCCATTGGTACCAATAAATGTATATTTGTGTCAATGATTTTTTGTGTGCCAATAAAATGTCTAGATCTAATTATGTCAAACTTATGTTGATTTGCGTGCAACTGGCGGCCTGTGGGAGGGCAGAGGGGGGCGACACTTCCAGGGGGGCGGCAAATGTAGTCTAAATATAGCAAATATAGCACTAAACAAGCAGTTACAGTATGCAAGGAGCGGCGCTGAAACTTTTGCTCTGGGGTGCTACATAAGCTTGTAAAGGCTCTGCTGGCGGCCATAACACAATTCTTTTTCTGTGCCCCCCTCCCCGCAGAGATTTTTAAAAGATTTATTTTTGAATTCGTTGCCTTAATAATGTAAATAAATGTACATAATATTTGGCCCATCTAGTTTTATCACATTCCGTATATGACCCAATGATAAAAGAAAAGGTTGCACACCCCTGGTTGTATAAAAGATATCCATTTGTGTCGATTAAATAAAAAGTCTTTTGTGCTAATCAAAAGTCCATTGTATCAATTAAATGTAATTTTATTAGCTAGCCAAATGTCCCATTCTAGTCCAATGTACCAACTGAGCATTATTAGTAAAATCACACAATTTTACAAAGCACCACAGGAAAGATCTTTTAAGACCAAATGAGTAAATATATTAGTAAATATGCATAAAGCTTTTCAATATTTAAATATTTGCAGATGCATGAGGTCAAAAGCTATTTTATAATTTCCAAGGCGAGGTCAATTAAAATAAAAAATTGCGTTTTTTTCTGTGAGGCATCTGGGAATAGAATGAGTTGGCTGAACAAACCAGAAAACGTAACAATTGTAAACACTAATCGAAATGCAAGATTAGACTGTAACTACGGATATAAGCGTAAGACGGAATATACTTCTAAATGGGCCGTATTGCTGCTGAGAGTTAACACCCTTGCCCCTTTTACAAGTCAATCTTTTATGACTGACTTGTAATTTACAAGTCAGTCATAAAAGATTGACTTGTAAAAGGGGCAAGGGTGTTAACTCTCAGCAGCAATATCTCCCATTAAAGAAGAGTCTCTAACATGTACTATATGCTATCGTGTTCTTTTAGGTTCGAACGTTAAATAACAATCTAATATCCTTATATTGTCCTCAGAGAGGTACGACAGTTTGTGACAAAATCATTTGTCCTCCTTTGGACTGTCCACCAGCGGAACAAATCCGAATGAATAACTCCGGCTGCTGTATGAAGTGTCTGGAGAGAAGGGACTGTATGTTTGAGGGCAATGGCTATAAGGTACTCCTCAACATTATATAGTAAATGCACACACAATTAACATGCACGCTTAACCATAGACTATAAAATAATACACATGGACCGCTTGCTTTAGTATTTCTGCTATAGGATGACTCGAAAAACTGCTTTTCGGAATTCCCGATTCGTATAATACTTTGCACTTCCGTTTTATTGAATCGCTTTGATTTTCTCAATGAAAAATTAAAATAAAAATCGAAAGTTCTATACAGCGGAAACATTTAAGAAACAAGGAAGTGCGTAGAAGTAATTTAAGACAGCCTTATTGGTTGCGCACAGAAAAAAAAGTATATACATCATCTTCTAATGTTGATTCTAATATTATTTTTTTCTCTTTTTTTTAGCCCATTTTTGATAGGCTGTTTTCACAAGCTTTTATTCAAGAAATACATGTACAATTGTTGTACATAGAGATAGGATAGAAGACATTAATTACATTTTTACAATTCCAAAGGATAGAAGACATAATATATTTAATAAAAAGGAGGGCTAATCTAAATAATTATTTTGTTCTCAGTATAACTGAGTTTTTTTTAAGTTTGTTTTTAGATTTGGGATAAAAGCAATAGTGTTCATTGAGAGGAATTGATACGTAGTAATCATACAAACTGGGTAGCTATGGTGATGTTTAGAAAATGTGCTTATAATTTTTGAGTCATATAATTTATTTATATAATTTTCAACTACTTTTTACAGTTTAATCATTATAAAGTTAAGAAGTTGTAAACCGTTTATTCTTTTATAAAAGAAAAATAAGAAACAATATTTAATATTAGAAATATTAGACCTACCGCAAATAAAACGTGCTAATTATCTCCCTTTAATAACAAAAACTTTCTAAATTAAATTCAAAAGTGATGTCAAACAAGTTATGTTTTGTAATATAACAAAATATTAATGACTAATTATATTTATTTTTATAAATCCAGCATTATGGTATTCATATGTAATGTATAATAAGATAATATGTCGCTCTGTAATTCCGAAACATCGGCTTCAACAGCCAGTTTTCCTCATTTAGAACCGGAAAATGATGTGTATTTTTTTATCAATAAAAGAACACCTCTTTGCATGGAAAATCGCTCTGCGTGCCAAGTTTGGCACGCGTGCCTTAGGTTGCGGACCCCTGCCCTATTTAATAGTTTTCACGAGCCTCTGTGTTCTTCTGATTGGTTATACTTTTCTAGTTTTCTCTTCTTAGCCATGGCTAGGTGGTCGTCGTGTTGCACTATTCACTATAGCATGATGTATCCTTTCTGGTACTATATACCTACATATGTTACTAATATTATACTATACAGCTTATGCTAATACTATACACATTTTATTAATATTATACTATATAATACAATGTCTTATTTTACTATATATATATTTAATAGTCGAGCCTTCTATAAAGAAGATCATTGAGTCCTACTCTCATCCGTGGTTTTAGTCTAGTCTTGCATTTTGATTAGTGTTTTATAGCCTATGCTGTTACGTTTTTCCTGGTTTGTTCAGGAAACCCATTCCATGCCTGGATGCCACTCGATGCATTTGTGAGCGTACCGAAAGTCCTGGGTTCGTAAAGGCTAAGATGTGGCCCTGGACTGGTCCCTGACTAGTTCGGTTAAAAATAAGGGCGGCTGCTCACATTGTGCTGGCCACATAATCCCCTAGTATGCTCCGAATGTTGGATACTTTACTTAGCCTACTTACTGACATACACTTTGTACCAACACACTTGCCATGGCTAAGCCGGATTTTTTTCCCCTTCTAAAACGTATCTCAGTTTACCGAGCTCTGAGGTGCACAGAAATCCGTTTCGGTACGAGGGGGAGTGGGGGGGATGGATGATTTCATGTGCTGACCACTCAATCTCTTCGTATACCATAGAAGAGAAACCTTTTGCTAATAGTGTGCCAAACTAGGATTTCTAAATCATTCAGCGTACCAGCCAAACAGTCACGCTGCTCTATATTTTCTACAAATTTTTTATAAGACAATTTATTTAGCTCCGTAGCGAGACCTAAAAAAAAAAAGCAAAAAAAAAAAAAAAAATTTATGGTGAAAATCGTTAAAACTTTTTATATTTGATCATAAAAAAAATAAAAGTGTCTGTGATTAGCATTCTTTTTATTCACAATCGTACAAAATACATATTTTTTTTAAATTATAAAACTGTCTCACTTATGGTTAACTATTGACTATTGTCTTATTATCATCATTTTGTGGCCATAATAATACTAATAATATGGATCTAATAGGCCCGCCTGTTATAAATTGATTGTATTATTACCTTCACCTTAATATTTTCGTTTACGATTTGCGAACATCTTTTTAATAAAAGTGACGCGACGGGAATAGTTAATTAGAAATCATACAAACTGGGTAGTTATTGTAATGTTTAGAAAGGTACATATACATTTTTTTGTCATTTAATATTTATATAATTTTCAACTATCTTTTAGTTTGATGATTTTTAAACTTATAAATTATTGGCTATTTATTATTTTATAAAAGAAAGAAAAAACACTTATTACAAATATTAGCGCAAAAAAAACCCGGGCTAATCATCTCCCTTCAATTAAAGTTTCCAAATTAGATTCTATAGTGATGCCAAACAAGTTATGTTTTGTAATATAACTAATATTACAGAATACTGATTATTCGTTTTATACCAATCCAGCATTCTGGTATTCATTTTAAGATAAAAGGTATTAAGTTAGTTTACGTTGAAAGGTTGCCTAGAAGTTGAGAATAGTAGTTTCTCCAGATTTTTAAGCAAATTGGCACATTTTGATGCCAGTTTTTTGGAAATTTAAATTCATCTTGCTACATTTGAAAACCGCCAATATTCCTCAACTTAAAAAAAAAAGATCCACATCTAAGAAGGTTGTAGTAAGATCAAGCCAATGAGGCTTGATGTGGTATGAAATTAGTATGAAATGTGGTCTTATCTTTGTTTATAAAACTCCGCTTTGAGGCTTAGGTGTATTTTTGAAAAAGCACTTCTAACTATCTTAGCATGTGCCTTAAATTAGGGAAGAACATGTCGTTTCAATGCAAATTAGTTCTGGTGGTCGAACAGTTCAGGTGCTGATCAAACCCACCATTGTAAATGCAATTTCAACTCACTAAAATGTGTCGCTATGTCATTCAGATACATCGGCTTCAACAGTAAGTTCTCCGCATTCAATACCGGAACATTTTTGTTGTTTTTTTCATCAAGAAACATCTTTTGAAAATTGCTCTGTGTGCCAAGTGTGGCACAGGTTCTGTTGTTAGCTATTTTATATCAGATACGTTGGGCGCCAAAATTGTTGGAGTCTGATTAATTCAATGCAATAGACAAAAACACTTGAGCTTGAACTAATACTGTTTTAATTGCGAACAACAAAGATGCAATATCTCTACAATTTACAGGGGAGCACAGATACGCCAATCATCCTTCCAGACACAACAACCAGACTGTGACGTCACTTTCTTAACTCGCAACACGTCACACCCTGGGACATATCGCATAGAGATTATTATGATAAATAAAAAACTAAAATAACTAACAATAAAAAAATTAAAAGAGCAATGTATCTGATATAAAATAGCTCACAACACGTTCCTTTGGTTTCCGACTCCTGCATAGCCAATAAATTTGGTGAACTATATTTATACAATCGTTAGGTCAACATACCTAATAGGTTTACAACCTGAACGTTTAACGATAATAAACAGTTTAGTAATCCCTCTAAAACCACAGCTAAGCGTAGGGCAAGAGAAGCAGCGTTCACGGGTTTCTATGTCCACGGCATAAAAAGTACTTTGGTGGCCAGCACAAATCTCAGACGCCTTTTCTTTTCCCCGTATTATTGTCAGGCACCACATCAGATCAACTCCAACGGTCCCACTTTCAAGTGCCAGAAAAGCGACAGAGCCTACTGTCTCTCAAGTATAGGTCTCCACAGACATAGCCAATGCTGCAAAGGCTGGCAAAATCACAAAGAGCGCAAATCTAATCGTCTTCCAAGACTATGGAGAAAATGATGATGTTGATGATATCAGATCTAGCTAGACTCGGGGGACAGCCTCCAGACTCGGGAAAATAGTATCCTGCATTAACAAATAATTACAAACTACTTTACTCATGGACAAACCCTAATCCAAATTAAAACTGCAAAGTAATTAGGAATAAAATTAATGATTTTATTATCTTGTAACCAACATATTGAGGAAGTAATAATTTCAAAATCTAAAGAAATTAGGATTCATAAAAAGGAACTTTTACAAATGTAAGAAGGACATAAGACTAAAATGCTAACTCACATTAGTTAGACCTGTTCTGGAATATGCATCCTCTCTATATAGGGACCCATCTACTAATTGAAAACATTAAAAAATTCGAACAAATTCATAAAAGAGCTGCAAGTTTCATCACTAGCGAATATTCACAACTGGCAAGAGTAATACCAGCAGTTACATCACTAAACCTAGAAACACTAGAGCAGGGGTCGGCAACCTTTTGCTAATAGTGTACCAAACTAGGTTTTCTAAATCATTCAGCGTGCCAACAGCCTAAAACTCAACCAGCTCTATTATAATTAAAAAAAAATAATTTTATAGTACAATTGATTAAACTCCGTAGCAAGACAAAGGCCAAAAGCAAAGGAATTTCATTGAGAAAATCGTTACAGCGTTTTTATATTTAATACTAAATTAACATGTTTGTGATTATCATCCTTTTATTTATATTTATATCAAACACAATATTTGATTAATAAACTTTCATATTTATGGTATTTATTGTCAAAATGTTACCATTTGGTTGCCAAGATGGGGATCTAACACTGTTAATATTAATTATATTTTGATCTCAGTTAAACTGAGATGTCCTTTAATTTGTTATAGTCTAAGCGAACATATGTGTACTTGGTATCAATAGTTAAGCGGAATAGATACGTAGTAATCATACAAACTGGGTAGCTAATGTAATGTTTAAAAATATACATATAAATTCTATAGTCATATAATATTTGTATAATTTTCAAATACTTTTTACAGTTTTACCATTTGTGAGATATAAATTGTAAGTCATTTATTTTTTATAGAAGAAAAATATTAGAAATATTCTAATTAACTAATTATTTAATTATCTCCCTTTATTTAAAACCCCGTTTTCACATTTGATTCAACAGTGATTCAATATTGATGCCAAAAACGTTATGATTTGTAATATACCAAATATTACTGATTAATTATTCTTTCTTTATATAAATCTAACATTTTAATCTTCATTAAAAGATTTAATTATTAGAGACTTAAAATTAATTTACATCAAAGAGTTGTTAATAAACATTTCCTGTATTAATCGTTAGTCCATTTAAGGAGTTTATCTCTTAAACATTAATAATTACATAATACAGTGCTATTAATAGGTCTCTTTTATTTATTAAATTAATAATACAAAGAAATCTTGGTTTAGAATTACTTATGTTTATGTTTAATTAAAGATGATGAGCATCAAAACTCTTTTAAATGTAATCAGTTTGTATCAATTAATGAGCGCCTTGTCTTGAATGCTCTTCGCTAATTGTATAATGTCAGATACATATTTAGTCACTTCTGGGTGTTCAAGTGTAGGTGACCTCTTTATTTGCTTAAAAAAGCTTTCATGTGCGATAAAATCTGTTGTTATAAATGTGTAAGTTGAACCAAAAACTAAAAGTAGAAGAGCGAATATCTAGCAGTTGAGAATCGCAGATAACTTTCCAAAGCAGCTTCCTTCCAGATCTTTCACAAATGGGCACATTAGGATGCCCATTTTTGAAATGTTTAAAATTCAACTCGCTGCATTTTAAAATCGCCAATATCTATCCAATTAATAAAAAGATCCACATCTAAGTAGGTGGTAGTACATTTTAGAATAGCCAATATCACTACACTTAAAAAAAAATATCTACATCTAAGAATGTTCTAGTAAGATCAAACCAATTAGGCTTGATGTGGTATACAAAAAAATGGATAGAAAACGCCGCTTTGAGTGCTTCGATGTACTTCTGAGAAAGCCCATATCTTAATATCTATCTTAATATTTGCCCTAATAATATAGGGATGTACAGGCAGTTAAATGTTTGAAATTGATTTCACGCCAAGATATATACAGTTTCAATGAAAATGTATTCCACTGGTCTTTGTAAATGCAAGTTCAACTCAATGAAATGTGTCGCTATATCATTCAGAAACATTGGCTCAACAGTCCGTTTTCTTCATTCAGAACCGGAAAATGTTGTTTTTTTTTCATGAATAAATAACAACTCTTAAGGTCTCTCGCGCGCCATTGAAAATCTACCAGCGTGCCAAGTTTGGCACGTGTGTCATAGGTTGCCGACCCCTGCACTAGAGGACAGAAGGACAAAGAGTAAAGTATTAATAATACATAAGGCATTAAATTCTAATTTAGAAATACAAGACAAAAACAAGCTGTTAAAAAAGCTCAGATAAACATAAAGACAAAAACACTTTCCTTGTCCCTTATTCGAGAACAAATGCATATAAGTACCCTTTCTTCCCAAGTGGCAGCTGGATATGGAATGGGCTACCTGAGCAAACCAGAAAAACCAGTAACTTAACATCATTTAAAACACTAATAGAAATGCAAGACTAGACTTAGACCAAGGATGAGCGTAGGACGCAATAATCTTCTTTATAGAAGGAGCGTCTGTAATATATAAGAAAAGATAACCTTGATTCGAATCCAGGACCTTCAGTAAGGCAATCGGAGAGCAGCCGCTAGACCACCGTGTCCCATAACTTGGCGAAATGCCAGTTCAATTTTCTCTTGTTCTGCAGATATTTAAAGATATTAGATCCTTTGATGTAATCATAAAGATCTTTATTTTAGTATAAATATATTATATCCTTTGATGTAATCATAAGGATCTTTATTTTGGTATAAATATATTATATCCTTTGATGTAATCGTAAAGATCTTTATTTTGGTATAAATATATTATATCCTTTGATGTAATCATAAAGATCTTTATTTTGGTATAAATATATTATATCCTTTGATGTAATCATAAAGATCTTTATTTTGGTATAAATATATTATATCCTTTGATGTAATCATAAAGATCTTTATTTTGGTATAAATATATTATATCCTTTGATGTAATCATAAAGATCTTTATTTTGGTATAAATATATTATGTCCTTTGATGTAATCATAAAGATCTTTATTTTGGTATAAATATATTATAGCCTTTGATGTAATCATAAAGATCTTTATTTTGGTATAAATATATTATACCCTTTGATGTAATCGTAAAGATCTTTATTTTGGTATAAATATATTATATCCTTTGATGTAACCATAAAGATCTTTATTTTGGTATAAATATATTATATCCTTTGATGTAATCATAAAGATCTTTATTTTGGTATGAATATATTATATCCTTTGAGGCTATCAAAAAGATCTTTGTTTTGGTATAAATATATTATATCCTTTGATGTAATCATAAAGATCTTTGTTTTGGTATAAATATATTATATCCTTTGATGTAATCATAAAGATCTTTATTTTTGATATAAATATATTATATCCTTTGATGTAATCATAAAGATCTTTATTTTGGTATACATATATTATATTCTTTGATGTAATCATAAAGATCTTTATTTTGGTATACATATATTATATCCTTTGATGTAATCATAAAGATCTTTATTTTGGTATACATATATTATATCCTTTGATGTAATCATAAAGATCTTTTTTTTGGTATACATATATTAAATCCTTTGATGTAATCATAAAGATCTTTATTTTGGTATACATATATTATATCCTTTGATGTAATCATAAAGATCTTTATTTTGGTATACATATCTAGTATCTAGACTATGTATGTTTCTCGTTGTTTTTGGTGGCAGCGGTGTATAAATAAACTTTATTACTATTGCTTTCAGAACAAGGAAGAATGGCGACCCAACGTCTGTATGCAGTGTTCCTGTGTTGATGGCGTCACCTACTGCCAGAGAGAGAAATGCAGCAACTCCCTGTGGTGCCCGCAGGGATACAAACTTATGCTCACGGACAAGGAATGCTGCCCTAAATGCATTGAACGTAACCGCATTAAAAAAATTATTTTGTTTTTAGTACGATAATTGGATGAAAGTTCGTCAGCTAGGAAATAGCCAGGACAGTTTCGAGCCATGAAAAGCATTATGCAGTCAATCTTCTCTAAGAAGGGGGGTGGGGAGTTTAGGAGATTCGATCTCTGACGAGGTCTCTAGCATAGCATACAATTACGGCTCTCGCATTGACATAAGCATTAGTCCGCTTCCACCGTTAGAGTTCTCTGTTGAATGCATTAGTGGAATAGTGCCAGCCAGATTGACTCCCATTTGAAAGAAAAATGAAACAACCTCTTTTTGGTATAAATCATTTATATGCATTTTAGTTATGCATTAGCCTCACGGAGGTTTCGCTCTTTTCCCCCTACAAAAAGACAAAAATTAACAAACAGAAATTAGCACTTTCCCAATATTTTGAAATCATTAAAATGTTGGCCATATGTATTTATAAACTTTTTAACTTTACGCTAAAGCATGGAAATTGTTTTTTTAATCAATTTATATGATTGTATTTTTTACAAGCACATAAAATCTTTAATACCTGTATCTGTTTTAGATGACGCAGTCTGCTCTGTGTTTGGAGATCCACACTATCGGACGTTTGACGGGCTCATGTACAGCTTCCAGGGAACCTGCAAATACATCCTCGCCCAGGACTGCGCCAACAAGGACTTTCTGATCAAGGTGAAGAACGCCGTGCGGTACTCCTCCGGGTTCGCCTGGACGCAGATGCTAGTCGTGTTCCTCTTCGGCCACCGCGTCTCCATGCTGCACAACTCCGTGGTGAAGGTGGACAGGGCCAGGGCCCGCCTCCCGTACTCCGCCCCTGGGAAGTTCTCCATCGCCCGGGAGGGCCTGCTGGTCAAGCTGAAGTCCAGCATTGGGCTTGAGGTCACGTGGGATGGCGACAGCTTCCTGGAGGTGACCGTGGCCGCCAAGTACAAGCATCGGATGTGCGGGCTGTGTGGGAATTACAACGGTATCAAATCGGATGACCTCATAGGCAAGGACGGGGCGATGTACATGAGCGGGCAACAGTCCGGGCACACCTGGAGGGTGGGTAGTAAAAGCGCCTGTCACATCGAGACCGATAAAGTGGCCAAGGCGCCCTGTGAGATGAACTCCACCGCTCGAGGAAGAGCCCAGCAAGCCTGCAAACTCTTTTACAGCCAGGCGTTCTCAAAATGCAGGTCTAAAGTTGCAGTCCATGTTTACGTCAGGTTAGTTCTTCTTTCTAAGTTCACCATTGATAACATTCATATTGTGGGTATTATTTCAATACTTCTCTAAACAATTGCATGTTCTTATGTTGAAACAAGTCATACCCAGCCAAAAAATCTTCATATTATAATGTAAAAATTACATTACGGATTACCTTCGCTCTTGTCTGGAGTTCTACACCCAGTCCCGCCCACTTCGTTCGGCTTCTGACGCGCTTACTCTGCGGATCCTTCGTGTGAGGCTAGTGTCCGCTGGCGAACGTTCATTTTCCTACGCAGGACCCTCCGCTTGGAATCATCTCCCACTACAGCTTCGCCAGAGCCCTAGCTATGACACCTTCAGGAGCCGGCTGAAGACTCACCGTTTTCGTCAGCAGAATTAGCGTATTACTACATATTTTGTTGCCTGTCTGTATTCTGTAACTGTCGTCTGCGCATAGAACTGTCACCAACGGGATATGCGCTATATAAGCACCGTTATTATTTATTTATTTAAAATGTTAAAAACTTATAATTTTAAAGTCATTTTTGATACCTATTAATTAAAGAATACATTTGACCAGAATATTTATAAAACAATAAAAGAGAATCAAGGCTAGTTTCAAGTAAAAAATATTCACAACTGACAATAAATGTGACACCAATAGGGCGTTTGCAATCACGTGACAAAAAGCACGTGATTTTTGTTTACTTTGTGTAGTGATCACTGATCTCTAAAAATAATGGATTAGGCTCGGAAGTAACATTCTTGAGGAAATTGCCGCCATTTTGTTTCTACTGTTACTGATCAATATATATAATTTCCGTGAGTTTGTTTGTTTATTTAGATGTTTGTTTCTCCTAAGCCGTTCGACTAATCGGGTTAAAAGCTAAATGTATAAATTGGAAACGTCCTCCAAAATAAAGTTATATTTTTTTAACAATATTGCTTAATTCGTTAATTTAAAAAAACAAAAAAACTTAGACCTATTACTAATCACCGTATGTTAAGGTTATACTATGGGCGCAGTTTCCAAATGAAATGCTTTGAAATGCTTTCAAATTTAGTGTGTGTTCGGGACCGGGTTTTTCCGTACTGCGAAAAATTGCTGTCTACTTTTTTTATTATTGACTTTTTTATTGTTTGGTATTTGTTTTCTTTTGATCGTATTTTTGTTAGTTTTATATTAATAAAAAGAAGTCAGAAGCGTGACAGCAACAATCCATTTGCATTATTGTGTAAAATGGCAGCAACATAGATTCCGTTCCGATCTATTTATAGATCAGTGGCACAGTAAGTTTTAGACACAATTTTGTTTATATCGGTAAGTGCAGTGGAAATTGTTAGTTTTTCCTTTCTTCTATAGATCAGTGCTTTTCTTCACTTTGCTCAAACCAATTTATTAAGAAGGCGCAATCCATTCTTTTTATAGATCAGTGGTAGTGATGTACAAGTACAATGGCCGCTGTATTAATAAAGTTTCAAATAGGCTCGAGTTTTTTAAAATGATGTTTTGTGTTTTAAGTCTTATTAAGATTAAAATATAAGCTGTATTTTGTATGTTTAATAAAAAAAAGGCTATTTTATTAGTATCATAGACATAGATCGTAGACGATGTGAGCCTATTAGTGACTTGACTAGATAGCCTATTCACCAACACTATCACTTGTCATCGTAGCTGCCTTACTTAGCCATTAGCCCTTTAGCCTAGCCTACGAAACATTAAAAGTGTAGGCATATAAAGTGAAATTGAAAGTGTAAATAGGTCTAGCCGGCCCTAGCCTAATCACATTAATCAATTAATTTACAGTACTACTATTTACCTCCTTATTTTTGAGTAGGATAGCCAATATTCATATGTGAATTTGGCATGATAAGAAACTTCACCATCTGCCATATTTGTTCCTCAATAGTGGCTTCTATTTACAAATGATTCACTAAAAACTTAAGCTCCGCCCATTGCAAACGCTCTATAGTTAAATTCACTAAATCTAGAAACTTACAAATATAGTAGTAGGCCTTACTTATTCGTAAAGCACACATTTCTGAGTTAAAAAAAAACAACCACTCAATAATCCAAAAAGGACAATTTAGATAAAAAAAAGCAACTTTATATTCCATTTCCAAGGACTAATTCATTTCAAATTTAAAGTCTCCCTTTTCCCATCGAATAGGCGTCAGGGACATGGAATGGGTAGCCTGAACAATCCAAGAAGACCAACAACAATCTAAACATCATTTAAAACTAATTAAAAATGCAAGACTAAACGGAAACTACGGATACGCGGATAATTCAATACTCTTCTGTATAGAAGCTGTATGTAACATAGTATAAGATACAAACACATTTATTCGTGTATGCCTTATGCAAAATCCGGGATAGTCATCAATAATTGTTTCAGTTGTATAGTTTTCTTGTCTAATTTCAGCTCCTGCATTACGGACATGTGCGACTGCCCCCAGGGCCATTCCTGTGCCTGTGAGGCCATCATGGCCTACATCAGCCAGTGCTCCAGGGCCGGGATCAACGTGAAAGTGTACAAGCCAAGCACTTGTCAGAGGTAAGGTTGCCCCAACATTTTCTCTGCCCTGCTTTACACGCCTTGTCTGGAATCGATGCATTCACAACAAGATACAATTTTTTGCTTATTGGAATTCTTCAGCTTTCAGTGAAGTCCTTGTCAAAATTTTAGTTTATTTGACTATGAATATTTCTGTAAGATGAAAAGGTGCGTTCTATTGGAAGACTCTATATCAGTGCTGAGGAATTTAGATTAAAATACTGCAATGGATACAAAATTACCGGTATTACGTTTTTTTTTTTTTTTTGTATCTGAGCTCTTAAGGTTATCACTGGGTCATTGACATTAAATAAGGAATGTATAGTAGTAGTCGAGCATTGTGCTGTACTCACAATCCCTTGTCAGCAAAATTGATTATGTTTTAATAGGGGAAATTTTATTTACTATAAAAAAATACAGAAGTGTGAAGGTTTTGAGCTGTCTTTTCAAATCCTATCTAATAGACAAATGTATTCAAATGACCCCCTGAACTCTCTACCACCTTTTCATTTCAGTCTGGAATCGTGACCTGCAGTTGCCGCAGGTAATAAATGACTGTACCATCATCACAGGGTGAGCCTGTTGTCTGGACCTGAAATCACTAGAGCTGCTCACCTTTAGAAGCAGCAGCACACTTCCCGGAGTTAAAGAGTTGTAGGCCACTGGTCTGTCTGCATCAGGAGGTAGTTCATTTTGAAACATAACTGCAACGCTAGTCATCCCACTAACTCCAACTGACCGGAAGCACACAGCTAACAGAGAGAGAGAGAGATAAAAAGAAAAACCGATATAAGCTAATTATAACCAATGATGTAATGCTGGGGGTCAGAGTTCATCCGAATGTT
The DNA here is from genome assembly GCA_949126835.1 of Anisus vortex. Classification (NCBI taxonomy): domain Eukaryota; kingdom Metazoa; phylum Mollusca; class Gastropoda; family Planorbidae; genus Anisus; species Anisus vortex. The sequence continues at coordinate 31,396,988 of OX421506.1, forward strand.
AAGCAGCTTGCTAAATTTAAATACAACGCAGATGTTTCTTCATGGGTTTTTAGAAAGATTTTCTTGAGCTTAGAGCAAATGAAAGATTTGGAATTGTTCCGAAAATCACAAAAAGCTGACTCTTGTTGTATTTTAAATGATAATTATACTTTGAATATTTATAATACTATAATATGCTTCCATTATGTTCTTGGAAAATTCCTTGTGATACGTTTTGGTCAAACAACAACAAAGGCTGAAACAACAAAGGATGAAGAAAATACGTAGGCCCTAATATGTTGATACTTTTCACCATTAGATATTGCAATAAAGATAAATGACCAATAGAAAGTAAGTGAAACTGTTTAAAAGCTCGTGTTATATCTAGGCCAATGGAGATAAGTATTGAACAAGAAGAGTTATTTCCTTTAAATTCCATGCATCCAGCGTTAATCTGCTAACATTAAAGCTAGATTTTTACATGTATTTCCGAATCGGAGTTGGCAACATTTTTTTAAATTTTTTAACATCAAAGATGTTTGTGTAATTAACCGGTATGAAAACGTCTGCAAGATTCAGGATTATTTCATTAATTCTTTCATGTTTTTGTGTGTTGAAAATACAAATTTCAAGTCAATCATTTTCGTTACTTCTGTCCACCCCTTTTTTTTTTACTTTAACCCTTACAGTCCCGGGCGCGTATATAGCGGAACTAAAGGCAGCATAGATAGAAGTAGGTTGGTACGGGAAGGGTTAAAAATAAAATTTTATTGTGAACTCGATCACTAGGCCTTTCATCAGGTTTTCAAATGTTAAGCTTATAAATTTATGTTCATAATTGCTTTAAAGGCACTTACTTGAATGATAAAATAAAAAAAGAAAATTCAAAATTCAAAATTCAAGAAGAAAGCTTTTAGTGAGTTTAATTCTAGGACATATAAACATTTGTATAAACATTTGTATAAACATTTGTATAAACATTTGTATCGAGGGTGGCAAAATATTTATCAGTGGGCGGACCGAATAGATAACGCAGAAACAAAATGGCATTAAAATCATGATATTAACTTATATATTTGAAGACTTAATCCTTTTTGTTTGCTACGGTCTTTCCTAAAAAACATTTAGTCTCAATTCGTCAAGCGCCATTTGAGCATTCATTGTGACTTTATCAGGAGACTATTCTACATTCATATTTATGTATTTTTGACTTTTACTTGACGTTTGTTACATCATATTTTTACCATTCATTTTGAGATATTGCAGGACGCTCTTCCATCCGTAATTTTTTTTTTTTGCTAAGTTTTTCACACTACATTTAAATACTATTTTATTTTTACTCTTGTCACGCGAGAAGTAACATTTATTCTGAGTTCTCGCGTGACATTGGAACATTTGTATTGGCTAACATAAACGTGGGTTATTTTAAAAACTGCCACGCGACACTGAACATTTTTAGCTTGCACACTGTCACGTTCCACTTAAATGTTCATTTTGATTATAAAATAAAACACGGTAAAGATTTTTTTTCTGAAATCGAAATCTCATATAGTTCATCCGAATGTTAAGCAGCTTGCTAAGTTTAAATACAACTCAGATGTTTTTTCATGTGTTCTTAGAAAGATTTTCTTGAACTTAGAGCAAATGAAAGTTTTGGAATTGTTCCGAAAATCACAAAAAGCTGACTCTTGTTGTATTTTAAATGATAATTATACTTTGAATATTTATAATACTATAATATGCTTCCATTATGTTCTTGGAAAATAGCTCAATAGACTGTCGGCATACAGTATAACCCATCCAATTGTTTCTTGCTCTAAGACTACGCTAAGAACGAGTTCTACCCAGCAGGCACACCACGTCGTATCGACGGGGAAACAGCTTGGAAACCACGAATGCTCGTGGTTTCCACGTTGATTCCTCGTCGATACGACGTGGTTTGCCCGCTCGATATATACAACTAGTCCAAAATACATATAGTTTTGATCTTATGTTCTATTTTTGCATTGGTTTGTTGTTATCTCATATACGTGTATATTACAAACATGTAAATAAAACCTACAAAACTATAAAAATACAATCGAAATCTGTGATGAGTTGATAGTATAAAACGAAATATGTTGTTTTTTCAAAGTTGTATATGCCAGTGTTGTTTTCTTCCATTGCCAGATTGGCTAGGAAAATTTGACACTTTTGTCTGTGTCTTGTTTATTATGAAATATTTGGGATGTAACGGATTACTATATCAAATGTACTTTTTCAAATGTATTTTATTATTTGATATTTTGTTTTATTACAGGATAAATCGACATTCCATTTTTTTATTTGTGAATAATTGAAGGCTAAATTAAACATCTCTGTTTGCTATTTTGGACATTTTTTTAAGGCTAGACAATCAGGATAAATTAATAGTTAGGCTGATAGATATGTAGGTATATGTAGGTACGTGGGTAGGTAGGTATGTAGGTAGGTTGGTTGGTAGGTTCAGAATATAGTTTTGTTTTACTAATCATAGATAATTCCATCGAGGAGTAAGCTCACATTGTTAGATAAGGTCAGCATTAATACTCATGTTTCATAAAGCAAGATATGTAGAGATATGTAAAAATAGCAAACAAGGCTTTCAAGGGATTGTGTGTTCAGAACAATGTCCAAGTAATATATTATTGTTGTTGTTTTTTTAATTGGACAACATTTTTGATCTGGTATCTAATGAACTTAAAAAATTGCTTTAGCAACGCCCTCTTGCCACAACTCGACTACCCCCCCCCCCTACAGACACACTCCCACACACACAGAGCAATGTAAACAATTAGCCACCCAATCTCATTATTCATTTTGAAGATTAAAAAAACACGCTTTATAGGCTACGACGTTTCCTTATAAATTTAAACTTAGTATTCCGTTACCTGATAACTGGGGACAATGCGTGGACAATGTTATCAATTCAAGAATAACATAGTGTATGTGAGTTGTGTTTATATTTTAAATTAGATATATATTTTACTTATTTGTTATATTTGTTATTAAGAACATGTTAGATGTTGTAAAGAGGCAGGATCATATATCCCCAGTTCCTAGGGATATCCACTGGCTCCCTGTGATGAAGAGAATAAATCTCTAAATTATGTCCATTACGTATGGGTGTATAAATGGCACTGCTCCTTCCTACCTTTCAAGAATTGATATCAAAAGCTCACGACATATCTAGGGAACTGCGCTCCCCATCACAATTTTTCCTCAAAACTCCAAGAGTCGCTGGACACAAAAAGAAGTACATTGAAGTGAGCTCATTTGAATCTGTGGCGCCTTCTTTATGGAACAGCTTGCCTCAGACACTGAGAGAATCTGAGATATAAAAGTCGTTTTAAAAAAGCTTAAAGACATTTTTCTTTGCCTAGTGGCTTTGTGCCTTACATACCAATACAACTGTCACTACAATTTATTCCAAGAGCGCTAAATTTAATAGCATGGATACAAGGGCTATAGGCCTATTATTATTTATTATTATTATTACTTTTCTTCTTCCATAATATTATATCCATCCATAATATATAATTGTAAGGAAAACATCCATATAATTATTTTGTAACATTATTTCTACGACAGTTTATAAAGTAGTCATCGAAATGTTAAAGTCAGAGTCATTTAGTATTTTTAATTTACTATTGTTTTAACTGGTGGTTTTGTTTTTAATTAAACACATTTCACCCTACCTCATATGTTGTGTAATATACAATGGTTATGTTTAATGTATGCTGACTGATTGGGTATACTAAGTGTGTATGATGATTGTCTATACTCATTGTGTATAATGATTGTGTAAACGGTAGTGTAGGCTGATTTTGTATAATGATTGTATAAACGGTAGTGTAGGCTGATTGTGTATAATGATTTTGTAAACGGTAATGTATGCTGAATGGGTATAATGACTGTTGATAATGATTGCAGATCATGATTGTGTAAAACTGGTTGTGTAAGTTATACGGATTTTCTATACGGATTTTGTATACTGTATGTGTATGATTGTGTATAATGATTGTTTATAATGATTGTTTGTGTTTACTAAATATGATTAGTGATTGTGTATAATTTCTCTTTATACTAATTGTGTACATTAATTCAGTACACCGACAGTTTCAATGATTGAGTCAATAAACTATATGTACAGATGGTATATACTGATTGTTATATACTTTGTATTGTTACAACCATTAATTCACCACGACACATATCAATCAAAAACGATATTTGTATGTAACATTGTCACATACGTGGATAAACAATTGATGTAAATATCTCTACAAATATATATTTATATAAAGACATTAAATGGCCTGAAAATTGTAAGATATATTTTATGTATATGTTTGTTTAATGTCTTGTTTTGTTTTAGATCAAACACATTTTTATATAGATTTTTTCGCTGTACATGTTCCGTGTACTTGGTCTTCATTGGTGGGACATTTCAAAGTTAAACTCATTATAGGGTGTGCCTCATCTTATCATTAGTGGGGTGAGGTAGTTCCAGAGTCATAGCTATTCTGGTTACTGGTTTTATAGGGATATTCTCCCCCCCCCCCCCCATTCCTTCCACCACCCCCAATGGTTCAGAAAGTTCATCATTGGACTCTAGCCAGATCTGACCGCTTGTTACTTTTTTTTTTTTTTTTTTACATAATTTTGAGGGAAAATGTTTGAATAGGGCATTGTGCTGGCCTGACAATGCCATTCATGATGAGGATAATGGTTGTTTATATAACGTATAACGTTTCTTTCCATGATATTAAATAAATTTAGCATGTTCATTGCGCTCTTGGTATAAATTTTAATGGCAGATGTAGGAGGGGGTAACTAAAGCTCACACAAGTTCAAAGAAAGGCCTTTAAATTTTTATTAAAAAGACTCAATTGTCTAACGATCCCTCGGTAATCTGAACCAAGCTGTTCCCGTTCATGCTCCATGAATACTAAAAAAAATGTGCACTGTTTCTTTATCACTAATAATGAACAAGTATAGACTCTAAAGAAACAACTTATTTTTTTTACATTTTATTTTGATTGTGTAGACAAAGGTAGACAACTCAAACAATTCTCGTCTATCCTAAGTCTTACAAAGTTATTTCCCCATTTATTAATATAAAGAATAAACTATTTAGAAGAAATGTTTGGCGTTTTTCTTTAAGGGGTGATTTGGTTTTTAAATATTTGTGGATATATAAGACACCATGGGGGGCATGTTGTTGTTTTAATAAGAAAAGTTGGGATATGTAGCTTCTAATGTTGTTGATTTTTATAACAAATTACTTGGTAATGTAAACATTTAGAAAGAATTATTTAATGAATTAACTCCTGTCGTACTGATGGTCTTGTTTCCTCATTATGTTGTGACTTGAATTTTAATTATTTGATTTGAATCTCATTGGGTGTAAACACCATAACATGTTATCATTTTTATTTTCGCATACCTCAATGCGGTGGGCGTTGGTGTACTGAGGGTCCAAGGTTCAAATCCATTGTAGCCAGGCAATTTATTTATTTTTTTTTTCACCGGGACTTGAGACTATTTTCCAAGGTGAACCCCCCACCTCTGTCAGGAAAATTTAAAAGCGGCTGGGAAAATGGGTTGTCCATGCAATCCTTTAGTATGTCAAGGTCACCAGTACTGTGGCACTGCACTTAACAGCACTATAGACCTCAATGTTGTTTTTTTCCCGTTTTTTTACATACCTCAAGTACATGATCTTTTTTATTCTCCCTATAATTCTATATCTAAGTCCATTTTGAAAAACCTTGCTTGGGAATTCTCATGGACGCTTTAGCTAGGTTTTTAAATATATTTTTTATTAGGATTGGGCTCATTTAACACTAGAAGCGGGTGTGATTAGTCAGTGTAGCCTCCCATGTAATCCGCCCTGCTAACCAAATACATAATGTATGTGTGGGCTGGTTTTTTTTTTCTTCCTTTATAAAACGGGTTCATGAATTTAAATTACATTGAATAAAGATTACTGCATTAGAGATGTGTACAGTACTGCACGTATTTGGTCCAATAGTGTTTTTTGTCATTAGTACTATCATGGTACTATGTACTGTGTATTTTATCTACGGTTCTGTTTTATTCAATTTTTTGTTCTATTTATATCTGATAATAAAAGATATCTACACGTTTTATATGTCTCTGTATTCAATACATTGTGGTTAGAACAATTGTTCTATTGATGGTACAATTAAAATATAACAGTTTCTAAAGAACAAACAATTCATGTATTGTGAGTTTTTTTATAAAACGAAATGAATAATGGTTTATGAAACGGCATAAACAACTTGAAAGGTCTATAAAATGATACAAACAACTAGAAAGGTCTATGAAATCATATAAACAACTAGAAAGGTCTATAAAATGATATAAACAACTTGAAAAGTCTATAAAATGATATAAACAACTTGAAAGGTCTATGAAATGATTTAAACAACTTGAAAGGTCTATGAAATGATATAAAGAACTTGAAAGGTCTATAAAATGATATAAACAACTTGAAAGGTCTATGAAATGATATAAACAACTTGAAAAGTCTATAAAATGATATAAACAACTTGAAAGGTCTATGAAATGATTTAAACAACTATAAAGGTTTATGAAATGATATAACTGACCTAATTAAAAACACCTATCACAATATGAGATGCCGAATCATTAATGATGGAAAACTAACAGAGGCATTCGAGATAGAGTCAGGAGTTCGACAGGGCTGTCTACTTTCACCATTCCTCTTTTTACTAGTAATAGATTGGGTCATGAAGAATACTACAGAAAACAGAAAAAATGGAATCCTATGGACCCTGTTTAAACAGCTTGAAGATCTAGACTTTGCAGATGACATAGCCCTATTAGCTCAAAGTCATAAGCAAATGCAAGAAAAAACTGCAATACTAGATTCCTGGGCACAACAGCTAGGACTTAAAATAAATGATAGAAAGTCCAAGATAATGAGAATAAACTCCAAAGTACTGATGCAGTGGAAGTAGGAGGAAAGGTGCTGGAAGAAGTAGACAACTTCACATATCTAGGAAGTATAGTTGACAAGGAAGAGGTGTCTGGAACAGATATTAAAGTAAAGATACAAAAAGCAAGAGGAGCCTTTGCTATGCTAAAAAATATCTGGAAAACAAAACAAATTAGAACCAAAACTAAATTAAGAATCTTTAATTCTAACGTAAAATCTGTCTTACTATATGGCTCAGAACGTTGGAGATTAACAAAGGGGGATTTGAACAAACTACAAACTTTTGTGAATGGCTGCCTACGTAGAATAATGGATATCAAATGGTATGACAAAATGACAAATGCAACTGTATGGGAAAGGACAGCACATATTCCAGTAGAACAAGAAATACAAAAAAGGAGATGGAGATGGATAGGCCACACATTGAGAAAACCAACGACAAATTTGACTAGACAAGCTCTTTCGTGGAATCCCCAGGGTGCAAGACGAAGAGGTAGACTAAAGAACACCTGGCGGAGGGAAGTAGAAAAGGATGTACAAGTGATCGGGAGAACTTGGAAGGAGTTAGAGAAGATAGCCAAAGACAGGAGGACATGGTAAGAGATTGTTGATGGCCTATGCTCCACTAGGAGTTGATAATGGCAAAGAAGAAGAAGTATAATACAAACAACTATTTTTTTTTTTACATTTCCTTTTGATTGTGTAGAGTAAGGTAGACAACTCAAACAATTCTTGTCTATCCTAAGTCTACAAAGTTATCTCCCCATTTAAATTGTGATATTTATTAATATATTAAAATTATGCTAGTATTGTAAAGATGCTAATATTTTGCAATATTCTGGTATTTTATAACAAGCAAGTAATACCTAATATGAATAGTATTATACAAAAGATGCACGTATTAATAAAGAACATGCAAGTATTTTACAACATGCAATTAGTATACAGCACGCAATGATATACTTACATGTTTTACAATACTAAGAACATTTTTACATCATATTTTGATTGTATAGACAAAGGTAGATAACTCAAACAATTCTCGTTCTATCTGATTCTTACAGAGTCTTCTCCCCTTTCATCCATTTATTATTTCGAGATTTGCAAGAACTTTATCAATTAGATTTGACAACCGATGACATTATGCAATATAGATATACATCTATATAGAAAAAACAATTGTTCAATCCAATATACTTACCTTTACGAGATCTGCGCCTTTTATATCTAAGCCTCGACAACCGCGTATAATTTCTAGACCTTGTATGATTGTAAGTCCAGCAATCTCTGGCGTTTTTTTAGAAATCACAATAAAATAAGAAAATCACAGAGATTTACCGGGTACATTTATTTAAAAAAAGGATTAGACCTATGTCAGTACACATAAGTATCAGTGTTTTAATGAAAATGTTAGGAAATTATTTGTTAAACTCATAGGATACATTATCAGAAATGTAATAAATATATATTTATCTTTATCCTAATAAGATCTTTGCCGATTTATTTTAATGTAAATCTCTTTTATACAAACCAAATTTTAGCATACTGTCATCAATAATCAATTTTCGGCACTTTGTCGTCAAATAAATAATTGTTTAGAGTTTAATGCCTCATGTATTATTACTACTTTACTATTTGCCATTCTGTCCTCTAGTGTTTCTAGATTTAGTGATTTGACTAATGGTGTTACTCATAGTCATAGCTACCTTTAACGTCGAGTAGAATAATTACATAATCACCCAAAATAACTTAGACCCGGGCCTTCGTTGAGTTCAAAAATATTGTGCACTATTTCACTCGGTTACGACAAGTAAATGCCCAAGCCAAGCGGAGTCTAAACATAAAAAGATGCAGTAATAATACAGTTCACATGAAAGTCATTGATGTGTAGGTTATACAGGGCCGGATTTAGATGAAAAGATTCCACTTATGAGGCCCTTTCACCTCCGATTTTTAAGTTTGTAAATTACATGAGAGATAATAAAATACATCATAACTGTGATATATATCAATATGTTAAATAAAACATTGTTGTATTGGTACTAACATTTATAAAAATGTGGCACGGAAAATAAATAAAAAAGGTCGAGAACACTTAGGCCTATTTGGACATTTATTCTTAGCACCATATATAGTACTTGTAACAATAATAAATCAAACATAACACACAACATTTACAAAGATACGAAATTCAGATAATGAAAATCTTTGACTACGAAAATGAAATACGCAATAACAATTATCTTATTTTCTATCAAATTAAATAAAATATATTCAATACATTGAAGATTAAACCAAATTCAATTCAGATAAATTTATTTCATAATTATTGCATTTAAAGTTTAAGTATGAATTATTATGAATTTTAAATCTTAAACTAAACCGAAAATGGAACTTTATTCAAACAAAATCGAGATCGCACAAAAGAAAATATCAAATTGTATATCATATTAAATTTTATGTTAATAATTATTTTTATTTAAGAACTGATTCAATCCAAGTATTCATTTAAAACGAAATAGTAGATTAGATGATTTTTTTTTCTAAAATTTTTCACACTGAATTCTTCTATAAGGTAATCAAAATCTATTTTTCTGAAGGTCTCATTTTCGATGCACAAAATACTCAATGAAGACAACATCGTCTGGTTCATTGTGCCTCTTAATTGATTTTTGATATTTTTAAGTCTTTAAAATGACATTTCTCCAGTACAATTAGTGACTATTACACTGACAATCAGCCTTAAGATTGATTCCACATTGGGGAAGGCCACTTAAATATTTTCTTTGAATATGATTTGATCAAGTCTGTATGCGACAATGTGTAATTTTTTGAAGGCTTATGAGTTTGCCTCACATATGTGTGGAAATGAAATAGTTCTTCAGTGAGATTTTGGTTGACATCTTCTGGGTATTCTTGCATTAACAGCTCAACACCACTTTGAAGTTCTACTTTTGATAATGTAAGATCGGCAAGAAAGGAACATTTTTCACTACATCATCATAAACAGAAGCACTTCTTCCTAAATTCGATTTGAGTGGATCTAATAGGGAATTACGAAAATGCATTGGATTAAATCATTTATTCCTAAATTCGATATTTCCTGGCTGACTGATGATTCTCACTGATAGTGGAACAAAAGAGTTCCTAATTTTGTCTGTTCATGCCCTTATTGAAAGAAGCCGACCACTTCGACTAGTGACGACTATATATTATGTAACTACCATGAAGCGGGTGTGCATGATCTTGGAGGATTTTATCAATCATAGACAGGCACCTTGAATTGGATAGATCTACAAGAGATGGTAATTCTGTCTGTGTAGTACGAGAGGCTTTGTTTATTAGGCGGTCTATCCGGTGTTTGTTCAATGTGTTAGTATTACCATACCAGCAGGTGATTGCGAAGATTATGATGCTATCAATAGTCGCCAAATAAAAGAGATTCATAATGGTTTTCTCTATATGAAATGTTTTTATTTTACTAAGACAGAAAACTTTGCTAAGGCCAGTGGCGTAGCTAGGGGAGGGGAGGGGGGGGGGTCCAAATTCGAAAGTCCCCCCGGGCCCCTACTTGAGGGGGGCCCCCAAAGGAGTGTCCGATATTTTGTATAAATAATTGTATTAACCTTACTCTTTGGCTAATACATCTGCCACTGCAAATCACACAAAGAGCGCACTGATCATGCTAATCTAATAGCATGGATAGAAGCGCTTCCGTAAATTTAAACTCTCTAAAGTATATTTCGGTAAAGCTGAGATCAATCTAAATATTAGCAGATGTAATGGCGATAGTGGTCGGTCAACATAGCTAACAGTCCGGCAAACCTAGGACCAGACGGCCGCCCACCATATTAGCTAAACACTGACCCCTACTTCATCGAAAAGTCATTGCGATTCCTATTTCTTATTAGTTCAATCATAAAATAATCATATGTATGCCTACTGTTGGGGGATATCAGATATTTCGCAGAACTTGCGTTTACATCATATTTCATCCAAAAACGAATCGATTCAAATAGCTGAGGTGTACAAATTATATCAGGTACGTTTGTACCGCCCACTTGCCCTTTACCGCCCCCCGATCGCCCCCGGGAATGTCAGCGCTCCCCTAAAGTTTCTCAACGCCCCCCGGGGTGCGATAACGCCCCCGTTGAGAACCTATGCACTAGATAAATAATAGCTGTCTTATAATACTGCCTGACCTTATAAACAACAAACAAACATAACAAAATAAAGACTGCAACAAAGGGGCTTCGTAGCCGATCGGCTGCGCGTTTGGTTGCCGTACCGAAGGTCCTGGTTTCGACTCCAAGTGATGGCTATGATTTGTTCCCTTGTCTGGAGAGTGTTCCTGGGTCTGGAGAGTGTTCCCGTGTCTGGAGAGTGTTCCTGGGTCTGGAGAGTGTTCCTGGGTCTGGAGAGTGTTCCTGGGTCTGGAGAGTGTTCCTGGGTCTGGAGAGTGTTCCTGGGTCTGGAGAGTGTTCCTGGGTCTGGAGAGTGTTCCTGGGTCTACCCTAAACTCTGGTTGTTATCTGACACTTCTGTACATATGGGCCTCAATCACTGGCGAAGTGAGCAAACCGCCGATACGTTCACAGTAAGAATACACCGGCGGATGAACGCATGGGGGACATCCTAAGCAGTTGTCCGGGTCTCCCGCTTTTCATTGCACTTTGGGAAGGCCTGTGGCCCCGGTGGGTAGGTAGAAATGGACGCTCCAATTCCGTCTTACGAACCACCCGTTGCCTGAATGTCAGTATCTATAATCTATACAATCTATAGTATAGGATTTGTGCTACCGGGTGACATTGCAGGGCGAGCCACCACGATAATGATCCGATGAGAATTGATTGTTTTCACTCACGTGATACGCAGACTCGAGGCGGCCATTTTCCTTCCATAACGACAATAAACAAATCTCAGTCTGCTTGATAGTTTTGCTCTCATTTTTTACAATATGGCATGTTTAAGTAAAAAAAAGATAATATGGAACTCATTACTTATCGTTTGACTCTGAGCACCGACGTTAGAGACCGGTATGATGCTAAGACAGTCAATTTAAATGTTGATCCATATGATTTGGCTTCAGCTGAGTTTAGCCGCGATAGAATGAAATGGCCTGAAGTTACATACTTCGATATTGTCAACTACTTGGTACTAAGGTAAGAATTTTGTTTATTTTAGCCTAAATTCCTAAAATAGTCTTATCGCCTTGATGTACCCTTAATTTATCGAAAGTGCTCTATAAAGGCTAAGGCCTAAGCCATGGCCATAGTCGCATCGATCGGCGATATAGGCCTAATCATATATATAAATTATATAAATATATCCACTAGTTCGAAGCTAGCACTAGTAGACCTTCTTGTACTTGTACTAACAAGTTGTAGTGTATGGCAGTATGAGTATGGTATAAAAACCTCCGTAAAAATAAAAACCAGAGCTTAAAATTATTTAAAAAATGTATAGGCTACTAAGCTACTTATAGGTCATAGGCATAGGTAATATTGAGAAAAATAACATTAAATGTTAAAACTCTGTAGGCCTAACAATCCAATAGCCTATATATAATCAATAGGTTTATATTATAGGCTAGGTCTATATTATTTTGTGTTGCAAAAAGAGTAAAAATAGAGATTATAGTCCAGATTATGACCTACTTAATCTAATAAAAGACTAATAATGTAATAAATAAGCTTTATTTAAATGCATAGGGTGTAACTTAAGGCTAAGATTTTACAAGCAGTTTTTTGTTTATTGCAATATTAATAAATGTTAAACAATTACCAGTCCTAACTCAGAGATAGAGTATATATTTTTCTAAAATCTTTTCATTACTATTTCTTGTAGCACTAACAGTTATACTGGAGAACAAATGAAGCACTACAAGTCATTAGAGGCTTACAAGTTTTATCAAGATGACTGGATTCGAGAAGTGCTACACAAGGAAATAAATGGATTTCACCTAATAAAAGCCAAGGTGAGAACGCTTTACATTTAAAAGAAGCACTTATAGAACAGGTTATAAACGCTTTTGAAACCAAAAATCAAATTCACAAACGTCCATAATTTGTATGTATATAATTTTACTTTTTTATCTGTACCGGTAGCTTATACAGGTCTTTTTCTTTTTCGCCGGACAACGCCGGGCAATTTAGCTTGTATAATATATATATTAATTTACAGTGTCTAATATTTTATTTAATATAATTTTTTTTACAGGTGTTACGTCCACAATCCCCTTGTGGCCAGAGCTGTGTAGATCTTGCTGATAATTCTCGTTAGTCCTAGGGGAGACTTTAATTATTAGTATTTATGTTTCAGTATTACACGAACTCTTCTTATAGTCCTGGGCACAAATTCAGTATTTGTATTCCAACATTTCCTTTCCTGTAAATTATGGTAGTAGATAAATCTTATAGTAATGTATACAACACAATAGGATAGTAACTTGACAAAGAAGCTTCAGTGTAACTGTTGTTGATAGTTTATTTCAGGTGGTATGTTCAATATATACAATATATCTATTATGTACAGTTAGAATAAAATAGTGCAAACACAAACGCCCTCAAAGGAACATATTTTGAAACTCTCTGTCTTTCAGACAAAACAAATCATTAAATACTATCCGAGTGGTGCAAGGGACAGACCCACTACCAGTAGGGGTGAAAATCATGGTAACATTACAAAACTCATAACAAAACGATATGAACTTCCCCTATTAAATAATGAGTCGTTCCCAGACTCTGAGAATTTGAGATCAACACAGAATCCCAGCATTACCTAGAACCTTTCGTTTTCCTACTAAACGTCCTAATATCGCGTGTAGTAAGAAAAGAGAGAGAGAGGAGAATAAACATTGCGTGTTCCAATTCTTGGAAAAACAATATACATGACACGCCCCCACCCAATGAAAGAAATAATGTACCATAATTACCCAAGTAATACTCAACATGGTACATTTTTCGTACTTAACACTATCGTTTTAACAACCATCAATCAATGGAAGATTATAAGACAATTTAAGCAAACATGGCTCACTGGCACAACTAAATTATAAAAAGTGTCACTACCCAATGGTAATTGTGATTATAACGTGATGGACAAATATTTCACCGTTAGTATTAATATTAACTAATGTCTCAACAAGTACAAATAATTCAAAAATATTCTAGTCATTCTTATTTTAACTATGTACAGTTGTGTGGATTTCCACCAAAAATTTTCAAAAAGTCTTAATCTATTTAAACAAATATAACATTGCTCAAACTCTGTCAATTTTCAACAGTTTACTTCTAATATACAAACCAAAAGATAAGTAATACATAACTCGAATCAAACTATAGGTTACTTCCCCTTTAAATTACAGTGTCAACTTGACATTAACAGGGTTTATACCTAAGATGATGATACTTCCCCTTTTCTCAAATATGAGGAGAAAATACGCTCTAGTTACGATTACTACAGTAATCTCAATATTAAAATGAAATCCACTATTATGCGTTTTTGGCAAATTTGAAAGTTTAATATAAAAGATTGTTCAGGGTTGAATGAGTGCTCACCTTTAGGTACCTTTGTTTCCCTCCATTCCCGGATATATGGAATATATAACAACCTATACAACATAGTGAATATCCACTAGTTTTTTCCCATTCTATTACCATGATATAACAATTTAGCAATAGATTTCCAATATTATCTATTAATTTATACCAATTAAGATTACATCTCTTTCTAAGATAAAAATTGTACATATTATTATTTAGTTCCATTCATTAACTAAAATAAAACAAGATAATAAATCAACTATCTCAAAGTTTTCCCACTTAATTGCATGTGATGACAATTACTTTTATCCATCCATATCAAGTAAATACGTGCATATTATATATTTATTGCATCATGCATCAACATTTAAATGGAATTTCTTTTCCATAATCAAATGAATTTAAAATATATCAGAACATCAATATTATACATGATTATAAGAATTATTAATACTTTCAAAAGACTTGACTTCTGTATGATACAAGTATTCTATAGGTATTCCATAATCAAAATTCAAACGAATGATAGGTTATCATGACACATTCTTAATGAATAAGTGAGATGATCTGAAAAAGAAGTATGGGTTATTCAGTCAATCATGTAGCACCCGAGATAGAGTATCAGCTGTGACGTTGTCCCTACCCCTCAGGTGTTTTATGTTTAAGTCATAGGCTTGGAGGAATAAGCTCCATCTAACAAGCCTCTGGTTTTGCTTGACCCTGGAGAGAAAAGTCAGAGGGTTGTGGTCGGTCAGTATTTCTATCGGGTACCCAGAGCTGTTTACATAGAAATCAAACTGTTTTAACGCTAGGATCAACCCTAAAAGTTCCTTCTCACTTGTATTATAATTACGTTCATGGATATTGAATTTCTGTGAGTGGTAGCACACCGGGTGCTCCTCTCCGTGGTCATCCTGCTGAGTCAGCACCGCTCCCATCCCAGTATCGCACGCGTCTACTGCAATTTTAAAGGGTCTATCAAAACGCGGGGTCACCAAAATAGGTGCCCTGGATAATCTTAACTTCAACTCATCAAACGCCTTTTGGCACTTGTCAGACCAAACAAAGCGATTGTTCTTCTTTAGTAGGTCAGTTAAGGGGCAAGCTACCGTAGAAAAGTCCTGGCAAAACTTACGATAATACCCGGCCATTCCAAGGTAACTACGGAGTTGTTTCCTTGTCTGTGGCACTGGGACATTCTGAATAGCTTCTATTTTAGCATTTACTGGTTTAACCTTTCCACCACCCACTACATGTCCAAGATACTCGATAGTGGCATGTCCAAACTGACTCTTAGCCAGGTTTATTGTCAAATTGGCGTTATTCAGTCGTTCAAACAAGTGTCGTAGTTGACTGACATGTGTCTTGAAATCTGTACTATACACCACTATGTCGTCGAGGTAGGCATTACACTGGAAGATACCGCGAGTGAGGGTGTTTATAAGCCTTTGAAACGTCGCAGGGGCATTACGGAGTCCGAATGGCATGACCTTATACCTGTAAAGTCCGTCAGGTGTCACAAAGGCGGATACTTCCTGTGCCCGTGGCGTCAAAGGAATCTGAAAGTACGCGGAGAGAAGATCAATTTTTGTCACATACGTCGCATCACCTATCTTATCAATGAGGTCATCAATACGAGGAATGGGATACGAGTCAGTCTTTGTCAAATTATTTAATTTCCTAAAGTCTGTACAAAACCGCAATGTGTTGTCGGCTTTTGGTACCAACACACAGGGTGAAGACCATTCGCTATCACATTCTTCCACTATGTCATTTTCTAACATATACTTCACCTCTGCTCTAATATGTTCAAGTCTGATGGGGTTAACTCTATATGGATGCTGTTTAATTGGCCTGGCACCCTCAGTTAATACTACATCGTGTTCTATTAGATGTGTCCTCATGGGAACATCTGTAAACAGTGACTTATATTCATGTACCAGCTCAATAATCTTCTCCTTATCTTCTACCGGAAGATGTTCTAGCCTTGTATCTAAACTCTTAAGGGCATCTGTATTATTAAGTTTACTTTCTGCAAACTTATATTCTATCCTAGATAAATCCGTCGGGACTCTAGCTAACGAAATCATGGGGACCTCCCGTGGTTTACTCTTTTCCCTGGAAACATAGGGCTTAAGCAAATTAATATGGCATACCCTCTGTTTTTGTCTCCGGTCAGGAGTCTTTATCAAATAATTGACCTCGCCAAGCTTTGACTCTATCTCATAGGGTCCACTAAACTTTGCACTTAAAGGCTGATTTTGCAAAGGTAGAAACACAAGAACTTTGTCACCTGGTGCAAAAGTTCTAGCTGTTGCTTTACGGTCATAGTTCTGTCTCATACGCTCCTGCATCTGTGGAAAATGAATCTTCACATGGTTAAAAGCATGATAAAGCCTATTTTTAAATTTATCTACATATGACAAAAGTCCAATCGGTTCACTGTCCGTTAGCCAAGTTTCATGTAGAAGTTTCAACGGACCTCTGACTGAGTGTCCATACACAAGTTCGAATGGGCTAAACCCCAGGGATTCCTGAGTGGCCTCCCTTGCAGCGAACAGTACATAAGGCACACCCTTATCCCAGTCTTTCTCGTTTTCATAACAGTACTTTTTAAGCATCGATTTTAATGTCTGATGAAACCTTTCCAGAGCTCCCTGGCTCTCAGGATGATAGGCACTTGATAGCCTATGGCTTATCCCTAATTGTTCCATGACTTGTTTGAAAATGTTCGAAGTAAAGTTAGTCCCCTGGTCGGACTGTACTGTCTTCGGTAGGCCATAACGTGTGAAGAAATTTGTCAGGGCGTCTACCACCTTCACTGTTGTTATGTTCCGCAACGGAATGGCTTCCGGGAAGCGAGTGGATGAACACATGACTGTGAGCAGGTATTGAAAACCGGCTTTTGTTTTCGGCAACGGGCCCACGCAATCAATGAGTATATGACTGAATGGTTCGTCGAACGCTGGTATCGGCTGGAGTGGAGCGACAGGAATTCGTTGGTTAGGACGTCCTACCATTTGGCATACGTGGCAAGTCTTGCAGTATTGTTCGACATCTCTTCTCAGTCCTGGCCAGTAGAAGTAAGGGAGGATGCGGTGGTGCGTTTTCCGGACTCCCATGTGACCAGCGAAAGGAAGATCATGCGCCATACGCAGTATATCTTGACGATAGCACTTAGGTATTACAATCTGGTGAATACTGTCCCACTCGTTTGTACCTGAGTTGAGCGGTTTCGACTTTCTCATCAATACTTCATCTTTCATGTAGAAACATTCCGCCATTGCATCTGCAGTCTTTTCGTCAACAGCTTTCATTCTGAGTTGCATTATTACTTCGTCATTCAATTGTTCTTTCACCAATTTCTGCTTTGGTGACAAAATGTTATCGTTCTCTGTTGCATCACCAGTTGTTAGTTCAGCAAAGAACGTAGCACTTAAATCGATGTCAGGTGTTTCTGTTATCACTGTTTCATTCGCATGTGTGTCTTCAGAACAGACAAACACATCTTTCGTTGCACTACACGGCGTAGCAGGAGTCTTTACCGACTTCTTTTCCTGCATTGCTCTTGTCAGTGCACATGTTGGGCGTTCATTGGCAGGACGTAGGTTTTTGTCCTCCGCCATCTTTGTCTCCAGCACTTTAACCATGGGCTCGACAGTGACTCTGCCGCCCATAATGTCATTTCCTAATATCATGGAAACGCCTTTGACGGGTAGTGCGCGCCACACTCCCACTACGATGTTACCTGTAAAAATATCCGACTCGAGTTTTATTCTGTGCAGTGGAGCTTCCACAGCCTCCATACTAGCACCTCTCAGCACAACAGACTCACCGGTACTGGTGGCATCTGTTAACGGCACACTGCCCTCCAGGATCACGCTGACAGCAGAACCCGTGTCACGTAATATCTGTATTTTCTTCTTGCTGAGTACATCGACTTCTGTCGACACTGTCCCCTCGTAGACAAAGGGTCGAAAATCGGATAGGTCGTCCTCTTCCGGGACTTCAGGAACCATCTGTTCCTCACGGCCTTCTGAAAGCATAATAGATTGAGTACAGCTATTCTCTTTTACCTTAGATAGACTGTTCTCAAAAACCATCGACTCCACAACTATGGGCGATGCCGGCCGCATTTCTTTTGAGTTTCTTGACCCTGTGTTGCACACTTCTTCTGTCTGCTTGCTATCTTTCTGCACTCTGGCACAGTGTAGAATAGCACCTTGCTTCTTGGTAAGGATCCAACAATCTTTCTTCATGTGGCCCTCTTTCTTGCAATTGAAACATACCACCTTTGCTTTATTTACATCTGTCTGCTTCCTGAAATGAACTAAGTTACTATTATTATTTACACCACTGTTCTTATTATTGTTTTCACTTGTCTCTTTTGGTTTACTAGCCTCCTTGGGCTCTGGTTTGTGCACTTTGGGTTTGTCAGCATAATATGGCTTTATGCTGGCGTGAATTATGGCATAGTTATCTGCCAATCTAGCAGCTTCATGCACATCTTCAACCCCTCGGTCTGAGATGTGGGTTTTAATATCCACTCGAATACAATCATTGAATTCCTCAAACAATATTAGGTTCTTGAGTTTATCAAACTCACTTACATTCTGTGACCTTAGCCACTGTTCTAACATTTTCTCCTTTTGTCTCAAAAAGTCTACATGAGTTTGATCATATGCCTTCTTTCTGTCTCTAAATAGCTTTCTATATTTTTCTGGTGTCAGGGAATAACTTTTTAGCACCCTATCTTTGATTACTTCATAGTCATTTATTTCCTCGGGTGTTAAACTCAACACTACGTCCAATGCTTTTCCTTTGTTGAGAGTTGACCTTAACAATAAAGCCATCTTATCATCAGGGAACTGATAATCTACAGCTATCCTCTCAAAAAGCAAAAAGAAATCTTGAACATCTTCTTCTCTGAATATAGGCAAGTGTTGCTTCATTGCGCTAATATCCATACCATTGCTGTCCCTACGATGGTCAGGTCTGTTCATGCGTGCCATCTCTATTCTTTCTCTGCTTTCAATCCTAATTCTTTCATTTTCCCTTTCAGTTTCTATCCTAATTCTTTCCAATTCCATTCTCTTCATAGCTAATTGGAATTTTAGGTTTTCACTCAACCCTTCATCTTCTTCATTGTTTGATGATCTAGATGACATATTTCTTACCTCGTCTCCGTGGGCAATTACCTCGCCCCCACTGGGAGCTACATAACCTTCATTGATATCGTTCTGTCCCACTTCAACTACACTACCAGTGTTCATGGCATTCTGCCCGTTCAAACATGTCATAATTTCTTTGGTCAAACGATTACGATTAGGTCTTGCCTGTCCTGCCTCAATCCCAAAGGACTCAGCTAATTCTTTTAGTTCAGCAAATGACATGGCATTAAGTTCCTCACTTGATATATTCGAAGCCATAGTATAGCGTTCGAAATATTTGTGATAGTAGAGTAGTATATATTGTATAATAAAATATAAAGTTCCAACTTACGATTTGTCCAGAAATTTGCACAATATAATATTAAACACTTCGTGGAATCTTCACACTTCCCAAGGAATAAAAACGCAAACCAGTTCTCTCCTCTTTTTAAAAAGAATAGTTTCACAGTCCTGAAAACGAAACACAAATATGCCGCTCTCAGTACTACTAATGTCACAAAATATTTATAGGTCAGCTAGATCAAGAAAAGTAGAACTCAAATCTACCGAACGAGACTACCAAATCTTGTCAATCCTAGGTCAGGAAAAGTAGAACTCAAATATACCGGGCGAGACCACCAAATTTTGTTACGTCCACAATCCCCTTGTGGCCAGAGCTGTGTAGATCTTGCTGATAATTCTCGTTAGTCCTAGGGGAGACTTTAATTATTAGTATTTATGTTTCAGTATTACACGAACTCTTCTTATAGTCCTGGGCACAAATTCAGTATTTGTATTCCAACATTTCCTTTCCTGTAAATTATGGTAGTAGATAAATCTTATAGTAATGTATACAACACAATAGGATAGTAACTTGACAAAGAAGCTTCAGTGTAACTGTTGTTGATAGTTTATTTCAGGTGGTATGTTCAATATATACAATATATCTATTATGTACAGTTAGAATAAAATAGTGCAAACACAAACGCCCTCAAAGGAACATATTTTGAAACTCTCTGTCTTTCAGACAAAACAAATCATTAAATACTATCCGAGTGGTGCAAGGGACAGACCCACTACCAGTAGGGGTGAAAATCATGGTAACATTACAAAACTCATAACAAAACGATATGAACTTCCCCTATTAAATAATGAGTCGTTCCCAGACTCTGAGAATTTGAGATCAACACAGAATCCCAGCATTACCTAGAACCTTTCGTTTTCCTACTAAACGTCCTAATATCGCGTGTAGTAAGAAAAGAGAGAGAGAGGAGAATAAACATTGCGTGTTCCAATTCTTGGAAAAACAATATACATGACACAGGTAACTCACTCAATGCGACTATCTGAAAAGCCACTGCAACCAAGGATTATTATTAATAATGATGGTTCCATCAATTCTGCTCATTGCACATGCATGGCAGGTTTGGCAGAAGCCTGCAGTCACATTGGAGCAGTGCTCTTTTGCCTAGAGACATGCGCTAGAGTTAGAAAAGAAACATCTCCAACTGATTTACCAGCATACTGGTTGTTCCCATCAACAACAAAACTGAAAACTCAATTTAAAAGAGTGAAAGATATGGATCTTGAGTCAGCCAGTGATAAGAGGAAAAACTCAGCTTCAGCTAGCACTAGTAGTTCTGGTGCAGATATTCAAGATCAAATTAAACAAACAACCATCCCATCACCAACAGAGGATGAAAAAAAAATGTTTTTTCAGAAACTTCATTCTGTACACCCTCAATCTGCTATTCTGGCTATATCAGAAGAGTTTGCGCAAGAATATGTCCCCAAAACTCTGAAATTTGGTTTGCCACCCAATTTACTAAGTTTTTACAATCCTGAACTAGAATTTCCTGATATAACAGCTATAGTGGACTATTGTGAAGGCCTGGATTTAGCAATAACCAAACAACAAACTGAACATATTGAGGAGAAAACTAGACAACAAATTAAAAGTAAACTATGGTGTACTATGAGGTCTGGAAGGATTACAGCTTCAAACTTGTATGCAGCATCTCACACTGACATTAAAAAACCTTCAGTCAGTTTATTTAAAAAAAATTGTGCTCCAAGTGAAAGCATTTTTAAATCCCCAGCTACCGAATGGGGCATCAAATACGAGGTTACTGCACGGCAGAAATATAAATCTATTCGCTCTGAACTTCATGCTGATTTTCAATTGTCAGACTGTGGACTTATAATGAGTTCAGAGTACCCTAGGTTTGGAGCTAGTCCAGATGGTCTAGTAACATGTTCTTGTTGTGGGGATGGCTGTGTGGAAATTAAATTCCCTTATACCTTAAAAGATACCAGCAGTGAGTTCAAAGATATTTCATGGCTAACTTTAAATGATCAAGGAAAGTATGAGCTGAAGAAAAGCCACCCTTATTATTATCAAGTGCAGTGTCAACTCTTTCTCAGTGGCAGAAGATATTGTGACTTTGTTGTCTGGTGCCCTCACCTGCCACATATTGTTACGAGGGTGTTCCCAGATAGAGAATGTTGGGAGACTGCTTTAGATAGAGCAACAATATTTCACAAACAATGTGTAATGCCAGAGATGTGTACAAAGTTTTTTTCAAAAGCTTTATAAAATGTTGTTCATTTTGTTTTAACTACTGATATAATTATACAATGACATTACAATTAGCATTTAAAACAAAACCAGAGTACGTAACATATGTTACTAAAAAGATTTATTAACAAATTTAATTTTAAAAAATAAATTATCTCTATTAGAATAATATATAATAATAATATTAAAATTGACAAAGGTTATAAATTTAACACATATATTTTTCTTTGTACATTATACGGAGTTATTGCTATATGTTGACCAGTAGTGTTTATGGAATGAAATAACACATTTTATTTTTTATATTTATAAAGCTATGTTTTTCAGTATACCTCTGTTAATTTATATTTTTAAAAAATGCTAAGGCTTATGACACAAGTTGTTCAATATTTATTTTTAAAAAGTATGTTTTTGGCACTGTTATTGTGAATACAAATTTTTTTCCTACATTTGGTAATTTTTTCCTAAATGTTCCCAAAACAATACAATCCTGTTTTGCTTTTAAATCATTTATTGTGAGTGTATTTCTTTAAAAATGTAATGAACCATTTAATTTTTTACATGTTTACATTACTTGTGTGTAAATAAAAAAAAATTAGTAAATTTTAACAATGTGTTTGAATTATTAAAACTTTTGCTTAAAAATCAACATTGCTAATTTAATTAATCAAATGGTAATATTGAACGATATAAATTCACCAAGCAGCAACAAACTTTCACAATTTTATCAATTGTAGGTTCTTGGTCAGTCTTCTTTTTTTTTAAGAATTACAATGGAATTGTAGTTTGTAAAATGGCAAACTTTCTTTTAACAAGTCCAATTATGCACTCTACGTGTATTCTCACAGAGGCAATCTTTCTAGTATTTTCCACTTCTAATGGGTGAAGTTGTTTTTTTCCCCGAGTAAAATCAGGAATAGCAAGTTTAGCTCTGTAAAATTGCACTTCATCATTTATTTTAAAGCCTCTATCTGCCATCAAAATATCTTCTGGCAACAAATAATTAAGGAGACCACTTTCTTCGATGATGTGTTTGTCAAATGATCTTCCACCCCAAGCTTCTGAAATGAAACTGACAGTGCCCTGGGGTGTGATACCTATCAAAAATTTAACTGTCTGGTTGTGTTTATAGTGCGAATATATGTGTATCTGGTTGGCAGCTCCCGAAGGTTTCTCTGCAACAACCTCAAAACAGGCAACAATAACTACAACTTTGTCATCAAACTCTTTGAAACACATTGGCATAGTTAGCCTAAGCTCTTCTCTTCCAGGCCATTTAATTAAAAATGACAGTCTTGCTACCAGTATGTCTAAAGTTCTGTGAAAACTTCTGTGAACAGTTGCGAGCGATACTTTTAAATTATTGGCTATATCCTGAAATTGATAGCCCATTTTAATTTTGATCAGACATAAAAAAAATTCCTGTTCTTTAGTTAGGGTTATAGTTAAATCTGTCATATGTGGATTGATGTAATCTTTGAATACAAAATCCAAAACTGCCAGTGTTGGTATACCTGTGTAAAAATGAACATGATTTTCATTTTCCACATAGTACTGTCTTTCATATATAGACAGGAAACATTTCTTCTTAGAGGATTCAACAATCCTAGAATTGTAATCATCATACATTTGATTGAGTTGTTCAAGTGTTAAATCTGTACAGAAACTCCGACTCCAGTGTCTAAAGAAAAACTACTTTGTGCATCTATGTTATTGTTATCAAGTGTTTCACCTTCTATTGGAATCTCTACAACAGAAGCACTGTGAACAGGTTCACCGAATTCTTGATTTTTAATTCTTTTACTAGGAGTAGAGGAGGACGATTCAGTGACTTTTTTTTTCTCCGAGCAGTAATTCTTGTGTATCTTCCCTTTGAGTTGGATACAGGTGAAGCAGAAATTGCATCATAGCCTAGATGAAGTGTAGGCAACCATGATGGGCTGTTTCTTAGATTCAGATAACCTTTGACACCTAAACAAGAAAAAAACATAAAGATTATATTTATCATTATTAAATAAATGAAATGAAACCCAAATACATATTATAATGAAAACGAAAATTTGGGGTAAAATATAATTTACAATAATCCATCAGAGCTAATTTTCCGTATATGAAGGCTAAAGTTAAAGCATACTCATACATTCCTTAGGCGGCTTAGGCCTCCCAACCTTAAACTTAATTTAAAAGCCTTCATTACAATTTAACTATTTATAATTTATATGGTTATATGGTGTTTACAAATAGGCCTACAGTTTATTTACAGTTAGTTTAAAAAATCAATCTACATGGTTCAATGTGTATCATCATGATTCGTGAAAGTTGAAATGTAAAATAGGAATGATAGTTGATAGGCCTTTCTTTTCTAACACTAACAGAAAAGGCCAAGTGAATATAAGTGGGTAGTAATAGTAGTAGGCCTAAATAATATGATTTAAATTTTTAAATAACATATTTTTGTATTAAAATAATTATAACAATTTAATTAGTTACGGGATTTATACATACCATCTACAAAATGTTTTGAACAGACTACAGTTTTGTCCCACGCTTCTTCGGTCAGGATATCTTTCCTATTTACGGCGGCTTTCCACAATCGTCGCCTTTCCATACTCAGCTCCCTTGTTTCATCTCCTTGATGCGTTATTACGGTTGGTATATTAAAAAAAACGTAATTTCAATTCTTCTGGGACATTCTTTTGAGACCCCTGTCTATTGCTACAACCGTAAATTGCACAAATCGGCATAGTGAAATAGGTTTATAGCAAATAGTAGAAGGACGCTATATTTGTTTACTGTTGCTAGTGAAGGAACATGGCCGCCGAGGTCAACCCCAATTTTGATGACGTCACGTGAAAACAACGAATTCTGCAGTGAACTTATAAGCTGGGCTGCGGAAACGCGTACCCTGTTACAAGGCGTGCTATCGGGTTGGCCGGAGCCGGAAAGAACCACGGAGTGCATCACCTCCCTACCAAACGTTACGCCCTGGACTAAAGAGCAAGAATGCTCGTCTGTTGGCTCGGTGGTGACATGAATTTAAAATTAAGGCGACTGGGCATTGAACTGGTAACACTATCCCCTAGTTTGCCGTGGCCACAGAAATTGATGAACGCTGCTTCACGGGCCCAATGGATCAAATAGTTCCGACGGGATACTAAACATTTTGAAAAAAGAACATGAAGTTTATTTTTCTGTCTATTCTATAATCTTATCTTATATATTACAAACGCTCCGTTTATAAAGAAGATTATTGCGTCCTACGCTCATCCATGGTCCGAGTCTAGTCTTGCATCTTTATCTTTCCGAGTGATACATTTCCATGACGTGGGTTTCCTGATTAAACCATAGACTTACTATAATAAAACGGATCGCTTGCTTTATTTTTAGAGCTTCTATGTTCTTTTTCCGTGCGCATAAAAAAACGCTGTCTTAACCCTTCCCGTACCGACCTACTTCTATCTATGCTGCCTTCAGTTCCGCTATATACGCGCCCGGGACTGTAAGGGTTAAATGACTTCTACGCTCATACGTTCTCCTAAATGTTTCCGCTGTATACACCTTTCGATTTTAGTGTTTCCTGCCCATCAACATCTAAGGTTATATAAGGCCTTTTTGTTAACGTTGCTGTCATGGTTTTCTTGTATGCATTTTATTGTTCTTATTGCTTTAAATTATGTAATACAGTTGGATGTCTTGAATATAGTTTATTATATATTTGTGGAAACTGTTAAGTTGACATTGCAGAAATGACACATTGGGACCGTTAATCGTTTTAAGATAAAGGAATGTCTTAGTTTTGTATGTCCTGTATCAGCTGACCTGTATCATGCCAGGTTTTGAATTTTCCAAATATTGTAGTTATTGCATTTGGTTTTCAAGAAGTTAGTCTTGTATGTCTAATTATTAATCGTTTCATATCTATATCAGCTGTTTCCTTTCCATCTATACATGCGTGACCAGGAAACCAACAGAAAACGATATTTTTGCCTTTTTTCATTTATTGATTTATAATTTGTTAGATATATTTTTGGTATTACCGTTTTTTTTTATAGCTGTAAGACAGGATAAAGAATCTGATTAAAAAAAACTCAAGTGCGCAGTAGAACAGGGAATCGGGAATTCCGAAAAGAAGTCTTTCGAGTCATCATAATAATATGGCAGAAATACTAAAGCATGCGGTCCATGTGTATTATACTCTAGGATCATATCTGACAAAAAACAACAGCGTATCATTATTTAAAACTATAATCAAAATGCAGGACTCAGATAAGAATAAATAATCTTAGGTTTTGATGGAACATCTTTAAAAGTAATACTAAGTGCATTCTAGTGCGCTTTTTTTACAAACGGATGTGGTAGCTCGAGTTTTGCAACAGAGTTTCTAGCCATGATATTGTAGTAAGTAGAATTTCTGTTTATCAACTAACGGTCAACCTTTTTTTTAAAATTCAAATGCCTGAGTTGTTTAGTTTATAATTTAATTAGACGCTTGCATTGCAAGTGTAATTTTGAGTTACAACATCTTATTATTTAAAACACACTATACTTTACCACCATTTATGAATTTATCTTGGTTTGTCATTTTAAAAATTCGCCGAGAGGAAAAAATGCCTTTTTCATTTCCTAAGCAATATTTTTCCGGGCACAGGCCGAGCGACACCGCGTTCAACTGGCGATCCGAAGATACTAGGTTCAAATCCTGGTTGCGGCTAGGATTTTTCCTGGTCGAGGTGAGCCATAAGTGAATCGCAGGCGAAATCCTTGCAAGGATACTCTTAAACAGACTTATGGGCTTTTATTATATAGACTAGTTGTTATGCCCGTCCAAATGACGGAGAAACGAATGACTACAATGTGTTTTGTTAAGGGAGAAAGAAAAAAAGACAATATTACAATAAAAAATGTAGATAATAATATTTCAATACAATAAAAGAAAGGGGAGAACGCTTTTTTTCGGTGTTTAGTTTTTGTTCTTGCTTATTGTATCAATAATACAGTATTGATAATCTTTCTTTCGGTATTTAGTTTTTGTTTTTTTATATTGTGTCCGGTCGCCCTGACCCTATGCATACAAATTGTTGCTGTCAAGCTTCTGGCATTTAAAAGTAAACATTATAATTCGTATAATTTAATTTATACAGTGTATTGTAATAAGCAACACACAATGCTTTGGCTCGTTATCGTCTTATTTGATTAAAAGACGAAGAGAGTATTAATTCTAAACCTGTTTAATGAATGACGAATGAACACACAACTCAGAATTAATATACATAACTTTAGAAGACATCAAAACTAGAACTCAAACTGTCCACTAATCGCACATTTGATGCACTCCGGTTCAACACTAGCGCAACAACACAACTAATGATTGCTCGTACAGGATAGTAGGCTATAAAGTCGCCTATTAAAGGACGTTCTCAATAGCGACGTGAATCCATTAAATAATTAAAACATTTGGTTACTTTTACTCAAAAGGATAATGCAAACATCTATAATGAAAAAAGAAATGATTTGATAGACATTACGCCATACGCTAGTATTTTGTTTAAGTACACCATTCAAACTCTCCAAGCCAAAGTGCGGTGCGTAACTTTTAAAAAGGTCTCGCCACATTAAAAAAACAACAACAGCAGAATATGGAAAACCCGATAAGACTCTCGAGTTCAGCATAGTAAACATCGCGTTCAACATAGTAAATAAACGGAAATGGCCATTTGTTAAGTACGGTTATATTTATTTGCATAGTTGGCTCTAACGGTTTTGATTTTTTTTATCAACACATTTATTATTATAAGTGATAAAATAAATTTATCTTTTGGAGGGTGTTTCCAATTTATACATTTAACTTTTGGCCCGATTAGTCAAATGGCTTAGGAGCCTATAGCGAAATAGCATATACATATAAACAAACATATAAACTAACTCACCGTAATTGACAAGTCTTAATGAGGCGTGAACTTTTCAAATGGACGAGGTCACGTGCTTCCAATTCTTTTTTTTTATTGTTTATTATTTTAGGCATTTCCGTATACAAAAAGAAGCATTCTTTTGCTGGTGTTTGACAATTGATTTCAACCTCGACGGCCAGTCCTAGTCTTTTAGAAATATACAAAGGCTACAATATTAGTTATGAGGAATCCGGTTTAACATCAAAAGTGAGTAGGCGATAATTAATATAATTAATGTTACTTGCGTAAAGTTAAATTTAGATTTGTTTATAAAAATAAATTAGTCAAGAGTTGCGTCCTTGGTTATAAAAAAAACACAATTCGTAGATTCATAAGAATATACAACGAAAATTATTTTGCATCAAGCAATACGTTTGAGGTTGTCGAACAGGTGACTAATATCGAACAGCTTATTTCTCGAAAACAAAGGGAGACAGATCAAATTTGACTGCATGATGCGTTAGAGTACCGTCCCCTATTATCCTGTACGAAAAATGATGGCGGAAAAAGGCTGCACAAAAAAACGGTGAGTGATTTTAAGATTTCATTACTCTCAAAGCAATTTTCGACCTACAGAAGACTAATCATAGTATGAATTTGAGTTGCTGTTAGTGAAAAGTGTTGGTTGAAATGAACAGTGTGATCTATCTGCTACCCAAATATGTCTGTTTGCAAGCATTTTTCTTAACCTTGCCTGAGCACCACGTGTTTTTAAAAAAGTTAGGTAGATTTCAATTACCGAACATCCCAATGGTTCAAATACCGAACAGTGTTCGGTATTTGAACTTTTGTGTTCGGATTTTGACTCTCTCTCTATTTGTCTCTTTTATTATTATTAACATTGTTATTATTTCACAGTCTTATTAATATCATATCTATTTATTCTTTTGTACTTTCACGTCTTTTATTGCTTTAAGATGTATAGCTCAGAAACGAGAGATTGTGATTGTGTAACGTCTGTTCATGTCTAAATCTTGTTTCTCATGTTATAACCGTTTAATCATTCTCTTTATCTTTCTCTCTCTCTCTCTCCCTTTATTTGTCTGTGCATGTGTATGCCAGAAGTAGCACAGAGTAATGAGTGTGGCTAATACTTAGAGCCTATTTTGCAGGGCTACATGGTCAACGCAGTCACTGGCATTAGCCATGGCAGCTGTCAAAGACAAGAGACTTGGACTTCGAGCAGCTTCAAGAGCGTATGGCATCCCTACCACCACACTTAAAGATCATCTTGATGGAAAACACAAACATGCCATAGGTGATACAAAACAACTGGGGAGGCCGTCCATTCTTCCACCAGCACTAGAAAAAGAATTGGTGAACCACATCATGAAATGTGAGAGCATGTTTTTTGGCCTGACCAGAAAAGACGTTATGTCACTTGCATACGAAATAGCGACCAGAAATGGCATTCAACATGTTTTCAACCAAGAAAAAAAAACAGCTGGAAAAAGATGGTTAAAGCTCTTCCTACAGCGACACCCTCAAATATCCGTGAGGCAGCCGGAATCAACATCTATTGCCAGAGCACGGGGCTTCAATGCTGACAGCGTGAACAGATTCTTTGACCTTCTGGAAGAACAAATACAGAACAAAGGATTTAATGGCACAACGATATACAATGTCGACGAAACTGGTGTTTCAACAGTGCAGAAACGATGCCAGAAGATTTTAGGGCAAAAGGGCAAGCATCAGATCGGAGCTATCTCCAGTGGGGAACGGGGGACAAACACAACTGTTGTTTGTTGTGTAAATGGTGCTGGACACTATGTGCCTCCTTTGATTCTGTTTAAAAGAAAGAGGCAGTGCAGTGAACTTGGGGACGGTGCACCTACTGGGAGCTTTGTCACAAACAATGAATCTGGCTGGATGGATAAAGACATGTTCCTGGCTTGGATACGTCATTTCACCACTCATGTGAAGCCGTCACCTGACAGACCAGTTCTCCTTATCATGGATGGACACGCATCTCATACAAGGTCTCTTGCAGCCATAGACTATGCCAGAGAAAACGGGATAGTGATGATGTCACTACCTCCTCATTCAACTCATAGGCTCCAGCCTCTAGACGTCTCCTTCTTCAAACCATTGCAGAGCTTCTACATCCAGGAGCAGGAAACTTGGCTGCGAACAAATCCGGGGAGAAAAATAACTGCTTTCCAAATAGCTGGTCTCTTCAACAAAGCCTACGTTCGTGCAGCCTCGACAGCAACAGCCACCAAGGGCTTTGAAAAAACAGGCATATGGCCCTGCAACCGGCATGTGTTTAACGAGGTGGACTTTTCCCCTTCGATGGAAGATTTTGATGCCTTTAACATTCCGGTTGGCCAAAGCTCCAGTCCCGCAAATTCATTCCACATACCCTTTAGGCCTACAGTCCAAGAGTCACCTTTCCATCAAGAAAGACCCTCTTCTGAGCCAGCAAGACCAGACCCTGAACCATCAAGACCCTCGTCTGAGCCAGCAGAATTCCCATCTGAACCAGCAGGAGCCCCTTCTGAACCAGCAGGACCCTGCTCTGAGGGAACTGGACAACCAACAAACCCACCTCCTGAGCCACCTAGTCCATGCTCTGAGCAAGACATAGGCCTCATTTTGGCACTTCCAAACAAAACAGTGATCCAAACTAATCCCGATGGACGCTGCTCTTTTAGATCCATTGTTATCGGCAACAATGTAGCTCTCCAGAGTGCCCAAAGGGATGGCAATGGGTTAGCCGTAGAGTGTCAAACGAGAATACAAGAACAGATCCAAGCTGATGCTCTTAGAGGAAAGATGATCAGTCACATGCTCAACAACGTTGAAGGCTTCCGCCCAGTGTCAGCTGCAGTAAACAGTGACATGCCATCATCTGTCGCATTTTCCTCCCTAGAAGAAAGGATTCTTCACATGGCTAATCCAACTTCTCCAGTGGGAGAGATGGAAATTTCTGCTACAAGTGAGGTGTTGCAGCAGCCCATCCACATCATCAATGCAAAGTTTGAAAACATTGTCAAATACAAGGATGACTCTTTTCCATTGGCTCAACCAGTGTCAGTCCTTTATTCACCTCATGGGGACAATGCAGGACACTATGACTGCGTCCTTGGGTTCGCAGTCTCAGTGTCGCTGATTTCTCCATCTCCCAGTGTTTCACAACAAAAATTAGCGGCGACACGAAAGGCCCGAAAAACAGAAGCAGAAATTATCACGTCAAGTCCCTACAAACGTAAACTTATAGTGTCGCTGGCAAAACAAAAAACAACGAAGAAAACAAAGCCAAACACAGAGATCAGAGAGAAACAGAAAGCTGAAAAGAAGAGGGCTAAAAACGTAAATCGTCAGCAGGAAGCTAACTGGTTCTGTTTTTTGTGCCAAGAATGCACCTGTGAGGACATGATTCAATGCTTGATGTGCTCAAATTGGGTACATGTGGAATGTGCTGGAATAACAGAAAGCCAAAGAGAGTACTTTTGCGATGTTTGTCAGTCAAAGTAACATTGGTTTTTGTTGTTTGGAATTTGAACCTCTATGTTTGGATTTAGGGAACACCTGTTGTAATACCGAACATAATTTTCATTTTTTACAATTAAGATAACTTTATTTTATGTTGATTTTTTTTCTAAAAAAAGTGGTATGAATGTTGCTGATTATTTACTTTATTAAAATTCCTGTTAAAAAACGATCTATCTACTGTTGTTTTTTATAAAAAGGCAGATTTCCTTAAGTGTTCGGTATTTGGGGACTTTCCCCTACATAGGTGATTATTCACACTAGACATTCACAATCCATCCTTTTCTTTTGGCAACATCTTTTGGAAATGAAAAAACATTTAATCTCTTACATCTTTTGGTACAACCAGTGACGTAGCACACAGACATGCTTTTTTAATTAAGTGATCGAATAAGACCGGAAATGTTTTTGTTGTCGACCTTTTATGCATGCATAATCGTAAAGACTTGTCAATTATATATATTGATTATTAGTACAACCCACAAACTCTCGAAGCCGAATAACTGGTCCGTACCGTTCATTAAAAAAAAGGTGTCGACGCGTTAATAAACTACAGAATGCAAGTTAAATGGGAAATCCCGACAGGACCGCGCGTTCAACTTAACACTTTTACATGCCAAAGGTTTTTGACGCAAAATGTGCTACAATGCCAAATTGTTTTTTTTAAATAGTAAATTCACTAAAATTGTCACAAACTCAAGATTGCTGCCTAGGTCACGTAGTGCTAATTTGCATTATAATTTAACTTTCCAAAGTAGTCTTATGTTTTACATAATATGGAAGAGCTTTTGTTACTTGATATTAACTAACTACATATATATAACTCCACAACGAAGCTAACCACGTTTGGAGAAGCGAGAGAAAGTTGAGCAAAATCGTTTTACAAAACAATAAGCGAACCAAATGAAAACCATTTTTTATTGCTGCCTTTGTTGTTGATTTTATATACTCTAACAATGCGATCATATTTGCTGATGATTCTGCAAAAAAAAAGGATAGTAGACCCTACACACAAGTACATATTTTTCTATAAATGTCACAGAAAAAAAAGGCCGCCAAAGATCACGTGACGCTAATTTGCATGAGAACTTAATTTTCCAATGTGGTATTATCTTCTACAGTACCATGTGGAACGTTCACCAATTTCTGTGGCCACGTCATACTAGGTGATTGCGTTGCCAGCACTATGCACAGCAGCACATTAATAATTCACCTTTGAAATAGGGTTAAATAAAAAACACTAGTTTGTATGTGAAATATAAAAAATTACGATGAATAACATAGGCTTTAAATTCTAACAGTTTCAGATTTTTATTTGTCCAGTCTAATATTTAGATTTTGCCCGATAAAACCAAACAAACAAAAAAAAGGCAAAAAACAAACAGCTTAATCTCATTTCAAACCCTATAAAATAAACATGTCGGCTAGCATTGTCAGTTTTAAATCCAACAGAAATATATGTCAATTTATGTTCACTTTGTCCTTAATAAACGAAAGGAAATGGCCATTTGTTGTTATATGTAAATACATCGTTGGATATAATTTTTTTATGTATACAATAAACACTTTTAGGATTACAAATGATAAAATAGAAATTTTTTTTGGAGAAAGTTTCCAATTTATATATTTAATAATTGTGCCGATTGGTCAAACGGCTATCGATAACAAACATATATATATATATATATACAAAACACGACGCACTAAATCTATATTTAACCATTTTGTTAAAAAATAACACCGGACAAAGATTCAAAACACGTGAAAATATTCATTTTTCCCTTTTTAAATTCCTCTATCTGGCGTCACTTTCATTTGTAGCCATATCAAATGGCAACGAGATTTGGATTTTTCCTACACACATTTATGTGCTAATATTGAACTAATTACTTGAAATTTATGTTAAATAATATTTTGTATAAATGACTCTATTTGCATTCGGTGAATAGTGAATACACTATTTGTTATCAAAATAAACTTTTAACACTCAATTTTGATAAAAAGCTGTTCTCTTGGTTTTTTACACTGAACATGCCAAATTCGACTTCCGGTATGTCGAATTTACAAAACTCTTTCTGTATGCCAATTTCGACTTTAGTCGAAAATCATGGTGGTCTTTAAAAATGGTTCAAAACCTTAACCTAATATTCCATGGTACAGAGTTTGGATCTTGTTCCATGACTGGCATGACTATCTTGACCTCAATCACCAGTATTTCGGTATTATTATTTGTAGGGTTACGTCGCAAAGCGTGCGTTATAACTTTACACAACAGTACTAATGAATGAATAACTTTGCTAGAAAAAAAAACGTCATTCTCACTATTTACACGAGAGTAAAATATTGGTACGTACTCATGCGATAATATGCATGTGGCTGTTGTCTAGATGTAGGCTCAATATTCCAAGAGTTGTCTGTTTGTATATATATATATATATAAACTAAAGGTAGCTATATATATTGATGATGATTAATTATATATATATATATATATATATATGTTTGTTCTCTTTTCGAGTAACTTATATATTATCTTTTCTTTGTTCTAGAAAAATTAAGTAATGATAAAATGGCATCAATATATTTGTTCTACTGGACAATATTCTTTTCTGCTACAGGTAAAATATTTCTTTTATTTTTCTTAGATTTGCAAGAAGTCTACAATGTGTAGTTAGACATTTTGCATTTTAAAACAAACACTAATTTAGAAAAAAAACTGACTTTTATTATAATGAAACTTTAGCGAGATTAAGCGTGCTAGAAATTATGTCCATAATAGGTGACAGAATAGGTTATACGAGTAGAGAAAACTAACCCCAATGTAATCATACCTATTAATCTCTAAAAAACTCTAGTGACCATCATTTTGAGAGATTAACCGAAAGAAGCCTTCCCATCACTGTTGACAATTGTTATAGTTTTGTTTTTTAGCACAGCGAAGGCGGGAATCGGCGTTACAAGACTCGTGGCGGAAAGCCAGGTGCCTAATTCGCGGGTTGGGGGATATTTTACATTTGTCTACGGTAATGGTAACACGAGGCGTGCCTCAATTGGTGGGCCGCTTGGCGGAATGATTCGGATATGTTAATGCACAATGGGGAAAAATCGAACCAATCTTTGTTATTTCCACCCCGTACGTAAGAGCTAGCTGGAAAGTTCGCCCGGGGCTTAAACGGAGCTTAAAATTATACACCATCCAGAAGACGACAACGGAAAAAAGTTATGAAAGACCCATAACCCAGGAAAAAATTTTCAAGCAGAAAATATGAATAAAATGTAAAATATAGCCTATTGAATATATGGCATCCTTCCATCCTCAAGGGACGATGGCGCAGTCTCCTTTTTCTCTGCCTCTCGCCTTTCTCCTGGCTCGTTTCTGTTCACTTCTTTCTGTGAGGGTGGCTTCTGCAGGTTGAGTGCCCTCGCCCACCTTGGACCGCCATGAGGTGCGTTCCTCAGCAAGGTTCTCCCACGTTTTGGGCTCAATGCGTGCCAGTAAAAAGTCTTTTTTGCAAACGTCTTTGAAACGCAGGCAAGGGCGACCTCTCTTTCTTGTTCCGGCTGCCAGCTCTCCATACAGCAGGGCTAATGGGATGCGTTTCGCACCCATCCTGTGGACATGGCCTATCCATCGCAGGCGCCTCTCACTCAGGATTGAGTTTATACTCAGCATGTGGCTTCTCCTGAGCACCTCTACATTTGTGACTCTTTCCTGCCATTTGATGTGGAGTATCCTGCGCAGGCATCGCAGGTGAAAGCTATTGAGCTGCTTTATTTGCTTAGCGTATGTAGCCCAGGTCTCGCTTCCATAGAGGAGTGTGCTTAGCACAGAGGCCTGGTAGACAGAGATTTGTTGTCCTATCAGTGAGTTGGGCATTATCCCATACTCTTTGGTTGAGCCTTGCCATTAAAGATACTGCTTTGCCGATTCTGGTTTGTATTTCTTTCTCCAGCCTATCGCAATCACTAACTAATCACAACTAATTATGTAAATCAATTACAAACGTTTTGAAAGCAAATGAAAAAAGCCCGTCTGGCGAAAATAGCACATTTGCATTACCTTTTAAGAAGCAAGAGATGTATGATGCTATTAAAAATCTTAAACATTAATATTGCATGCACGGCAGGATACGATTTGAAATTGGGAAAGAAATGATCATTGCGTATAATGAGCGAGAACGCATACAATTGATCCCCCAGCAAAGAACAATGCACCAAACTTTAGTAGATTAGGGGGTTATATAGAATAAGTATTATTATTCAGCTCTCAATTGGCATATTAACAAATAGGTCCATATATATATATAATATATATAACATATATATTTGCCTGACATTAATTGCAAAAAGGCAAACAGCTCTGTAGATTTGCTGACAGGAAAAAAAACAAACATGTATGTTCAAAAAATGTTTTATATTATACATTTATCTAGACTTTTTGTGTGTTTAAAAAATATGTTTTTATATTTTAGGTATTTTCGCTGTATCCATTATCCTTGAGAACTATTCAAAATCAAACTCTAAAACTGCTTGTATGGAGGGCTTACTCGGTGATGTTGACACCTATAGTCTTACTGCAAAAGTCACTGCGGATTTAAAAACTCTCCAGAAAAAAATTTTCTTTTTAATTTGAAACCAAAATCATCAAGTGATTGGGATTTTGTAAGTCTTACTAACTTACTGAATGCAAGTAAAATAAATCAAAACCCTTTTAAAAAAGTTTCAATATATTTTCTTATACATTACAGACGCTCCTTCTATAAAGAATATTATTGCGTCCTACGCTCATCCGTGGTCCGAGCCTAGTCTTGCATTTGTATTAATGTTAAAATGCTTTTAAGTTACTGGTTTTCCTGGTTTGTCCAGGCAACCCATTCCATGCCCGAATGCCACTCGGGAAGAAAGAGTACTTATATGTATTTGTTCTCGCATAAGGGACAAGGAAAGTGTTTTTGTCTTTATGTTTATCTGAGCAATGCAACAGGTTGTTATTGGGTTGTATTTCTAAATTAGAGTTTAATGTCTAATGTATTATTACTACTTTACTCTTTGCCCTTCTGCCTACTAGTGTTTCTAGGTTTAGTGATTTGACTAATGGTGTTACTCTTGTTAATTGGGAATATTCACTAGTTGTGAACCGTGCAGCTCTTTTTTGAATTTGTTCTAATTTTTTAATGTTTTATTTATTGATGGGTCCCATACAGATGCTGCATATTCTAGTATAGGCCTAACTAATGTGAGATAGCATTTTAGTTTTATATTCTTATTACATTTGTAAAAGTTCCTTTTTATGAATCCTAATGTTTTGTTTGATTTTTTAATTACTTCATCAATATGAGGATTCCAAGATAACTTATCATTTATTATTACTCCCAGATACTTAGCATTGTTAGTTTGAGTTAGTTCTTGACTGGAATGAAGTAGTTTATTATTATTTGTTTCTTTTTCTTGGATACCCTTAGTAGTTGGTATTTTTCTGGGTGAAAAGACATACTCCAGTTTGATTCCCATTTTTGTAGTTCATCTAGGTCTTTTTGTAGAAGTTCACTATCTTTTCCGGTCTTACAATCATCAGCAAATAATCTTACTTTTGTTCCTGTGTTGATGCAATTCGGGAGATCCTTAATATAAATTAGAAATAGTAGAGGTCATAGGACAGTTCCTTGTGGAACTCCTGAGTTTACAGTTATAGGTGAGGACTTAGAGCCATTTATTATCACTGTTTGTTCTCTGCCTATAAGAAAGTCCCGAATCCACTGATTTAAGGGATCAGAGATGCGAAAATATTTTTTTAGTAGACTAGAAGGATGAACTTTATCGAATGCTTTGGGAAACATTAGTAATATAGCATCAATTTGATTGTTATTATTTGATCCCTTAGACAAGTCATCTATTAAGCCTATCAATTGAGTTTCACATGATCTGTTTTTCTGAAGCCATGTTGGTGTGTGTGTGCCCAGTGCGTTAAGTTTGTCTAGATGATTTATTATACTAATATATATTATATGCTCAAGTATTTTACATGTTATGCTTGTTAGGGAAGTTGGTCTGTAATTTCCGGGGTCAGATTTATCTCCTTTTTTGAAGAAAAAAAAAGGGGGGGGGGGTGGTACGATGGTTAATTTCTAATCTTTGGGCGCTCTGCCCTGGTTTTAGAGAGGCATGAAAAAGCATTTTTAAAGATTGGATATATTTCATTAGTTAATTCTTTGAGCAGTCTTGCTGGTTGTTTATCTGTACCAGAAGCTTTGTTTACTGTTAGGTTGGTTAGGAGTTATAGAATGGCTTTTGTGTGCTTATAATACATTATGTAAATGATATATTATATTTGCTATAATAGCAACCGATCATGGTAATGTATGTTCGTACAAAACTCAACAAAGATAATGCTAGTATGCACTAACATGGTCAAAGGGAAATGACTCAGTAAATAGTCAATAGTCAATAGTATAGTACAAGAGTTATGGGCACTGGGAAGATTATGAATGTCACGATCTAGTTTGTTCTACTGCGTCTTAGATTTATAAAGAATGCTTTGCACGTTTTTCATGTGATACTTGCTTGACTGGGCAAGGCTGATCACGGGGGTAAAAGACCGGAGAATAGTCAGTCGACTCAAATATCTAGCAGCGTATAGACGTATACGCTAGACTCGGAATTATACCACATTTTATCAGAATACTATTTCATTTCTTGGACATATATTATATTATATGATTGTTGGATGTACTGTGAATAATGTATTGTGAGTAATAATAAATATATATATATATTGCTGCGAAGATTTGAATTATCAAGTGTGTTAAACGTACTGTGAAAATAATATTAAAGAAACATTTAACTCAACTCAATCAACTCAATCAACTCATGATTCTATTAGCCTACGAAGAACACTAATAATTAAAATAGAATCAATAACAGTGGTGGCAGCGGTAAACGGCAACGGTAAATGGCAGCGGTAAACGGCAACGGTAAACGGCAACGGTAAACGGCAGCGGTAAACGGCAGCGGTAAACGGCAGCGGTGAACGGCAGTGGTGAACGGCAACTACTAAACTACTACGCTACAACATAATGAAATGCTTCCACAAAAACAAATCTTAGAAGGTAAAGTCTGATTTTCAAATTGTCAACTCTCTCATGCAAACTATTCAGCAAACTATTCAACCAGTCAACCTGGTCATAAAATCGTTAGAGAGAACGCTAAAACATCTCTCAGAAAATATATGATTTGCTGGTGGATGGCAGAATTTAATGGACGATTTCTAAAGATATTAATCAAGATTCAATCAACACGGTATAAAGCCATATTCAGGGTAACAGGAAACAGAGACACTGCAGTAAGACTTGTAAAAGTCAGTAGATACATAGGCGGCACAACAGGCAACAAAAAGGTGGGTGCACGTGGCGCTCTACATCTCAACCCACATTGCATTTTTCAAAGGTGCCGACGCTGGAATTAATAAATTTTTTTCAAGATTATATTTGGATTACGTGGAACGTCGAGAGCTGTCGTATGAATTTCTTTGTGATCAATCGTTGATCATGAAAAATTGAATTATCACGCATGAAACATTTTTAAACAAAACAGCTTCTGAATCTAGACTCTGTAATATTTTACAATACGCTATGAAGTGAAGCAATGACATCACACAAGATGGCGGACACTAGATAAACAAGATGGCGGACACTAGTTCAACTAGAGGTCAACACGTGTGTGTGTGAGATCCGAAGGTAACAAGGCAATCATCAACGCATAGTATTCACTTAGTCATACTTTGTGGAATACCAAGACCTTATTGAAGACAGATTGTACTCTAACGTACATTAATTCAAGAGATTCGTTTACATTATGCGAATTATAGCTATCTCGCTATACAGTAAAGTTAATTTGAATTAATGTGATGAAGATTGTGTTAATTAATTTAAATCATTCGTACCTGGATTAACGTCATGAAGTATGTGTTAGTTAAAATTTAAGCTACTATTAGACCATTCACTTGGATCAAATGGATTAACTTCATCGTCAAGAAGATTCATTGTGTTACTTAAATACTATTTAAGTTTGATATAATTAACATTTATTTTAATATTATAGATGTTAAATGATTCTTTGATAGGGTAATTTCTGTTAACTGTATTGACTTGTTTGTTTATGTTCAAATATTGAAGTAAAATTATTGTCAATTTTGTAATCGTTATGGACATATAGACAGATTTTGTGGTTTCAGAATAAAACATTTAAGTAACAGGTATAGACAAAATGAAAATAGCCAAAATTTTCAAAATGAAAACTTTACAAGACAGAATTTTCCACAAGGAAATCAAAATCAAAACTTTACAAGACGGAATTTTCCACAAGGAAATCAAAATCAAAACTTTACAAGATTGAATTTTCCACAAGGAAATTCTACAAATCAGCATGTTACCAATCAAAATTCTGAAAATCAAAATTTTCAGAATAGAAATAAAGGCAATACAAATAATCCTACTACTCACAGAAACAATGTAATATTTGAGAATAAAGGTCAACTGATCTTATTCCCTGCATATGTTGAGGGAATACGTACCTATTGTCTAAGGGATACTGGGTCATCTCTCACTTGTGTAGATGAGAGGATTATTCCTCCTCATAAAGCCAAAAATATCTTAAGGATAGAAACAATTAAACTAGGTAATGGATCTATGGTTAGTTGTCCAATCACTACCATACAAATTGATACTCCTTGGCTTACAGGAATTACTGAAGCAGCCATCTTAAAAAATTGTGTTGCTCCCCTGATAATAGGTAATACATATGGAGTAAAACAGGACAATAGTTTTGAAATATTTCAACAATGGATGGATCTTAAATCCACAGATTTAAACTTAAAACCTGTAATTTTGTTAGAAAATAATCAACTGGGAGATTTATCACAAGATGAATTCGGCCCTGCCTTGCAAACTGTCAGTTTTTTACAAACACTAGGCAAGTCAGACAGTAGCATTATTAATGACACACCTAATATAGATATACCTATAAACAAAGTGAAAGAAAATCTAATGCCTAAATGGAATGGTACAGAGAAATTGAATCAATATATTGAAAGGTTTGAAGAACAATGTGAAATAAATAGTATACCTAAACAATTGCATGCCATATCACTGTGCAAACATTTAGAAAATCACAAAGCAATATACAATATTGCAGAGAAAGAAATCAATGACTTTCAAACATTGAAAACAACATAATTCACTATGTGGATGATGTATGTATATATACAGAAACTTGGGATGAACACTTGACTATTTTAGAAGAAGTCTTACAAATACTAAAAGATAACAATTTAACTGTATCCCCAACTAAATTAAAGATAGGACAAACAGAAATTGAATTCCTGGGACATACATTTTCTAATGGCCAAGTCAAGCCAACAGAACAATTACACAAAAAGATCTTAGAAATAAAGACACCTAAAACTAAGAAAGAAGTTAGAGCACTCTTAGGTTTATTCAATTATTACAGCAAGTTTATTCCAAAATACAGTCAAATAGTTAGACCTATCATAGATCTTACAAAAAAATTTCAACCAAATTATGTAAATTGGAATAATGAATGTGAACAATCATTCAGACAACTAGTTAATGAGTTTTCTAAAGAACCAATTCTGGAAACTATTCAGAAAAATGATGAAATTATTTTAGCCTGTGATGCCTCAAAAATAGGACTAGGTGCTTGTATTTTTAAGAAAGTAATGATAGATTCAGAAATGGTGTACAAACCAGCATTCTATAAAAGCCGTGCATTAACTAATAGTGAAAAAAATTTCAGTATATTGGAATTGGAAGGTTTATGCATAGCTTATGCTGTATTGAAATTTCAATACTATTTGTTAGGACGTAAGTTTACAATTCTCACAGATCACAAACCATTAGTAAATTTTAATGTGTCAAATGTAAATAACAAACGCATAAACAAATATGCATTATTATTATCTGATTATCAGTTTCAGATCAAAAGCATAGTTGGAAAAGATAATCATTTGCCAGATGTGTTATCAAGATTATCCATTTATATCCCAGATATTGAATAGACAATACTGAAAGATAATTGTCTAGGACTAATGTAAAACTTGAGACTTCAGATTTTTGGTCTCATAGTTAATAAGATGGTGTATAACTTTTGTAAGACACCGATGTAAATTGTTTTTATGATGATTATTTATGTTTTTATGATGATTATTTATGTTTTTTGTACTATGATTACATGAATATTACATGACTTAATTAGATACGTTAACTATTGATATGCAACTAAATATTTCATTGATTTTGTAACAATAATTTATGTTCCCTATATATGTAATATATGCAAAAATAATAATGAATTATTATTTTTTTCCGGGAGGGGTGAGTAATGCTAGTATGCACTAACATGGTCAAAGGGAAATGACTCAGTAAATAGTCAATAGTCAATAGTATAGTACAAGAGTTATGGGCACTGGGAAGATTATGAATGTCACGATCTAGTTTGTTCTACTGCGTCTTAGATTTATAAAGAATGCTTTGCACGTTTTTCATGTGATACTTGCTTGACTGGGCAAGGCTGATCACGGGGGTAAAAGACCGGAGAATAGTCAGTCGACTCAAATATCTAGCAGCGTATAGACGTATACGCTAGACTCGGAATTATACCACATTTTATCAGAATACTATTTCATTTCTTGGACTTATATTATATTATATGATTGTTGGATGTACTGTGAATAATGTATTGTGAGTAATAATAAATAGATATATATATTGCTGCGAAGATTTGAATTATCAAGTGTGTTAAACGTACTGTGAAAATAATATTAAAGAAACATTTAACTCAACTCAATCAACTCAATCAACTCATGATTCTATTAGCCTACGAAGAACACTAATAATTAAAATAGAATCAATAACAGATAAAAACGTAAACAATATATGTATATATAATACAAGCCCAATTCCCCGTCGTTGCCCGGGGAAAAATACATAGGCCTCTACCTATAGATGCAATGTAGGCCTACATAAATCTATTATAATTTTTTTAATATATTTTTTTATTTACTGAAAACATCAAGCAAATATATTAAAATAAATATTGCAATCGGGTAAAAAATAGGCATGTCTTTTTATTTAAGAAAAATCTAGTACTATCCAGGTCCGGGGACGTCCTTTGCCTAGGTGAGAATCGAACACCCGTCTCACGCTTGTCTAAAATATAACTATTACCTTTTACGTACTGAAAACATTTGAGGAAAGCTTTAAGTCCTGAAATTCTTTACAATTTTTTAAAAGATAAGTAATTTAAATGGAAATGTCAAAAATGTAGCCTACCCATATCGCTATTACAGAAACAGAAAAAAAAAAAAGTTTTTCAGTTGGAAATATAACCCGGGTCATCCAGGTGGCAGTTCGCTAATCACTCAGCTAGGTATGACACTAAAGATTGCAAAAGTAAAGTAATATGAGGCAATAAGTCTACGTGTCTTCGATTAACTAAGCTTAATGATAATCGCAGTCCACACAGACGTCCTGCATTATGTATTTATAGATTTATCTTGCTTGACAGAGCCACAGAGAAAATAGTGACAAAATACGTTAAATTTTTAACCCTACAGTCCCGGGCGCGTATATAGCGGGACTGAGATAGCATAGATAGAAAGTAGGTCGGTACGGGAAGGGTTAATTGGTTTCAAATTTTTCTGTGCATTATATATATATTATTACTAATGCTTGTTCGTATAAGTATCTTTACTTAAATAGAAAATGCTATTGCAACAAACGGTGATCATCAATATAAAAACGTTTGAAACTTTGTTCTGACATAGGTAGGCTTAAATCATGATCTTCTTAACATCTATTAACAATAGCTATTGGCAATTATATGGGACACGGCGGACAAGCGGTAGCGCGTTCGACTGGCAAACGCAAGGTTCTGGATTCGAGCCTAAACGTGTAGGAGTAAATGCTTATGTATTATAGCAGCAAATTTGTCTATTATTTGCAATGCCATAGAGATATTTTGCTATCAAGGATAGTAACAAATGTAGTGACTATTTACACAAAGAAATAAAAATATATTTTATATTTTACATTTTTTATGCATTTTGTTTTGCATTAGAACAGGGGTCGGGAACCCATGGCTCGCGAGCCAGATGTGGCTCTTTTGATGGCTGCATCTGGCGCGCAGACAAATGTTCGATTATTTAAATAAAAATGTTTTTTTTTTACTTTTTTGATCTATATATTAATTTCATATCAATATTTCATTCTACAAATGAGCTAAAGTCTACTGCAGCTCAGCATCAGAAAAATTCAGAGACATAATTATTGTACTTTTAGTGTTGAAATTACACAAAATGCACACATTTACTTGAATTTTTAGTTTTAAACATAATGTAAGGCTCTCACAGAAATACTTTTCAAAATAATATGTGGTATCCATGGCTCTCTAAGACAAAAAGGTTCCCGACCCCTGCATTGGAAGGTTTAGCCGAATGTCAATGTTATTTTGTTTGAGTTAAGAATTTTCTTATCCGCTGAAAATGTACAGGCGTGCCATGTTATCTACTAGATTTACTAGATCTACGTTTTTGGCGGTTAATCCTATGCCCATTGGATAGTTAGATTAATACAGTAGTTCAAGTATAGGCCTTGTTTTAAGAATTATGAATTATGTGTTACAGATTTGCTGGGTAAAATTTGATAATGTGTGTGATACAAAGAAACAGTATCGTGGATGTTCGTGTAAAAGCTATGTAAATGGAGTACTCGAAATTGTACTTAACAAGACAGCTGAACCTGCTGAGTCGGAAGGATCTATACGTGTATCCAAAGAAGATATTATAGCGGGACAGACTCTTAGCAACACTGTTACCTTGCCAGTAATTTATTGTAAGTAACTTTTGATACAATGTGTTCACCATG
Organism: Anisus vortex; assembly: GCA_949126835.1. NCBI lineage: Eukaryota > Metazoa > Mollusca > Gastropoda > Planorbidae > Anisus > Anisus vortex. The sequence continues at coordinate 31,441,623 of OX421506.1, forward strand.
GCCCACAATTCTGTGACTTAGCTCGATAGAATGACACGAAAACGGGTTAATTAAAATTAGAAATGTCGGAACGCCCAGCAAAACCACAAACATATGGAAACAAGCATACATCTATACATACATAAAATCGATACATACACGCAAGACGCACACACAAACCTACAAAAGCAACCACATAAACACACACACATACATAATCACATACGCAAATGTACACACGTATTTGCCTAATGAGGTATGAACTCTGACCATTAGGGTTCAACGGACAAGTCTTAATAAATCATAAAGGTTTAGCGTGTAGCAACATTTCCGGTCCCATTCCTTCATTTGCCAACAAAACATGTTGTCTATGTGTGCTGCCTTATTAGATTCTAGTTGTACTGCGAGTAAAAAAAGATGTAGGGGATGGCATTTTATTTAATTCCTTAAAGATGTTGCCGTAAGGAAGATTGTGTACGTCAAACATGAAGAATCACCTATTTATAATATCGAACCAATTGCTTGACGCTAATGAACTTTCGTTCATTCGGATTGTGTTGTTTGTTTTTTAAACCAAGAAACGCTATTCTTGATTATTTTATTTTATAAACAAAGCTAATTTTTACTTAACTCGACTAGCATTTTGAGTAGGCCTACTCAACTTTGATGTTAAAAACGGAATCCTCATAACTAATCTTGTAGACTTTGTATATTTTTTAAAAGACCAGGACTGGTCGTCCAGGTTGAAATTAATTTTCAAACACCAGCAAAGGCTTGTTGTTCTTTTTCTTTTATTGGAAGTATACCAGAAATTCGTGAACACGTTCGACCATGACCTATAGAAAAGGTCAGGTCTCATTAAGACTTGTCCATGCATCCATAAACTTTCGTTTGGCGTAAATTCACTCGTATTGACTTATATGCAGGGCCTTATTTAGGATTGTGGGGGGCCCTGTTCCCAAATTTATATGGGGGCCCCTCGCGGCCTCGCCCTGCGTTCCATATACTTCAGAAAAGTGCCTTTAATTAATGTTACATTCTGTAAAATCATAAATTGTATGTTGCGCTTAGCTTGGTTGGACTGGAGCGCATAAAATTGCAGGGACATAAATAAATTTAATTTTACATTTTAAACTGAAGAATGAGGACGTCACTAAAAAATTATGTTTGTGATGTGTGGGGGCCCCTTTTGTGTGGGAGCCCCTGTTCCAATGGAACATGTGGAACATGCCTACATACGCCACAGATTATATGCAATAGTTTTTGTGTGATAATAAGCAGTATAGGCCTATAGTTCTACATAACTATTTGATTCTTTCTTACAATAGATGTTATAGTCCTATTATTTGGAGTGTACAACACCTTGTTGGCGGCAGCCGTTCGACTGGCGATCCAAGGGTCCTGGGTTCGAATCCTGGTGGAGGCTAGGATTTTTTCGCGGATTGGAGGGTGTCCCCGAGTCTACCCAGCTATGATGGATACCTGACCTTAATTGGGGTAAAGTAAAGGCGGCTGTGCATAGTGCTGTGCATAGTGCTGGCCACACAATCACCTTGTATGCCGTGGCCACGGAAACTGGCGAACGCTAATACACCGGCCGTATGGATCAATTTGGTCTGACGGGATACCTTACTTTACTTACTTACAACACCTTATTAGAGCCAGAAATTCAATATAAATACTAAAATATAAATAATTGACCAACACTCATGGTTAGTCTAGCAATTTACTACCGGTCGTTCTTTTAGATAACGCAGGATGAATTACTTTTCCCTCATGTTACACTGGAAGAAGACCCTTAAGAGCCTGTCTGCACTAAATCGTAAAATAATTCAGTCCTGCAGCATACTCATACGTAAATGTACCTCGCACGTGTGTTTTGGCCGCAAATCTCCTCACAACTTGTGACACAGGAATATATTTTTAAATTACTTAGATGTCGTTATATATGCCTACACAATTTTGTCGAATTGCCCTAAACAATTAAACAGACTAATTCAATAGATCTTTTACAAATAAAACAAACCTTGGCTCTTTTCACTGTCAGAAAATAATGATGTGTGTTTTAACACTTCCCGTACCGACCTTCTTCTATCTATGCTGCCTTCAGTTCCGCTATATACGCGCCCGGGACTGCAAGGGTTAACTACAATTATTGTATCTTATTTATTGCAGACACTCCTTGTATAAAGATGTTTATTACGCCCTACGTTCACCCGTGGTCCGAGTTTAGTCTTGAATTTTTATTAATTAGATTCGACTAAAAAAGGGAAATTCTACCACGAAATAAGTCGCTTTGTGCCTTACGGTAGTTTTGAGATATTTAGCTATCCTAATAGTGAATGCTGAATTTGATGGTGAAGAAATAGTCTCACAGCTATGGGAGTTTTACTGTACCCCTTGTCTGAAAACCGATTTTGAGAAATGTCTAATTTACTATAATGTCTCCAAACGTCTGCTTCGAGTTGTGAAGACGGTAGGATTTTCACATCACTTTGTTCGAATCCTGGAATGCGACCCGGTAGAACCACTGCATGATCCTCTCAAAGTTTCGCAAAAATGTAACTTCCCGGTCGACATCCTAAAGCCGCAAAGACTGTGTTTAAATCGTCTGCTATAACAACAACAAAAATTACTACAGATTACAACAAATTAAAACAAATTACAAAATTGGAGAGGAGATGGGCGCCGCCAAGTCTACCAAGCCCAAGAGAGCTCCCCCCAACGACCGCCAAGGTTAATAGACTACAAAAATATTTTATAATACTTTAATAGTAACATGAACTTTTGTTTTGGATATCATATATCTTGGACGAACTGGACATTTTGTATCTGTTCTTTCAATTGTGAGTAATAATAAAATATATGTGTATTGCTGCACGATTCGACTTATTGAATTATTGTTGTGAAGAACTGTTGAGAAATAATGAAGATCCAAGAGGAAAGAGGTAACTCAAACAATACCAGTCACAGTCTTAGCAACAGACAGCAACCATAGGCATTCACAACGGGTTTTACCCAAAGATTGCTCTTTTCTCACAGAAGATTTCGTGTTAGAGTTTAAAAAAAATCAGAGACAAATGCCTTAGGTCAGTGATGGCGAACCTTTTTGAGGCCGCGTGCCCAAAGTACAATACAAGACCAACTTATTTCTTTGGACGTGCCAACACAGCGATTAAAACAAAATACTTAGGTATTACTTTAGAAAAAAACAGGTCATATAGTTGTCCGGACTAATTAACATCTTTTGTCCAAAAAGAATAACAAATTTAAAGATCTTTGAATAATACAAACAGTCCTTTATTTAAAAAAAACACATAAACAGTAGTAAATGAAAAAAAATAATGAAATATTACAATTATTACAATTATTACAGTTAAATCTAACCAAAATAAGCAGGAAAGATCTTCAAATTTGGCTTTATCTGCTGAAGGCATAAAACAGAGGGTTGTCTCCATCTATTACTGAAATTCCTTTTTGTAGCTGCTACAAAATTCCTTGTAGATTTCCTGATGGCTTGTAGGACCGTCGGTAAATGTTATAGAATTTCGTAAATGCATTTTTACGTGTGGAAAATATTTCAGCTTTCCACTTTGTATGTCTCTTTCAAAAACATGCAGTTTTCTTTCAAATGTTCTGATATACAAAACATCATTATGATCATTTCTGCTATTTTCCTGAACCTTGCAGGTTTTATTCAGTTCATTGAAGTGTGCTGCAAAATCTGTAAAAAAAAACATGAGGCTGGTAAGCCAGACCTAGATTCTATCAGTGAGCTGTGGTTAATCCTGCACCTTTTGAATCATAAACAGCCTAATTTCATCCAAGCATGCTACAAATCTCTCCAATACTCTTCCTCTTCTCAGATACCTGATATTATTGTTCATGAGTAAAGTATTATACTGCGCCTTGCCCTTATCAAGAAGTGCGTGAAACTGTCGACAATTAAGGTCACAAGACATGATGTAATTGACCATTTGTGTGACATCTTTGAGAGATATCATCTAATTTCTTGCTGCTATCCCTGGCACAAAGAGCTTCTTGGTGTATAATACAGTGAAACTGAACGATTGGATGTTTTGCTTCTTTAACAAAGAACTGTATGAAACCAGATGCGTCCCCCACCAAAGTGCCCCGTCAATATTCACTGAAACAACTTTTTCTGGTTTTATATCTTGTGCTAAAAAAAAGCAATATGGATATCTATCCCTTGTGTTCTTTCAGTCAAACGTAACAATTTCACAAACTTTTCTCTCATAATGTCACCGGTAACCGGGCGGCAGCGTGTTTGACTGGCGATCCAAGGGTCCTGGGTTCGAATCCTGGTGCAGGCTTGGATTTTTCCCCAGAATTTGAGGGTGTTCCTGAGTCTACCCAGCTCTGACCCCTTAGTTGGGGTAAAGTAAAGGCGGCTGATCATAGTGCTGGCCACATAATCACCTAGTATGCCGTGGCCACGGAAACTGGTGAACGCTGCTTCACCGGCCCTATGGATCAATTCGGTCCGACGGGATACTTTACTTTTTTTTTTCACTTAAGCTACATGGAGTAGCAGACAGCCTTTTGTAAGTCAGTAGTGATCTGCTGACTAACATCACTTGCCATGCGCAAGATTCGATCTTTAACAGTATTTCTGCTAAGTGGTATCTCAGATATGCGTTGCATAATTTTATCCTTGTTTGGTAAATTATTAAAAGGGTAATTATTCCCAGCCAACAAGGCCGTTTTCAGAAAATCCCCATCAGAAAGGGGCTTACCATGTTTTGCTATGCAGAGTGACATTTGAAAGCTTGTCAGATGATTTGTTTAAGAAAGATACTTACAAAAACTAGCAGAATGGGAGAGATATTTCCTTAATTTCTTTTGAAGAGACTCTTTTTTTTCATCGTCGATCCAACAAAATGGCCGTTTTAAATGGACGATCTCATCCCATGTCGGTGTGGCCATAACTAAGCCGTTTCATTTTTGGTAAATGCTCGCGTGCTCACAGAAATGGCTCTGCGTGCCAGCTGTGGCACGCGTGCCATAGGTTCGCCATCGCTGCCTTAGGTTGTTGGATAAATTCAAGTGCAGGTCTCGTTCAATGAAACGGCGAGATTCACAAACCTAACATCGCGTTTATTTACATGAATTTCCTTGAAACACTACTAGATCTATTCATGTAAGCATTTTGTTAAGTTTCTGTCTTCAAAAGACGAACGATCTGTTATATTTAAATAAATTAGAGACAGCTCTATCGAACGACACCAAAAAAGATGGGTCAGATCGAAAGGATTTCTCAGTGACGATCTTCAGAAGATAGCCATTTTTCGCTAAATATTCACATGAAAAATTACATGATGTTACATTAAAAATATATTTACGTAATTTAGAATAATTTTAACAATGAAAACTCACCGTAAAAATGTGCAAAAATAAATTGATAAATAGAAACAATCAAAATCCGAAATCCATATTTTACACCCCTACGATACATTTCAAGCTGTGTCTCAAAATAGCTCGAGGCACAAAGCGACTACTTTTATCTTGGAGGGTTACCCATTTTCCATAACTAGTGTTTGTATCGAATCGTCTCAAGTCTCAATCTTTAAAGATTCGATTAGTGAATATTATTTTTATGATTATTTTTATTAAACAATATTATTGACAATTGTAAATATGGTTTTATAATGTGATCTATTCACTGAAAAGATAATTTCGATACTGATTTTTTTGTTTCCAGCTAAAGCAGTTGAAAAAATTTTTGTAAACAAATACCTAAATAGTTTGGAACCCAATCGTCCATTTGCGCTTTACAAAGATGACGTTGTAGAGTGGTGTGTATATAATTTATCAAACCACACTTTGACCATTTCGTTTTCTTGGATTCTCGCTATAACCAAATTAAACTGCGTCAAAATCATCGCCTGTGAGACTCCAGTAATGGGATACTTCAATGTTTCATACGAAGAATCCAGTGGATGTAGGAGAAGTGCATCGTACACTCGTCGATATTATGGTAAGAAAGGTTGTATTTATTTTTAATTTGTAGTTTTCTAGCTCTCTGTCCAGTGGTACATAAATATAAGACTTAAATCTTAAATATAAGACTTATATAGCGCATATCCCATTGGAACAGTTCTATGCGCTGTAAACACACTGCTGTCTGCTCGCGTTTACAGGCCCAAAACTCCTGCAGGGCGACAGGGATCCGTCGGTGGCGGGGGTAGAACCTGCGACGTGTCAGTTAGTTTTTGGTTGACAGTCCGGTGAACTAACCGCTGGACCAGCCGGCTTCACAGTTTTGTCGCCTTCCATTTCGGCGCCGGACATAAAAACATAGCACATTATTCAATTAAAGTAAAACAATACTTTAAAAAAAATAATAAATTAACAAATAGTAAATAATAACAGTTTAAAAATGTATTTTAATGCATATATAGAACTATTTAACCATAATATTTTCGATATCATATAGTTTTATTACATCAAATAGTAAATATTAACATAAAACGCAGTGTATTTTAATGTATAAAGGCTTATCTGTTAGAAATAACTTTATTTTCTTTTTAAATGAACGAAACATAAGGTTTAATGTCTCCATTAATAAGTATTGGTTAATCATCTCAAGTACTTTATTACCTTTTCTGCTTCTATAAGTTTGAACCATCTTACTGATCCTGTTATCCGTGTCCACATACCTTTTTACGTTTTACGAATGGCTGGTCTTCACGAACGAATTCTTCATACACCAAGTCACACCTTTATTATAACACACGAATGCCACCAAACAATATCCAAATGATTACCTGATCCATTCCGAATTAAGCATGTAACCGTTGGTAATAAGGTCATTTTGAGTTATTTAGTGATCCTTGTAGTAATTTGAATGATGAACCGTTTAAAAATCAGAAAAATAGTTTTCTTAGCTATAAGGATTTTACTATACTCCCTGTCTGAAACCTGAATATGAGAAATATCAAATATACTTTCTTTACTTTTTGCAACCATGAATTTTCCTGGCAACCTCCCATGGATTGTTTTGAAAATTGACACACTTATAAAGCATGAAAAGAGCAAGATAAAGATCTATGTCAAATTGTAATTAAAAAGATCATATTATACTTTTTTATTACTAAAAAAACAACAACAACCGATAAATTGTAGCTTGTTTAGTTAATAAAACCTTTGCGAAGAATAATAGTAAGAAACTGTTTCCATGCTTTTTAATATTTCTATAATTTAAAAGTAATGATAAAATCATTAGGAAAATATTGAAATCTAAATAAAAAGTAAAACACCATTCTAGAATAAAACTGACAGATATTTTAATAAAATTTATTTTATAGAACGTCGGCTACAGTTCTTTTGTATACATATTGGAATAGCGTTAGACATAACTGTCACACGAAGCAAAACCAAATTAAATGAACCACAAATAAAGGGAAATCTTGCAAATTTGATGTAAAGATCAAATTCTATACCAGATCTTACACTAATTAGATGTATTGGGATGACAAATGAAAAATGATCAAATTAAGTAGGATAGCCTAAGACAAGCTAGAATTGTATCGGCGTTACGAAAGGGTTTAAGGCATTTCCTAAGTCACGGAAGCTGCCAATTTGGACATAACAAACAGACTAATGCTTGGGTTGGTTGAATCAAGTCACGTGCGTGTGATGATGATAAGGACGCTTGCGATGAGGACCATCCTTTGTCAGCCTCATAGATTCTTATGGGTCCGAAGATGGCTGGTGAGGCCTATTCTTGCCCGAAAAAGTTTGCCGCAGTGGGGGCATGGATGCGATGCCTGCTGGCCGGCAGTACCGGGGCTGACTTTTCTGGACTTTCTAAGTTGACGTTTTGCAGTTGCGACCCTTCGCATTTTTCCTCATGAGCTGCTGCTCCATTGAAGGTCACGCTTCGCCAAGAGGATTGGTCATCAGCCAGTCTTTCACAATTGTTTGGGTCGATTTCCAGTTTTTTTAGGGAGGCCTTCAGGATGTCTTTTTACCTCTTCTTCTGCCCTCCTCGCGATCGCTTTCCTACGACCAGTTCGCCATAAAGGACCTTTTTGGGTAATCGTACTTCTGGCATGTGCACAACATGGCCTGCCCATCTGAGCTGGGCTTTTGCCAGTTGGGTGTACATGCTTGGCGTGCCGGTCCGTGCGAGGACCTCAGCGTCTGGGACCCTGCCCTGCCACCTGACCCGTGTCAGCTGTCGTAGGCAGCTCAAATGAAAGTGATTTAGCTTCCTGGCGTGACGGCTATACACAGTCCATGTTTCACATGCGTGGAGAAGGATTGGTAGAACGGCAGCTGCATAAACTTTTAGTTTGATTTGCAGCCTAATACCTCTCCGATTCCATACATTAGACCGCATTCTTCCAAAAGAGGAACCGGCTCTGGCTATTCTGAGATTTACTTCATCGTCTATATGTACAGACTGTGGGAGGGCGCTGCCGAGGTATGTGAACCTAACCACATTATTTAGCTTTAGTCCATTTACAGTGATCGAAGGTAATAGAAATAGCTCATGACTCTCATATGGGAGCCCACCAATAAAAGACGTCCACTGTTCAAAAAGTGAAATACTACTGTTACTGGCCCGGTATGTCTTTTGACATCAAAAGATATGTATCTTCGTGTCACCGGTGCCAAGTCACGGCTCAAAAACGCCTCACTCCGCCTGTACCGTTTGGTGAGATCGCAGAGGTGGATATTCCGTTTAAACGGGTGTCAGTTGATTTAATAGGTCCCCTTCCCCTGACGCGGAAGAGGAACGCTTATATCCCGTGTGTAGTGTGCCAATCGACTAAATGGCCAGAGGCAGTAGCATTGCCTAGTATGGATGATAAAAACGTGTCGGAATCCCTGTTCACCATATTCACTAGGATATGTTTCCCAGAAGTCCTCCACAATGGTACTCAGTTTACGGATATATTGATGAAGGAAGTGTCACAGCTAATGAACAAACAGCACCTTCGTATCTCCTTCTACCACCCACAAGCAAAAGGGCTAGTAGAAAGGTTCAATAAAACATTAAACGAAATGCTTATGAAAATCACTCTTAATTGGGATACCTACATACCCGCAGCACTGTACGCGTACCGCAAAGCCCCGCGTTCTAGTTCAGGTTACCTCCCTACAAAGTGATTTATGCGAGGCATCCTCGTGGTCCACTAGAAATCCTTCGTCGCTCTTGGACTAAAAGAAGTACTCGTCAAGAGGAAAAAACAGTCCATGCATATGTCCAGGAACTAAAAGCCTGCCTTGAGTGTGTCCGAAAAATTGCTCACTCCCAACTTTAAAAACCCCACCGTAAACAGGCAATTCATTACAATAGCCGGGTCAAGCTGCGCGAACTTTCCCCGGGCGACAAAGTGCTATTTTTACTCCCTTTGTCCCACAATAAATTGCAGATAACGTGGAAAGGACCATTTGTGGTCACCGCCCAAATCTCGGCCACCAATTATACTAAAAAAGTTGGAATCAAAGAGAAAATGCACCACACCAATCTGCTGAAAACGTATCTAGAACGCTCGCCCTCTGACATCCCCATTTTGGCCTCGACCATCGCTGAGGAAACAGGATCTGAATACACTCACCTCCAGCCCTTTTCTCGCAAAAGAGACAGTAGCCGATGTCACCACATGTCCCAAATTAACTCCATTGCAAGCAGATGATGTGTGCACACTGCTAGTTAAATATGCCGTCGTACAGACAGATTACCGACCCCTCTCATTCATTGCATCAGCCAAAAAATCTTAACCACCTACTAATGCGACATTCCCTGATGTTGTCCCTGTATTCTTTTAAGACCCATTACATACCAGGTCCCGAAAACTGATTATCAGATTTCTTCAGCCGCCATCCTATTGCGAAAGAAACGGGAGAGAACTAAGAAGGCCTCCTTGTTTATTGTGTATATATTCTGGCATGCTCGTTGATCTGAAAATATCTCAATTTACCTCTTAGTTTTCAGTTTTAGACTTGTAACTTTTTGGATGTATGATCTCGCGCGACAAACATTTTTAGTATTAATTATCGCCTAATCACTTTTGAAGTTAAAAACGGATTTCTCATAACTATCTTGTAGCCGTTGTATATTTCTAAAAGACCAGAACTGGCCGTCGAGGTTGAAATCAATTGTCACCACCAAAAGCATGTTGTTGTTTTTTTACGAAAATGGCGGGAAATGTCTTCTATTTGAAAAGGTCACACGCTATTAAGACTAGTCAATGCCGTGGAATATATTATAAGGACTTTAAATATATGTCCTTTATAGTCACCTAGGCCGTTTGACCGATGAGCACACATGTTAAATGTATACATTGGAAATGCCCTCCAAAAGAAATTTTTATTTTATGAACACTATTGCCTATTTCGTTAATTTATTTCTTTAAATAATGTTTTACTAATGAGTTAAAGTTATAAACTGGAGCCCATTAAAAATATAGAGTCATGTCCCTTTCAGTGCTTTGTTTGGTACTTCCGATTTCGGTAGAAAGGGGAGGGTAGGAAATCAGAAATTTGTACTAAATAATAATATAATAGAAATAGTTTCTAAATTTAAATACCTGGGAATAATCTTCTCAGCTAACGGTTCTTTCTCAGAACACAGGAAATATTGTAAGATGAAAGGTACTAATGCTATGTTCAATCTTCTCAGAAAATGCCATACACTAAGCTTGCCCATAGATAGTCAAATTGATCTATTTGATCAAACAGTACTACCTATACTAACCTACGGTTGCGAACTATGGGGTATGGAAAATTGTGACATTTTAGAAAATGTTAGACTAAGATATTTTAAGATGATTTTAAAATTGAACACAAAAACACCAAATTATGTAGTCCTAGGCGAAACAGGCAAACTCTATATAAGATCATTTATTAAAAAAAGAATGTTACACTTCTGGATCAAAATAGCGACCGGCAAAGAAAGCAGGATTTCTAAAATAATTTATAACATTTTACTTAAAGAGCACCTGGTTGAAAAATGCAAATGGTCCGCCAATATAAAGTTACAATTGGAACAACTAGGATTAGGATATATTTGGTTAGAACAAGATATAATAGACACTAAACTTTCAAAATCAATAATTAACTTACGTATAAATGATCAAAGTAAACAAGAACTTTATGAGAGTATGCAAATAAGCAATAAAGGTAAATTATATAGCGCTCTAAAATATAAATCTGACTGGGAAAATAGTCCACCCTTTTTAAATAAATTACATCTGAAAGAAGCTATCTATATACTAAAAATACGAACAAGTAACAATAATTTCCCTGTTGAACTGGGTCGCCACTCCAGAATAGATTATAATTTAAGATTATGTCCCTTTTGCTTAAAAGATATAGGAGATGGATATCACTATTTACTCCAATGTGTGCACTTCAATGCCCAACGAAAAATGTATCTAAAAAAATATTACTATAACAGACCTAATGTAGAAAAAATGTCGGAACTGCTTAATTCTAGCTCTCTAAAAGAACTTAAAAAACTAAGCATATTTTCAAAAATATTAGTATCTGCTTTTAAAAAATGAGAAAAAGGTTAGAAATGTTTAAGTATTTTAACTTGTTGGTTTGTCAATATGATATTGAGAGATAGTCGTAGAAGAAATGTAATATACTAAGCCGCAAGAAAAATTGTGAATGATTTCTTAAATGTTTGTTCTCACTATGTTAATGCCGTGCAGGTCTAATGAAAGTGATTTACCTGTATGTCTATGTTAGTAAATTAAGTTGTAGTTTTTTTGTTTTTTTTCTTTGTTAGTTTTTTCCCCCAAAAAATTGTGTTATAAACTAAATTATCCCCCCTGAATTTTCTTTTAGGATACCTTTAATTAATAAATTTTTTATTACTTTCATTTTATTACTAATATTGGTTTTACTATTATTGTTCAATTTATTATTCACAAATGCTATAATTTTCTTATGTTTTTGACTATGCCTTTATTGTACCTATGTACTATGTGGCAAATAAAATATTGTTCATTGTTCATTGTTCATTGAGGGTTGTCCCTTGCTTTCAAATTATAGTTGTTTTAGGACTGGATACTGTTTACAAATTATTTAATTTTTTATAGTTTGGTATTTGTGTGTTTGTTTTCTTTTTCTTTTTAATATTAATATTGTTAGTTTAATAGTATTAATAAAAAGGCCGTAAACAATAATAAAAGAAAAACATCTAAATACGCGTAAGAAACTTTCTCAGTGCAGTTTTTCATTGTCTTTTTTTTAACTTTTAACAAAACACATTGTAGTCATTCGTTTCTACGTCATTTAGACGGGCATAACCACTAGTATATTTTTATAAAATAGTTATATTTAACGTTGTCATTTCCTAAACCTAATCGAGATACTAGTAAAACAGAACAAATTCATCTACTATTGATATTAAATTATGTTACTAAAACACATTCAATGGACTAATACTGTACTAGTTATTTAAAGATATACATATTAATATATTCCTGTCAAAAAATTGTTTATATTTAGTGAAGATCAGGGGCGACGAACGTTTATCAAATTCCGGGGTGGGGGGTGGGGGTGGGGTGCTGAACTTTAGCGTGACAAACCTTTACCAAATTTTAATCGAATTTAGTTCACATTTAAACAAAAAACTGAGTAAAAAAATATTTTTCAAAAATACCCTGGGATGGGGTGATGGGGAGGGGGGCTGAGCCCCCTCCAGCCCCCCTCCCCCTCCTGTGGCTTCGCCCCTGGTGAAGAGAGTGATATACTATAATTATGCAATCGAAACATTTTTTTTTTCTTTTTGTCTAATCTGACAGTTGTGCGCAGCGCAATAAAGTCAGGAGAAGGTAAGGCTTATTACACATCATTCATAATTCATAATGTAATGTACGTTGACTGTCGAAGAGAGGGTCAACTGGCTTCGAATCTTGGTTAAGACTATCATATGTTTAAAGGGATTTACAATGCGGCTAAGCTCTGTACTCTGTACTGGCTCCCTTGCAGTGAATGTAAGACAAACAAATTTACATGTCCTTGCTAGTTGTTCTGTAGTGCTGCATAGTGTGTTGGTAATGGACGGTTGAGAGGGGGGGGAAGAGGGGGGGGGTAGTGTGTCTGAGTTAGGTTATCTTAGGGCATTCAAGTAGAAATTGGTCTTAGAGTAGGGAACGGGTGCCAGACTGGCTCGCCGAGCCATTTTCAATGACTCTGTCAAACGCTTTCTTGAAGTCTACGAACGCATGATATAAGGCATATATGGTAATTTTCCAGCTCTGTTGTAGTTTTTTTTTTTTTTATAACAAGAAAGAATCTAGTTTTTTAAGTTGGCTATTTTTGTGACTTTTTTTGTTTGTTGTTGTTATAGATGGTGTACACTGTTTTGTTTTTTTGTTTTGTTTATTTGTATTTATTTTCTACAGCTCATTATAAGTTGAGACAGTGAGAAGTGTTTGTTTAGTTTGGTTCTAGTTTAAGCTGGGTATTTTTTCTGTAGTGCAAATCAGTAGGTCATCGGCATACACTGCTTTGTTTCCTGTGATGAAATTAGGTAGGTTATTGATGAATATGCGGAAGAGGGTATAACTATGGCTGATCCTTTTGCGAGTCCTTCTCCCACGGTCTTTATGTCAGATGCTGCTTCTTCAAACTTAGTCTGAATGTTTCCGTTTCCAAAGAAAACCTTTATCCACTAATACATTTTCCATTTATTCCCATCTTCATAAAGAGTCATGTTTGCCATACTCTGTCGTATGCTTGCTGGGGGTCAATAACGACGGCTGTTGTGTGTTTATTATTTTGTAGTAATACGCTGTATATGTCATTCTTGTGATGTATGTGTTCTCGTTCAGTTGTTTGTTTTGTAATCCTAATATTTTGAGTTTTAATGTGTTGAGGTATGCCTTTCTTTAGTTGACTTTTCACAGGCAGCCCTGGAAGAAGCTGCCGTGCGCAGTTCTTTTACAAGTCGACATCTAAGCTCGTATTTTTTTCTTTGACATTGTTATTCGGTTATTTTTGTGTGTGGCTTATTTTCAAACCGCGCAATTCAAGAGAGATTTCAATTTTGCGCCCAGCACATTAGAGTGGTACTCTGGGATTGGGCTAGACGGCTAGACAGTCAGAGTTTCTTTGGGCTGAGGTGGGGATGGACACATGGTCCATTATCCCCCATCCACAGAGCTCTTCAAATGGTTATGACAATTTATTGTGCCTTAAAAAAAATAATTTATAGACGCTCAGTGGAGCCGTCCCAGCCTTGAACGAGGCCCTTTCATGACTTTACACCTCTCTGCTATCAGAGCCCGCCCAATAGGTGGCGTGCAAAAACGTCTTTCCAGGGTAGTGCAATCTTGACATCTGTCGAACATCACCACCAAATGTATATTTTATACATGCCCGGGGTAAACCCTATTTACAACCTACTATTAGACGCCCTTTTTTTACATGCAAGTGAGAATAGACAGTAGGGTTATTTGTTCTCCTGGTCATTTCCAGGCCCCCAATACCCACACGAGAGTACACAAACTTACAAAGACCAGAGAATCAAGATAAAAGCAAACAAATAAATAAACCTTTCGGACCAAATTGATCCATAGGGCCGGTGAAGCAGCGTTCACCATTGTCTGTGGCCATAGCATACTATGGGATTTTATGGCCAGCACAATGCCCTGGTATTTTTCTTGACTCAAACAAAAGTCAGGGAGCTATCAGAGCTGGCTTGGCTCAGAGAGACCATCCGGACCAAAGAACTAATTCCAGCCTTCACAAGGAATCAAACCTAGAACCTTTGATACGAAAAGCCGAAATAGCTACCGCTCGGCCACCTTGCCATAGGCAACATGTTATAGCCAGGTTATTTTTTCTATTTACTTTCATCTTACAAGAATGTACATTTTCAGTGTTCCCTCTCAAAGGAAATAAAGGTTATTTTATAATAATATAGTGATATGACTTTTTTTTAAGGCAGCAAAACTTCTGCCTTGACGTCCAACGTTTGCATGACTCTGATAATAATTTGCTTTCAAGTAGTGTTTGGGAAGATGGCTTCTTCGGTACCATTCATTTAATAATGCAAAGGTATCTTATGATTTCTGTTTACAACTTGTTATGTTAATAAAAAAAAATAATAAAAAATTGAAACGTCGACATATATATCAATAAAAACAACAACAATTGTGCAGACTTTGTAAGCAACGTTACAGCCTCGTTTTGTAATTAATATAGTGTAATATATTGGCTCGTTGTAATAGTCATAAATTAAGAGAGAAAAGAAATAAGTAAGATATTACAATTTTTTTTTTAAATCGCCAAAGTTCAATTAAAGAAATATAAAAAATATTACTGCATAAATTTACACTAAAAAAAAGAAATATAATTAAAAAAATTGGCCGTATTTACAATTCCAATAAAACAATTGAAAATCAATACATACACAATAGCCTGAACTAGAGACCGACCGAAACCAAATTTTTAGATTCGGCCGAAACCGAAGCCGAAACCAAAAATTTAACTACAACTTCGGCCGAAACCTAACAAAAAAAAGGAAATGCGAAACAAATGATTTCAAAAGACTGCACATTTATGTATAATATGAACTAGTTTATGGGCACTCTATTTGAGTAAACCATTATTTGGAGTGATTAAATAATCCGGTATTATTAACTTCCGTCTTCTACTTCACATTAGGGATGTTAATATCCTTTTTTTTTCTTAAAACCTATTTTCGGTTCTAAATATCCGATTTTTTTACCCATTTTCTGTTCCCCCTCTCCGCCCCAGGGCAAAGTAAGTTATAATTTGTAAAAGACAAATTTGCATTGATTATACTAAAAAAAATAATACAAGGGACCATTGATCCTTTGATCTTTAAAAAAAAAGTCGATTTTGGATTAGCAGAAGTCAAATGCTAAAGTGTTATGAATTTAGACCTTTATAATTATAAGCTTAATATAAATCAGAGGATGTTAGATCTATATGTTACACACATTAAAATAATATTTGTAGAATATGAATAAAATCCCAGACACAACTATCTAGGGTTGACAGACGTTCGGCAAGAAAATTAACCGTTTTTGAAAAGAACCTTACATGCTCTGCTAAATTTTCTTTTTAATTGCCTAAGTTGCTTTTCAGTCTACATTTAATTAAATGCTAGGTCAGTTTTACTAATTTACAATTATTGGCAGGTAATGTAATAAAAATGAACTGATTGTGGATTGTGAAACACTAAATTTTAATATGTCATTCTTTTTTCTCTCTTGTGTCCTCATTTTGAAGTCCAAGTATCTCGCAACCTTACGTCTATCGGTTTGTTTGTCTGTTAACAGGAGCGTTCAGCATAAGTGGGGCAATTGCAGTTTTTTTTTTGTTTTTGAATACGTAGATGAAATGTTTGTACCGACGACTAGCGTTATCATCTGCATTTGCTGTTGTATGTGCTGGATCGCAAATTCACAAACAATAAGCTTATTAAAGTTATTCGGAATTCGAAAAATGATTGTGTAAAATCTACAATTCTATTAACAATAACTCTTGCGTGTCTTAATATTACAATTGACTTACATGAGTCATTTCCCTTGCATTATAACAATACTATAAGTCGCCTCTGACAAACGAGTGTTTGCAAGGAATATAATGTAAGGAATTGTTTTGTGCTAATCAAACAGGGTTTACAAACATTTCTTCAGATAAAAAGATAAATAAATCGTGGGACACAGATATGAATGATTTCCTCCCGAAATCCAGTTTTCGTTTAACATCCCTAATCCCTATATCACACAGATTAATTCAAAGCAGTTTCTAAATGAAAGAATCAATAAAGCAGAGTAATAGATGCAGCAATAGCGTAGCATTTGAATTTTGAAAGTTAAAATCGGCTGATGACCGAAATTCAATATCAGTTTCGGCCGAAACCGTAAACAAACCGAAAACTAACCTTTTGGCTTCGACCGAAACCAAAACCACGCCGAAAAAGGGTTTTTGCCTATTTTCGGCGGCGAAACCGAAGCCGAAACCGAATATTGGTCGGTCTCTACAATACACATAATTTGTTGATTACTATAATATAAACCAACCCTAAAATGAGACTTACTTTTCGAAAAGACCACTTCCGTATCCTATAAAAGCAATTCTGGCATCCTGTACTATAAGACGAGCCGTTCTTGTATCCTTTTCTTATCTTAAACATTACAGACGCTCCTACTGAAAGAAGATACATATGATACAAGCTAAACTCATCGGCGTTGCCTGGGGAAAAATTAAAAAGGCCTGTATAAGCTACAGATAAAAATTCCATATAATCAGAAGCTAAATTGCCCGGCGTTTCCCAGTGAAAAAAAAAAGGTCTAAAAGATGAAAATTGTATCATCTTCAATGAACAGAAATCTATAGAATAATAATTTTAAAAATATGATTATTATTTATTTACTAAAAACACGTAAGAAAAATAAAATAAATATTGTTATCGGGTTTAAAAAATGCATGCTCTTCATTTAACAAAAATTTAGGATTAGGACTATCCTTGTGGATGAGAATCGATCATCCGTCTCCCGCACTTAGGACTATCCTTGTGGATGAGAATCGATCATCCGTCTCCCGCCCTTAGGACTATCCTTGTGGATGAGAATCGATCATCCGTCTCCCGCACTTAGGACTATCCTTGTGGATGAGAATCGATCATCCGTCTCCCGCACGAATAACAAATAATTATTAGATATATTGTTACGAAACGTAAATTCCCTACATTGTAATGTTACTAAACCAACTAAATCATTTAAGCGAATTGCGTTTAAACGATATAAAATATTTCTCAGCTCAAGGTTTCCCCCGGGTTTTTTCTAACCTAATTAGAGCATTATTGTTTTTTATTAACCTCGATAAAAACATGAACTGTTCACGCAAACACAGCGTGTCAAGGTCGATCGGTTTCTCCTTATTTTGTTAGAGCATTATTGCTTGTTCTTAATAAAAGACAATCTGATCACGCAGTCAACACGCGAGCTCGTTTGAAATACTCGTGTAACTAAACTGGTTGGATTTTCCAACGATTGACCCATAATATATTTCTACGCGATTCGGACTTTTTAGTTTAGTTCTTGGCGTACAGCCGGTCGAATAACATCTAAGATTCTATGCTCTGAGTCTCTGAGTATCGTTTCTATTTGATTTGTATGGAATATTCTTTATTATTCTAATATTAGCTACAATGCTATATGTTCATTGAAGATATTCATTACTAATTGGAATATGTGTATTTCTTGATTGTGTATATAATATTATTTGGATTCCTACTGGATTGATTTTGTAAATTAAACCAAATTTATCGTTGCTTTCTACACAACTTGGTTAACGTCAATATTTCAAAGTTATATACATGTGTGTATGTGTAATATTTATACAGCTATTTTAATAATCTACACTACCACTCAACATCGAGGTTCTTGCTGTATAATATGAGCCACACAAATAATTATACATGAAGTAAAATCAACTGAAAACTCTAAAACTACGTTATGTGAATTGCCAGGGGATTATAAGAACCAGGAATACTCTAGACAACTACAAATAAACTTCAGAATGATATAATAAGATCTTCACTAATACAAGGATACTCACACTAACAATAACAATACTATAACTATTATTTTCATAAATTGAATGGGGGCTCTAGCCGTAATAACATTATAAATTATAATTATACTTGTGTGATATAAATAGAAGGTCTCATCCATGATTTATTATGGTGAATAAATTGCCTTGTAATAATATGAAAAGATATTTAGAAAAAGCTTCAAGTCCTGAAATTCTTTAATATCTTAAAAAAAGTAATAGATCTATGATTAGAAATTTAAACAAGAAAGTAGGGTTGTAAGCTCAGTGTTATCTACAAAAAAACTTCAATAATGCATCAAAATGGCCCGAAGTTAAAGAGAACATGATAAAAGTCTATGCCTAAGAACATTACATACATTATGTAGAATTTAATATGCGTCACTGATTTGTTAACACATAATTATAATTTGTACACAACACAATGAAGTACATGGGCATAAAATGTGTTGAATAATACACACGAAATAAAAGTTTACAGTTATTTACCTTAAGTACATGTAATAAAATAAAAAATAAATTGAAAGAATAATTTTGATATGTATCGATCATACCGATATAAGCTAAACATCGAAATGATTGCCCTAAATAGAAATGTTTACCTTTTACAATGTACTTTGCTGATTGACATCAACAATAGTAACACTATAAGCCTAATTTCTTTCTTACTTAAACTTTGAGAAATTATATGTATAATTAATAGATATACTAAATATGTATAAGTATTTTTTGTATAGCTTTGAAAGATATCTATGAAAAGAACATTGTCTTTTTTCTAAGACTTTTACTTCTCTCCACTGTAAAAATAAGATTATTTCCCCGTGATTTCATCTTTACATAAAGGTTAATTAAATGTTTTTCTTTTAACTCCACAGATTTGCTGAAGTTGGCTATTGGAGTGGCTAAGAATCGAAAGTCTGTTCATCTGTTTGGATTTTTTTTTTTTTTAGAGAATTACTTTCAGCATCCATTTACTTTAAAATTTTATATAAGCTTATCTAGCAGTAACTAAATATATAAAGGTATTTTGTTAAAAAACTGTTTATTAGATAAATTCATTTGGTTTTAAAGCACTGTTGCATTTATCTAGGTAACGGATGCCCGCTTCGCATTCACACTTAATAAGGTATTACGACAACTCATCGATATACATTTCGTCTGCGACAATTTGCCTACATGAAGTCAGTCTAGTGACATTACGACTATCACAATAACTCGATTAACAACACCATGTCTAAAGATATTTTGTCAACCGCGACATTTTGTCTAATAAACAATGTGTCTATTGCGGATTATTCGACTACTGGATTATGTTGGTCTGTCTCCGAATTTTTTTTTGTCTAGAAAGTTAGTCTAGCGACTTTAACAATTTTTTTGTTTATCAATATTTGTTACAGTGCAGAGGTTGTATCTAATTTTCATATCCAACTGAAAATTTTTGTTCTAAGAACCTAATATTTATACTACAATAGTGTACACACTCAACACAAAACAGTGCTACAGATTTGTCCCACGTTGGTGCTAACTCCAAATCATATTTTATTGTAATCCAACGTTTACAAATCTCCGACCTACATGATTGCATGGGTAAAATAAAATTTACTACAGGTCAGTTTTCAAGAAAGTTATTAACGTTTCTAATTTTACATGTGTGTTACCACCAAACAAAGTCCTATTTTAAAAGTCATAAGCCTCATAAAGTATACAGGCTATGGGAAATAGTCGCTTTGCTTGCGTTGTTCACTTGACTTACAAAAACACAACAGTTTGTATAGAGAAAATTATTTTTTTGTTGTTTTTGCAAATCATTTTGCGTAGCTTACATTTTTAACGTTTGTATCCAAGGTAAGCAAAGAAACACAAATGGATCTATCTTTTTTAATTCACTTAACCCTTCCTGTACCGACCTACTTTCTATCTATGATCTTCAGTCCCGCTAAATACACGCCCGGGACTGTAAGGGTTAATATGACCTATTTTAATCGAAACCTGTTATCAAATTGACGGGCGTTTGATGCTACACGGAGACATACACTACTCCCCAAGCAAACACATTATTTGTACATCCGCTCCCCAACACACACACACAAACACTTTCAAATGTTCAAATGTTTTTTTATAACAAATTACTTGGTAATGTAAACATATAGAAAGAATTATTTAATTAATTAACTCCTGTCGTAATGGTGGTGTTGTCTCCTCATTATGTTGTAACTCGATTTCTAATTCTTGGATTTGAATCTCATTGGGTGTAAACTCCAGAACAAGTTATTGTTTATTTTCACATACCTCAATGTGGTGGATGCTGTGTACTGGAGGTCCTAGGTTCAAATCCATTGTAGCCAGGGAATTCATTTGCTTTTGATTTGTTTTTTTTGTTTTTCACCAGGACGTCAGACCCTTTTCCAAGGTGCACCACCCACCTCAGTCAGGAAAATGGGTTGTCCACGCAATCATTTAGTATGCCAAGGCCAACAGTACCAGTGAGCACTGCACTTAACAGCACTATAGGCCTCAATGTTTGTTTTTTCTACTTTTTTTCTTACTTCAAGTAAATGGTCTTTTTTTATTTTCCTTATAATTTTACATCTAAGTCCATTTTTTAAAATAAACTTGCTTCGGGCTTCTCATGGACGCTCCAACTAAGTTTTTATATATTATTTTTTTTAGAATCGGGCTGATGTAACACTAGAAGCGGGTTTGATTAGTCAGTGTAGCCTCCCATGTAATCCGCCCTGCTAACCAAATACATAATGTATGTGTGGACTGGGTTGTTTTTCTTCCTTTATAAAACGGGTTCATGAATTGAAATTACATTGAACAAAGATTACTGCGTTAGAGATGTGTACAGTAATGCACGTATTTGGTCTAATAGTGTTTTTTGTCATTAGTAATATCATGGTACTATGTACTGTGTATTTTATCTACGGTTCTGTTTTATTCAATTTTTTGTTCTATTTATATCTGATAATAAAAGATATCTACACCTTTCACAGGTCTCTGTATTCAATACATTGTGGTTAGAACAATTGTTCTATTGATGGTACAATTAAAATATAGCAGTTTCTAAAGAACAAACAATTCATATATTGTGAGTTTTTATATAAAACGAAATGAAAAATGGTTTATGAAACGGCATAAACAACTAGAAAGGTCTATGAAATTTTATAAACAACTAGAAAGGTCTATGAAATGATATAAACAACTAGAAAGGTCTATGAAATTTTATAAACAACTAGAAAGGTCTATGAAATTTTATAAACAACTAGAAAGGTCTATGAAATGATATAAACAACTAGAAAGGGCTATGAAATGATATAAACAACTAGAAAGGTCTATGAAATGATATAAACAACTAGAAAGGTCTATGAAATGATATAAACAACTAGAAAGGTCTATGAAATGATATAAACAACTAGAAAGATCTATGAAATGATATAATCTCAAACAATCAATTCGAGAGATCATGTGTAGTCAACTAAAATAAAACAAGAAATAGTTACCGGTACACTAAATGCTCCTGTTTCAATTATCAATTCATTATTTTATGGGGTTTAACAATATAATATAATATGAGAATTAACTGTGAAATTAAACAACTAAGTAGTCTATATGACAATGTTTAGACATTTAAAAGAATTATTTATTAAAACTGATTAACAATTCCTGAGTTCAGCACCAGTGCCGGACGGATATCAATATTATGGTTGGAAATGGATGATAACTTGTTGATTTTACATGTTTCTGAAGTCTCGCCATTAGATAGTTCACAGCACATTTTAACTGTTGGTACCAATGATTTGTGTCGTTTTTTTTTTACTTCTTGTGGTACTTCTTGTGGTACTTGACCCCTGGCATTACACATAGCATCTCAAATAAAAGATTCGCAGCCACCAGCGCCGTATTACCTGAAGGGTCGTAAGGTGGAGACACCTAGCAGGTGAAAGGGGATATTAAATAGTGTTAGGGTAGTCTTGTAAAATATGCACAAATGATAAAACAAGCAAAAATGATAACGCGTGCTAAAATTATAAGAACATGCAAAAATTATCAAACATGCAAACATTACAAAACATGGCATTCGGGTATGGGATGGGTTGCCTGAACAAAACAGGAAAACCAGTAACTAACATGATTTAAAACATTAATAAAAATGCAAGACTAGACTGGGACCACGGATGAGCGTAGGACGCAATATATCTTCTTATAAAAGGAGCGTCTGTAATGTATAAGATAAGAAGATAAGATAACTACAAACAACTATTTTTTATTTCCTTTTGATTTTGTAGACAAAGGTAGACAACTCAAACAATTCTCGTCTACCCTAAGTCTTACAAAGTTACTTCCCCATTTAAATTGTGATATAATATTCTAGTATTGTACAAACTGCACATATTATGCTATATTATAACAAGCAAGTAATACCTAATATGAATAGTATTATACAAAAAATGCCCGTATTATAGAACGAGCAACTATTTACAACATGCAATTAGTATACAGCATGCAATGATATACTTACATGAATTATAATACTAAGCACATTTTTCTAACATTTTAATTATAAAGACAAAGGTAGATAACTCAAACAATTCTAGTTCTATCATGATTCTTACACAGTCATTTCCCATTTCATCCATTTTGAGATTTGCTTGAACTTAATTAGATTTGACAACCGATGACAGTATATGCAATATGGATATACATCTATAGAAAAAAAAAGTTATATTCGATATACTCACCTCAACGAGATCTGCGCCTTTTATATTTAAGCCTCGACAGCCACGTATAATCTCTAGACCTTGTATGATTGTAAGTCCAGCAATCTCTGGCGTTCCTTCAGAAATCATCAAAAAATCAGAAAATCACAGAGACTTACCGGGTACATTTATTTAAAAATAGGATTAGACCTATGTGAGTACACATAAGTATCATTGTTTTAATGAAAATCTAAGTTATGAAATTATGTGTTAAACTCATAGGACAAACTATCAGAAATGTATTTAATATACGTATTTATCTATATAACTTTGCCATTTATTTTAATACGAATTTCTTTTTCACAGACAAAATTTTAACATTTTGTCGTCTAATAATCAAATTTTCGCACATTTTCGTATTGTAATTACATTTTAACACATTATCCTAAAAGTATCAAATTGTAGAACACTAGCAAAAGAGTAATTAAGAAATGTTAGTACGATATCACAATGATAATCAAATTTTAATACATTATCATAAATGTACTAAATTTACATTTTAGCACATATTTCTATTGTCATAATATTAGACATACACTGGTGACTCATTGGTCTTAACAAAAACTGCAAGTATTTGTTGCAAGCAACACGCAGGTTTAAGGAGATAAAACTAATGTTTTTATTTAACTTCTGCTCACCTGTGCCAGGTGCGTACGAAGGGTCCAGCCCATCAATATCAAAGGATAAATACACTGGCCTGTCCCCGACCTTTGACCTGACCTCCTGCATCAGAGGAACCAAAGATTTGTTCCAGCACTCCTCACCTAGTACAACTCGGACTCCCTGATTGAGTAGAGTGAATAGAGTCGGTAGAGTCGGGAGTCAGTAGAGTCGGTAGAGTAAGTAGAGTCGGTAGAGTCAGTAGAGGGAGTAGAGTGGGATCAAGAGAAGAACTAATTGTAATTCTTTACTGTTCTAAAATGGAAAAATAATATTGAAAGAATGGGAGCATAGACAGATTGTTCCGACGCCTAAGGCCATAAGCTTAGCCATGGGTGAAGGCACGTTGCCCCACTCCCCCTGTCAATTTCGTCCAAATATCAAGACTCTAAACCATAGGTTCTCAACCTTTTTCGGCTCACCGCCCCCTTTTACATTTTTTTTCCGCTCACCGCCCCCCAACTTAATTTTAACATTTGTTTATTAAAGGGAGATAATTAACCCTTTTCATTTGAGGTAATATTTCAATTTGTTTTTCTTTTATAAAAAACTAAATGGCTTGCATTTATAACTTTGAAATGATATGATAGACGTGTAAAAATTATTTGAAAATTGTATAAATATTAGGCCTATATGACTAAAGAATTTATATGAATATTTTTAAACATTTCAATAACTACCCAGTTTGTATAATTACCACGTATCTATACCACTCAGCTATTGTGGTTACCTTTTTACATAGGATTCAAACGCGTTAAAGGACATCTCGGTAAAACGAGTAAAATTAGTAATATTAGTCGATGTTAAGGCGACAGTCCGGTAAACCACCCATAAGACGAGACGGCCGCATAACATATTTGCCAAATACTGACCCTCTACTTCATCGAAAAGTGATTGCGATTCTTATTTGTTCAATAATATGTATGCCTATTGTTGGGGGATATCAGATATTTAGTAGCACTTGCGTTTACATCATATTTCATCCAAAAACTAATCGATTCAAATAGCTGATTTGTTGAAATTATAGCAGGTACGTATGTACCGCCCACTTGCCCTTCATCGCCCCCCAATCGCCCCCGGGAATGTTATCGCCCCCCTAAAGCTTCTCATCGCCCCCTGGGGGGCGATATCGCCCCCGTTGAGAACCTATGCTCTAAACCTAGTCATCCAGACACCAGGCTTGGCGAGACAGGTATTGTTGCGCCTATACCTTCCTCTCTCATCCGTGCAATGATCCTCGGATTGGCAAATGCGGATGTCCCCCACACGTTCGTCCACTTTTAGTGTACTCTTAATGCGAGGCATAACGGTGGTTTACAAACTTCGCCAGATTTGAGGCCCATGGTTACAGAAGTTGGTAAACAGTACCTGGTTCTAACTAATATTGATACAATAATAATAAAAACGTAAACATTTTCCAAATAATTCAGCAAGGTTGATTCAGTTAATCACACTGATACGACTTTTTTTTTTTTTTTAAATAAAAAAAAATAAATAAAAAAATAACTGACCTGATCAGTGACCCACTTGTAATCATCTACTGAGTAGCCAGAACCTCTAAGGCCAATTTGAATTGACTGCCCACAGTCCAGACAGCCTTCTTCGATGGCTCTTCTGAAAGGCGTACCTGCAGACGGTACACGTGTAGTTTTTTTTTTAATTTAGTTCTGGGATATATTTTAGCTCATAAAATTATCCCGCAAACAAATATATAGACATATTATATGTATATGTTTGTTAAAATATTTGTTTTCTTTCCCAGTAAGTCTTTGACAGCATAATTATATCGAACTTTTAGCCGGTATAAGTTTACACATTTTAGTTCTCAGCAAATAGTTTAATAACGATTTGCTAATCTCTCTTCGCTTCAAGTATATAGATAATTGCTAATCTCTCTTCGCTTCAAGTATATAGATAATTGCTAATCTCTCTTCGCTTCAAGTATATAGATAATTGCTAATCTCTATTCGCTTCAATTATATAGATAACTGCTAATCTCTATTCGCTTCAAGTATATAGATAATTGCTAATCTATATTCGCTTCAAGTATATAGATAATTGCTAATCTATATTCGCTTCAAGTATATAGATAATTGCTAATCTCTATTCGCTTCAAGTTTATAGATAACTGATAATCTCTATTCGCTTCAAGTATATAGATAATTGCTAATCTCTATTCTATACTTTCAGCCTGAAAGGGTAAGTGCTAGGTTTATCCGACTAAAGACTGAAGAAAACACATTTTTTTTTCTATCAGAAGACTGTATTTATCGGGGTGCGGCAGCTCGTTCGACTGGCGTTCCGAAGTTTCTCGGTTAGAATCCTGGTGAAGGCTAGGATATGTCCCCGAAGTGTGTTCCTGCGTCTACCCAGCTCTGATGTGTACCTGACATTAGTTGGGGTAAAGTAAAGGCGGCTGGGCATTGTTCTGGCCACACATCCCCTAGTACGATGAACGCTGCTTTACCGGCCACATGATCACTTTGGTCCCAAGGGTACTTTACTTTTATTGTCTTTATCCCTTCCCTTATCTCTTTTAGATGTTTCAATCAAGGTAGTAGATATTATATGAACAAGATAATAATGGCCTAAAGTACAGTTCATGTTAGAATATTTTGCCAGACACCACTTCCCAGGATAGCCTTACCGTGAGCGATCTTTTCACCATACATCGTGTCGTTGGTATCTGAGTGAGCGTCAACGTGAATCAAGCAGACAGGCCCATACTTCTCCTGGAAATAGACGAGTTGCTGCCCTTATGTACTCTACTCATCAACATGGGAGACAATATTAAAGTTTATCGTTTTAAGCAGGGCGGGCTATTTCAAGTTTTGAAAAGTAGTTCTAAAAGAAAGAACGAAAAAACGGTCTTATGAAAGCTGATTCAGATCTTATCTGTCTTGGTCCCATCCTAGTGCCGGTACGAAATGAAGTTCCAGAGTCTAGTGGGACCCCAACAAAACACACATCCAGACCTGTAAGGAAAAGTTTAATCCAATGGTACTTCGGGTTAAGCTAATCGTGAAATGGTACTTACCAAATAGTAGAGCGGCGCTTTCATTAATAATTTAAGTCGATGGCACTGTCAAGTAACTAAGTGGAATGTAAGATCGACTAGGCCTACATAAACGTGATTTAACATTAGGCAGCACGTTCATACTAGGCTACTGGTACTGTACTTTCATACTACTGGTACTGTACTTTCATACTACTGGTACTGTACTTTCATACTACTGGTACTGTACTTTCATACTACTGGTACTGTACTTTCATACTACTGGTACTGTACTTTCATACTACTGGTACTGTACTTTCATACTACTGGTACTGTACTTTCATACTACTGGTACTGTTCTTTCATACTACTGGTACCGCGAGGCTAAGTTTTGTTAACACAAAGTTGAATAGTATGGCTCTATGTTGGGCCCCGCCTGGTTACAGGAAAGGATGTGGGCATGGTTCAGTCGTGTTGGCGCCTCCACCGGGGGCAAAGAAGTAAGTTTCAATAGACTTGCAATGGTATTTTTTACCAGTATATTCTTTGAAATAGATTAATCAAGTAATGGTACTTTTAGGCGACTGGTCAAGCAAAGGTATGTAAGTAGAGTTGCACTATATGAATAAAGCAAATACATTTAAATGATGTTAAAGAGTGGTATTATTAATATGAATGTAATATAGAAAGTGTGCATATAAGGGATAAATGTTATTGCATGTACAATTGTGCACTGTAGTATGGAAGTGAAGAGAGTATGAAAAGTCGTATAGTTGTAACCTTGGAGTTGTAACACGACCAGTGTCAGTCATGACCAGGATGTATGAGATGTAAATGCATATTGAATCCATTGTTACAGACTATTGATTAAAGGAATTACAAATTATATGAAGCAGCCTCCGTTGAATCTACCTTTTATCAGTTATAAGTGGTCATAGTCCTGTGACAAATGACTACCTCATCACTTACCGTGTGTGTTTGTCTGCACGGGCAGCCTCATCATGGAGGCTATCCCAGCACACCGTGGGAGCTCGTTTCCGCCCATGGGCTGGTTAAAACCCTCCGGTCCGACTCTGTCTGCTAGACCCCTGGTGGAGCTGACCACAACAAGACGACCGGGACGTAGACATCCCAGATATGTGCGTAACAACGACAAGGAAATCTTAGACATGGCGCAGAGTGTTTGTTTACATCTGAACTTAGGACAAATTCTAGTCCCTTTTTTTTATTTGGTGTGTAGCTTTTGGTTCAATGAACACGGACAATGGTTAAGAACTTTGGCCTCCATTTCTTCAGCTCGATTCTAAATCTGTTCGGTGAATGGTCCCTATTATTATCAAATCTTTTAGATGTAAGTATACGTGCAGTGCCGGTCCACTGGTTGCTGGAGCCCAGAAACTGTGAGCGCCTTTATACAAGTTCTTCCCAGTGATCTCTATTTTTCTCTCTCTCTCTCTCACTTTATACATGTTTGTTTTTTTTTCTCGATTTATCTCCCTTTTTTCTATTTCTTTCTCTCTCCATATCTCCGTCTTTCTCTTTCCCTCTCTCTCTCTTTCTCTCTCTTATTTACTCTATTTGTCTCTCTCAAGCTCTCTTCCCTCAGAAATCGTCGTATTGACAAAATATTACATATTCTTTACATTTTATTCTTTTCTGGGAGACACTTGATATCCCCCCCCCCTTACCAAACCAAGAGCCTCATTTTATCAATACCAAGGGTCATCTGTAATCACGTGGTCTAAGATCTGCCAGTGTGTATGTATACCAATAGCTTTGTTTATAACCTAGCAAGTGTGTAGCTTAATATAATATCATGACCCGTCGGTGTGTAGGGTTCAGGGAGGGCGAGGAAAAAAATTGTCTGATTGATATGTGGGTCTTCGCATACAAAATCGAGAACCCTTGGACCTGTGAGGAGCAGAAGTCTGCAGAAGTGTGCCAAGAAAAACGTTGACAATCTTTGGCCCTGAATTTGTCTCCACTATCTTAGGCCCAAATATTTATAAGAAGTTAAAAATGTTATCTGACCTTTACCTTTGACCTGGTAGGTCAAGGTTTGTGGGTGTGTGTGGGAGGGGGGTGGGGGTGGTACATGTCCCGTATTCCTCCGCAACGATATTTATGATTATCTACCTGCTGATTTCTTGATGGACATACTTTTCCACTCTTACAGTATTATATCTAGTCTACGTAACTATCTAGTCTTACAGTAATATTTCTAGTGTTTGTAACTATCTAGTCTTACAGTAATATATCTAGTGTTTATAGCGGTCTTTCTATCACTTACAAATTTATTATGCAGGCGTTATCCATTCTTTTTTTTTATAGATTATTGGGTACACAAATTCCTAATATGCAATACTCACTCTGAATTTTACTAATACAACCTGCTATACACATAAAACTAATGCCTTAATTATATGACATACTTTGACCTTTTGTTAATTTACATAATTAGACGACGAAAACTCAAAATTCAATAATTAAGACTTGTCAATATTATGTTAGGAAAGTTTTATTCTGATGCAGTTTTTTTTTTTTTTAAAGCATTGAAAGGGAAATAAATCTAACACACCTTTCTTTAAACGAAGTTTTTTTCTGGGTTATGTCTCTTGGACGACTGTGCAATCCACTGAAAGGTCGCTGTAGGGCTGTAGGGTCACTAGAGGTGACTTATGATCAGCTGGAAATGTAGGGATTATCGTCACTGATTTTGAGTACCCCGTTTCTCCCTGACGACCGTTGGCCCTAGAGCCTTCCCAATATCTGGACCGAAAGTATGGAATCTACTTCCCATCCAACTCAGGCAGACACATTTTTGTCATAACTTTTAAAAAGAACTTGAAAACATATTATTTTAATATATAACTTCGTATACAATTATTTTTTTAGACCCTACTGTTCTACTTGTATATTAGGTCTGTTATTGCTACATTTATTTGCTTTGTCCTATGATTGTAAATTTTTACATTATTAATTAGCTTTTAATTATTCAGCCTAGAGAATTTTTTCCGTAATCTTGATTGTTTGTTGCTCAGTGTTAAATGCGCTCTGAGCTTACATTTGTTGGCGGCGCTATACAAAAAGAATTATTATTATTATCTATCTTAAGAAGGAGATATTAGATAGAAAGATAGACTGAACGGTGAATAGATTGATAAATGGATAGATTCATATATACTTATAGATTGGCAGATTGATAGATTGTTAGATTGATCGATGGATATATTAATTGATTGGCTTATTAATAGATTGATAGATTGATATATTGAAAGATTGATTGATTGTTAGACTGATAGATGGATGGGTTGATTGAGTGATACATTGACAGATTTGTAGATTGATGGATTGATATTATAAAAAATATCTAAAGGATATATAGAAAATACATAAATAGATTGTTTGATAAATTAATGTATTCGTTGATTGATCTAAAGCATGTACACTTAGCTAGATAAATTACTATAATAGCTAACAAGAAAGGCAGATTTATGTGCGTTACACCCCACCGCTCAACGCCCCCACTATCCCTTGCCTTTTAACCTTTCACCTCCACCCCCTCCCACCACCAATCCCAGTGAGTAAGATCATAGAGGCGGTAAAGGTTATTGAGCGCTCACACGGCACATTTAGATTCCTTACGTTTTGTCTGGCTCAGTACACATACACATTCACCACAGTAAGTACGGTACCTGTATATATCTACCGGCTACTGTTATAAATTAAACCAGAAGAGCCATCAGTTCCGGACCTTATCATGCTGACGGTTCCCTGGTTCGTCACTTCAACCATCCGAGACCTGTGTCGATGGGGGACACGACCTTGTCAACGGGGCGCGGCTCCGCCCTGTGAGAAAGCCGAAGACAAGTTAGCGGAGTCTGTGACTGCTGTGGTGGAAGAAGATGAGAAGAAGAAAATCGTGCAAAACACCTCTGCCGTGAAAGCCGCTAGCACCACGCCCGAGCCTACTACACGTGTAGCCGGCAAAACGCCGGTCGCGGAGAAGGTAGAATTAGCCCAGGCGAAGGAAAAGGTAGAATTAACTCAGGCTAAGGCAACGCCTAATTTATCAGCAGTGAAGAGTAAGGTTGAACCACGGCTAGAAGCTAAGAAAGGTAAGTTGATAATAAATCAGTGTGTTTCTGGTGTGTCATGTTTTACATATTGAAGAGACTAATCAACTGTTTGATGTTATCGTATAGTTCAATTGATTCCATACCAATTTTTGTGATTTTTAGGTTTGAAAAGTAAGTTCTTATATAAGCATACAGCTTGGTAAAAAAAAAGCGTTATTGTTAGCCTATTTAAACCCTCATAGACACAGAAGTAGGCCCTATGTCTTACGTTATATTTTGATGTAGTTATGTTCAAGAATACGCATATTACAAGCAAGGCAGCTTCTGTCTAGACTTAAATTCGAATACATTTCTAATCATGCAAAGTTGTAATATTATCTTATATGTTACAGACTCTCAAATTATAAGGAAGATTATTGCGTCCTAAAATTATCAGTGATTTGAGTCTAGAAATGCATTTTGAATAGTGTTTTAAATGATGTTAAGTTATTCATTTTATTGTTTGGTTGAAGCAACCCATTCCTTGTCCAGATGTCATTCGAGAAAGAAAAACGTGTAAGCTTATGCGTTAGTTTCTTTATTTCTATATGATCATTGTAATAGATTGCTACTGTGTTTCTACGTTAGAATTCAATTCTGTATGTACTATTACTAGCTATCTCTTTGCCTTACTTTATTATCGTGTTTTTAGGTTTACAATTGTCAGTAGTGAAAATTCACTAGTAATGAAAATTGATGGTTTTTCTAACTAGTGTAGGCTAATTAAGTTATTCCCCATTCATCCAATAGAACACAAATTAACTTCAATTTTCGTCATAACTGGCAAAATTGTTTTTCCTAGACATTTAGTTAATTTTTTTTAGTTATTTCTAGACTAATAACTTGTAGAACTTGTAAACATAATTTCCTGGATTTGTCCACATCTTTCTTTTTTCTTCGTGAATTTGAGCTCATCTACAAAAAAAACCTACGCTTAAAATGAGAAATATTATACAATCCAAATTTATATTAAATGCCTGCTTACATTATTATGGGGGCACGGCGTTCGACTGGCGATCCGAAGGTCCTGGGTTCGAATCCTTGTGAAGCCGGGATTTTTTCCCAGGACTTGAGGGTGTCCCTGAGTCTACCCAGCTCTGATGGGTTCCTGACATTAGTTGGGGTAAAGTAAAGGCGGCTGGGCATTGTGCTGGCCACACATCCCCTTGTATGCCGTGACACAGAAACTGGTGAACGCTGCTTCAGTTGCTTCAGCCCTATGATCAGTTTGGTCCGAAGGGTACTTTACTTACATTATTACCAAACAATAATAAACACTAGATAAACACTAGATTAAAAGTGGAACTCTGACTAACAACTAAACAGCATTTAAAAACAAAAACACAGTCAATTTTTATCCAAGGCTGTAAGAAAAATAAAGTCTTCATAGATCTCCTGTCATGATTTACTTTTGATTTACATGTGTGAACGATTTAATCAAGCTTACATCACATACGGTATTGCTAAATCAAAGTAAAATCATAACGCTATGGATGATATCTAAGCTAATATTAATGAAGTCTAGCATATGCTCTGCATCATGGGTCGGCAACTTTTTTTTGTGTTGTTGCCAAAGTCGGATTTGTAATTCATTCAGCGTGCCAAGAACTTAAAAAGTATTCTGCTCTAGAACTCAATTACTTGTAGAAAATAAATTAATTGCTTTTTATTTTTGGAGATTTTCTGCGCGCCATTGAAAAATAATATGTGTGTCATGTTTGTCACGCTGCCGTAGGTTGTCGAATCTTATTCTACGCCATTGAGTATTAGGCATACACTAAATAAATATATAAAAGCGCTACCGATTGATTTGTAGACCAGGGGAGCACAACCCCTGTGGGGCTATACTAGTAAGTAAAAAATCCCCGTCTGACCACTTGATCATTACCGCCTTGTGAAATAGCCGTGTTTTCTGTACTGTAAAATGGTGTGGCCACAACGATTCCCCAGCCGTCTTTACTTTGCCCCAACTAATGTCAGTTATCCATCAGAGCCTGGTGACTTAGTAGCAAGGCGTTGGTTCAAATCCTTTTATAAAATTTTAATGTGCTCTCCCCTAAAGTATTAACTCACTTGAGATGAATGAGCGCAGAGCTAAAAAAATATAAATTGTAATTATTTGTATATATTTGTTTTATTTTAGCAAAAGATTTCTTTTGTTTAATACTTTCAACAAATGGGATAAGATAGCCTATTTACTTGTCTCTTTGTCAAAATAGTATCCATCCTATCCAATATTTTATAACTTATAAAGCCTTTAAGGTATGATCAAAACTTTAACAAGAAAACCATAAAAACGAAGTTTTTATTATACTCCCTTTATTTGCAAACTAAGTTTACCATCATGTAATTAAATAATTGATTGACTACTGCAAATGAAACGTCAGAAAAATATCTGTGTCGCAAATCTCAAAAAATTATTGCATTAAAATTCAAAAATATATTTAAAGACCAAGTGAAGAGGTTTTTCTCAAAGGAACGAGATTTGGAATAGCCTCATACGGCAGTGACGTTTGAGAAAGAAAACAAATAAACAAAACTCGACGCTATAAATCTATATTTAACCATTTTGTTAAAAATAAGAACCGGGAAAAGATTCAAAACATGTGGCAATAGATTCAAAACACGTGACAATATTCATTTTTCCTAGTCTAAATTCTTTCTCTTACGTCACTTTCCTATGTTGCCGGAAATAAAATCATCTCACATGGCTACGAGATTTGGATTTTTCCTCCAAAAAACACACATTTAAGTGAAAATATTGAACTAATTACTTAAAAGTTATCTTTGATATTTTGTTTAAAAGATTTTTATTAACATTCAGATACTGAATACACTAGTTACTATGAAAATTTAATGTTAACTAAATTTTGATAAAAAGCTCTTCACTTGGTCTTTAAAAAACGAATATTATCGTATTACAATTAATTGGTAATAATATTCAACATTATCGCCAACAGAACCAGCGTTGAAAGCATCCCAGCAGCCCCCAGTCGAGACAGCCAACAAGACAAGTTACAAAACTCTCGTGCTCACGCCTTCAGCATCAGGTAAGCGCGCGCTGGGCGTCTATTTTTAGACGTGTGTAGTTCCTGTGCTGTGTTTAAAGTTTTCTTTTTATCTTTTCTTTTTTTTTTCTCCTTGCTGGTTGGCGTGCTCGTGCTACTAAGGCTAATTTCAAAACATACATCCTGCCCAAATTTTTTTTATTTCTGTGACTAATTTATATGGTGAAGCTTTGATTAAAGTTTATTTAGTATTCTTGTTTCTAACAAAAAATATAAATTTGCTTTGATATATAGTGAAATGCTTATTGGATGCTAGTTTTTTAATTCGAGTCTCTCGTTTGTGGGTGTGGCATTTAAATATACTGGGCGAAGTTCTAATTTTCTAAATTGTAAAAACAAAAACAACAAAAACAAGTAGGATTATAGTAATTAAAAGTTTACTTTTAAAATAAGTTTATATGGAAGGTGTACCGGTCTAGCCAGCTCTGATGACTATTTGATAATAGCTGATGGATTATAATTATTATAATTTAGTCTTACATTTTCATTAGCATCTTATATGCTGTCAAGTTAGTTTTTTTTTTTTATTGGTTATTCAGGAAACCCATTCCGTTTGGGAAAAAGAAAAACGTTATAAAAGTTCACTCGTGCCAATTTAGCCTTTTTTTAGGCCATAAATAATATAATTATCTATAGCAGAGTTTCGCAACCCACAAGCCACGCGTGCCAAACTAGGCACGCAGAGCGATTTTCAATGGCACGCGATAGACCTCCAAGAGTTGTTTTTTTATTGCTGAAAAAAAACAAACACATTTTTCCGGTTCTGAATGAGGAAAACTGACTGTTGAAGCCGATGTTCCTGAATGACAGAGCGACACATTTCAGTGAGTTCAACGCATTTACAAAGACGGGGTCAAACATCACTTGAACTGTTAGAGTTAGACCACTGGATTGGATTTGCATATATCTTGAGTGAAATCAATTTGAAAACATTTGACTACATGTAGTTCCATATTTTAAGGTATTAAGATAAATAGATCTAGTTGAGCTATTTCAGAAGCACATCGAAGCCGTCAAAGCGGAGTTTTCTAAACAAAGGCAAGACTTTCAAATTCATGGACTACTTTTTTCATACCTCATCAACAGTCATCAAGCATAACTGGCTAGATCTTACTACAACCTTCTTAGATGTACGGTAGATATTTTTTTAATAAGTGGAGGGATATTGGCGATTTTAAAACGCAGCCAGATGAAATTTAAACAATAATAAAAAAAAAAGGGCAACGAAATGTG
Source organism: Anisus vortex (assembly GCA_949126835.1). Lineage (NCBI taxonomy): Eukaryota > Metazoa > Mollusca > Gastropoda > Planorbidae > Anisus > Anisus vortex. Next base: position 31,477,015 of record OX421506.1, read on the forward strand.
CCAATTTGCGGGACAATCTGGAGGGAAGCTGCTTAGAAAAGTCGTCTGCTATTTTCAACTGCCAGGTATTCGCTCTACTTTCAGCTTTTGGTTCAACTTACACATGTGAACATTATTTATTGCACATGAAAGCTGTGTTAAGCATTCAAAGATGTCACTTATACTTCACTACTCAGAAAGGACTAAATATGTATCTGCCATTATAAATTAGAGAAGAGAATTCAAGGAGCTCATTAATTCATATAATTGATGCAGACTAATTATATTTAAAATAGCTTTTATGCTCATCTTCTATAATTAAGCATAAATATAGCCTAAGTAATTCTAAAACAAATTTTGTTTTCAATAATTTATATAAGAGACTTTTATAGCATTATATTATACAATTAATGTTTAAAAGATAAATGGACAAACAATTAGTGCAGGAAATGTTTATTTACAACTGTTTAACATAAATTAATTTTATAAATGCTGGATTGATATAAATAATAATTAGTCATTAACTTTGTTATATTACAAAACATAACTTGTTTATTAAAGCAAATTTAGACTTTTTATTGTAATTTAAGGGAGATAATTTGCCCGTTTTTTTTTTTTGCGGTAATACTTCTAATATTAAATGTTTCTTTTCTTTTATAAAAAAATAAACAGTCTAAAACTTATTACTTTATAATGACCAAACTGTTAAAAGTAGTTGAAAATTATATAAATATTATATGACTAATGCACAGTCTATGCACATTTTTTAAACATCACAATAGCTACCCAGCTTGTATGTTTACTACGCATCAATTCCTTCTAATTATACTCAGAGTTCCAGTAATTCATTTAAACATGAAAGAAAGTAAACAACAACAATACATTGAGGGAACATTGAGATGGCGGTGATGCTATTTTTTTGTTGTGTAATTTATTTATGTTATAATTCTTGGAACTAAATCTCATAACGGTGTTCGGAGAATATTGATTGAGTGTAGTTTCAACGACTGCGGAGTCGGGCTGCGCCGTAAACAAGTTCCCGGTGGATAATACAAAACATTCAACGGTTGTGATATTCTATTTATGCTAGTGTATGCAAAGTGTAAATATATAGAGTACTCCCGCTGGAGACCGAGAAGGTGAAGGTCATCTTTCATTGGCTATCTGCCAACATAAGAGTTACTAAGGTGACAGAAATGTTTCAGGCTCTGTCTGAGCCGGGGACAACTCCCCAAGTCCAAAGACTGTCAGGGGCGGCAGACAAGTGGGGTGGTTTCATAACCCCCAAAAAGGGCGTGGAGTTACCCCACTATTTAAACCTGACGTACGAGGGAGACCCTCGTACGTATAAAGTTCTGGTCACAGTGCCCGGACGTCGACAAAACTGTTACAAGTGTGGGCTGAACACACACTGGCCCAATCAGTGTAAGAAAACAATAAGGTCTTATGCGGCGGTGGTAACAGCGGCTACGGTCACATCTAAGCCGGCACCAGTTTCAACACCACCACTAGCAGCGGCTAAAGGTGCGCCAGGGAAAACCATCGTAGATGATGATGGTTATACCCTGGTGACTGGCAAAAGTAAGAATAATAATACTAATAGCCTTCCCCTTTCCCTATTGGAAACGGGTATTGTACCCAAATCTCCCTCCATGAATAAAACTGTGGGAAGTCCTAAAATGCCTCCAAATGAAGAGAGTCAAAAAACAACCCCTTTATCGAGTACTCCTTCAACCCCTTTATCCCCCAATAAAACACCCACTAAATCTCCAAACAAAATACCTCCCCTTATGTCGGTGTGGGAAGTACCTCAGGCCAAAAAACGGCAATATGAGGAGAGTGATGAAAGCCCCAAATCTCTTCCTAGTTCTCCCTCAAAACGCTCTGCTGAGTCAAGCAGGAAAAAACTGTTCCACTTCTCAGCAGAGTCCCCAATAAGCTCACTGAACAGTGAAACTTATATCAATGACCAGACAGAGGAGATGGATTTGATAAAATCGCCACTTCCTCTGGTTATAGACGAAGACGATAAGGATGACAAACAGTAGGTTAATAATCAAACACTCTATAATTGAAGAATGGCGGACATAACAATAGTCACGTTAAACATACATAGCCTTAGGAACAAACAGAAATACTTAGTTCACCTTGCAAGGAAACATAAACCCGATTTTATCTTCTTGCAAGAAACCAACATAAACAAACAATTTACTGCAGACAGATACATAACAGAAATGGGTTTCAGAGATAGCATTTTTAGTTTAGGTACATTCGCTAGAGGAACAGCCATAATTCAAACGTCAGATAAATACAAAGTCACACACAAGCATAAAGATAACCAGGGTAGACTCACTATAATTAGAATAGAAAACAGTAACAATAAATATACACTAGTTAACATCTACGCTCCTACACAAAACACAGAAAAACCTCCCTTCTTTGATAATTTAAATGACATTTTAAATACAACATATCAACACGATAAACTTATAATAGGTGGAGACTTTAATTATACACATGACGAACTTGACAGAGTGAACACACTTAACAAAAACAAACAAAGTAGTCACTGGTTAGATAATACATTTACAACATTTTCACTTGTCGACGCTTACAGGAAAATATACCCACTTGGACAGGACACGACGTTTGCCTACAACGCTCACCCAGTTAAGTCCCGGCTAGATAGGGTTTATGTACCGGATGGGGATACGGTTGCCAGAGTGTCTCATTTGGGGGAAACATTGGAGTATACGGATCATAAAGCGGTGCTAGTGTCGGTGACCACAGCAGCGTGGAGCCGACACAGGCATACCGGGTCGCCCCACTGGAAATTTAATAACTCACTTTTAAAGAGTGAGTTTTACACAAAAACAATTCAAACTCTCATTGAAAACACAATAGACATTAGTACCTTAGACCAACAGACTGACATGGGAGAGACGTGGACAGTACTTAAGCATAGCATCAAACACTTAACACAAATAATATCCAAATACATTAATACGCAGCTAAGGGAGACGGAACAACACTTAAAACAGCAATTAGATACACTTCCAGAAGATACTTTATAGGCACATACAATAAAAGCACAATTAACAGAAATACAAGAGCATAAGTATATGGGTGCACAAACAAGATGTAGGACACGAGGTATGTTAGAGGGCCCAAACAAGGTTTTTCTCACACTAGAACAAAACACACAAAGAAGACGCATGATTGCACGGATACAAGACTCATTAGGAACAATACATACAGGAAACGTAGCAATTGCAAACACTTTTAAAGAGCACTTTATACACATCTATTCTAAGGAACACACTGACGACAGGGAACAAGATGATATACTGACCTATTGTAAACACCTACCAGACGAAGATAAAACTCTTTTAGAAACACCCATTACAGTACAGGACATTAAATTAGCAATTGACAAATTGAAATTGGACAAGTCCCCAGGACCAGACGGTTTGACATCAGAATTTTACAAATTTTTTTCACCCCAGTTAGTTCCCTTACTATCACTCATGTACACACATGCATATACTAAGGGAGCCCTTCCACAGATGTTCAGTGAAGCATATATCACCGTCCTGGAGAAAAACCCGGACGACAGAATATCTGTGGGGGGCTACCGACCCATTTCATTATTAAATACAGACTATAAAATTCTCACTAAGATACTGGTAAACAAACTTCAACCATACCTGCATACACTTTTACACGAAAATCAATTCTGCGGCATACCAGGCAGAAACATAGAAACTCTCAATCACACCATTAGGGACATTATCATATACACACACATCAAAAACACGCAAGCAGCCCTGTTATCGATAGACCAGGAAAAAGCCTTTGATAGAGTGGACCACGGCTATCTATTCAAAGTGCTGCGGAAAAACAACGTAGGAAGTCAGATCGAAGGCTGGGTCAGGCTGCTCTACGCTTCTCCATGTAGCAGAATTCTTGTAAACCATACGCTGACCTCACCCTTCCCAATTGAAAGATCTGTCAGGCAGGGCTGTCCGCTCTCACCGCTTTTATATGCCCTGTGTCTGGAGCCGCTCCTGGAAAAAGTAAGAACGGATGCTGGTATAACGGGCATATCAATGCCTGGAGGACAGGTGTTGAAGGTACAGGCATATGCCGACGATACCACGTTTACAGTAACATCAGAAAAAGACATTAAAAAAATTCTGGAACATTTTAAAACTTTCAATGCCGCATCTGGAGGGAAAATTAACATAAATAAATCGAATATAATGGGCCTTGGTGCCTGGAAACGAAAAGAACATTTTCCGTCGAATATTCAAAATAAAATAAAAATCAAAATTACAGGTATCGTTTGGCACAACAATCCACACACTTACAATACAGAACAGTACAATGGATTGTTACAAACAACAGATAACATAATAAATATGTACACACATGTCTCACACACGATTTTTGGTCGTTCAGCAATCGTTAACACTCTCATTATACCGAAAATCATTTATATAGCTTCAGTTACAGAACCTCCACCACATTTCATAACCAATATGAATAAAAAAATTAGAGCCTTTTTATTTAAATCTACCATTCGCTCCATTCATCATAACACACTGATACAAAATAAACGGGATGGCGGGATAGGTTTGCAAGATATAAAAACAAAGATACAAGCACTGAGATTAAAATATATAGGCCAAATTGTACGTACACCTGATAAATTGCCTTTAGCTATGTATTTTTATGGTCTAAAGCTAAACAAACTTATTCCAATTCAAAACAATACACCTCATTATTTTGGCAACTTTTCCTCTTCATTTTACAAGTCAGTTACACGCATTTTACATAACAATGAACACTTGATACATAGCAAAACAAAGAACATTTACATATCTCTCATTACACGGGTCCAGATCCCACTTTGTACACGGATTAAATGGGGGAGACAGTTAGGGATTACCGACTTTCATGACACATTCATCAGTTTACATAACAAACACATTGCACCACAATCAAAAGAGATATCGTACAGACTCCTTTTTAACATGACACCAACATTAGATAGGAAGAAACAAAATACACGCAACACACCTATATGCAAGATGTGTACCTCACATACACAAGAAAATGAGGAACATATCTATCTAACATGCCCCGCAATCATACCAACAAAACAAACATTAAAATTAATCATTGACACAACAACACAGTCAGACATAGACATAGATTTAGCCATTACACTCTTCAAAATACCTAGACTTAGAAACAAAACAAAACACACATTAAACCTCATCACACTAGCAGAATACAAACAACACATATGGAAAACATATCTTAAAACACGGTTTGACCAAAAACACTACCCCCCACACATCATAGAAGACATATTCAGACAAAAACTTGAAACACATTTAGATAAACATCAACCACCCACTCTGTAATTTCATTTAATAGTTTGCTTTTATAACTGTTTTATGTATTATAATGTATTTCATAGATGAGATTCTTATGTATTTTATTATTTGGTTCATTTGTTTAATTGGTAGAGTAATTACATGCATATGTTATTAATGCGTTGTTTTAAATACGGAGATGACCTTGTATTGTAAGTTTCACGTTGTTAACTATTCATCAAGGGCAATTTTTATTTTCATTTCCGGTGCGATGTCTCTTTCAGTGAATGTAAAATTTCGTGTTGTTTTGTTTGTGTGTGGTGTGTTTTTTTTTGTTTTTTTACGCACCACTATGTACATATTATTTTTATATAAGTTTACGGGTGTATTTTGTTAAAACTGTTGAAAGGTTTAGGAGACGATATTTTAATTTCATGGCTTATGGCACATGAAATAACGAGGAGAGAGACTTGGCCTTTCTGGGTCCGTCTTCACCGATTTTGCCTCCTTTATTACTTTTAGCTTCACTGCCTTCCACGGAATGGAAGTAAGGTTCACAGTTTTCCTCCCGTTATTCCTTACCCTTCTTTTCAAATTTTTTCTTCGTTACCTATCTAATACAAAAACTTATGTCTAATATTAATCTTTTTTCTTCAAATTATTTTTATCAGAGTGACATCAATGTATAGTAAAAGAAGAAGCACCGATATACAAATACCGGCCCAACTTCCCCTTTTTTTGGCACATTCGCCAGGGTGTTAACTGGTGCAGGCCGGTCATCCGGCGACGCTGGCTTGGGAAGGTGGGAGGGCCAGGAAAGTCGGGCCTTCCAAACTTTATGTCACTACCAAACAAATTGCATTTATTTCCCTATCTCTCTTTCAATAGTTCATGCCGATGGGAACGGCTAAACGCTATTTGAAACCTAAAGACAACTTGGGAGTTTCCTAATCTTTTTAGAGAACTGCACAGATTTTTTTCTCACTTGTGAAGGTTCCCGTTGTGGGATTACCCGTGAATGACACCTTTCGTCACCCGTCTTCTATGGGTGTTTCACTTTTCTTTGTCATCTGTGACCCTTTCTTTGTTTTTTTTTTATATATATATATACATTTAAGACCGCGCTTGTTGGTTAAAATTAAATATATACTCCGAAAGGGATATAACAATTGAAGCTAGATGTACATAATTTCTACCAAACTTTGGTTCATTTATCTTCATATTATGTTGTTTTAAATATCTTACAGTTAATAATGGATTGTTACGTTTATTATATGTTTAAATTAATTAAAATATGTATGGATGCTAAGCAAGAATGTCAAATAAAAAAGAATGAATGAATTTAAATTTAAAGTTAGTTACAATATTAGCGTAAATTAAATCTTGCCTATCTCCCCCCCCCCTCATTTCTCGCCAATCTAAATAATTGTAGAGGTACCCACTTGGTTACAATCATCCTATTTTCGAAAGCCCCCCCCCCCCCACCCACCCCTCACAAAGACTCCCGAACATAAATGAATTTCTATTGCTCTACTCCTTTTTCTCTGGTTTTGTTGTAATAAAATTAATAACATAAAATTAAAATTTCCTCTATTCCTTCCCCAATGTAAACTTGTATAATTTCTACTTTATACAATCAGATATATATATGTTATGTATAAGATGCATGTACACTATTGAAGTATGATACGAAAGTAACGAATGAATGGAAAACTATGTCAAATAAACAGAATGAATGGATGTGAAAGTCTAAACCTAACTACAACAACTACATAAATTATCTAAATTTGTTTAAATACTCTATGTTGTCTTCTATCCTTTAGAATTGTAAAAATTGCAATTAATGTCTTCTATCCTTCCTCTTAATGTACAAATATATGAATGTTATTGTGCATGTGAGAAGTGTCAATAAACATTGTTGAAAACAAAAAAAAAACAAAAAAAAACAAAAAAAAAAAAAAAAGACAGAACAAAACCAAACAAATATTAGCTGGTACAAGTATTAATCTATACATGGACAACAAAATTAAATATATTACAAATTATCAATTGATGTGAGTAATAAATTTTGAATTGGCTACTTATGCCACATAAAAAAGATAAAAAAAAAAAAAAAAAAAAAAAAAAAAAAAAAAAAAAAAAAGAAATAAATTATCTAAATTTGTTTAAATACTCTATGTTGTCTTCTATCCTTTAGAATTGAAAAAATTGCAATTAATGTCTTCTATCCTTCCTCTTAATGTACAAATATATGAATATTATTGTACATGTAAAAAGTGTCAATAAACATTGTTGAAAACAAAAAAATAAAGAAAACCTCAGTTAAAGAACAAAATATAATCTATCAGTTGCTAGACCCTTATCTTGATAAACCAAATGATAATGTTTACAAAATAGTTAACATAAATATGAAAGTTTGGTTATAAAATATTGCATTTGTTATAATAAATAAAAATAAAAAGGATGATAATCAAAAAAAAAAAAAAAAAAAAAAAACAACAATTGAAACGAAATGTACATAAATTCTACTAATCTTTGGTTTATTTTTCTCCATATTATGTTGTTTTAAATATCTTACAGTTAATAATGGATGGTTACGTTTAATATATGTTTAAATTAATTTAAATATGGATGGATGCTAAGCATGAATGTCTGATAAAAAGAATGAATGAATTTAAATTTAAAGTTAGTTAGAAAACTCTTTGTCTCGTAAAACATTTTGTCTTCTATCCCCTTAAATGTGTATGAACTGTTCTTTTATTTCCTTTTCTTCGTGTAAAAATATATGAGATTGTGCATGTAAACTAAGTATTTAAATATTCTCTGCTGTCTTCTATCTCTTTGGAATTGTAAAAATGCAATAAATGTCTCCTATCCCTTTTTTCTCTGTGTAAAATAATAATTTTGGCAATGTAAATGCAATTTTTCATGAATAAACATTTTTGGAAAATAAAAAAAATAAAAAATAAAATAAAAAAAGAACAATTTAGATAAATTGAGAACAAAATATCATAATAATTATTTAGCACTTGCTAGACCCTTATCTTGACGACCAAATGATAATGGCATCATAATGGTTACCATAAATGTGATAATTTGGTAATAAAATGTGTATTTGGTATAAATTAAATTTTAAAAAAACAATGATAATCACAAACATGTATTTTGTTTTATTAAATATAAAACGCTTTAACGATTTATTTTCTATAGATTTCCATTGCTTTTGGCTTTTGTCTTCCTACGGAGTTAAATTAATAGAGCAGGTTGACTTTTTGGCTGTTGGCACGCTGAATGATTTAGAAATCCTAGTTTGGCACACTGTTAGCAAAAGGTTGCAGACCCCTGATCTATAGGACATAATTGTATTTGAATGTAATAATATAGCCTATAGCCCCTTAAGGTTTTCTATGCTTGGTTTCTTAGTTAGGCCTACTTAGCAATAGACATTGTCTTATTTTATATAGTTCAGTGCCGAAAGACTTTAATAATTTTCTCAGGTCAGTTTTTGTTGTAAGGCCACTCAGCTTTATATATTAAGTATATATCAGGCCCCACAAGAGGGGGGTACAGCCGGTACGCCGTACCGGGGCCCACGAGAGTTTAGAGGGGCCCATGAAGCCCATGAATATTAAAATTTAAAATGAAATTGGCAATTACGCAAGTATTTTTTAATTATTGCTATTAAGCTAGTTTTTGTCACAAAACCTTCTACAATCTTACGTGGCGCTGGGGGCCCTTAATTTTGATATTATTTGAATGTGTACTTGAACATTTTGTTAAATATGCAATGAAATCCTTAAGTTGTAATATAGAGCCCAATTATTTCCGATAGCATTTAGGATCTTAGTTTTCGTCCTGATTCGTCTGCCTGCGCTGCTGTTGTTGGTAATGTGGAGGAGTGCTGTCAAATAGTTAAGGCATGAATGGCTGCTAACAACTTAAATTAAATGATGACAATACAGAGGCAATTATCTGTGGTTCTGATGTCAGTCTTCGGAAAAAAGCTATTACTACGATCAAGGTTGGGGCTTCCGAGATAACGTTGTCCAACACGGACCTTGGCCTTTTTATTGATAATAAAATATCAATGGTTCCACATAACAGTGCTGTAGTTAAAGCTTGTTCGTCTCATCTACGCACCCTGGGTCAGCTGCGACCTCAACTCAATTGAAGGACGGCCAACGCCGTAGCAGTCTCTCTTATCCAGTCAAGGTTGGATTACAGCAATAGTTGCATGTGGGGTTAGCCCCAGAACCAACTGCAGAGATTACAGTGAGTGCAGAACACCGCGACGCGCATTGTTTCGGGGGTGAGGAGGCAAGATCATATCTCCCCGACACTGAGGGATCTCCACTGGCTCCCGGTGATAAAGCGAATAGAGCACAAAGGCGTAACTAGAGGAGGGGGGTTCCAAATTCATAAATCCGCCCGGGCCCCTACTTGAGGGGGGCCCCAAAGGAGTGTCCGAATTGTTTTTTTCTTATGTCATAATGTCGTATGTCAAAATGCAGGGGTCCCTAAAGAGGCCAAGCCCCCCGGGCCCCCAAATCCCTTGCAACGGCACTGCCTCAGACACTGAGAGAATCTGGGACAAAGAGAATCTTTTAAAAAGAACTTGAAGACCTTTCTCTTTGGCTAATACATCTGCCACTGCAAATCAAACCAAGAGCGCAATAAGCATGCTAATTTAATAGCATGGATAGAAGCACTATAGGAAATGCCCATTCTTATCTTATCTTCTTATCTCTTTTTTATTATTTTTCTCCAGGACGATTACAGATATAGACCTATAAGCCTTAAAGGCTTACAGTTCTCCCTGTTAGCTTAGTAGTCTAGGCCTAGTACATACTCTATGTCGCTGCATACTAGTACGGCAGTCAAAGCTAGTTAGTCGATTCTTTTACACTTTAATTAATGATCTCCTGTGCGGTAGCCACAAGGGGAGGTTGAAGTAATCATAATTTTAAACAAATGTAAATACACATTATTCAGTTGTAGCCTCAAGAGGTGGAAAATACTGTCAAAGCTTCATGGCATTTCTAGCACAATATGGTCAGATGGAATTGAAAATGTAAAACAATTTTTAGCTCATCGACCAGGGGTTGAGTTGGCTATGGAAGACCTGTTAAAGCTGAATCTTACTCCGAAAACCAGAAACGAAATTCATGAAATGTATATGTTATGTCGGTTCTTTCACTTGCATTATAATGTCAGTCGTTTGGCACAGTATACTAGTCTCTTTTGGCTTCTGCAACAAAGTCATTCAAGCTTGTGATGCGACTATAGATATGGAAGTTGCAAACATAGAAAGCTTATAATATGCACAACTAGGGGCTTTACGAAACAGTTGGAAAGCAATGTGGAATGAAGCTAAGCTTGTTAAATCCCACCTGCAGATAGAAGTACAATAGTTTAGGAACAGCAATACAACTGCCAGTAAAAAAACAAGATTCCATGACGAGGATATATACACCTGATGAAAATGTGAATGAGATGAACGAAACAGAAGAATGCCATGAGGAAGCCCACTTTCGAAAACACATTATTTTATGTTGTATTGGATAATGACATAGTGTTATTGGAGGGCTCACATTTTACAGTTCGGTTCAATTCAGTCAAAGATATTTCTAACACATTCAGCTTTCTTTGGAACTGCCAAAAGATGTCAGAAGAAGACTTGAAGTATAAAGCTACTAAGTTAGCAGAAAAGTAAGCTTATTATAATATCATAAGTTGTGAAGACTTTCTTCAGGAAATAATTCACCTAACAATGGTTCACAATGCAATTGTTGGTAAAGAACAGCTGGGTGCATTGGAACTGTTAAATGTTTTGGCAAATTCCAAATTAGAAAATATTTTTCATAACATAAGTGTCAGTTCGAGGATGTTTCTTACATCACTAGTCCAGTAGCATTAGCAGAGAGGAGCTTCAGTAAACTTAAGCTCATCAAAAATTGCCTTAGGTCCACCATGAGTCAGGATCGCCTGCACAACTTGGCTAGGCTCAGAATTGAGTCTGGCATTGCAAGACAATAAACTTTGACACAATAATTCGTAGTTTTGCCAAGAAAAAGGCACGCAATTTAAGTTAGCCCTGTTTTAATAAAACTAGTCTTTTTCTTCTCTTTCTTATCATTCATGTAGGCCTTTTGATGTATTTTCTGTTGACTATTTCTTTTCACCACACAGTAAGCATTCAAAAGATGAATGATTTGGGTATATTTGTAAATAATTAGATCAATTCTGATCAATACTGAAGCGGAGGACCAATTAGATCTACAACAATTTAACTAAGAATATTTGATTAATGTATTTTTGTAATAGACCTGTAAGGCTATGATTGAAATTATTACACTCTAATGGTAAATGGTTACACTTATGGCAGTTTCACAAAATGATCCACAGACCTTTTGAAAAGATTCCTGATTTTTCAAACGTATGTAATACAAATAAATCATCAAGATCTGAATAGTGTTAGAAAAAAAAGGTGTTCGGCGGGGGGGGGGGGGGGGGGGGGGCCCACAAAAGATCTCGTACCGGCATCTTTTTTTTCTCTCGAGGGCCCTGGTATATATACAATGTATACAGTGGGCACTCAGCTCTATATATTAAGTATATATACAATGTATACAGTGGGCACTCAGCTCTATATATTAAGTATATATACAATGTATACAGTGGGCACTCAGCTCTATATATTAAGTATATATACAATGTATACAGTGGGCACTCAGCTCTATATATTAAGTATATATACAGTGTATACAGTGGGCACTCAGCTCTATATATTAAGTATATATACAATGTATACAGTGGGCACTCAGCTCTATATATTAAGTATATATAGCTCAGTGGGTAAGAGGGTTGGAAAATGGGGGAAAGGAGGTGGGCGTATTCATAAAATGTTTAGAGAGAGAAGGAGCCTTAAAGTGCTAGTGAGAGTTTAACCCGTTTTATCTAATCTGTCTTTATAGGAGGTAAAATGAGTCTAGAATGGGCCAAAGAACAAGTGGAAAAGTTCAAGTTTGACTTTGATGATGCAGATAAAGACAAGAGTGGAACATTGTCTTTCAACGAAGTCTACCAGGTTCTTCAGAAAGTTGGATTTAAGGGCTCCGAGCAAGAAGCGCAGGTGAGATTTACCTTGAAACTGGGGCCCCTTCAAACGGAAGGGTAACGGGGGCGGCACGGTAAAATTAGCAAAAAAATCGCATGCAGTTATTTTTTTAAGGCCCCCGTATGTGTGAGTGTACTATTCTAAAACTAAGTAATCTTCTATTTTGATATAGGCTTACTGCCCTCCTCTTTAGGAGAGGAAAGATGAGGTAACTCCAAACAATAACAGAAAGGAATAATACTCTGAAGCAGTGACGTACCAAGGGCTGGTGTCACCCGGTGCGGTAAACTTCGGGTGTCACCCCCTCCCCCCGCCCCCCCCCCCCCCCCACGACTTTCACCATAGTTTTCGTCTCCATAAAACAAACCTACAGTTCAAATATGACAAAAACAATAACAATGTTAATTTAATATTAGAAAGTAAAAGCAAATAGTTATTTTTATATTAAAAGTACTTTATTTAAATTTTTCCTTTCCTGCCCTTCAAAACTACATACTTGTCAATCACCTCATCAAACTCTCTTTCATATTATCCCTTTCAATCGATAACATAGCCAGATCAGAAAGTCTTGATTGTCCCATGGTGGAGCGTAAATATATTTTTATAAGCTTTAGTTTTGAAAAGCCCGTTCACATGAAGCCACAGACACACATACAGTTAGAAATAATTTAATGTTTAGCGAGAGTGTTGGAGGATATTCTATGAAGTCCCATTTAGCTATGAATTTCAAAATATCTAATACTGACCAGTAAATGGCATTTTAAAAATCAAAATCAGCTGCATTTAGGTGTCGTCTACGCCCAGGTATTTCTTTTAAGAGCTCATCTTTGGATAGCTCATGGTAGAAAGAGGTTAATTTGGGAACCGACACCAATAACTCTTCTTCACTTGCTGACAGTAGAATCTTGGGCTGAACAGCCTCAAACAAATCTGCAACTTCCTGAAACGCTGTTGATCTGATCTGGAGTTCAGAATGAAAGCGATCAATACACTCTAGCATCTCCGTACTGCTTTCTTCTCGCATAGAAATTCCAGCATCTCTTAATTTTTTCCTGATATTCTCTTCTTGAATCCTAATCTTCTCTCTACGGAAATCCCATGTTGGTCTGATTTTATGAGTGCCACTAATTGACTCCGCTTTTCGTGCAAAAACGATCTCAAGGCGTCTAACGTGTTCACCACTTTATCAAGAGTTAAGTCTTTAGTCTGCAGGTACAGCTGTATAAGATTAACTTCTTCAAGTATATCAGCCAAAAGGATAAGGTACCAGATAAACGTGAAATCCCAGACAGCATGTAAAAGTCCTTGTGCTTTACCTCTTGTGTCAAAATTTTCACGAGGATCACATAGCCTAAAGCTTCAATCGCCGTAATACAATCATCAAACGTATCTTTCAGTGGCTTAACGGCAGCATGATGAGCGCTCCAACGATTTATAGATAACCTTTTCAACGACACTCCAATGTTTTCAATTAAAACATCCTATCGATGAGTGAAAGCAGCGAAGAAGAAAAACATTCTTTCAAGTGTACCAAAAAATGTTATACATGAAGCATTTTCGGCATAAGAGTGTTGACCACACAAGTTAAGGGAATGACCCACACACCCATTAAAAATAGCTTTCCTGTTCTTTCTTTTTAAAATGTCTTGAACACCTCCATGGATTCCAGAAATTGTAGAAGCATTGTCGTAAACTTGAGCTCTGCACATCATTATATCAAGTCCGTCACTTTTAGATTTTTCAGAATGTCAGAACTGAGGTCGTCAGCTTTTTTCCCCCTTAGAGGAAAAAATCCAAGAAACATTTCTCTCACTTCAACTTTCCCGCTGTGGAATTTCACATATCTGATCATAATTATATATATCAGGTGTGGCTGTCAAACATAATTCCAAAATACCTTGCGGCCTTTATATTATATCCATAACAAGATTTTTCTTTGTACATGTATTTATCTTTAGTCTCATTAGGTGCTCTTTCAGCACTGTGTCATATTTGGAAAGCATCTCAACCATCTGAAGAAAGTTTCCTTTATTCAACGAGGAGTCATCTTCGTTGTGGCCACGAAATGCCAGATTTTGCTTAGCAATGAAACAATGTAATATCTAGCAACCTGTGTAGGATATCCCTCCACTTTTTCTTCTCCCTATTCATTAAGGCAATACTTTCGGCATCAATTGTTTAATGTAGCTTATGCATGCTGTATGGTGATGACATTTATTCATTTATTTGATTATGATCTGCCATCTGTTCTGTTATCGGACTAGACCAGCAGTGCGTGCTCTGTAAAATTATCATTTTTTAAATTTATTATTGTTACAATCGGGTGTCACCCCCTGAGAGGGTGTCACGCGGTGCGGTCCGCACCCCCGCACCCCCCCCTCGATACGCCACTGCTCTGAAAATACAGAAGAATATCGTGTTTCCTAATTTCATAATAATAAAAAGGATGTAATTTATTTCGTGGGAGAGTATTTAGTTTCCATTTTTTTAAGGGAAGGGAAGGTAATTCAGAAAAACAAAGCGGAAAAAAAACAATTAAACCACACAGTTGTATAAAGTCATGGCCGCAAGAACTTTCGGGCAAGAATAGGCCTCATCAGCTATCTTCGGACCCACAAGCAACTATGACTCTTGTCAGAGGATGGTCTTCATAGAAACCGATGGACAAGCATCACCATCATCTCAAACTCATATACAAACACAACGCACCTGTAGATGCCTATCTTTTTATGTTTCCTCGGCAACATTCTCTTAAAAACTGGGAATGAAACTACCTCTTAAATCTATATATATATATATATATATATAAAGATTGGGTTTGTGTCCCCACGGATCCCCAATGGTCAATTAGAAAACACTTGAGTTTGTGTCACTGACCTATTTAGGCCTAGGCCTATAAACTGTCTAATAATTTTTCACATCGGCCATGTGTCTTTGCTAGCTCAGTTGTTAAAGTAGCGGACTGCTATTTGGCGACCCTGGTTCGATTCTTGAGTTAGACTATACTTTTTTTTTCTACAATTTTTTTTAACTTTTCAAAACAAAAGACATTGTTAATCTACGGGCAATTTAGATTTTTGTTAAATAAAAAATACTTGCCTTTCTTTTTACCCGATTACAATATTTATTTTAAATTACTTTCCTAAAAGTCTCCAGTAAAAAAAAATTATTTAAATATTAGATTTATAGCTTTTTTTTAAAATTGTAGTTTATAATATTTTATCTGCACCTTATACAGTCCTGTTTTTTTTTTCACCCGGGCAACGCCGGGCAATGTAGCTTGTAAGTATATAAAATTTATAAAAACTTAAAGTTTTTAGCATAAGTCCTTTGTATCTATGTTTGCTTACATTTATGCATTTGTAAGTTTTTTTAATGCATTTATGCATTTGTATCGATAGGATGATGGTAAGTGGGTTCAATTATCCTCTCGAAGATTAGCCAGGCAGAAACAAAGCTTTGCAAAGTTAATAATAATGATTTAAAAAAGAAAACGTGGGAAAATAAACTAGCATAACTCCAAAACAACAAAAGAAATACTCGAGCTTCCTCATTGCATTCTTTACTAGTGTCGTTGATTCCATTTTTTTTTTATTGTAGGCTAACATTAACGTTTCGAAACCCTGGATGTGTAACCATTTAATCAAAGCGAGACTATTACCCATGTAATATATCATAGCATTCAATTGGACTACCTCCCTTGTTATATCATGTTAAATTTGTCATGGAAGTTGATTTACCACTTGTTCAGCAGGATACTATTGGAAAAAATTATCTAGTAAGACGGACGAGGCGGAAATAGGCAAACAGTAGAGATATTGCATAATTTTGGAGAGCGTTTATCGGAAACTGTCCTAACTGATTTTTGTTTTCAGGTAATATTCGGTCATCTTGACCGTGACAGCGACAAGAAAGTGACCAGAGAAGAATTCGAGGCATCGCTGAAGAATTTGCCAAGACTTACTATCAAGTAAGGGTTAAAGGTCACACTATAATGTATCCCTAGCCAAAAACTTCCAGCAAGGGTTAAGGTCACTAAAAAATGAGGCCGGCTGGTCCAGCGGCTAGTATGCTACACTGGGATGTTAACAAAACGACCCGGGTTCTAACCCTGCCACTGACGTTTTGTTCTATCTAAAGGAAACGTCTTTAAAACGTTTAAGTCACTTTTTGCACTTTAATTTATCCATATAGTTTAGAATAAGAGTTCAAGTCGCACTATAATTTATCCGTATAAATTCGAATTCGGATTGTAGTCGTTCTTTAATTTGCCTTAATTTTTGCCCCTAAACTGTACAAAGTTTATTTGGGTTGGCTCTGATATGTTTATTTGTGTCTTTAAAATAGGACATTTTGGTGAAGACGCCAATGCAAAAGAAAGCTAATTATAACCTAACATTCGATAGTTTAAAAAATAAAATCTAACAGGATAATTCTTTTTCAAACAAGATATATGTGTTTTTTTTAACCCAGGTGTTTATTTTGCGATGTTTTTTTGTTTTTTTACACCAGAGAATTCTGTCTTCGTAAAGCCTTTCTGCAGCTGGACAAAGACAAAAGTGGCTTTTTAACCAGAGAGGAGATCGAGAATGCCACCAAGACATCCGCAGGGCTGGACATTGCTGCTGAGAAGATCGCTGACTTGTTAATTTACCTGTGTAAGGAGGACAAGGATCAAAAGGTTAGATTTACTTGATGGGTGAAATAGTTATAGTTATAGATACATTTACACAAAGAGAGTCAGGAGGATACCGAAAGAAGCAGAGGGGGAGAATAATACAAGGAGAGACAGTGAGACAGAAGGCATTTATGACGGAGAAACAAAATGAGAGACAATGAGAAAGGGAGATAGTAAAGACAGGGTAAGTAAAGATACGAAGTGATAGGGCCTACATGGAGACAGAGGGAGCCAGTGAGACAAAGAAAGATTGTGAGACAGAGAGAGAGAGACAAATTAAGATAGTAATACATATAGATAGAGACAGTGAGACAGAGAAAGATTGGGAGACAGACGTATTACCTAAACTCGTATCAGTCACCCCATCAGAAAAAGGTATGTTATCAAGGGGAAATAATTTGAAGATTACGAACTTTTTGCAATTTCTGATTTTGGTTTTTCGAGCTCAGAAACTGGGTCATAATGAGACATCTTCTTTCCTTTTTCCTGGTTTGCCATTTTCAAAGCTTTAATGCTGGAAATGTTACTTTTTTCTTTCAGTAAACGTACGCACTTTAAAAAACAAAGTTTTCTTATTACTAAAACTAACACATGCAAAATTGCCAGCAATACTATAGTACCGTGTTTCATATGCCTATTCTTTATGAGTTATGAGACAGTCAAAACTCTCTATCAAACAGGTTAGCTACGAGGAGTTCCTCCGCGTGTTCGGGGTCCACCAGGAAGCCACGGTCATGAGGCAGGTCTTCACCAAGCTGGACGCCGACAAGAGCGGCTTCCTATCCAAGGAAGAGATCCTGGCCGCGGTCAAGTCGGAGTTCGAGCTGAAGCTGAAGGCCTCCAAGATCTCCGACCTGCTCTGCTACTGGTGCAAGGACGAGGACAAAAAGATCAGCTACGAGGAGTTCGTCAACGTGTGGTCCAAGCAAGAGGCGCCAAAATAATGGGCCTCGGCCCCTGAAAGCCCCCAAATTTATGTCTTTCTATATTTGTAACTACCCACGTTATTGTTTGATGCAGTAAAGGCCTCAATTTAAATGATTGTGTGTAATAGACGAACTTAAAACAGTACAGTTCGTATGTTGGCCTATATAAATTAGGTCTTCCAATTAAAATCATTTTTTTAACAGATTTATTTTTGTTAATATTTAAGTAAGCTTTTAATAGTAATTGTTGTTTACTACATCAATTTGATTCTTAAGTAATTGTAAGTAATAAATTCAACTCTTCAAACCAATATCAGTAATACGATAAGTTGAAATTCCGCAATTTTAAAGTTATGATTTAATAGCTAGCCCAGGGGTCGGTACACGTGCCAGACGTGGTACGCCGGGTTTTTTTTTAATGGCACGCGGAAGAGGCCCCAAAAAAGTATATTGAAGTCTCTTCTATTAGAAATTTAGTGCACAGCAGATTGACTTTCAGGTTGTTGGCACGCCGAATGAATTAGAAATTCTACTTTGGCACACTGTTATCAAAAGGTTGCCGACACCAGAGCTAGCCTATTGGAGTTGTTCATTGAATTGAGGTTTTTGCCGTACAAATATTTTACTGTAGATCATCGAGGAAGACCAATAGTGTTGAGATGTTGAACGATCGCTTGAGAAAGGTTCTTGTTCAAAAGTCGCACAAACTTAGGTTCTAAAACAAGAAGCACAAGAAGAACAATATGATGATGCTTGTCCATCGCTTGCGAAGAGAACCATCCTTTGTCAACAATATACAACAAAATTGATTCCTTAAAAACATCGCGGTCATCTGTTTTTACATTGAAACCGTACAGGGTATAGAATTGAAGATAGCAAACACAAATATAATATATAAATATCAAGGATTGAAAATAACATTTGTGCTAACTAACGATCAAGGTTATTAACCCTTCCCGTACCGACCTACTTCTATCTATGCTGCCTTCAGTTCCGCTATATACGCGCCCGGGACTGTAAGGGTTAAATATAACTACCGGTAATTGTAACTTCTATAAACCCCAGTAGTATTTGTAATGAAATGGAGTCGTTATTTAAGATAATGTAAACTGTAGCATAAACAAAAATAACTTTTATTATTTTTGTGACTAAATCATCATTTGTAAACAGTACCATAAAATACTTACAAATTGTAATTGTTTATACTAGAAAATAAAAGAATAACATACAATGGTTAATATCTCATTAAATTAAGATCCACTTGCTTATCGATTATCTACAGTAATAATGTATCTTTATTTTTATAAATGTATAAATGCTATCTACAAATATAAGATTATTTATATTAACAAATAAATACGTATTTAAAATTAAAATACAAGGCTTGAAAACTTTTTGAACGGTGAAATGTGTTGTTTTTGTACATGTATAATTTTTTTTTTATTCTATGATCACTTAGACATTCTGTCGGCATTTAGATATTTTGTGGCTCTATCTGGCATTTCTTGCCGTAGGCATAATTTAGACATTTTATGGGTCGATAGGGCATTTCTTGGGCATTTAGACATTCTGTGTGTCTATCGGGCATTTCTTGGGTCTATCGGGAACTTCTTGTGCATTTAGACATGTTGTGGGTCTATCAGGCATTTTTGGACATTTGGTGGATCGATCGGGCATTTAGACATTTTGTGGGTCTATCGGGCATTTCTTGTGCATTTAGACGTTTTGTGGGTCTAACGGGCATTTGGACATTTTGTGGGTCTATCGGGCATTTCTTCGGCATTTAGACATGTTGTGGGTCTATCGGGCATTTAGACATGTGGGTCTCTCTGGCATTTAGACATTTTGTGGGTCTATCGGGCATTTCTTCGGCATTTAGACATGTTGTGGGTCTATCGGGCATTTAGACATGTTGTGGGTCTCTCTGGCATTTAGACATTTTGTGGGCACAGTGGGTCTATCGGGCATTTCTTCGGCAATTAGACATGTTGTGGGTCTATCGGGCATTTAGACATGTTGTGGGTCTCTGGCATTTAGACATTTTGTGGGTCTATCGGGCATTTCTTCGGCATTTAGGCATGTTGTGGGTCTATCGGGAATACTTTGGGCATTCTACGAGAAAATTACAGTTTACAGGGAATATAGACTTTGTGACTCTTCCAGTCTTGACTCAATGCGCTGTGACTCTACCAGACTTGACTCAATGCGCTAGCTGGAGTCCAACTGGAGTCCAACTGGAATGCATTTCTTTACCCCTGGCATTCACATTCAATGTGTGGAGAAGAAAGCAGTTCAAACAATACCCTATCAGAGGAAAGCCCCATGGAAAATCATTCCTAGCCAATGGCCAATAGTAAATACTGCTAACACACAACATGGTATTACGAGTCTTTAATTTGACTCAAAAACCAGCATTTCCTTAGGCTTGCTGTTAAACCCAGAGTACATAATGCTGTAGACTAGCACATAATGTTGAAGAACCAGAGTAGGCCTACATGGAATGCATAATGCTGTAGACTTACAATCAAGACCATTGACTGGCCAGAACCATATAGCCAATGCAATCATCTATTTTTTTCAAATAGCAAATAATGAAACCAGACAAGGAGAAAATAATGAAAGAGAAGTTTTATTTGTATAATACAGTTATTTACTTGGCTACTATACAGACTATACACAGAAATGAAACATAACAAAATTAAAACATTGCTTCAATTATTACAAGAATAGTTTTTGACTTATGTGTGTGTTCAGTACAGATTGAGTGCAGATCACTTGAAATTGAGAATTATTGTTACAGGGTGTGGAGCAAAAGGGAAGTTTCAACTTTTTGCAAGTAGTGACCCAGCTTTAAGTTGATCCATTTGAATGTTCAGCTCTGTAGTTAGTGTAAGGACACCACAGGGCTACCACATAGTTCAGTCAAACAAATCAGTGCTCACCCTCAAAGTGTGGCATGCCATTAGGCATTAGGACAACACCACATTGACATTTGGTCATTACAAACAAACTTGGCGTTATGTGAAGACCAATGTAACATTTTTGGTGATGACCAACAATTCCACATAATTTGGTCGATTACCAACTTGGTGATGGCTGACGTTTGAGCTTGGGCAGAGAAAAACCTGGCATTCGCCGACGATCAACTTGACATTTGGTGATGGCAAACATGTCATGTTCCTGATGTGTGTTCGTGATGTCTGCGCACGTCAACCAGTGGTTATTTTTGTGCTATTGATGGGCCTCATCTTACAGAATGCTGATGTAAAAAAACAATAAATTCAACAAACATTATCATTTCCCCAAAACCCCAATTACAACACAAAGAAATTAAACTAACAATAACAAAAAAAAAATATTGTTACATTACAAGCAAAAAAAAAACTTAAAAGTTTTAACACTTTTCAAAATTGTATACATGACAAATATTTTTAAAAACTGATACAGCCGTGTCAGACGCACACACGAAGTAAAGTGTCCCAGGCAGCAGAAATAATAACTTTCAAAAATGCACTTAATATCAAGGAAAAGGGGGGGGGGTATCAAATGATAGAGAGAGAGAGAAAGCTTTTAATATCACAACAGCACCACCAGGACTGGGGGGGGGGGGGGGTGTCTGGTGTACAAGGAATATGCCAGCTGGTTATCTTGTCCATGACAGTTTCTGCTTGGGGGGATATACACATACAGACGTTAAAAGGCACTCTATACATAGATTTAAGGATTGTTTATAAATAGACATTTAATGTGCAAGACCTGGATGTGTGGGGGCCCTGCAAACCTCCTAGCAAGCATTCATTAAGAGAAAGCATAGTGCTTCTAGAGTATTTTACTATAAGATCAATTTGTTGTTGTTGTTTTATTAAGCTGTATGATCTAACGATACATAAAATAAATGATACCTCAATCTTTGTTTGCAAGTTTTCATTCAAATGCAAAACATTCATTTTAAAAACAAAAACAGGTAAAGGAAAGACAACTCAAATATTTCTTTTTTGAAAATGGACGAACAAAAGCAAAAAAAAAATACTCAAAACATTTGAATAAAAAAGAAAATTGTAAATTTTATCACTTTCCAATTATAGTGTTATTCGGTACATTTGGGCAAACATTTGAAAAAATATATACAAGATATTTTCCATTTATTTATTGATGACTAAAATAAACATGTGAATCATAAGAAAATACTAAACATATCAACTTGATTGTTTTTATGTTATCATTGATTGGTCTCATTTGATCTTTCATAATTTTCTTAGTTTTAAAACAAATTGTCTATCGGACACTTTGTGTTTCAATTCTCTCCCTTGGATCATAACTTAAATTCTTCCGGTTGTGTAGTTTTCAAACAAAACTTGATACAAAGACACAAAGTATCATCAGTGATGATAGTGATGATGATGATGATTTTCAAAGTTTATCCCAGTACAAGCTACCATGGACCTAACCACAATCTCAGGTATAAAAATGTGTCATTGGAAAAAAGGGGGCTCTTCACTTTTTATAGGAATAAAACAACAAACAGTTTGTTTGTTTTTGTCTTACAGTACAGGAGAGCCTGACTGATAAAGTGTTACAAGGACAAGTCATTTTAAGCTCTTAAAAACATATGCCCCAAGAAAAATTCAAATTCAAAGCACAACAAAAAATGTTTTTAAATCATGTACGAAAATACACAAGATAATTCTGTGATTCTTTTTAAAAGTAAAGTACCCGTAGGACCAAATTGATCCATAGGTCCGGGGAAGCAGCCTTCAACAGTTTCTGTGGCCACAGCATACTAGGTGATTGTGTGGCCAGCACTATGCACAGCCTCCTTTACTTTACCCCATCTGAGGTCAGGTACCCATTCGAGCCGGGTAGACCAGGGAAAAAATCCTGACGTTACCAGGATTCGACCCAGGACTTTTGGTACACCAGCCGAAGCCGCACGGCCACCCTGTGATTCTATTTGATTTTTCATCTGTAAGTATGAATAAGCAAGCCCACATAAGAAAAGGTAATTAAATACATCAACATAAAAATAGATAATGAGTTTACTGAGGACAAAACCAAGAGAATTACTAACATATGAGTAAATATCGGGAAGTCGGCCGTGCAAAAAATATTTCTGTTTTATTTCCATGTTGATAAGAGCAATGCTGTATACATAGGTCTAAATTTTCTTCAACTTGTCTTAAAGTGTATCTAAAAATATGTCCTCAGAATCACGTATATTGCAGACATTTCAAATAATTGCCTCTTAAATCTTAATGAAAGCATAAACTGAAACTGTCCTTTGGGTCATGTGACTTTTCTACCCAATGTCTTGTGATGTTGCCACAGCCCCTCCCCACCACACAGATGTGAAAGTAACTTCCCAATAAATGTCCAGTAACAAATCCATCTCATATAAGGTAGTTTTTAGCAGCTCAGAAATAAAAATTCAATTCATTCCATTATCCATAAAAACATTGAACATATTTTTGTTCATAGTTTCTTTGTGCATCATTTGTTTTATCTTGAATAAGCTTACTTGCAAAGGATCTGTCATAAAAAGCATATTTATATCTATATATATATTTATATATTTATAACTACATAACATATATCATGTAACACAATACAGATAACATATAAATAGAAAAATATATTATCTTAGGTCTTTTTAACAAATGTGTTCACGGGACTAAATAATGAGCTTTCTCTCACACACTTGCACAGCTGCCAACTTTACACCATTTCAGAAGAGGGTTAATTTGTTTTGATACAAGCAAAGAAATTTCATTAAAGATCTTGCACTTTTTAACCTGACAGAAAAACACTTTACATCCAGTGCTGAAAATGCCAAAGATGAAGAAAAAAAATAGTTTCTCCCTGGACATTTGAATATATATTTTATACTTTCAATGACAATAATATACTCAAAAGTTTTTTTTAATTTTCCAAGTGGGACATCACGCTTTAAGGAGGCGCAGTTGGCAGGTTTATGAACACAACATTGAAATGACCTTTATTCTTCAATGAAATGAAATACCCATTTTGAAAACTTGACAAGAGCACACACACATCAAATGAATCCAACATTCAATCAACAGTTAAGGTCTCTCAATCAATAGTGTATGCTTCCTAAATATGAACTATTAAAACTTTCAAGTAATTGCATTTTTTTTCCTTTGGGACAGACGGTAAATAGTTGTCATTTTTGCTACCATCATGCTCAAGGTGCAAGAACTTTGGAGGCACCACGGGGGATCTAAGCCAAAAACCTCACCCCCGAGAATGCTCAGTGGTGAGACCTAGCAATCTTAAACATGACAATGTGTCAACGAGAAAAAAAAATATCTAAAAACTTATCAACAACAAAAAGAGGGTTTTGAACGCTGCATTCTTATTTGTGCTAATAAGGGATATTTTAACAACTGGTAACAATTTCATCAAAGAAAGTTAAAGTATAGCAAGAAAAGGACAAGGTGTATTTCAGCAGATGAATATTTTATAAAGAACAAAGACAGAAAAATATTCTCATTGGTACTGCAATACATCACAAGTCCCCCCCCCCCCCCCAAAAAAAAAAGGGGGGGGGGGGGGTCAATTATAAATAGGGACGTTAAAACCGTTTTTTTCTAAAACCGGTTTTCGATTATATAAAACCAGTTTAAAACCAGATTTCGGTTATTCCCCCCTCCCGCGCAATGTCACAAGTCATAGGCCGGAAAAAAACAAATGGGCGTAGTTTTGTAGGTATATTTGAAAAATATGCTTACTTTTAAACTTAATTTGTGTTTGCAGGGCATTCAAGGGGTTGATTTGTGTGAATTCAATATTATTTTGTAAAAAAATCATGTTAATTGTAACTGTAACTTTTGTAACTGTTACTTAACATTTGGTTTGATGTTGTTTTTATCGCAAGCCAAAGTTCGTATTTGGAAAAAAAAGAAACAATATCTAAGACTAGCAAGGCATTTCATGAATTGTTTTGTGCGAATCCAACATTATTTTTGAAAATTATTTCTATCAGAACCAAAAAAAAAAGGTGTGCTTCTTGAAGTAGTGATTACCTTCAAACCAACAAACCGAAATCCGGTTTTGAAAATCAAATCAAATCAAAACCGGTTTTGGGTTTCAAAACCGGAATCCGGTATTCCGGTTTTCGTTTAACATCCCTAATTATAAGGTTTGACAGTACCAATGGAATCAAATCAACCAATTCTATCAACCAATTCTACCAACCAAATAAATGTCATCTCTGTCAATCAGTTAAGCCTCATAAGTGAAACAATAATAGTTGGTTTATGTGTGCACAAAAATAAAAAATATGTTGTTTTCTAATCGTCTTAAAATGTATGTTATTTTTTTTACTTTGTGTAAGACATGTTGGGTTTTATTTTATTACATTCAAGATTTTACTCCAACAACGATGAGATGAACTCAAGAAATTTCCAAGCCCTGTATAAAGAAAAGTTTTTTAAAATTCAATAAGATGGGAGTGGCGATGAACAAATAGTATTGGCCACCCTGCGAGCATCTTTTGTCACTCACAGGCGGCAACAACACGGCATGGAGCTAAGTACTATACATATAGGTAATGTAATCCAGCATGAATACATTTATGCATAAGCCCGGTGAAGCAGTGCTCAGCAGTTTATGTGGCCAGAGGCATACTAGGGGATTGTCTGGCCAGCACAATGCCCAGCCGCATATTACTTTGCCCCCAACGAACGTCAGCTACACATCAGAGCAGAGAAGACTCGGGGACACCCTCCAGATCCAGGAACGAATCCTAGCCTTCACCGGGACTCAAACACAGGACCTTCAGTATGCCAACCAAACGCACTGCCATCAACCACTTTGCCCCATACTATATATGTACTGTCACAGAAAAAGAAAAAAAAATATTATGCTAACAAGTGAACAGCAGAACAATATGAAATGACAACATACTAATTGACAACTGTTCTTTTCCTAGTCGATTGTTAACAATTCAAGACACTGCTTTGTTCAATATTTATCTCTTGAAAAGTTCAAAACAATAAATATAGAAACAATTTAGAGGGGGGGGGGGGAAAGCACAAGAAGTAACAATAATAAAAATCATTAAATTCTAACTTTGAATTACTTAACATAATAATGTAACAAAATACACACAAAAAGACTAAAAACATTGATATTATTCCCTATTAAAGTCCTGATTTACATACTTCACTTTATTACAAAGAGACATTAAGAAATTGGATGACCACACCCCTCCCTCATTTCGCATGCAAAAAAAAAGAATAGTTTAACATTTTTTAAATCTCTTGTCAAAATCAAAGACTAGATTTAATCCACAGATGTGCCTCGGTTGTAATAGTCTTCTTAGAAGGCAAATCTGTAAATTATATGCTATGATGAGGATCTTCAAAAGCAAAAAAAAAAATAGTCTTCTTTAATTTATACAAATTAAAAGAATACCAGATATAATAATAATAATAAACCAATATTAAAATTTGTTAAAACAAAGAAAAATGCAGAAATTTAACCTAAAGCCAAAATAAATTTGCCATTTATATTTTTTTTATTTTCTTTTAACAAAGTTTTTTCATGAATACAACTTTGCAAGATATTCAAGATACATTATATGTTGACAATCATCAATAAAAGTTACATTATTTGTTGACATTCATAAAAAGTTACATTATTTGTTGACATTCATAAAAAGTTACATTATTTGTTGACATTCATAAAAAGTTACATTATTTGTTGACATTCATAAAAAGTTACATTATTTGTTGACAATCATAAAAAGTTACACATTTTGTTGACAATCATAAACCAACTGACCAGGCCATGAAATATTCTACATAGAAACATGACATAAACCAACTGACCAGGTCATGAAATATTCTTCATAGAAACACGACATAAACCAACTGACCAGGTCATTAAATATTCTACATAGAAACATGACATAAATATACTGACCAGGTCATGAAATCTTCTACATAGAAAGAGGACATAAACATACTGACCAGGTCATGAAATATTCTACATAGAAACATGACTAACAAACAAAATAAACAAAAACTTATATAACAAAACCTAGTAAGATATTTGGTGTCCACACACAGAAAAACTAAAACAAAATTTTCAAGAGCACAAGTTCATCACCCCTAGATACAGACACAGATGAGATAGATAAGTCAGGCATTGGGCAATTAAACACATGGGTACCAACTGCACCCGGTGGCGTATTGTATACCCCAACGTGCAAATAAACGTTTCAAGAGATAATCCAGCACTGTTTCTAGCATCAGTATAACACTGTACACTGTACAATCAAAATAAGAGGAACGTCTGTGCCATTGGTGAATATCTTCAGACAGGCATCCATCCTTTTTCTTTCACTTTGCAATCTTATTTTTAGATTTTTATGTCGCCCTGTTCTGTGAGGCAGGCCAGGGTTTTCCTGATGCGCAGGGCTGTCAGCCGAGCGTTGGCGTTGCTGTACCAGCACTCCTTCATCAGGCGGGCCATGACACGCAGAGACTGAAAAGACAGCATGAATGAAAATCAACAATTTTACTTTGTGCAGGATTAAGTACAGTATTCCATTGGACTAGTTTGACCCATAGGGCCTGTGAAAGCAGCTCTACTGTTTGTTTCTGTTTCTGAAAGTAGTTTCTGTGGCCACGGCATACTACGAGATTGTGCGGCCAACCCAACACCCCTACTTTTTCCTAACTAATGTCAGGTACCCATCAGAGCTGGGTAGACTCAAGGACACCCTCCAGACCCGCAAACAAATCCTAGCCTTCACCATGATTCGAAACCAGGACCTTCAGTACGCCAGTCGAGCGCGCTGCCACTCTGCCACCATGCCCTCTTTAAACTTTGTGCATGAACACATCAATAGAATTTTATCTTCAATTCAATGGCCTGTTCAGTGAGACACAAATTTAAACACATAGAATTTCAAATAATTTTATAAAGTGGTTAGTCCATAAAGCATTGACTAGATTCGTGTATTCAAGAGCCAAGAAATTTACCAATACGGATATGACTTTTTACTTTCAGTCTTTGGTAGTATGTTTGTTCAATAGTGGAAAGGTAAAATTTGTTTCAACTTTTTTATATCAACCAATTATTCAGGTTTTTATGTGGAACTGTAATTGTTATCAAACACATGTACATTGTTATTCTTGCAACTACCAACAAGAAACTGTAGACCCGCTTCCTACTTCCTAAGCTAACCTAACTTAGGCCCACACTTCTCCCCCCTCAACCTACCATTACAAATAATTTTTCTTTTTGACTACAGACAACATAAATAATGCTGATCTATTATGTTTGAAGTTTGTCACAGTTTATAGTGACAGGAGTGGTAGCTCAGTAAACTAGATCCATGGTTCTCAAATTTATCTACACATAGCATACAAAACTCACTGCACTTAGCTCATAATAGGAACCAGGATGAAGAGGATATACAAGAGAAACAGAAAGGAGGAGGGCTAATAATAAAATCTGACACGGAGCAATTAAGTGTTAGACTGTACAGATCTCTAATACCGAATGAGTACCGTTAAATCTTGATTATAAACCGCACCTGTGTATAAGCCGCAGGCATACTTTAGAAGGCAAAAAGCAAGTAAAATTGAACTTCACGTGTATAAGCCGCTCCCAAAATCAGTTTGGTTTACGAGTATGATTCCTTTATATTCTTTTTATTTTTTTTTAAATGTAGCGCATTAGCCAATGTAAAGTGAATGGACTTTGCAGATTAGACAATATAAACACTAAGTGAATGCTATGCAAGTTTTTAATATCAACCATCTTGCAACCTTTTTTGTGAGTAAAAACGTTTCCAATATTAATTTGAATATCGGTGGCACATTACGTGATTGGAGCTCTCTTAAAAAAGCATAACTTTCTATGATCTATACCGGAAGTTGAAGCAGGTGAATAAATAACCGGGTCAATGTGGATATTGCCTTTCACTGAAATAATTATAAGATCAGTCATTTGATTGATTTGGCATTTATATTTAAATATTTGCATTTAGTTGCAATTGTATCATTTAATATTCAGTGTGACTTATTACCACATAGAATATTATATATGTCAGTGACTAACACTTTGGTTGATCGTCTGCTCGGTTAAGGTTTTTAAGAAACTAAGTTAGGACTTCCGCCAAGAAGAGAAGCATGCCGTTAAAATATTCAGTGAAGGCAAGTAAAATTAATATAGATCTATATTGAATATTGTATATCTACAATTCCTAAATTCTGATTCATAGAAGAATATATGTCTGTGTTTTATGCTTTGAAAATAAAGTATTGAAGTAAGTGTAAAGAACATTGTTATTTCGTCATTTCAAGTTGATATATGATATGAATATAGACTCGCAGTTGTGAAGTCAATTAAATAATAATGAAACTGGAAATAAATGTTTAGCTGCCTATACATACACGCTACCATAAGAATAATATATAATGGGCACTAACAGTAAAAAAAAAACTGTATTGGAAACTTTGATCTACTGTATTTAATATAAACTGCATAAAATAAACAGATATTTAGTTGAAATTAATGAGTTAAATAAACACATTGATAAAAATAGGTTTATTGCAACACCAAAATACATTTCAAGATATTTTTCTTTATTTCAGAGTCTAGTCTAGTCGGTGATGTTGCTTTTGGCAGCCCACATTGTCATTTCAGTTGATATCCATAGCATTTGCACAGGTAAATTTAGTTGAAAAACTGCAGCTTATACTCAAGATTTTACGGTATATAATAGAGAAACTGGAAGAATGGGAGAAGGTATTTGACTTGACAGTAAGGTGTTATACCTCAAGTTCATTTAAATAAGAGAACTTCATTTTATTTTTCAAAAAGTAGATGCCACATTTTAGGCTTGATAATGATCCGTTTTTTAGTGCCAAACAAAAATAAAATGCATGGTGATGCTGGCGTTGACTGCATACTACTGTTGACTCAACCTTTTGGGGAACAACATTCTGAATGGCGAACCCCAGCACCCTAACGGCAGAGCACGATATCCCAATTACAAATAATAGATATGGCAATGTACATTCCCTGGAGGCCAATCTAAAATAAAACCTACCTCAATGTTCTGCCATCGGTTGGGAATAGCTGGCCTTTGTTTATCTCCACACACCACCTTTCTCATCTCTTCTAAAGATGGGTCGGAAGGGACCAGATCATAATAAGGCTGCTGATAATCTTCAAAGATACCTTGTGTCATGTGAGAAATACAAATAATGGAGCTCAATGAAGTTATGAAGTTCATGAATACTTAATTGAAGCAGTGAATAATGCAAACAGCAAACACACGCACGTGTGACGTGCACTTTTATGTTTAAAATGTTAAATTCCAGGTCTTTTAGGACTCGACACACATGAAGTTTCAAAATATAGTTTAATCTAAACAGATAGGCAGAAAAGATAGATAGGCAGGTAGGCTTAGTTAGACATAAAGGCTATGCAGATAGGTAGACTGACATATATGAAGATTAACAGATAGATAGATAGATCTGATACTAAGACAGGCGAGGCAAAAAAAAAAGATAAAAATTTTCTCAACAACAAGGACTCACCACCAACAGAACATCTGCGGGCAATTTCCCAAAGCACCAACCCAAAAGAGTAAACATCTGCTCGCTTGAAAGATTCAAAGTGCTCCATGTTGATTGTCTCGTCCAGGCACTCTGGGGCCATGTACCTCTTGGTGCCCACACGGTTATTGGGCGCTATGTCCACACTGTCAAGCTTTGAGTCATGGCGTACTGCCAACCCTAAAAGGAAAAATAGAAATGGTGAAGACTCGTATCGTTTACTATTCTAAAAAGGCTTATAAGTACTTTCTTCACAAGTGGCATCCGGGCATGGAATGGGTGCCTGAACAAACCAGGAAAACCAGTAAATCAACATCATTTAAAAGACTAATCAAATGCAAGACTTAAGACTCAAACCACAGATAAGCATAGGACGCAATAATATTTTTATAGAACACACATCAGTAACATGTAAGTTAAGATAAAAGTTAGACAGACTTTTTTTTTAATATTAGAAGGAACAACATGAATTAGACACCCTATATTCTTTATGTCTGACCCTAATTCATAAACAACACAGGACACAAAAGTCAGGATAACCCAAAAAGCATGTTAATCACAGAGCTAAGGACAATCCAAGAAAATAGGTCAATTCTAGATGTTGTTGTTTTCAGGAGGTTCTTTTATAGTGTCTATTTATTTTAACTAACAATTATCTGTAAGTGCATAATTGAGCTACATTTATTTATTTAAAATAAACTAATTCAGCAACATATAGCATATACATACCAATTTTCCCCAAAACTTTCATACACCGAAATGCTTCAGCTGGGCGAACATTGCAACCATTGAAAAAAGTGTAATGTTTATTGTTAAATTTACTTACCAAGATCAGCTATACAGCAGGTTCCATTGGATCGAACTAATATGTTCTTTGATTTCAGATCTCTGTGGGCTATGGCTGGTTTACCTGGTGAGAAAAAAACAAAACATGAAAGAATGCAGTCACACTGTTGGAGAAGAACAAAGAAAGAATGCAGTCACACTGTTGAGAAGAACAAAGAAAGAATGCAGTCACACTGTTGGAGAAGAACAAAGAAAGAATTCAGGCACACTTTTGGAGAAGAACAAAGAAAGAATGCAGTCATACTGTTGGAGAAAAACAAAGAAAGAATGCAGTCACACTGTTGAGAAGAACAAAGAAAGAATGCAGTCACACTGTTGAGAAGAACAAAGAAAGAATGCAGTCACACTGTTGGAGAAGAACAAAGAAAGAATGCAGTCACACTGTTGAGAAGAACAAAGAAAGAATGCAGTCACACTGTTGGAGAAAAACAAAGAAAGAATGCAGTCACACTGTTGAGAAGAACAAAGAAAGAATGCAGTCACACTGTTAAGAAGAACAAAGAAAGAATGCAGTCATACTGTTGGAGAAAAACAAAGAAAGAATGCAGTCACACTGTTGAGAAGAACAAAGAAAGAATGCAGTCACACTGTTGAGAAGAACAAAGAAAGAATGCAGTCACACTGTTGGAGAAGAACAAAGAAAGAATGCAGTCACACTGTTGAGAAGAACAAAGAAAGAATGCAGTCACACTGTTGGAGAAAAACAAAGAAAGAATGCAGTCACACTGTTGAGAAGAACAAAGAAAGAATGCAGTCACACTGTTAAGAAGAACAAAGAAAGAATGCAGTCAAACTGTTGGAGAAGAAAAAAGAAAGAATTCATTCACACTGTTGAGAACAACAAAGAAAGAATGCAGTCACACAGTTGAGAAGAACAAAGAAAGAATGCAGTCACACTGTTGGAGAAGAACAAAGAAAGAATGCAGTCAAACTGTTGAGAAGAACAAAGAAAGAATTCAGTCACACTGTTGAGTAGAACAAAGAAAGAATGCAGTCACACTGTTGGAGAAGAACAAAGAAAGAATTCAGTCAAACTGTTGGAGAAGAACAAAGAAAGAATGCAGTCAAACTGTTGGAGAAGAACAAAGAAAGAATGCAGTCAAACTGTTGGAGAAGAACAAAGAAAGAATTCAGTCACACTGTTGAGAAGAACAAAGAAAGAATGCAGTCACACAGTTGAGAAGAACAAAGAAAGAATGCAGTCACACTGTTGGAGAAAAACAAAGAAAGAATTCAGTCACACTGTTGGAGAAGAACAAAGAAAGAATGCAGTCACACTGTTGGAGAAGAACAATGAAAGAATTCAGGCACACTGTTGGAGAAGAACAAAGAAAGAATGCAGTCATACTGTTGGAGAAAAACAAAGAAAGAATTCAGTCACACTGTTGAGAAGAACAAAGAAAGAATGCAGTCACACTGTTGGAGAAGAACGAAGAAAGAATTCAGTCACACTGTTGAGAAGAACAAAGAAAGAATTCAGTCACACTGTTGAGTAGAACAAAGAAAGAATGCAGTCACACTGTTGGAGAAGAACAAAGAAAGAATTCAGTCACACTGTTGAGAAGAACAAAATATCAATGTACAAGAAAAACTTAACCACCACCACGAGGAATTACTCCTGTGTTTTGGTTGTCAGCAGGTTATACCTTGAGCTCCCAGGATCTCCATGTGCAGGTGTGCCATGCCGCTGGCGGACGTGTGGGCAAGGCGGACCATACTGGCAGGGGTCACTGTCTGGCGGTTCAGGTAATCAAACAGCGACCCGTTCTCATGGTAGTCTGTAATAAGCCACAATTGAGTCCAGGTGCCATTGTCTGTGGAAATAGAAAAAAAACGGTGGCTTTTTAAAAAAATCTTTGACTAACTTATAGTAACTATGGGTTACATCGACCATAAATCGTGGTAGGATCTTTGCTGGGGAACGCACCTCCATGCCATCAAAGGTGGAAGAGGGCATGCCAAGAAGCAGAGACCACCCTTGAAGAAAGGAACAAAGAGAAGAGAGCCAGGAGAAAGCCAAAGGGCATAGAAGAAAGAGACTGCCCTATCGTCCCTCAAGGACAGACGGATGCCATACAATTATCGGTACTTGTGTACAAGCTACTGTCATTTTTAATAACTTAAAAATATAAACAGGGATACACTTTTGATTTACAAAACAAATATAAATAAAATCTTCTCCTTCAAGATGAAACAAAAGCAAGACTGAACAGTTTAGGGTTATTTCAAAGATGTCAGTGCCGACAAAAACTTTTTCTTCAAATCATTCCTAAAAATTATGGCTACATGTACAATTTTGGCTACATGTAGTATACAACACTAGGGCTAGTCAATACAGAGATTTATACTGAAAAAAAAAATGCTACTAGCAAGTGCACAAAAAAAAAACTGTACCTTTGTTATCTGCCGCAATGAAACCAAGGATATTCTCATGGCGTAACATAACGGTTTGGTAGATCTCCGCTTCCCTAAACCAGGACCTCTCCTCCCTGGACGAGAAGATCTTGACTGCAACGTTCTCGCCCCTCCAGTTGCCGCGCCACACCTCACCGTACCGCCCTTTGCCGATGATTTCACACAGCCGTATCTGTCGAGCAATAGTTCTTTGGACGAGTAAAGGAAGCCCTATGAATAGAAACCATTTGGAAATGTACACATAAAGCTTGAAAACCTTCAACAAATCATTTTATCTGTGAGTATTTAACAAGTAAAATTAATCATTTTAACCATAGGTTCTCAACGGGGGCGTTATCGCCCCCCGGGGGGCGGTGAGATGCTTTAGGGGGGTGCTGACGTTCCCGGGGGCGATTGGGGGGCTATGAAGGGCAATTGGGCGATACAAATGTACCTGATATAATTTGAACACCTCAACTATTTGAATTTGAATGAAATGTGATGTAAATTCTTCTAAATATACAATCTGCTAATATTAATGATATTTTTTATCTCAATTTTACTGAGATGTTCTCTAATGCATTTCAATATATAATGAAACCACTATTGTTAAGCGGAATAGATATGTTGTAATAATACGAACTGGGGTAATTAATGTAATGTTTGAAAATATACATAGGTCTATAAATTCTTTGTCATATAATATTTATAGATTATAATTTTCAAATATTTTTTACAGTGTGATCAGTTATAAATTGTAAGCCATTTATTTTATTATAAAAGAAAAAAAACTCATAAATGTTAGCTCAAATGAAACAGGTTAATTATCTCCCTTTAATTTTAAAAATGTTTCCCCATTTGATTCAATAGTGATGCTGTTTCGTAATATAACAAATATTACTGACTAATTATTATTTCTTTATATATATTCAACATTATGGTATTCATAACATGATTCAATTATTAGAGGATTAAAATAATTTACGTTAAACAGTTGTAAATAAACATTTCCTGCATTAATTGTTTGTCCATTTAAGGAGTTTATATTTTAAACATTAATAATTACAGAAATTACATAATATAGTGCTATTAAATAAGTCTCTTATATTTCTAAATTAATAATACAAATGCATTTGTTTTAGAATAATTTATATTTATGCTTAATTAAAGAAGAAAGCATAAGAACTCATTGAGCCTAAATATAATTAGTCTGTATCAATTAATGAGCTGTCAAATTATGTGACCTCTTTGTATGCTTAAGACAGCTTTGATGTGCGATACATTTTGTTCATAGGTGTAAGTTGAACCAAAAGCTGAAAGTAAAACAAATGCCTTGCAGTTGAAAATAGCAGATGACTTTCCTAAGCAGCTTCGTTCCAGATTTTTCTGTAAATGGGCACAATTGTATGCCCATTTTTTAAAGTTTAAAATTCAACTTGCTCCATTTTAAAATCGCCAATATTCCTTTACATAAAAAAGATCTACATCTAAGAAGGTTGTAGTAATATCAAACCAGTTAGGCTTGGTGTAGTATGAAAAAATGAGCCCATCAATTTGAAAGTCTTGCCACTTCTTGGAGGTCTTTCGCGCGCCATTTGAAAATCGCGCTGTGCGCCAAGTTTGGCACGTGTGCCTTTGGTTGCCGACCCCTGATTTAGAGATTATTGCGAGATTTTCTAAAGATTTTTCTTTATAACTGGATGAGTCCACGCCACCAGAAAATCAAGCTGTACTTTTAGCTTTCGTTTTTTTTTTGGAATAAAAATATTAAAAAAAGAAAATTTGCCCATTTTGAAAAAAAAAAAAATCTATTAGACTAGAGTCTACTTGTACTAGAAGACTTTTTAGTGCAAAAGAAATTCCTCCAGCTGCGATGGTATGGCGTATTGTGGATTGATGTTGTAGTTAAAAAAGTAGTCTGTTCCAGATGTATTGGCTGTCTATTGTGTGACAACATTTAGTTACTAAAAGTCTTGGTGATTGTCTGCATCCCTCACTACAATATTACAGCAGTTTACAAATAAGTAACGCGTTCAATGATTCTTTTAGACAGCGTTGCATTGATACCTTAAATTAATTATTACTATTATTAATATCTGTATTAGGCCAACTATTATTGTCTCGATATAATTTTTTTTTAAATTATTTTCCAATTTTATAATTTTCTTCTGACTATGCTTTTAATGCCTATTTATTGTACTTACTGTTTGTACTATGTGGCAAAATATATATTGTTCATTGACGAGGACTACAAGTGATGGTTATTGCACACAGAGGTGCGTTGGTTAACAAAAGATGACTGTTTAAATATAATGTATGAGACTTAGATTCGGTGATCGAGTTTTTGAAAAGCAAATGCGAAATGGGAAAATCAATCAGTTTCTCTAGGTCTGTGAGTTTTGGCAACAATTTTTTATATTGCATTCTTATCAACCTCTTTTGTGGAAAGTGGATTTTTATGCTAATTCCATTTGGTTGTTAAAAAAGAAAAACAAGCTGCAAATAGTGAAGCGTGGAGACATAAGACTTTTGCGACCAAGATTGAAACAAATATAGACAAACTATTAGTAACACATCAGGCAAACGATTCACATTAATATTGATTTTATTAAGCCTCTTGTTTGGTAATTTTTTTATCTATTAATTCGTACAATATGTTTCCTTTCAGTTTTTTTAAAGACAATAAATAAGCACACAAATCTATTCGGCCTAAAAAAAAATAGCAGGAAAAAAATTTACCCTTTAACTTCCAGAGGGGTAGGGAGAGCGGGCGCTAAAAAAAGTTGGGGGGGGGGGCGGTGAGCGGAAAAAAATTGTAAAAGGGGGCGTTGAGCCGAAAAAGGTTGAGAACCTATGATTTAAACCATGCAAATTTATTTTAAAACTGTAAATTTACAAAAAAGCTCAAGCATTTAAAAATTTTAAAATTTGC
This sequence comes from Anisus vortex, assembly GCA_949126835.1. NCBI lineage: Eukaryota > Metazoa > Mollusca > Gastropoda > Planorbidae > Anisus > Anisus vortex. The sequence continues at coordinate 31,513,867 of OX421506.1, forward strand.
CACAGAAATCTTGGCAATAACAGAATGATAATAATTTTCAATTCTATTTGATATCAAAATGTAATTATTCTTTTGGTAGGTCCACTAGCTAATTTAAGCTCTTGTATTTCTTTTATCTTAGATGAAATTAAGCTGTGTGTGTCAGTTTTTAAAAAAACATGTATTTTTTTTGGTCAGTCATTTTCTATAAAAAAAAAGTATAACTCTGCACACACACAAAAATTTTTTTCTTCTCAGAATTTCTTCTTAAAAAAAGTTCCCTGACCTATTTAACAGAGTTCTACGTCAAAGCTATATTTTATAAGTCCTATTCTTAAACTTCTCACAAACTTTATAAAAAAAAAAAATTCCAAAGTAATTTTTTACAACGTCAATATCTGACAAAGGTTTTAATATAAAACAAAATGAGAAACAGTTATTGCTTTATTTAGTGCCCACATATCCAAAAATGACAAAATTTCACGATCTAATCAGAATATGGGTTAACGTTAACAAGCTGCTTAAGTAGGGAGTCTAAATAAAAAAAGTTTGAGAAGGTTTTTATGTATTTTTTAACTCATTTACTACTAATGCGACTGAATTCGGTTAACCCCTCTGTACTAATGCGGCATACCCCCCTCCGTACTAATGTGCCCAAAAGCGCCCTCCATGTTGTGTGACTAACCTCTCACCGTTTGACTTTTTGCCACGCGTTCTGTGGGATATTTTTAGTACAAGCACAGCTTTTTAAGAGTAGGAATATAGTCTGTTTCGTTAAAAAAACTGATGTTTTTATTACAATTATTTTTTTCGCTATGCGCTGTCAAAGTATGGGTAGTTTTCACTGGCCTTTTGTCCTGTAATATTTTTTCATAGCCATTGCCTTTCAATTTTTTAATTCATTAATCAATAGCTCTATGCCTCTAAATATAACACTTAACAACAGTTCTGATAATAAGAATGACTTAGATGAATTTCTGTTACATAATGATTTACGGGCGTTATGATACTTTATTGGACTTTGTCACTAGGGATAGTGAAAATATTGAGCCAAACCTCAGGGCCTCAACACTCAGCAAATTATTATACAGATAATTAGACATTTTTTATACATAAGAGTATACAGTATACATTTGCAGAAAGTTCAGAAATTTTTCTATTTTATGATGTACTTTTTATTAACATTATTGGGTATTATTTAGTCTTTAAAAAATATTTTAAAATAATTTACTAAATTTAATGATAAGTTCCTTCCCTTTAGTTAGTACTCTAAGGGTTTTTTCAGGAATCTAGGTTAGTAGATAATGAGTTAAAGAAACAAAAGATGGTGTTATTTCTATGAATGAATTCTCCAGTTACTTACATGGTTTTTCCCTTTTTTTATGCTGTTTTGAGCATTTTAGTGACATTCCTGATCCTTGTTTTAACCCTTACAGCCCCAGGCACATATATTTCCATCAACCTACTTTTTTCCCCTCCATCCCATATATTTTCATCAGTCAATGCAATTCCCTGTGACCCGTGCGCCTATATTTCCCTCAATGATGGGTGTTTTTTTTAAAGAATGAAAATAAGGATTTCACCTTTCACCACAGTCTCGGGCAGAATGATTACTCAATAGCGGATTAGTAGAATTTTATTTCGCCGTTTAAATTATGAAAATTGACCAATTATTGAGTTTTTGTTGTGAAATGGAAAGTGTGGCTTTAATGGTCGGTAGCAATTTACCTTCTGCTATTATGGATTGCATCTTTTTCTTCTTCTTCTTCTTTACGTGCCAGGTCTGGAACAGACATCGGCGGTCATGACTCTCCATTCTTTCCTGTTTTTAGCTTTTTGCAGAAAGTTATTATTACTTATGTTGTTGTTCGTGGCCCATTCGTTCAGGCTTTCTACATATGTTAGCCTTTGTCTTCCTCTGTCTCTCTTACCAGATATTTTCCCACACAAAGCCAGTCTTTCTATACCATTTTTCCTATAGATGTGTCCTAGAAATTTCATCTGTCTATTCCTAATGGTGTTAATGAGTTCTCTTGAGGTACATGCTGTTTTCAACACCTCTGCATTAGATTTCTTTTCAGTCCATGATATTCTCATCATCCTTCTTAGAAACCACATTTCTACTGCCTCCAATCTTTTCCTTGTTTCATTATCAATAGTCCAACATCACATCCATATAGAAGAACAGACCAAACATATCCCTTCAGTATGCGCATTTTGGTACATATTCTGATATTCCTGTTTTTCATGATACTGCTTAAGCTCATGAAGCTGTTTTTAGCTATTGCGATTCTTCTCTTTATTTCTTTGTTGCATTTGCCTTCCTGTGTTATTGTATAGCCTAGATACTGGAAAGAATTGATTTGCTTGATGGTTTCACCTTCTATGGATAAAGAGCATCTTGGAGGTTGTCTTTTCTTAGAGATTACCATTACTTCGGTCTTACTGAGATTGAGTGTTAATCCTTTAAGTCGGCTCTCTTCTACCACCTTATTTAGAATAGTTTGCAGGGCACTTTCTGATTCTGCTATTAGTACTGTGTCATCTGCATATCTCAGATTATTTATATTCTTTCCTCCAACTTTAATACCATCTAGGTGTTCGATATTCCGGAGTATTATTTCACTGTAGATGTTGAAGAGGTCTGGTGATAAAACACATCCCTGTCTTACTCCTCTCTTTATTGGTTTGAATGCACTTAACTCCCCTTCATATCTTATGGCAGCTTCTTGCTCTCAGTATAGATTTCTTATTATTCTGAGGTCTTTACCATCTATGTCCAGATCTTGTAATATATTCATATATATATATAATAATATATGTAATCTTTTTCTTATGAATTAATATTATGAATACATACAATTATTTTAAGAATTTGGTTATTATAATAAGATAAGTTATTAAGTTTAAAATAATTTTAGCAGCCTTCAGGAAAGCTTATACATTAGTTGGACAAGTCTGATGTTATAAATATTCATAAACATCACACCAAGTGAGAAAAAGGGAGCCAACCTGAGCCGGAACCTGACTGCGACCAATCGTAGAGATCCTTCAGTGAGGATGGCTGTGAGCCAACCAATAGGGTGGTGTCTGAGTTCTGGTCCACTGGCGGAGCATACGGCATCAGGCGCTTCCTGGAGTAAGTGTACAGCACAAAGCCCGCCAAGATGCATAAAGTGATGAAGAGCAACGGCAGAACTATACACAGCACCAGTAAAGAGGTACTCATTTTTGAATCTGAAATAAGCAGTACACTTTAATTCACTTTTTTATTTCAAATCAATCTTAAGTTTTAATTCACTACTTATAAGTTTTCATGTTCACCTCATTTAAAAATTCCCTAAATTTTCACAGGCCGATTCTCACAGGCATATATTTGAAATTTCTTAATGTTTGTAATTACTTAATCTATATAATTTTTTTTACTTCTCAACTACGCTACATGGCTATTTACTTTCTTTTTTAAATTTAAAATAATTACTCTTCAGGTTGTTTTGCCCATTCTGATGAAATTCACAAAATGCCCCAAACAATTGTCAGTTTTCCCAAACATTTCCCAAACTATATGAACCCTGAACCTATAAAGATTTGAAAAGTGGAACAATTTATTAAATCACTTTAGCGGTCATTAAACATGACTGACAGCATAAACTATAAAAATATTTATAATTTCCTTTCATTCTGTGCTTTTGCATAGCTTTAAATATTTGCTTATGAGTGTGTAGAATATGAGGTCTAAACAGGTTTATTAATTAAAAATAAAAGATATAATTTTAATTGATGTACTAAATACTATGTAATATAAGTATGGCTCTTTATGATAAATGAAAAAAAGAGGTGTCTCAAATTACAAATGTATATAGATCTGGTGCTATTCATAACAAAGTCTCATACATTCATCTCATACTTGCTTACACAAAGAAATGAATCAGCCCAACAAACAAGACAACATAAAGTTCCTCCCCCGCAAGTTAAACACAGTTGAGAACAAGACCTAACTGCAGACTTTGCCCCTGCCCACAAGAAACTGTGGACCACTTCCTGCTTGAATGCCCTGAGCTAACCTACCTCACATAAAATATGCTCCCCCCCTCAACCCAACCTTTACCAACACACTATATAGCAGTATTGAACAACTGAAAAAGATATGTAAATATGTTTGTCTGGCATTGACTCCAAGAAAGCAAACAGCTCTGCAGACTGGCTAATAGAAGAAGAAGAATCTCATACTTGCCAACCCCTGGCCTAGGCCTACAAACCCCTCTCACCCCTGGCCTAGGCCTACCAACATGCAATACAAGACAAAACTGATTATTAAAAAATATGATGGAAATCAAACCTGATTGACCATGTTTGTCAAACGGCGATGGACCCAGTACTATTTCCGCAGCATTGCAGTAGTCTTGGTCCTTGCAGCATCTAATATTCTGCTCATGTGTAAATGCCTTGTTCACCTCACAGTAGATTTCTCTGTCTTGGATCCATTTCCTTTTCACACGTTCCAAACATCTGTTCATTGAACAAAGAAAAAAAAAAGATAACCCGACTAAAGATGAGTCTAATTTCTTTAAATATATATTTTAAATGAACACCGACACAGATGAAGCCGGCTGGTCCAGCGGTTAGTTCACCGGACTGTCAACAAAAAACCAACTGACAGGTCGCGGGTTCTATCCCTGCCACCGACAGATGCCTCTTGCCCTGCAGGAGTTTTGGGCCTAGTGGACGTAATAATCTTCTATCTAGAAGGAACCTCTGTAAACTTATAAGAAATATAAGACCACCTGTTATTTCTAAAGACAAACAGGATTTCTGCTCAACACAAAAAAAACATTTGTGATACTGCATTATAAATTCTTACTCATAAACTGACAAAATTCTAAAGCATTTTTTATTCATAATAATATTATAAAAGCATTTAAAGTAAACGTTTTAAGCTATCTATTAAAAAGAAAACATCTGCATATTCAAAACTAAACATTACATTCCACATTCTATGTATTGTATAGTTTCTGTATAACATTTTTAGTCTCAGCGTCCCTGAGTTTATTCAGCCTTTCAATACAATCAGTTTACCTTCTTGAAGTACGAACAACTATCTTCTCACTGGTCTTAACTCCGCTTGGTGCTTTTTCAAAGTCTTTTACAGTAACGGCAATGCAAAACCCGTCACTCACAAAACATGTGGTGTTTGTTTTTCCGTCACAGTTCTCACAATTCACACATTTCAAACCTAGAGGAATAATACCAAAACAAGTAGAAATAAGGAAATTGTGGCCATAGAACAAACTACAATTATCTTCTAATAGGGCGTTTGCAATCACGTGACAAAAAGCATGTGATGTTTGTTTACTTTGTCTATTGGTGACAAATGGCAGCCGTATTACTATAGGCTTAATTAGGTTTTATTTGTAAATTTCATCATTTCAACAATATGACGTAAAAATTTATAAAACACTGTCATGTGATCTAAATTAACATTCAAAGCTAAAATTTAATCCCTTAAAAATCAATGGAAAAGGCTCCGTAAGTGCAGAATATTTAATTGAAGATGTCAATTGTCAAAAGTTAGCTTACTATCTAAAAGTAAAGCATAAAGCAGAATGTACAATGTTTCATAAGAGCTATTGAAAAACTATAAAAGCCTAAAATCTTGTTGACGGACAACTCTAAGGACTAGAATCACAATTAAATATCAAGATTTATGTAAACAAATTCCTTATATTTTGGGTTTAAAATACACGTGGTAAAGAACAATGTTTATTCCCCATTATCACCATCATGGGTGCTATTTACATTATGGCAGGTTTCACAAAATGGCCACCAAAGGGTTACCTTTTTTTCAATATTTAAAAAAATAAAATTTTATGTATAAAATGTTGTTTTTTTTACATGTTTGTGTTTATATGTAATAAAAGTATCAGCAAAATCAATGTTGTGAGTTTTTATTTTATTTTAGTGTTGTTTATTATATTTTTTATGGTGTTCCACGTAATCAATCTTGCAGATCCCAATTCCCCTTTTTTTGTACCTACTTTAAAAGCTTTAACTAAAAGTATATAAAAATAAAATTTACGGGATTTCTGACTGTTTTTCATTCGAACATATGTTATAATATGCTTTACTTGCAATGAAAGTCATTACGCGTGTTTAATAATAAAAAAAAAAACATGTTAAAATCCCTTATTTTTTACACTGCGTCTGGGATCAGTTTTTCTCGCCGTGGTCAGAGTGGGTGGAGTCTAAAAATAGTGTTCTAAAAATAGATTTCTCTTTGTTTGATTGGTAGAACTCCAAAATTTAGTCCAGAAAGGTTTTTTTAATATTAAAAAAATGAATTTTAAACAATATTAGTAGAAGTTTTTTATTTATTTGAAAATAAACGGAAAGTAGTAAAAACTGAAATGTAATCGGGAGAGTGAGTGTTGCGTGTACAACAAAAAACTAGTTGGCGATTACGATGTATTTTTATCGCGCATGCGCCAGTTTGAAAATATAAAGTGTTGCTCTATACTTTTTGGTTCCAATTGATGTCTTTTCATTCTATTGAGGTAAGCTGTTTTATTTATATAATATTTTTAACCTCGTCTGCCGGTTATGTGGAATACACGTTGCGTTGAAACATTTTGAACCTGATTAAATGAAAACGCATTTAACACGTTTTAATTGAATTAAAATGCGTTTTTTTTTTATCGGCAATTACGCGTGATATAAATAAATAGTTTTAAATCATTTGTACGCATAAAGTAATAGTTGTAAATAATATTTACCTTCTTTTTGTCTTAAGTATGCTCGATTTGATTGGAACATAATTTTTTTTGGCCGACGAGATTGGCCATTTTTAAATACGGCTCAGCTCACGCAACAAGTTATCCCAGACGAAAGTAATGGACAATTTTGGACGCGTGTGCCACGCTGTGCGAATATCTTAAAAAAGGACAGAAAATAACTTTGTTTAATTATCGGTATATTGTGACATCGAAAATATAGACTTTAAAACTTTTTAAAACGATTTTTACCATCGATGTAATCTAAATTTAAATTTATAATGGGTTTTCAAAAGAGCGTGTTTTTTTAGTTTGTTTGAATCTGGACTTGTAGACTCTATTCTCTTTGGTTATTATCTATTCAATAGGCCTATACTTTATAAAGAAAATATTATATAGGCCTATTCTCTAGTTTAATACCTAAATACCGGTACTTTATCTTACAATACATATATGCATAGGCCTTTAGGATTGATAAAAACAAGGTTAGTTTATATAAGTATAATAACCTTCGGCCTTTATAAAAATATCCTCTAGCTAGGCCTAGGGCCTAGGTTATAATGGGCTAGGCATAAAGGCCTAAAGATTAAGCAAAACCAATATAAGGTATCTAATTTTATTGCAGCAATACCGTTGTCTTAAAGTAGCCTATAGGCCTATAGTATAAAGGATAGTAGCCTAGGCCTATAGTCCAGTTGAGTTGATAAAGTCCTTTAGCCTCTGGCTACTTTTATACTATAGGCCTAGGCTATTTGTCATCTAATAGGCTAGGCATATCTGTGAAGGTGTAAAGCCAATATTAGGCTACTAATTTTATTACCTAGGCCTATAACCTACTGTTGCTTATAATTTCAAAACTTATGTTTATTAATTATTATTATAACATTGTTTCTATCCAGAAAAATGTCTTCAAGATCAGCACAATATCGCGCAAAACAAAAAGCAGAAAATCCGGAACTGTATGAAAAGTTCTTGGAAAAGAAAAGGGAACATATGCGCTTGACCAGGGAAAAAAAGAAAGAAAGGTGGCTTAATGAACCGCATACAAGAGCAACTATACAAGAGCGTAAGAGAGAGAACGAGCTATCTAGGTAGGCCTTCTATTTAATCATATGTTCATTCCTTAATTTTACCTTACCTGATATATTCTCTCTGCTTTATGTTAAACAATTTTTGTAATGAAATTATTTTTTATTTAGGTTACGCATGCAAAAGTTCAGAAGTAAAACGTCAAGCAAACGAGTTACCAGAAATTCAAGCCCATGTGAGCCTAAAGGGAAAAGGCCGAGAGACATGTTAGAAGAGGAAAAGAGGGAGCATGCAAGAAGCTTGCATAGAGAATGGAGAGCTAGACTGACTTATCAAAAAAAACGTTACATTAAAGAGAAGGACAAAGCTTACCAACAGACCAAGCGAGACAGAATAAAGCAATTAAAAGCAGCCAGTAATTCACCGATTATGCCTGGACCATCCGCATTGAATGAACCTATCCCTGCCCCAAGTACTCCACTGCTTAGTAGACTCCCCAAAACTTTGCACAATCTGACCTCAAGATTTAAATCTATTTTGAAAAAAAGGTCCAAAGAGAACCCGGTAGTCTATGCTACAATTGTGAAAAATTTGGCAACCCCTCGAACCCCCGAAAAGAGGGCTGCTTTTCGGCAACTGTTTTTTGAAAATATCGGCAGTCAGAATAAGGAACAGCCCAAGCGTAGATCAAAAAAAAGGTTGAGGCGATCCGCAGAAGAGAAAGTGGCTTTGTATACAAGTATAAAGGTATCTATCAAACTTTTATCAAAATTTACCTAATAATGAAATGAATTACATTATTAAATTGCTATGCATGTATCCATTTAATAAAACGAAAATTAATTGCATTTGCTTATAACGTTTCAGGCTTTCTATCTCAGGCAAGATATTTCCAGGGTGCTCCCGCATAAGCGCTATGCAACAAAGGCAGGCCCTGGATATGTGATGAACATCACAATTCAAGGTAAGAAATTTTGAAATGTTCAAAAAAAAACAAAGATTTTTTATTAATAGAAAAGTACATTTTAATTCTACAGTTTTCCTATTTTTTTTTTCTAGGGGCATTTAGGCTTTTTAAAAGCGAAAAGCCTAATGCCAAGGTTCAGATGACAAAATTTTCTATGTTGCGGCCAAGGAATGTACGTAAATTAGGGGACGTGAATATGGAGACTTGTCTCTGTATTTACTGTCTTAATGTGCGGTATAAAACATCTAGCATCAATAGGGTGCTTTCTAAGATGGGCAACCCAGTCAGGCTACCAGAGGAAGGCAGCATCCTAAAATTCTTCCTCTGCCCAAAGTTAGAAGGTGCGAATTGGCATCAAGTTAAGTGTCTAAACGGTGAGTCAAACATGGACAATAAAGATTATTAATTTTACTAGAGGCTATCTGTAATGTTTATTGTACATCTTATGAAGATTTCAAAATAAGCATCTCAATTTGAATGGCAGGTACCTGCAGTGCATGTCATGACCTCTCAAGTAAGCTGCAAACTTTGTGCCAGCCTTACTTAGAGACATCAGTATCATGGATGCACTGGGAAAGACGCACCGTCAGGGATGTTTTGAAACTGGATGTCTTTGCAAAGACTGGCCAATTAAGGTAAATTACAATATTTCTTGGAATATATCACTTACTTCTGTACTTTATATTTCCATGTGCTATAATGTAAATAATGTAAGCATTTTCATTTTTTTTTTAAATTAAAATATTTTATCAGGGACTTGCTGTCAGAATTTGTTGACAAAGACCTCTTGCAGCCAGTGAAGGGGTGCTCTTTCATCAAGCACCTCTTTAGAGCTATGTGGCAGCAAAACCAATATACAGAGTTAAAAAACTCTTTAGGGGAACATGAGCTGTTATTGGTAATGGACTTTGCCGAAAACCGAAAGGCCATGTACAATGAGGTATATAATTGATTACTACCTGTATATTATTTTAGAATATTTCTTTGAAAAGTTTTTAATTATAACTAATTTCAATAAATTTTATGTAAAATTTTATACAGGAAGTAAAGACAGCCCATTTTGGTAAAGCACAAATTACACTGCACCCAGTAGTGGCTTTCTACAAGAAGGATGCACAGCTGGTACGTCACAGTTTGATGTTTGTCACAGATGACATACAACATGATTACCATGCTGTGCATGCCTTTACCCTAAAGGCCTTTGACTTCCTTTTGCCACTACTGCCACAGCTCGAGTCAGTGTTCATTTTCTCTGATGGATGTGCTGCTCAGTATAAGGGCAAAGGGACTTTTGCCGACCTCAGCCTCTCCTCAACGGTAAAGTTTGAGAGGATTTATTTTGGCTCGGAGCACGGAAAAGGAGAGGCTGATGGGGAGACAGGAGTCCTGAGCCAGGCTCTACACAGAGCGGTGTGTGGCAACAGAGCCACCATAAAAGATGCCAGAGACCTGTTTGAGTGGGGTGTCCGGGAATTTACCAAGGCTGACCCTCTCTTCAAAAGAGACTTTTTCTTTGTAGGAGACAATGGTATGTTATATATTTTTAATATCTGGCAATTTAAGTAGGCCTAACCATTTTAGTCCATTCTAGTATCTTGCATTTGTAAGATTATTATTACTATATTTTCCAGAAATTAATAGAAACAGGCCTGAAACAGACATAAGCACACTCCCAGGCACCAGAAAAATGCATCACGTGAAAAGGGTGGGAGACTATGTTGTCCAGTCCAGACATCTAGCCTGCTTTTGCACTCCCTGTCGATGTTTGGATTTTAAAAACTGTCTCAACTTAGACTATGTGGGGTCATTTGAGACCTTCAAACTGAAGCCAAGGTAGATAGTCTACAAATTATTAATGTTTCTGAAATGGAAATATATTTATCTGTGCACTAATTAATTTTTTTTTTGTAGGCTGGTTGTCCAAACTCCCACTCCTAGCTGTCTGGATGTTGCCTTCTTAGAAAGTCCAGAAAAGTTACCAGAAAGGTAGGCCTACTGTTCTTATCTATCACCAAGTTTTTTATTTGAGCTTTTTTGAAAGATTGTCATTGCCTATTGAAAAAGTAAATTACTTTTCCATATAAATAATTATTATACATTCTCTATTCAGAAATGTTCCAAAAGTTGGTGACTTTATAAGAGTTGTCTACAAAGTTGCAAAGAAGTGTTTAACCTACACTGCACTAGTAAGTAATTACTTCTTCACTGTATTTAAAAGAATTCTAATAGACAACTGACTTGTAAAGCGTTTTGTTGTTGGCAATAAATAATAAAATAAAAATGTACATTTCAGGTTATCCAGACATCAATTGTCCTGCAGGATGATGAGTTTATGGTTTCTTACTTGAGAGACCATGGAACCTATTATGTCTTTCCTGCCATAGAAGACCTGTCAATTGTTTGCTTGGCAGATGTGGATTTGATTAGTGTGGATGTACTGAGAGCACCAACAATTGACAATAGAAATCGTCATTTTTTTTCCACCAAATAATTATGTTTTTGACATTAAATTAATGTTGTAAATACAAGTTTTAACCTTAAATATATTTAAATCTGTTATCTCTTTTTCTTGTGTGTTTATGATGTTAAATTTTCATATGTATGTGATAATATTCATGGATGTATGTGATGATTGTGATAATCATGGATTTTTCAAAAAATTAAGGTATGTGTTTTTTAAACATCTATAAAATCTAAACTAATTGTCAGCTGACTTTCTTACCTTCATATTCGGATTCCTGGGCTTTCAGGCTTTAAAATGATATATAATACAATAGTATAGCTTAAACTTTTTAAAATTACAAAAAAGGGAACTTTGTAAATCCTTATCGTGAAACCTGCCTTATAAGAACGTCACCAAAAGACCTATACCACGCCCATTGCAATCGCTCTATTATCATAGGGCAAGTTCATTCAATCAATGTTTGGTGTCTTCTTCATGGCTAAAAAGTTAAAGTGACTCTTACAATGTTTTTTTTATACCTATGTCTGGAGGGTGTCTAAGAGTCTACCCATTCAGAAAAATAAATTGTTCATTCTTTTTGATGCATTTTTTTTGAGGTAGTAAAGTTTCAACTTTCTGTTTGTTTCTTATCTACAGCAGCACAGTAATATAATTTATAGTTATAAAGAAAAATTACGCTGCAGATAGGAATTGTTTAAACATAGGAAAATATATTTTCAGATTTGAAAAAGCTGCCATTTTATCTGCAATCGTTACTTCTGGTCCTAATGACCCATTCTGGTCCTAATGACCCATTCTGGTCCTAATGACCCATTCTGGTCCTAATGACCCATTCTGGTCCTAATGACCCATGCATGTAAAATTATTTTTTTTAGTAAAAACCATAACAAAACCCAAATGCTGATGTTCTATTATATTTTGTCAATGTTTAGTCTAATTTATTCTGTGGCTACTGTAGTATTCAGACAGTCATGATTTCCCAATCTTTCAATGTTGTAAAGTCACTTGACTTTCTAGCCTTCTTCTTCAGATTCCTTAGCTTTTAGGCTTTAAAATACGGTAATTAAGCTGAAAATTTTATTTTTCCTAAGATGTAAACTTATGAAATCCTTATTGTCATAATGTGAAACCTGCCTTGAAAAGCTTTTACTTTTAGATTATGATGCAGCCTCTGAATGATTGGGCAAGTTTAGCGCTAAAAGGATTTCAGGAGTTCTCTTTTTTTTAAAATAATATTAAAAGCTATATTAATATTATAGTATTATATAGTATTATATTATAAATATGTCCTTTTAAATCCTGAAAGCCCAGAAATTAAATATCACAGTTTTAAAGTTAGCTGATATTCCAATCTTTTGTAATAAATAAAATAATAATATAAATAAACTAACCCATAAAAACAACGTTTTTATTATACTCCCTTTCTTTGTAAACTAAGTTTATAATTAATTTATATTTTGATAGATTAAAATAAATATAAGTGATATCATACCTTATGAATTTCCACACTAAAATTTTGTGCATCCTTTTTTTTTCTAGTTTTGGCTTGCAAAAACCATAAAAAGATAACTCGCTTTGTTTCGGCTACATTGTGTTGTTTTCATTCTATTTATTTCGTAAAAACAAACATATCCGAAAAGTTTATTTACTTCCGTCTCTTCCAGTAGGGGCAGCCATGTTTTAACTTAAATATTTTCTTCGATTCGCAAATTGGTCGAAGGTATTCGTGACTATTCCAAAGGCTATGATGCTGAAAATTGGATAGAATGTATTGTTAGTCGGGACAAGTCTGCTGTCCAAGTTTCAGCTCGATTGGACGACGGCAAGTGGTGGAAAAATCGATGCAAAGTTTTGGTTGCATGCAGACAAGAAGCAGACAGACCGACAGTACGAGTTAAAAAAAGGGAGTAAAAATCTGGAAAGTCTGTCGGTCCAGAAGGTGCAGACGCTACAAAATGAATTAGACTAAAGAACAGCAAAATAGCATTAAAACCAGGGCTGCGGAGTCGGAGTCGAGGGACATTTTAGGTACCTGGGGTCAAAGTCGGAACACAATGCACAGACTCCGACTCCTACCCCTACTAAATTTAGATTGGAATTTTAAAAAAAAGCAAAGAATAAAGACCAATGCATGCAGTGCCTCACGTAACCGCAAAACGGACACTTTAAGTGACAGTGAAGAAGCATGCTTTTCATGTGCCTTACTATATGGCAATTCATTTGCATTTTAACTGATTAACTACTGTGAGCCGCTGGGAGCGCCAAAGCGATTTATTCATTCCGTACTGCAAGCTGCTGACAGCGCCAAGATTTTTTTGCTTTCCTTATTACTTTCCTTGATGTTTTCAGTAAATATTTTGTTTAATTATTCCAGCTTTCTGTAGGCCTACATTGTATTTGTATCTATAGGATAGGTCTATGTATTTTTTTACCCGGGCAACGCCGGGGATTTGGCTCGTTAAATATAAAATATAGGAAATTCAGCTGACTTTATAACTTTTATATTTGGTTTTCTGGGCTTTCCGTCTTTAAAATGACATATATCATATAGGCTAATAATGTTATAATATAGATCTAGATTAGCTGAATTTTATATTTTTGAAAAAAAAAAAGGAACTTATGAAATACTTTTATTGTTGGAAAACCTGCCATAATGATCTTGTCATTAATTTATATAGGCCTAGATTTTTAAATCATATAGGGCCTACTATGATATTTAGCCTAATTCTAATGTAGGCTAAACACTAGAAAAATTACTAATTAAAAAAAAAATTCATAAAAAATGGTCTGCTGTGCTTCCCAAGACACTAGTAAATAACTCAGCATGAAAAACTTAGTTGGAATTTTTTAGAACCCTACTTTTTGTGGGCCATCTACACCTAAGCCGGCAAAGCCAAAGTATTACCAATTAGCCAATTAGGCATTAGGCCAATAACTTGCTATTTAAAATCTTATTGTCTTTTGTAAACTTTTTATAAAACTTAAAATAATTGCATTCAACGAAATAGGTCTACAAAACAAAGATTAATATTGTAGTTTAGTAGCTTTGTTTTGGTTGGTGCTGACGATGCCCAGTGTGAGTGACCAGTAATAAATGGCACTGATAATTCACTGATTTCCACTGACGGCACTGATGGTAGGCAGGTAGCCTACTAGTCTAGGTAGAACTGAAATGTAGCCTAATTCATCTTATTTACGGTAAAAACGACAACCATAGCTTGCTGTTCTGCTGTTTTTAATTTTTTTATCTTATTACAATTACAATGTACACACGAATTAGTCTAATCAGACTCTAATCCAAGAATTAAGAGAGTGACAGTGGAAGTAGTGAAAAAAAAAGAAAATCTAGATTCTAGAATTAGGACTAGTCTAGATCTAGTCTAGATCTAGACTAGACTAGTAGTAGATCTAGATCTAGACTAGATTACTAGATTATTATGATTATAGTTATAGTAGATTAGTAAATTGAGTAAACCAGAAGTAGTAAGTCAAGTAGCCAAAAATTAGCGCTTTTGATATGCTTATTACCTGTTATATTGGAGAAAAATGCAGCAAAAATAAAAAGGTGTACAATAATTATCCGTATATCCATTTCTCAATCATTTAGCATAACTATTATGCAAAGTGTAGTCACTTAATTAAAACATCCCTTCTCTCATCGCTCTGTTAAAACTCTGTTTTCGTCTGGTATATTATCTCACTTTATATGTAAACCGGCAGTTACTGCGCTATAACAAAAAGAAAGATATGTCTAGTCATAAGTACTTGTATATTGAAAGTAAAGACATGATTAGATATTATAAATCATAAATTTACACGTGAAGATACAAATGGTACAAGTAATATTTGTGTTTTATAGTCTAATTAAAAAAGAAATGCAATAATGAACACAGATCCAATAAGCGGATGAATCTATATGTTGTGTTTCTTCTTTCTTCACTAACCTATATTTATTCTCGCAGTGAATCAGTCAACCTGGTAGACCTAAACCTAAATACACGGATAGGGCTGGCCTACCTCAGAGTCGGTACTAATCGGTACACAGCATCTATATTAGAAATTTCTTGGATCTAAACAAAGTAAATAAAAAAATAGGGCGATATTATACGATAGTCAGTTCTTCCAAGTAGGCCTATTATATTGTAGGGTTTAAACTACTAGAGAGGAACTTAAAATTAGTAAGGGCCTAGGCCGGGGGCCTATAGGTAGGTATGTGTGATGAAAATTTCAAAATGAATTAAATATATCTTGCTATATATCATTGGAAAGGGCTCAAAGAGAGGATTCCAACAGTATATCATTCATTAATATCAGATCATAAATAAAAAAGTTATGAATTTTTTCGTGACGAAATTTTAGTAACAAAGACAAAGAGGAAAAACTGAAGCTCACTTACTAGTAATAATTAAAATTATAAAGTTATATACGGCAGTGCACTTGGAAAGTTCAACCAATCCGTTTTAAGAAAAGAGTCACGTGGCTCCCTCTTCCCCCCTAAGTGACCCAAATATGCCAATATGGCGTCAATGAGCTAAGATACGGACAGTCGATTACAATTTTGGGACGTGAATTTGAATATGTGCGACCATGATGGTTGTGATGAAATTTGGCAGGTAGGAAGAAAACATGTTTTAGAAAGGTAATAAACAGGTTTGATCAAACAATAAGAAAATCTTCAATATTCATTTTAAGTTTGAAATGTACCACAATTTTCAATACAACAAAATAACATTAAAAAAACGAAAATTGTAAACAATAAACACAAACAAAGTTGGTTAAAATAGTAATGTATATGAAACAAATCAGCTCAATGTAAAATATTGTTAATTAAATTTACATATTCCCTATTAGCATACCCATCATATAGCAGAAGTTCAAAATCCCGGAACAGCATTTGGGACCAAAAAAAATGAATTAAAAAGTAGGATTCACACATACCTATATAGGGCCTAGAGACTTAATCACTTATTATATATAACTATAACTTAATATAACCCTAGCAAACATGGTATGGTCACGGGAGTGCCCCTTTACGCTCCATTCCATTGAAAAAGCCTGCGAATGAATTAATAAAATAAAACGAGAACTTAATGCCGGTAGCCTGTGTTGTTCGTCCCTCATTTCCGAGGATGACCGCGTCTACCGGTCGCGCTTTGTGGCCTCTTTGGAGGCCTATCAGTCCTATGCGGGCCTGGAGGATCTGTTGCAGGTACTGCAGACAAAAGATGCGGTCGTGTGGTCTGGCAGTGACTTAAATTGCAGGTCTGCTTGGCTTTTCTTTCTGCTTGTTTTTGTTCGGCCCTGGAGATTATGTTACATTCTGCCAACTGTGCCCCGGGCGACACGACATAAATTGCGCCACCAGCTTCTATCGGGCGCCAGTTCCTCCCATCTAACTGGGTCTACGCGTCAAGTGCTTTCAAGGTTGCTTTCAAACTGTCTTTGAATCTCTTTTTTTGGCCGCCGGTTCTTCTTTTCCCATGTGCTAGCTCGCCAAATAGGAGCTTTTTTGACAGTCTGTGGTCCCGCATTCTAACTAGATGGCCAGCCCATCGCGCTTGGGAATTCATAAGATGAGTTTGGATGTTGGACTTGCCTGCTCTGAGAAGCACTTCTCTGTCAGGGACCCCATCTTGCCAACGTATTTTCAGTAATTTGCAGAGGCAACCGACATGGAAGTGATTTAGTTGTTTTGCATGCCTGCTTCCGCGACTTTATCCAGGCTAACGCAAAGAGTATGGGCCAACAAGATGCTGTCTATTAATACAAAAATAGCTGTCTATCGTGCAAGTGTGATCAGCACTCTCCTGTACGCCAGCAAAACTTGGACCCTGTACGCATCGCAAGAAAAGGGACTCTCTTCTTTCCACATGCGCTGCCTCAGACGCATACTTGGGATATCTTGGAAGGACCGCATAACAAACAACGAGGTCTTGCAACGGGCTAACATGCCTATATAGCATGATCACTCTCCTTCGCCAACGACGTCTTCGGTGGCTTGGCCATGTTTCCTGGATGGAGGATGGGCGAATCCCAAAAGACCTGCTATATGCTGAGCTCGCGGAAGGCAAGAGAGCTATCGGCCGCCCCCAACTCAGGTTCAAGGACGTCTGCAAATGTGATCTAAATAAGGCTATAGCTGTAGAGGTCGGAAACTGGGAGAATCTAGCAATAAAGTCTCTTGCTATCTATTTATTTACCTATCTATTCATTTATCTATCTCTTTTTTTAAAATCTTAATATAGATCTAGCCATTAAAACAAAAATTATTCTTTTTTCCCTTTAGCCTTTAGAGAATTGTTACAACATGGGTCAAAAGTATATCCAAAAAACTTCAAAGCCTCATGCAGAACCAAGAGTCATTTTGGATGCAGTTCAGCGCACCTTGAAAGGAGAATCTTTGAGGCTTGTGGCAGAAGATTGTGGTCTCTCAAAGTCTGCCCTCCAACGTTTTGTCGCAAAGCATAAAGGCAAAGAAATTGGTGAATCTCTACTTGGGCCCAACTACCAACATGCAATGATTTTTACTCCTCAACAAGAAGCTGAGCTGGCTTTATATGTGGCAAAATGTTCAAACATGTTTTACGGCCTGACTGCCGAGACCACAAGAAGCCTGGCTTATCAGATGTCAGTTGCCAATGAAATTAAATGCCCTCCGTCATGGGAAAACAACAAAAAAGCTGGGCTCAGTTGGCTTCGTGGATTTATGGAGCGGAATTCTAGTTTGTCTTTGCGCCAACCAGAGTCCACATCTATTGCCAGAAGCACTGCTTTTAATCACCACAATGTGGAGATATTTTTTGAAAATTTACTTCAAGTATATCTGAAGACAAAGGTCACACCATTCAACATTTACAACCTAGATGAAACAGGTTTGACAACTGTTCATCAGCCACCAAAAGTCATTGCCCAGAAAAATGTAAAGCAAGTGGGGCAAGTTGTTTCCCAGGAAAGAGGTGAATTAATAACTTTGTGCGGCATAGTTTCTGCAGCTGGAACATGTTTGCCTCCTGTAATGATTTTTCCTCGAAAGAAGGACAATTTCAACTTTGCAAGAGACACTCCACCAGGCACTCTAGTGCTTACCCATTCTTCTGGCTCTGGTTGGATGAATGGGGAGCTGTTTTTTAAAACTTTAGCTCATTTTATTATATTTTCTGGTGCCTCTACTCTAAAGACAAGCCTGTTGTCTTAATTTGTGACAACCATGAAAGTCATATTTCTCTTCCAGCTCTAGAGTTGGCTAGAGAAAATAATATTCATATTGTCACTCTGCCACCACACACCTCTCAAAAGACACAGCCACTAGACAGAACAGTTTATGGACCATTAAAAACATATTTTAATGGAGCATACAATTCTTGGCTATTAGAACACCCAGCCAAACCTATCAGCATCTATGAAATGGGGTAGCTGATGGGTGATGCTTGGACGAAAGCAGCTACTCCAGCCAACATTTTGTCTGGTTTTAAGGCAACCGGAATTTGGCCTTATGACAGACACATTTTCACTGAATACATGTTTCTTCCTGCAGAGGTTACAGACAGACCCCTTACTGACACAACCAACATTGCTGATCCACTGCAGCAAGCTATGACTGCCACCACTGGTCTTGATCCTAACCTTACTACCTCCTCTAAATTTGAAAAGACACTCTCCACTGCAAGAGGAACAAACTTAGTCAAAGTTGAAGCTGCACCACCGGAAGCCTCAACCAGTGTTAGTCCCAGCATTGAAAATCTGCCAGTCACCTCCCTGTCTCAAAGTGCCCAAGCTTTCAGCATCAGCCCTGTTGACTTAAGAAGTTACCCCAAGGTAGGCAAAAGAGGCCTGTCTTATATTATGCCTGCTTTTTAAACTTAAATGTTCTGTCAATAGGTCTGTCAATTAGTTATTGTTTGTCTATCAAGACCTACACACATATTATTTTATTGATAGTAAGAACTGACTTTATATGATAGCCTATCCAGAGGTCGGCAACCTGCGGCTCGCGAGCCGCATGAGGCTCTTTCTATGTCAAGATGCGGCTCTCCAGTTCCATGCGCAAATATTAATAATTATATTACTTTATTTTCAAAACTCATAAAAAAAATATTATACTGCAAAAAATAATGTAAATCTGGTAATTTTTGTAATATCACTACAAATTGCAAAAAGAGGGAACAAATTCACAGGTAGTGAGTACGTCAAAGATAGTTGCATACGTGGAGCTGAAAAACTGTTTCGTAATTTCAAAAACAAACAAAAAATCATGAAGGAAATCAAAGATTTGCCATTATCTGCTAAAACAGTACAAGATAGAACTGCTAAAATATCTTCACATGTAATACATATGCAAGTGGAAGACATTCAACTGGCTTCTGCTTTATCACTTGCTATGGGTGCGTTTTGCAACACAAAAGACACGGCACACTAAGTTACACTTTTCGTTAGGTATACGTAATCCCAAGGTATGAAAGAAGAACTGTTAGGATTATTGGCGATCTCAGGGCAAACTCGTGGAGATGATATAGCAAATGCTGTGCAAAAATGCCTGGAAGACAATGAAATCGATATAAAAAAATCTTTTCCGTAGCAACTAATGGAGCCAGAAGTATGACATAATTCTTTGGCAAAAACAAACCACGAAATTTCAACGTTTCACTGCATAATTCACCAAGAGGCGCTTTGTGCCCAAACATTTCCGGCTAAAAAAGTTCAAGAACTTGGCAATTAAGATCATTAACAGCATTTTGCAAAAGCACTCTACCATTGCCAGTTTAAAGAATTTCTGAAGAAACAGAAAGCTAGAATTCTGACCTACTTCTGCACAATATTATAGAGTGCGATGGCTTTCTAGGGGTAACGTATTAAATCGTTTTGCTTCTTGCTTGAGTGATATAAAAACATTCTTCAATGAAAAAGGCATTGTCCATCCCGAATTGAAAGAAGACAATAAATGGCTGCCAAAATTCAAACTTTATGGTGGATATCACAAAGAAACTAAATGAGCTAAATGTAAAACTGCAAGGAAAGGGAAACCCAGCCTATGCCTTGCTTGTAGAAGTGGTTTGTTTCGAAAATAAATTACTTCCTTTTGTCAAAGACATGGAGAGCGGTAAATTACTTCATTTTGAAAAATCTGAAGCAATATCGCGATGAAACCAATGCAACTATTGACACGAACTACTTCAGCATGGCTATAAACAAAATGAAGGATGGATTCGCTGAGAGATTTGAGCAATTCAAAACAAACGCAAGTATTCTGGCGTTTATAGTAAATCCTCTCAACACAAATACAGATAAGATGCTGGTTCGCTTTAAATGCAATTGCTGGATTTGAAAACCAAACACTTGTGGAGTTGCAAGTTCACAGAACTCAAGAGCAAGCACGTCACGCTGCACAACTGGACAGCTCTAAAAGAGTTGCCGCGAGTTGAGGCATATTTGACGCATGGAATAGTCTTCCAGAATGCTACAGTGAGGTGAAGTAGTTGGCATTTGGAGTGCTGACGATCTTCGGGTCAACATATTCGTGTGAGCAAGCGTTCTCTTGCATGAAAATATACAAAAAGTAAAGTAAGAAGCCAACTAACAAATTGTCTCAAGAGGCGAGATTGAAACTGAAAACAACAAGTTATGAGCCAGATTAAACCAAACTTTCAAAAGACATGCAAGGCTAATGCTCCCATTGATGTAACTATTGTAACTATCTATTATTCAATAATTATAGTTATATTATTTGTTTACTAATTGTATTATGCCAGCAGAGATAGCTAAAATACTTTAATATGTTTTGTGCGAAACATTTCTATGTTTTTATATGAATCAATATGATTTCATATTTAAAGCTATTTATTTTAAATCAAAAATCAAATTTACATACCTAATTCTAATCAAATACCATAATATTGAGAAAAAAAAATTTTAGTGGCCCTGTAAAAAAATGGGCAATTTTGTAAATTGTAACTTTTGGCTCTTCCGTCTCAAAAGGTTGCCGACCCCTGGCCTATACAAATAGACATCAAACTGACAGCAAGAGTGATAAAAATAACTGAAACATTTCAATACATTTTTTTCAAAATTTGATACATTTTTAATTTAGCAGATCCTTTGTTTTCCTCCCTTTCAGGCAGTTTCTCGTAAAGTGACAAACAGGGGGAGAAAAAGAGGAAAGAGCATGATTGCCACATCATCTCCAGTAGTACAAAGAATGAGAGATGACTTGGAGGCCAAAAGATTGAAAAATTGCAAAGTAAAAAAGACTCTTTTTGTGGATAGTGATTCCGATGATTATATCAGCATTAGAGACATTTTTTCTGAAAGTGAGAGGGAGAATGAATGTGAGCAAGTTAGTCTGGGTGAAGTGACTGGTGTGAATGTTGGTGATTATGTGCTCATTGAATTCGACACAAAAAGTATGAAAGTATTTTATGTAGGATGCGTGTTGAGTGAGAAAGATGAAGACGGGGATTATGAGGTGGAGTATCTAAGGAAAAAGCATGTTAAAAGACTCTGCTAGAGGAACAATATTTGTAAAAGCCTCTACAGAGGATATATCTAGTGTACCTGCAAAACAAATTAGGGCACATTTGCCACCACCAAGCATGTCAGGGACAACGAAAAGAACACAAGGCAACATTGTTTTCTGTGTTAATTTTGGAAACCTGCAGCTTCGCTGATTTTGCATTGTATGATTTAGAAAAAAAATGATTAAAATTACAATCAGTGAAAAATATGTGTTGGTCCTTAATTTCTATGTCAATGTTAAGTTTGTCATTGAACTGTGTCTCTTTTTCTATGACTGTCCCACTTCTCCCCTGACTGTCCCACTTCTCCCCTGACTGTCCCACTTCTCCCCTGACTGTCCCACTTCTCCCTTTGGCTGTCCCACTTCTCACCAACCCTGTACCACTTCTCACCACTATATATGAAATGTTTGTTTTGTATGTTGTTTGATTAAGCTTATCCTAAGGGTTAAATAATATGTAAAACCATAAACAATAACATCTTTAAATTATTGGAAGAGTTTGGAATTATTCTAGACAGATGGAAGGGAGAAAATGCAGTTTTTGTTGATATGCAACTTCCTTGTCCCACTTCTCACCACCCTCCCCTATTGGTAGGCTATAACTAACGGAATTTGGAGAAAAATGAGGGGGGAGGGCATTCGCAGGCAAATTCTGAACACTTGCACAAATTCATCACAAACCAGACTCCAGGCCTGATAATTTTAAGCCTACTAATACTATATCATTATATCATACTCTATGGAAACTAATTCGTATCAAACTCAAACTATCGATCAAAGCTTGAAACTTAAATTAGATTAATATTCAATTTCAATTGATTGAAAAAAAATTTTTTTTTTTCTGTTTCTGAACCAAAAAAATAATCCAGCAAAATTAATTAGTCAAATAATACGTTCCAACGCATATATCACATAGGTATTATATAATATTATATATTAGCCTATATATTATTATATGTTCACGCGATCACACGTTTAAAGTATATCTATAGATCAGTGAGTATTTTCGGATACTCTTTTCGAAGGAAGCTAAGTATATGCCCGTCTTTAAAGCTTCCTTTTGTTTTGCTACTAGGCAACCGCGTAGTAGTGTAGTTCGTAAAAGTAAGCTAAAAAGTTGAAGCCCCCTATCCTGTAATTACTAAACATGTCACGTAAATCTCATACACATCATTTAGTCAGTTGTTTTTTAACTATACATGTATAGAATAGGAACATAGGCTAACTCAGGTATTTAGTTCTGGAATTTATATTAATAACGACAACGACATTTCATGATATTTCAAATATTTGTGTGATATCATAAATAGGCTAACTAACAAGTGTTAGCCTAATCATAAATCAAATATTAAAATTAAATCATAACTTAAAAGTTTAAATTTAAGACATAGGTCTAATTTATTATATTTAATGTTAATTAAGTTAAAATCCCAACTAATTTTATAAAAAGGTTTATAAATTATAAATAAGCCAATCCAATCCCTTTTTTTTTTATACTTTTATCTTTTCTGATAATATTATTAATATTATTAATTATATTAATTGTGCATGTCAAATAGCCTAATAAGACATAAGATTATTTAAAATTATTACACTAATAATAATTTCATTCTAATCTTGCAGTTTGATAATGGCAATGGGTTTTAAATCATGTCACTTTGCAAAATGCATTACAGGCCTACACATTAATTTATAGTAGGCCTATTTGTTAGGGGACGTCCATTAATTACGTCAACAATTTTTAGGCGTTTTTTACCTCCCCCCCTCCCCCTTGTCAACAACTGTCAAACTTTCAGAGACCCCCCCCTATATAATTACGTCAACAATTGGTTCACCCCCACCCCCTCAAAACAAGTAGGCCTAACAAATTTTAGACGCTTGCTTTTATGTTTAAAATAGATTTGAAACCGAAAGGTCTATACTATAATTAATTGTGACACATTTTAAAACTAGTTTAAAAGATTTCAAATTGACTTTGACTATAACTATAACTCTCAGAGGCATTGCCACAAAGGTGGTGTGACATGCCATATAATGGTTCCTACCCCCTCCCAACTCGCCCCTCCCACATTTTGTTTCAATCCGAGGATTTTAACAATATTTCTTTCATTTTTGTTTACTATTGTTCTTTTCATATAGATATTTTATCATTTCTTATTTTACGTTTCACTAATGAGCTTTTGTTACAACGTTAATTGTTAAATAGTTTAGGGGGAAATTGTGCACCAGTTATTAATTAGCCTTCTATTTCACCGATATGTTCACAATTCCTTCTTGCATTATTGTCCACAGTCCACACACACACATTATACACGCGGTAGTTTCCTTCCCTGTCCTCTACCTCTCCTACCTTGCATTATTTGCCACCCACTCCTTGTAATACTCGTGACGCCACTGATACTAATATATTTTTTTATCTCATACAATTTGTCTAGAAAATTTGAAATTAAAACATAAAAATTACTAAATAGATTTATGTAGCCTAATCGACCTAATTTTAACGTTTCACCTATTATCGTATTCAGCAAAAATATATTAGTCTGTATGTCAGAATTAGAGATGTTAAAAAGGAAATAAGGTAGGCTAAGTATTTTGTACTTCATGTGGTGGGCAACGAATTATTTTCTGAAGGAAATAGGCCTATTTTAAAATAACCATGTTAAAGATTCACACAATACACTTCATTCAATGCTTTGCAAACATTAAAAATAGTGGCGTATTTAGGCATGTTCCACATGTTCCATTGGAACAGGGGCCCCCACACAAAAGGGGCCCACACACAAATGGGGCCTACACGAAAGGACCCCCACATATCCCCAAAAACATTTTTAGTGACATCCCCATTCTCTGAAAATGTGCATTAAAAAATTCATTTATTCCCTTACAATTGTAAGCGCTTCAGTCCAACCAAGATAAACGCAACATACAACTTATGATTTTACAGAATGTAACATGAATTAACGGCACATTTCTGAGGTATGTGGAAGGCAGGGGCGAAGCCACGAGGGGCCCCCACATAAAAATTGGGAACAGGGCCCCTACAATCCTAAATACTGCACCCTGCTTATAATATCAGAGAGGGCTTATTGTTGTTTTTAGTTCTATTGCCAATGCCAGCCAATGCTTACATGGCTCACATAACGAGCGCCAGTCTCTGGCGCCTAATTTAAATGTAGTGAGCAGCAAAAAAAATGAGTTTCTGAACAGGGCTGTGAAGTCGGAGTCGAGGAGTCGGAGGAAATTTGGGGTACCTGGAGATCTACAAATTAACAAGATGAACACAAAATGGGCATGTCAACTGTAGATCTAGTTTCCATAATTGATATATTTGTATTAACGTAAAACCATGTTTTTACATGTTATCTATTAAGTTAAACAGGACTAATGTAGAATTTTGTAATAAATTTGTATCATTATTTATTTCATAAAAAGTATCATTGTTGACGTCAACTTTTCTTGACCTCCCCCCTCTCCCCCATGTCAACAATTGTCAAACTTTTTCAGACCCCCCCCTCCCCCCTATTTTGTTGACGTAATTAATGGACGTCCCCTTATTATTTTAGAATGCGGAATCGTTATAATTAGATATGTATTTGCAGACATTACCTACTCAAAATTTTAGGGTAGAAATTCATAAGGTATGATATCAAATAAAGGGAGTATAATAAAAACTTTGCTTTTATGGGTTAGTTTTATTACTTGCTTAGGAACTATTGAGCTAGAAAATTATTATTTTTTTTACATTTAGTCTTTCTGAGTTCTATACTAGATTTGTGTGCTATATTTATATTTAAATTATATTAGATAGAAAAAATGCTTTGTGTATTTTTATATCAACTATACAGCCTACTTGTCCTTTAGTCTTTGTACTGTGGGGGAATGGGGAGACCATAGCCCCAAACCATAATCCTCCTCTATTCCTCTCACCTTTCTGCCCTTCTCACTTCACCCAGACCCAATCTCGTCCATTACCTGATATTATCTTCCCACGATTGTCTCTATCTTCCTATTATTACAACTTTGTTTTTAATCTCCTTCATAAAGTGCTTATCTAAATTTCTTGATTTTAAACTAATGGAGTTACACAGGTGAGTTGTGAATATTTATTTGTAATAAGTCTCAGACAGAAGATTGTAAATCAAACAAACCAGGAAAACCAGTAACTTATCATCATTTAAAAATGCAAGACTAGAAAAGACAACGGACGAGCGTAGGAAGCAATAATCTTCTTTATAGAAAGAGTGATCGTATATATAAGATAAAATATTCTTGTTTAGGTCTAAATAATGTTACCTAAGGCAGATGGCAGCATTTTTAGCTTTTTGCCCATGTTACTTTACCAAAATTTCCAATCCTGGTCAAATTGTTTTTTGCTCCAGCTCAACTGCTCTGTTTCATGAAAAAATACAGTGACAAAACAATATTGCTGTTTTGTGGCATTTAGGGCGTACCAATAAAGACTGCATATTTAGGTAGCCTACATATTTAATGGGCCAAAGTATTATAATCTTGAATCTTTCTCTAGAAAATTGAAGTAAAATTTATAAAAATAAGAACATTACACATGTTTTTGTTTTAGTTGTTAGAGCTTTCTTATAATTTTGCTAACAATTTACACCTTTTCTTATTAAGCATAACAGACATTCAAGGGATGGATAAACAAAAGTCTTTGGCTAGTTCTAAAATAGATAGGTTTAAGTTGAACAAAAATAATGAAAAGCCACTTAAGACAGGAGAGAAAAAGGCCCAAGACAAAAGTCAAAAGAAAAAAATCACGTCTAAAAAAGTCAACAAGTTTACACAGTATCTATATTTACAAGGATCAAAGGTAATGTCTTTAGCATTCTTTTAAAAAAATTAATAATATTTTATAAAATTTCCTTAATAAGACTATCTCAGTGATTCTCAATTTCACTTAGCTTTAAAAAAAAAACTTTTTTATAAAACTATCTATGGGTTTTACTTTTTGTACTATTTATTCAACATTTACATTATTCTATCTACTATTATTACACTTTGTTTAACCCTTCTATCTTATACTATGGTCTGTTAACCAAAAATTTGTGTCCAATATAAAAGAATGTTTTTTTAGTTTTTGCTGTCATTGCACTGTCCCCTTTGTCTTTGTGTAAAATTGCTAGATAGCCTACTTTTTCCAAAAATACTGAAGACCTTCTCATCCTTCCACTCCACTGTATCTCAACCATGGGAAAATTAGGTATTTTAATGTTACATACATGTTAGTTGTTGTTTTTTTTATACCAGACACCTAGCAATCATGTCCATGTACTTATACCTATATGATACCTATATTGAATAATATGTGACAGACAAAACTGCCATATTGTAGCTCCCAGCTTCTTAACCCTTCCTGTACCGACCTACTTTCTATCTATGCCATCTTTAGTCCTGCTATATACGCGCCCGGGACTGTAAGGGTTAATTACTCTATACCTTATTTCTGAATTCAAAAGCAGCTGATTGCTTTTTTTTTTCAAATGGGGAAGTAGCAGGCTATGGTTTAACTCTTTACTTCATCATTTCTCTGTTGCATCTTACAATGCCTAGCCATATTTTGTTTTGCCACAACTAAAGTCATGTACCCATCAGAGCTGGGTAGACTCAGGGACACCCTCCAGACCTGGGAACTAATCCTAATCCTAGCCTTCACCAGGATTCTAACCCAGGCCCTTTGGTATGCCAGTCCACGGAACTAATGCCACAGTGCCTCATATATTAGAATGTGAAACCTTTTTTTTAAAAAAAAGACTAAATTCAAATACAAACTTTTAATAAAATAAATTTTGAAAACAGAAGATTGTGGTACTAAGTTGGATTAATTACAATTTGTTTTCTTTAAATAATAATCTTTTTCCCCATCGCTTAAACTCTTTCTCAATTTAGATTTGCCTAGAATTGAACAACAAAGGATTTAGGGAAATTCCAGAAGGAGTATTTGAATTTCCAGATCTTAACTGCCTATTTCTGATAAACAATGATATAGATCGTCTCCCCGACAGCTTTGTTTACCTTTCAAACCTTGAGGCCTTGGTGCTGACAGGAAATAATATACATGTAGTAAACAGACACATATTTAATCTGAAGAAGCTCCAGGTAATCACTTTTAATGATATCTTAATCAACACACTATATTGAATCTTAGGTAGAATTAATGTAATCAACAAAACTCATTGAAGAAACTCAAGTATTTTGGAATGACATGAAAATAACATATAATGACTAATAACAACCTAAACTGGTCCTGCGGCTAGTTCATCGCACTGTCAACTGACACGTTGTGGGTTCTATCTCTGCCGCCGACTGATCCCTGCCGTCCTGCAGGAGTTTTGGGCCTAGTGGATGTAATAATCTTCTATTTAGAAGGAACGTCTGTAAAACTTATAAGACTTCATCACAGTTCAGCCTCAACAAAAAAACTCAGTCTCTCTGCAGTCACCCTACAAAGTCTCCAATGTCCACAGCACACACACTTATATATTGCCCTGAACCATGACCCACAATACACTTCTTCTACATGACTTTGCATGAGATCCACTCACGGCATTCCTTGACACAACATTTATCACTCTTCTATTATAACACCAAAATACAACCGCCAGTGACATCTATGCCTAGACATAACACACTACCCTCTTAACCTCTATGTATTACAAGTAGTGATTCATATTTAAATTTTGCAATTTTGTTTATGTAATTTTTTTTTTGAAGAATAGAAAAGAAACCTTTGTTTAAAAAGTCCATTTGATTAAGTTAGCACACAGTTAGCTAGATATAAATGACACAACAATTAGTTTTTTAGTTCTTGATATATAAAGCTTGACTAAGAGAACAAGATGAACTCCTACAATTTCAGGTACTGGACCTGTCAAACAATGAAATCTCCACACTTTCCCCTGAGATCTCAGGACTGAGAGTATTAACTCAACTTCTGCTCAATGGCAACAGACTGGAGAGTCTACCTTCCACCATTGGGGACATAACTCAGCTGAGAGTACTGGGTCTGAATGACAACCTCTTGACATCATTGCCAAACAGTATTGCCCAGTTGGAGCACTTACAAGTAGGTAAAACTGATTTAAAAGAAAACACTTGTTTTGTTTAATCTTCAATAGTTAAATTTCCTATGTACATCTACATCTTAAATAATAATAAAAAAACAAATATCGACTATAATATACGAAAACATTCATTTGTTATAGTTGGATCTTTTTAAATGTTTAGTCCTACCTCTGTATACAAACCAAACTACTATAATTGATTAGTCCTCCAGACCACTGCAAAGGATGTTGCTCAGTAAAGTGACCTCAGGCCAGATTTTTTTCTGGACAAATGACTAAATCTTACAATTTATATAAAAAGAAAATTTAAAAGGTTTTGGCCAACACTAACTTCTTATCTATCTTATATGTATACAGTATCTTATATCTATACAGAGGATCATTGCGTCTTATGCTTATCTTTGGTTTGAGTCTAGTCTCACATTTTAATTAGTGTTCTAAATGTTGCTAAGTTACTGATTTTCCTTGTTTGTTCACGACCAGATACCACCCAGGAATAAAGATTGCTTGTATGCAATAGTTCTGGCACATGGGTTAAGAAAAGTGTTTTGATCTTATGTTTATCTGAGTATTGTAACAGATTGTTATTCTGTTCTATTTCTACATTAGAATTTAATTTTATATATATATATATATATATATAGCGCTTCTATCCATGCTATTTTAGCATTTAATGCCTTATGAAACATTACTACATCAAATTAACTAATTTAATAGCACAGCTTTTTCTATACTTTATACAGTTGGCATTAAAGACTACATTACTATTTGTAGATACTGGCTTTGGAAAGAAATATGCTGGAGTTTCTAAATCCAGCCGTCTGCAAGATAGAAAGCCTTCGCAGACTTGGTTTATCTGGCAATAAAATGAGTAATCTTCCTCACGAAATTGAACAAATGGTAGATTTGCAACAGCTTCTACTTAATGATAATCAATTCCAGTTTATTCCTATTCAGGTATGTATATAACACAATTCAATTTTAATGGCCAGGTCAGCAATATATGTTTCTTGTCATTTTAAACTCAATTCAATTTCAATGACCAGGTTATCAATAAACTTACTTGTATTTTAAAAAATTACTTCCCCTTAATAATATGCTAAACATTTTTGTTATAGTTTTGAAAAAATATTTTTTTAAATATGATACTTTTTATGTTATTATGAAATATTTTTTTCTTTTTATATACATGTTTACATAGAATCAGTTCTGTATAATTAAGTCAGACAATAGCTGAGATTATTCATCCCTGAGATTTGTATTTAAGGCCTTCAGGTCTTTGAAGATATTAAAGAAAAGTTTGTTTTCTGATTCATCCCATCTAAAACTGCCAAGCTAGTTGAGAACCTTAGTGATTTTTTCAAATTCTCACAACTTTCATCTCATTATCAACTATAATACCAGTATGATCTCAGGCCCACAGCAGAAGCACCTGTTCTTCAAAGAATTATATTTTTCTCCTCCCCCCCCCCACCCTTTCCCCCGAACTGACGTCCAGTATCTATGAGAGCTAGTCAGACCTTGGAGTCCAAGACCTAATCTTAATCCTAAATTGCTCAGTATTGAACAACGATCATCTTTATCTAGAAATCAAGGGATCTATTTGAGAACTCTTCAGGAAGAAGCATTTTTGTTGAATTTATTAAGATTTAAAAATCATAAAATTGCTTTTATTATCCTAAAAGAAAAGATTCCATTGAATTAAAATTTATTTAATTTTCAGTAAAACACAAATGGACAAATATATACTACACCAGAATCTTAAAAAGTCTTATACTAGCATATAATGAATATATGTGTCTTAATTTTTTGGCTGAGCACAAAATTGATGCCAGTGTTAGTTTGATGAATTAGTGTGGACTGTTAGACTCAATGGCCTTTAAAAATGTCTGGCAATGCATGGGCAAGCACTAATGTATCAAAGGCCCTTGTGTTTCAGATTTTCTGGCTGCAAGAGCTGATAGAGTTGTCGTTTTCTGGTAACAGCATTACACAGATTCAGCCAGACATCAAGAACATGACTAAACTGAAAGTACTCGGATTGAGTTGCAATCAGCTGACCGACCTCCCTCATGAGCTGATGCAGTTGAACCAGATTGAGATATTGGGTAAGGCCCTTTGTCGTTTCTGTTTTGGGCTCAATTTTAATGGTCTTGTTGTGTGCTCTGAAATAGCTTCTGTTTGCTTCTTCTTTGTTTTAATCTCTCTTTTAGTTTTAGTGTCTTAGTTAGGCATTTAAAAAATGCATATCAGCAACCGACTCTATAAAATCCTTTTTTTTCTAACATCGCACCAGCTCTAGATAATAACTGTCTTAGGAGCTTGTGTGAGGACATTGCTAACTTGTACTGCATGAAAGAATTAAACCTGGGCTCCAATAATCTTACAGAGTTGCCAGATTCCATCAGCTTGTGTTGTAATCTTGAGGTAACTGTATTGGCTGACTAATACTAATTCTACTCTCTTCCACAATTATCATCACTCTAAGCCAAAACCATATATCAGTTGCTGTAATTTATAGAATGTACAAGTTGCTACAAGACTGAAAAAAGAATTTGTATAATATTTGTACTTTACAATTTGAATTTTTTTAAAGGCAATTTCCAATGAAAACTGTGACGCCATTGTATTATGTGTATAAAATACTGTATAATAATGTCAACAATCCTTACTGTTAATTAAGGCAGTTATTTAAATTTTACAAGGGTGTAAAAAGTAGTGTAAATTATCACCCCCCTACCCCCGCAAAACACCCTCTGCTTTTGCTTATTTTTTTGTTTCATGCAGAGCTGTGGAGTCGGTAGATAAATGTTCCAACTCTGACTCCAACTCCTAATTTTTGTGTACTTCCGACTCCAACTCCAGGTACAAACATTTCCTCCGACTCCGACTCTTCGACTCCGACTGATAAATGGTAGATAAATGTTCCAACTCCAACTCCGACTCCTCAGTTTTTTGTACTTCCGACTCCGACTCCAGGTACCCAAAATTACTCCGACTCCACAGCCCTGGTTTCATGTCGTATTTAAATGCTTCATTCAATGTAATGGATATAGATCATTCGGGTGACTGGCAATCTATTCTTTTTAAATTATTGGTGCAATGCTTTTTTTTTTCCCTTCTAAGCTCTCATACTCTCTTATTATTTTTAGGATTTTTTTTTTGTATCACTTTAAAAGAGAAATAGTAAAAAAATTGGAGGAAAAAATCATTTTATTGTCCGTGACAGACATAAAATGCACTATTTAAGTATTAAATCATTTCATGTATTATTTATTTTCTTCACTGATTTTATACAAATTTGTTGTTGATTTCTCCCTTCTTGATGTTTTGGTGGGTTTATTAATAATAAGGGGGTTAAAAACTTGAGGGAACATTGATTACTGTAGGTGGGTGATTGCCCTTTTCTATTTGTTGTATATTTAAAAGAAACATGGGTTGTTGTTGTTTTTTTTTTCTCTTTATTTTTTTTAAGTGAAACCAACAGTTGGAAGTATACAACAACATTAATAATTTATAATAATATGTGATTATATTATTTATAACCTTGGCCTTGTAGAATGGATACAATTAACGGGACATAACTCAGTCATAACTTTTTTGAAAAGAGTAAAACATCACCACCGTGACTGAATTTAAAAAAAATGGTGGACATGGTCATTCTGTAAGTCTCAAAGGGAAACAAGCCATTAGATATTCAGCTATGCTGACCTTTTAGGGATGATCAGTGATTTGTATTTATAGAACATCTTGTGTGCATCCTATCCTTCACATTTGTTTGTAAATTATAAATGAGAATTTTTTTTACCAAAAAGAAGAAAACACCTAAACATTTTGCCAGTCAAAGACAGGACAAGTCCATTGATCTCTTTATGACCTCAGCAAACTTCTTGCTACTCTAAATGTCCAAGCGCCTCTAAGGGCTAAGAAATCTCAGCTCCTTGGTAGTATGAAAGTTTTACTCAGTTGGTGACACTAGCTCTTTCAGACGGGCTAGTCTTCCACCCTTATACTCTCTAGAGTGAAATAGCATTCTTAACCCTTCCCGTACCGACCTACTTCTATCTATGCTGCCTTCAGTTCCGCTATATACGCGCCCGGGACTGTAAGGGTTAAGACACTTGCTAGGAGATAATAATATAATGAAAATATTTCTCCTGTGCTTGTTGGATACAAAGTGAGAAAATTGACTTTGTCATAAATATGTTTCAGATTTTGAGCGTCGTGAATAACAAGCTAACCAAACTGCCTATAGAGCTTGGAACACTGCAGAAGCTACACACACTGCTAATATCGCGGAATGAGTTCACCTCAATCCCTGTGTGTGTTGGAGCTTTGAGAATTCTCCAGGTTCTGTCAGCAGAAGATAATCAAATTGAGGAAGTTCCTGAAACATTTGCCGGTTTGACACACCTGAGGCATTTCAACCTGAGTGTCAATCGTATAAGCAGTTTCCCACTGGCTATATGTAAGGTAATGGATGTGGGTTATGGAAACGTAAAATAAATAATTAATCGTACCTTTATAAAAGAATGTTTTGTTGATTTTCGCATTACTTACTTATATTAGTTCTACTTGGCATCTACTGATGTTTACAATATGTCTTCTCAATATGTCATCTAATTCTATATTTTTAGTGGCATTAGCTTTTTTTTTATGCTTTAGCTTCAACACTGACTGGGCAATATATAATATTTGTTTTACTCATTGAATTGTATGAACCTGTGTGCTATGAGCTTCTTTTTTTAATATCTTTTTCTGGTAAATTATAAAACTTTGTTTTTTATTACTTTGATAGTCATTTAAGTTTATTAATAAAGTCCTATTGAAACTATAAAAAACTATAATAACATTTCTAAAAAAAAAACAACTAGAATTACAATTAAAGCTTATGGGGCACAGTAGCCGAGCGGCAGAACGTTCAACTGGCAATCTGAAGGTCCTGGGTTTGAAACCTGGTGGAGGCTAGGATTTTTTCCCAGGACTTGAGGGTGTCCCTGAGTCTACCCAGCTCTGATGGGTACCTGACATTAGTTAGGGTAAAGTAAAGGCGGCTGGGATTTGTGCTGGCCATATATCCCCCTAGTATGCCGTGGCCACAGAAACTGGTGAACACTACTTCACCAGCCCAATGATCAGTTTGGTCCGAAGGGTACTTTTACTTTTTAAAAAAATAATTATAGTAACTTTTTAATCAAAATTGTAAACATTTGTAAATGATATATTTTGATCTTAAGCAAAGTGTATACATCTGTTCCAGAAATAGCATCATAAAAACTTCTAGTTTGCAAAACTATATAAAATTACCATTGAAAAGCTGCAATTACCAATAAAAATGCTTTTAATAATATACAATATGCCATTAGAATTGTACACACTGTTTTTACTGACATTGTCTTGTGTCAGGTAAGGTCTCTGGAAGCTCTTGATGTGTCCTGCAATAATCTGCTGTCCATACCCAATGAAATAAGTAATCTACAGAATCTTATGGTATGTTCTCAATAATGGACTCAATAATGTTGAATATAGATATATGCTTTGCTGTCAATTTAAAAACTTATCTTATTAAAACTTGTGAAAGCTACTTCACTGGTTCTATAGAACAATAGAACTTAGTTTTAGTTTTGTTTTAGTTTGTCAAAGTTGAATATATGAAAAAAAATTCTAATTTGCACAAACTGGATATTACTTATCGGTAATTTTTTTCAATTGTTATGACAGCTTTTGTGCATTAGATATACTAAAGCACATTTCATTTGACTAGACTTTTTAAACTAATATTTAATATTACTGACTCTTGTGATTACCTAACATAAGTTTAAAAAAAATAAAGGTAGC
This sequence comes from Anisus vortex, assembly GCA_949126835.1. Lineage (NCBI taxonomy): Eukaryota > Metazoa > Mollusca > Gastropoda > Planorbidae > Anisus > Anisus vortex. Next base: position 31,548,500 of record OX421506.1, read on the forward strand.
TGGGCATTGTGTTGGCAACACAATGGCCTTGTAGACCATGATCATGGAAACTGGATGATTCTGCTTCACTAACCCAACGTGGTTTTTATAGATATAATACTTACCATGAAAAGAATTATTTTAAGAGTGGTAAAAAACATTTATAGCATCATAATGAAGTATATAATGTAGAATTAATTTTTTTTTAACAGGTTCTTAACTTAAAAGAAAATCTTCTGGTCGAAATTCCACCTCAGCTGTACAGTCTTTCCAAGTTACGTGGCCTTGACCTTTCAGACAATTCCTTATCCTACGTACCAGTTAACGTCTGTGAAATGACAAGCCTAATGGAACTCAACCTGTCCAACAACAAGTTTTCCGAGTTCCCCAAGGAAGTTTGCGCCGTTCCGAACCTGGTCACCTTCACGTTCGACCAGAGGAATGGAGAGAAAATATCCAGCCTGCCAGATGAGATCAGCATGCTGAAAGTGAAAGAGCTGATTGTCAGCTACAATACCCTGAGAACGTTGCCCAAGACCATCAGCAAGATGGTGAACCTGACACACCTGTATGCAGACCACAATGAGATCTGGATTCTCCCGGACTCTATCTGCCAGATGCAGAAGCTTCAGTTGCTTCACCTCAACAACAACCAGCTCACATCGCTTCCCAAAGACTTTGACCAACTCATCTTTCTGAGAGATCTGAGGCTGTATGATAATCAGCTCAAAGTCCCACCTATGGATATCTGCGTCAGTGGTGTTTTACAGCCAATTGGTCTGTTTCTCAGGAAGGCCTTCAGACGTGAAGGTAAGGATGTGGATTGATCAATGTTGCATTGTTAGGCTTTTACTGATATCTCTTTTTTTCCTATAACTATGTTTGTTGGGATACTGTGGTCTAAAGGCAGTCTCTTGGAGAGCATTCTGAAGTTTTTGGTTCAAATTTATGCAAAACATCAACATTTTACCCTGTCTCCAGAATGTCCCCGATTTACCCAGCTTTGACAAATGCCTTTATTGATCTATAAGGGCTACTTTACTTTTTCTCTTATGTTTGTTGGATGCTTAATTCCGTTACATGTTTTCTTATCTTATACATTACAGACACTCCTTCTATAAAGAAAATTATTTCGTCCTATGCATATCTGTGGTTTGAGTCTAGTCCTGCATTGCTATTAGTGTTTTAAATTATGTTACGTTACTGGTTTTCCTGGTTTGTTCAGGCAACCCATTCCATGCCCGGATGCCACTCGGGAAGAAAGAATACTTAAATGTATTTGATCTTTCATAAGGGATAGGAAAGTGTTTTTATCCTTATCTTTATCTAAGCATTGTAACAGATTGTTTTTGTGTTGTATTTCTAAATAAGAGTTTAATGCCTTATGTACAATTACTATTATTATAAATTTACTCTTTGCCCTTCTCTCCTCTAGTATTTCTAGGTTTAGTGATTTACCTATTGGTGTTACTCTTGTAAGTTTTGAATATTCACTAGTAATGAACCTTGCAGCTCTTTTCTGAATTTGTTCTAATATTTTTATGTTGATGGGTCCCATACAGAAGATGCATATTCTAGTATACGTCTAACTAATGTGAGATAGCATTTTAATTTTATTTTCTTATTACATTTGTAGAAGTTCCTTTTTATGGAGCCTTATATTTTGTTACATTTTTTAATTACTGCATCAATATGTGAATTCCAAGATAGCTTATCATATATTATTACTCCTAAGTACTTTGCATTTTTAATTTGGACTAGGTCTTTATCATGAATGAAGTAGTTTGTTATTTTTTTTCTTTCTTGGATACTCTTAACAGTTGGCATTTTTCTGGGGGAAAAGACATACTCTAGTTAGATTCCCATTTTTGTAATTCATCTATGTCTTTTTGTCATCTATATCTGTTTCTGTCTTAATTGTTCTATAAATTATACAATCATTTGCACATAATATTACTTTTGTTCCTGTGTTAATACAATTGGGTATAAGTCATTAATATAAATTAGAAATAGTAGAGGTCCTCGAACAGTTCCTTGTGGAACTCCTTAGTTTACAGTTATATAATATCAAAAGTGTACAAAGTAAAAATGGTTTTAAAAAAATATAGTTTTATTGTATAAAAAATAGTTTTATTACATTATAAGCTAAACTCAAACAATGGATCCTACCAGTCCTACCAAACCCGAACTTAGTGTCCTACCGAACCGAACCCGAACTTGTGGTCTCACCAAACCGAACCCAAACTTCTAAAAGTGGATTCAATTCACATCTCAAAACATAGGCTAATCTATTTATCTGTTTTAAAATAATGAAGTCTAGACCAGCGGTCGGTAACCTTTTGATAATAGCGTGCCTAAGTAGAATTTCTAATCAATGCAACGCGCCCAAAAGCCTTAAAATTATCATGGTCTTTTTCTTGAAGAAGAGACTTCAATAGCACTTTGGAGGTCTTCCGCGTGCCATTGAAAATCGCTCTGTGTGCCAAGTCTGGCATGCGTGCCATAGGTTGCCGACCCCTGGTCTAGACGTTTAGATTATAAATTAACTATTTATCATGTTTTATGTAGCTTTAGATGAAAGTTATTTAGAAGATGTATTATTATTATTTATTTCCTCATCAGAACTCCTTATGGAAAGAATGTTCAACTCAATTAAAGATGACTTAACTAAAAGCCAACTTCGATCATTAATGAAAAAACTCAAAGTGCCAGAAGATCAGATCTTAGAGTTGGAGAACAGGTTCCCTGGCAGGGACCAGTTGCCAGAAAGGATTGTTGCAAGTCTTCGGTACTGGAAGGACTACTTCGGCCCAATGGCCACCATTGATGAGCTCATTAGAATAACACATATCATAGGTTTTGACAATGTTTCAACCAAACTCAAGACAATGAACATTTTTGCACAGAGACTGAGGTTATGAAATGGCAAATTATAAAAGCATTATTTTTTAAAATGGCAATCAGTTATTATCTTTAAATTTACATTAGTTAAGACAATAATATCTATAGATTTCTTATATATAATAATTCCCTAAGGAAACTCCTGGATATTAGAGAAAATTGATCAAATGGTAAATAAATACCTTTCAAAATTTATTTTTGTGTTAAAACATGATGTAAGTTTTTGTAATCTAAGTAATAACCAGAAACTTAAACCCTATTAATTTTAATAACGCAATAAACTTCTGTATATACAAAGCATTTAAGAATAAATCTTCCATTCACTCTGAGTGTCTTGTTGAGACATCATGACTAGGAAATGCCTTTTCAAACCCTCTCTTGCTCAAATGTCCACAGTTTTGAAAGCTATTGTTTTCTTCTCGCCACTCTCTTTTCCCAGCTCCCCCACATGACTTTTCATTGTGTCTGCTAGACCTGTCCCTCCTATTCTTGTGTGTCTCTTTTTGAGGTGTCAGTATGTGTTTGTATTCTGAAACACACAACCTAGCAATCCCTATCATCTTGGCTTTACTGTTTCCATTTCAACTACTTAGACATTTCTTGTTCAGACTGTGTTTATATAGTTGTAAGTAATGTAATTTTTCTCTTCTAAAAGCCCATATAGTTGTAAGCAACATAATAAAGTGTTTGTTTTTTAATCTAAAAACACTTCTAGTTGTATATAATAATACATTTGGATTTTTATACATTTATACAATTTTTTAAATCCTTTTTATTTATTTACTAAATAAAGTTTTGCTACTATTGATTTTTTTTTTTAAAGTCTTCAATAATAGTTCTTCCCTATTTATTATTACTAGTGATTAGGATATATATATCCTATGTATATATCATGTGTAATAAATAACTTGAAAGTCTTCTTTTCAAGATACATGGTTTTATTTTTTGGTTTCTTTTTATGTTCTGGTCTTATGAAGTGAATGCACTGAAAATGTTTAGTGTAGTTTATTTTTCAAAGGTTCTTTTTTATATAAATTTTAAACAAAGTTACAGAGTACATAATCTGCAACATATAAGAAAACAAAGAAAATAAATATCAGACTATCTTTAAAAGCATACTTTAAAATACATATACACAATCTCTGAGCACATACGGTACTTAAATTACACACCAAAGGCTCTCAAAATATTGACATTTTTAAAACAACATTTTAATAAAAGCACTTTTTTTATCCTTCAATCAAATTTTTTTTTAATTGTGCTACAAATAGATTGAAAAAATGTAAATACCATGAAATAAAGAAATTAGGATTATATGTTTTCATAATAAAGCTCTGGTTATTGAAAAGTACAGAAAAATTTTGATCTATATACAAAAAGGTCAGGGCATGAACTGGTTTGCATGAAAATACCAGTAGAGCAAACAACTTACCATAATTTATCATTTAATTTAAAAACCCAAATCTAAATGCAAAACTCAGCTCAAACCGAAGGGTTTGTGTATGGTATAATAATCTTATGTATAGATAGAGTATCTATAAATTAAAAGATAAGACATTTTCTGACTAGATTAGGCAACTTTTTTTGTATTAAGTATTAATGCCTAAAAATTGAATGTAGATTTTTAATGTACAATATAAATTATTTAGAAAATGTTACTTCATACTTAAAGATAAGATCTTTTAAAGAACTATTTGTTAATGAAGTCATTAAGACTAAGACTCAATAAATAAAGAAGATTGTTGATGTACCGGTAAATTATTCCTGTAAAGCATACTTTCAGATTAACTCATGTGGTCGAAAAAGCTGATACAGCAAAGCTAGGATTTAAAAAAACAGATGCATCTTAATTTTGGAACAAAATCAACAATATATGAATATTTATTTAACATTATAAGATTTAAGTATTTGTGAGAAGAAAAGAAACAAATTGTTTTTTTATCAATATAGACTTCATTGTTAGTATCAACAGAGAGAAAAAACCATCTAGCAGCAACTATTACATGATTCAAGTACATATCATATCATATATATGAATAAAAAAAAACTTTTACAAATGTGTATCCCTTCAACTGTGGATAACTAAATACCTGTGTAATCCCAACTATCCTAAGATACAATTAAATTAGTGAGTGATTCTGAATCAGATATTTGTTGATTTATCTACATCTAATTTAACTTGGCAGATCAAAACTGAGAATTAAACAATTTTTTTGTGTAGCTCCTCTCACTAATTTTTTAATAATGATTGTTACAAAAATATATTCCTTTAATGTTACTTTTCAATCACTTCATAGAAAATTCAAAATTTAAATAAGTTTGCCTTTACAGAACTAAAAGCCTAGTGAAACTGAGTTTAAAAATTTCTTGTGATACTGCATACTATGTGACTGTCCCCTACTATATATTATCTATCAATTCATACGCAATAATCTTCTTTATAGAAGGGGCGTCTGTAATGTATAAGATAAGAAGATACTATAATGGCCTACAAAACACTGATGCTTCCAGCTCTTACATCCAGGGCATAAAGATGTTCAGGGGTGGATCAAGGGACGTGGGGGGAGGGAAACACCAGGTCCTTTACAAGCCCCAGTCATCCCACTACACTTATTGGCTTACCGTGTAACATAGGGTATGTTCTCCGCAGTCACATACACTACTTGAAATACTTCTCCCCACCTGCGAAATTCCCCTCGGATCATTATTGTGGTGGCTTGCTCGTATACCTGCACTCTCCCCGTTAGAACAAATCCCATACTATAGGTGTGGGCATCCAGGCACCAGGGCAGGGTTGAATATCCCTCAGAACTGGCAAGACTCTAGAACACCCATTAAAATAGGGAGGAAACAATCACTGTCATTTACTAAGATTTGAACAATAGATATGTGATACAGCCATCAACATTAGAACACTAGGCCCAATTATAATAATGATTGTGCAAAACATTATTAACATTATAATCAATTAAAAGCAGTACCATGATTATATATATTACAATCATTTTTATCACAGTTTAAAACATTCATTTTAATAGGCACTGTACATTAATTCTGTAAATATTTGCATACATTCAAATAACATTTTTTTTCAAGACATATCGTAACAAACAAACAAAACACCAATCATCAATTGAGAGACTCCCATACAGCAGTGTATCTACATTGTCCAAAAGTTGTCTTTTCTTTCACTTAAAAAAGAAAACAGTTCAATTAATTCAATTAAATAAGAAAATATTTTAATTCTTTTTTTTTAATTTAATTAGGTAATCAGAAGACTTAAGACTTAACCAAAAATAAAAAAGGTTACAAAACTTACATTTAGGCCTACTTGTTAAATCACTCATTCGTTGAGAAAGACTTACATTTGATAAAAATTTAGAGATCTGGAAACAAATTTTTATTCATTATATAATTATAAACAAAACAATGTTTGAAACATGTACAATATTCTATTAAAACAATATGTCAGTTATAAATAAATGCTAAAATGTTTGGTCATAAAAAGCCTTATAAAAGTACTTGTACTATAACTCACAGAAATGTAATGATGCATTTTCTTTTGCGCACACCTCATGTGTTCACAGTGAGCATGACCCTTGTGGCAGCTTGCAATCTGATGGACAAAAGAAATAAAAAAGGGTCATTATAAATGAGATTTTTTTGTGTGTCAAGCCTTCCCTGAATAATAAATACATGTTGTAAAATCCAAATACAAGAAATACAAATTTTACTAAAACTGGTCAGCCCAATGGCTATAGCCAATAGAATAAATTTACAGGATGTCACCTGACTTATATTTATATTTATTTTATTTATATTTATATCTGATTGCTGACTCTCTTTTCTCTATTCAGACAAATGCCCAATAGTTATACTGCCCATTATTTCTTCTAAAAGTAAAATCATAGACTATGATACACATGGACCGCTTGCTTTAGTATTTCTGCTATATGATGACTCGAAAGACTGCTTTTTGAAATTTCCAATTCGTTGTTTCCTATGCACTTCCGTTTTATTGAATCGCTTTGATTTTCTCAATGAAAAATTAAAATTAAAATCGAAAGTTCTATACAGCGGAAACATTTAAGAAACAACGAGGAGCGTAGAAGTAATTTAAGACAGCCTTATTGGTTGCGCACAGAAAAAAAAGTACATATAAGCTCTAAAAATAGAGCAAGCGGTCCATCTTATTATAATCTATGGTAAAATTATAAAAGAGAATGCTATGTGCAGCCCTACTGCCTGTGTTTCTATTGTGTTTTTTTTTACTACTCAAGGGAGACAATTACAAAGTGTTAATAATTATGGGCCTTTCCTATGTGTTACTTCAATTTTTTGTTCATTTTAAAATCTGCTTCAGGTCAATGTATTAATTTTTGTAAAATATTATTTGTATTCATGTGTGTGATTTCATTGGCATTCTTCAGTTCCATATTTCAAAAATGTTTAAATTAAATACCTCTGTTGATGGATTTTATCAAAGTTAATGCTTACTAAAAATTTACATCTAGGCTACAAATATTAGCTTGTGAATGAGCAAATTGATCTAGTTAAATTATGAAATACACAAAATCACTACTTGTCTTGCTGAAGGGTATTAAATGAATTTTGTTATTATAAAATGCAATATTATAATGTTATAAAATATTACTTATATATATGTTATGGTTATTTGTTGATTTGGGCCTTTTTAGACAGCACCGTCTCTGGAAAACACATTTGTATAGAAGTTTATTTCACAGTAACATTCTGTATTTACCAAGGATATAATGATATCTTTACAAGCCTTACCCCCATGGTCCTAGTTTTTCATAGTAAAAAAAAATGTATAGTTCAAACCTGAGTTGATGTTGTATGCCTAGTAAAGCTTCTATCTAGCTCTCCATCGCTGATGTGAAATGGGGATAAGTTCAACGTTCTTCTATGTTGGCCTATGTCAGGCAATCCATTACAGAATGCTAAAAGGCTTTTAAAAAAAGACATTGTTGCATTAGATATAGTATGTATCACTATTAAGTTCAAATGATACTGGACATTACATTGAATTAATAAAGCTGATCTTTAACACATTTCAACACTTGATAAAAGTTGTATTATGGTGATGATTCATTCACACATAAACTATTATTTAGGCTCTGAAATCTACACAAGTCTTCAATTCAAACTTCCAACCAATCTTCGAGCCAATGGAACGCTAATGTTTATCTTTGCATGATCCAAGTAAAAGAGAAGTCTTCTCTGCCAACACTAATGCTCCATACAGAATAGCACCTATGTCCCTAACAACATCATTCTAAGTGCTTTCTTCTTTTTTCTAACACTCTCGCACCAAAAATGTCATGCTATTAATAATTATTAAAAGTAAAACCTGTTTGATCACATTGAGAGACCTGAGCATATTAGGGGATTGTGTGGCCAGTACAATGTCTTGTGATGCAGACACCACACCAGGGATAAGCAACCTTCGGCACGTGTGCCAGATTTCAGAAGAGGTCCTTAAAAGTCTATTGAAGTCTCTTCTACAAGAAATTGAGTGCTACAGCAGGATGACTTTTAGGTTGTTGGCACGATGAATGAATTAGAAATCCTACTTTGGCACTCTATTATCAAAAGGTTGCAGACCCCTGCACTTTACTATATAGATATGGAAAAGATTGTCTGTACAATTTGACTAAAGATGGAGGCTTAAATACCTGAAAAATTGGAGATGGAAAAGATTGTCTGTACAATTTGTCTAAAGATGGAGGCTTGAATACCAAGAAAATTGGAGATGGAAAAGATTGTCTGTACAATTTGACTAAAGATGGAGGCTTGAATACCTGGAAAATTGGAGAAACTGTGCCAGGCTGATTCCTCTCACATTCAACACCGGTTGCCAGCATTTTATTGAGATGTATACTTCAAAATATTCTTCATATAAAGTTTACTTGTTTGGTTAAGTATACAAAGCGCTCAGGAATAAAAAAACCTATAAGAAAAACTTACAGTTCTTTTTTCATGCTTGTGTCCTGGCCAGGTAGTGCTGGTAGGGTAATATCAGGGGACACAAGACCACCTGGCAAGTGATGGACCTCATAGAAGTTTTGCCCGCTACTGAACGGCACGCAGGCTTGATCCTTTTGCTGCTGATGCATGGACCACATGTGGCTTTGTGATGTTGTGTAGACATCATCCAGTCCTTTGCTGTGCAGAGCGTCAGTAAAAAAAACAACACACAAAAGAATAAAAGCATTTAATAAACAGCTTTAAGAGACTACTGTTTGTGAGTGGCTTTGACAACTAAAGGATATGAAGCTTTTACTAGTAGGTGTATAATAATCAATAATACAACTTTACAACTGTTGAGATCTGCTGGCCTAAAAGTATTTGACCTTAAAAAAATTCTACTGTAAACTAGTATTTTATATTTAGTTTTTAATATTACAAAAAAAAACAAAAACAATCGTACAATGGATGTTCAACTTACCTGTGATCATCATTAACCTTTGTAGTATCTAATGCAGTGGTGGCTTTCTTTTTCTGCAATATCAAGGGACATAATAAATAAAATATAAGGGAAATAATTAGAAATACTGTATGCATTATTCATTGAACTAATGACTTTGGTTTTAAATGCAAGAATATCACTTTTTTAATGCTATTAATGTAGTGTTATAAATTTAAAGCTATGCCAATGAATAATATATAATATGCAATCTATAAAGTTAAGTTATATAAGAGCAGTTTTGTAAGAAAGCTAAATGCATAATTAAAATTACCCACCCACACAGTAATTTTGGTAAGAAACTGTTCAACTAATATTTAAAGCATAAATGGTTGATTTGTGAACTCTGGAGAGGTTATAGACATATGTACACTTGTGTGAGTTTGTAATTTAGTAAAAAGAAGCAGCATTAAATTACCACCTTTAAATGATTATATTGAGGTGCAGGTCCACCTATGACAGTATATTGCACAGGATTGACATTGCTGACACTTGGGAAACTTGTGTTTCTCTTAATTTCAAGATGGACGTCTGCATTTTGTACCTTTTCCCTCTGATTACTGAATTGAATTTCTGTTTGAAAGGAGACAATATTCATAAAACATACAATTGGAAGTACAAACAAAATAAAGTATTAACCCTTCCCATACCGACCTACTTCTATCTATGTTGCCTTCAGTTCCGCTATATACGCGCCCAGGACTGTAAGGGTTAAATTAATTAAAGACACAAAAAGAAATGCTATCTGACAGGCTGAATCAAAATTTAAATAAGTTAGACCATGTCGGTATTTGCGACTCACTTCTGTACCCATGGGCCTCAAAGCTTGCAAATATGCATGTAAACCACCGATGGACTCTCATTAGGAATACACCCGCTGGGCTAACGCATGAAAATGTCTCCCGCTATGCATCTGAGGATCATCCCACAGGCCATAGCCACCGAGACTCGGGAGAGGAGGAAGGAATCGGCACAACAATAACGGTACCTATCTCACCAAGCTCTGTGCTTGGATGACCAGGCCTACATCCTGGTATTAGTGCTATCTGGCAAATGTGCAGCATTTGAGCGATGCCTCATTGTTAATGATCCAATGAGGAATTCCGTAAGAGAGGAAAACGCGTAGTGTATGTGCCTGTACAGGACAAAATGGTCTTGGTATTTCCTGCCCCATAGGACCTACTCTTCTCAAGTTACACCTTGGACTAAAGAGCTGGAAGACTGGTCACGTTCCAAAAGAGACAAATAGGCAGCATTTGGCAATTTGTGTTATGGTCTAGTGTGGCCATCACAATGATCAGCTACCTTTACTTTTATCCAAATAATATTAAGTACCCATTAAAGCTGGGCAGACCCATGAACACACTCCAGTCCCATAAAATACCCTGATGCTTAACCTGGATTTGAACACAAGATTTCAGACAATAAATCACAAGGTCCCATTTTTAAAAAGTAAAACTTTTAGTTCTAAACTATAACTATAAGTACTTATACAGCTATAAGTGATTATATTGATCCAATAGTTGAGTGGATAATTGCCCCAGAGAATTAAAAAAAAAAACTGTAGTGTTTAGATAATGAACAAGAAAGATAAAAAGGTGTTGTTTTTTTAAACTGATAAATTGACAAGTCAGCACAGCTCCAGTATATGGCGGGACTGTGCCCTGAACGTGCTATTAGCCTCATTGTGATTGGAACAATGCATAATGCCAACCCCTCCCACAATTGACCTTTTCTTTTTACAGGGTTATGTGAATATGTGAAAATTATCATTATTAATACCTTCATCAATTGCTGCTGGTGCAGATTTCTGGCTTGATTTTGAAGAAATTGATGAAAGGCTCTGGGCGTTAAAGTCTATAACTGTATGACTTCCAACAATAGCTGCTACAATATTCAAAAAGGAAAACAAGATAGATTTGTTACATATATGTTCATAAAAGTGTTTTACTAGATTTTGTTTTGGTATGTTAAAAAGAAAAGTTGTACTGGGTTGTTTCAAGACCGTTATTTACCCCTAGATTTTGGTGTATCTGTATATGTTCAGAACAGTGTTTCACTGGGTTGTCTGCCCTTAGACCTGTTGAATATCTTCATAAAGTGTTTTACTGGTTGTTCTGCCCCCATATTTTGTTGTATATGTTAAAAAAAAAAGTGTTTTATTGATAGTTTTGAATGATCCGAGAACAACATAAATGGCTAATTATATAATTAATCTATTGGACACAGTGGCCGAGCGGCAGCATGTTCAAAGCATGTTCAGCGTACCGTAGGTCCTGGGTTCGAATCCTGGTGAAGGCTAGGATTTGTTCTCGTGTCTAAAGGGTGTCCCTGAGTCTACCCAGCTCTGGTGATTTTTTTACATTGGTTGGGTTAAAGTAAAGGCGGCTGGGCATTGTACTGGTCACACGATCCCCTGGTCTGCCGAGGCCACAGAAACTGGTGGACACTGTTTCACCTGCCCTCTGGTCAATTTGGTCTGACGGGTACTTTACTTTTACATAAAAAGGCTATAAAAATGTTTTTATTTCTTTTATAAGGAAAACTAAAAGCAAAAAGAATACCTTGAGAAATGCTATCATTTAATAGTAGTGTATTGCCTTCATGGTCATTGCCTTCAAAATGATTGTCTTTGAGATCATTGCCTTCAAGATTATGGGCATCAAGATTATTGCCCCCGAAACTGTTATCAACAATTATCTAAGAAGAAAATTGATTTAAATTACCGTGAAAAATTTGATGTGAATGTTATTTTTTTATTTCTCTTTTAATGGGAATGGTCTGCTATTGACATTTACCTGATTATGCTCAGAGCTGTCTGTGTCGCTTTCACTACTGCTTAAGTCACCAATGCCGTCAAAGAGGCTGCTGTAACTGCCGCCGATGGCTCCACCTCCAATCTTGTCGTGGATGTTGACGCTGAGTTTGCGGACAGCAGACGTCTGCGCTTCGATTTCCACCTTTCCAAGCAGCTTCAGGCCAACATTTATTGCGTCCTCAGAGTTGTCAGCCCCTGCATCGTCTGCAAAGTGTTCCTCGGACTGTGACACCACAGGTAGCACTATAACGCCTTCTGTTGAAATAAAATAGTTTCGTATTGAACATAGCCAATCAGGAAGAAAACTTCAAAACATCCGTCAATCATATTACAAGAAAACTTCAAAACATCCGTCAATCATATTACAAGAAAACTTCAAAACATCCGTCAATCATATTACAAGAAAACTTCAAAACATCCGCCAATCATATTACAAGAAAACTTCAAAACATCCGTCAATCATATTACAAGAAAACTTCAAAACATCCGTCAATCATATTACAAGAAAACTTCAAAACATCCGTCAATCATATTACAAGAAAACTTCAAAACATCCGTCAATCATATTACAAGAAAACTTCAAAACATCCGTCAATCATATTACAAGAAAACTTCAAAACATCCGTCAATCATATTACAAGAAAACTTCAAAACATCCGTCAATCATATTACAAGAAAACTTCAAAACATCCGTCAATCATATTACAAGAAAACTTCAAAACATCCGTCAATCATATTACAAGAAAACTTCAAAACATCCGTCAATCATATTACAAGAAAACTTCAAAACATCCGTCAATCATATTACAAGAAAACTTCAAAACATCCGTCAATCATATTACAAGAAAACTTCAAAACATCCGTCAATCATATTACAAGAAAACTTCAAAACATCCGTCAATCATATTACAAGAAAACTTCAAAACATCCGTCAATCATATTACAAGAAAACTTCAAAACATCCGTCAATCATATTACAAGAAAACTTCAAAACATCCGTCAATCATATTACAAGAAAACTTCAAAACATCCGTCAATCATATTACAAGAAAACTTCAAAACATCCGTCAATCATATTACAAGAAAACTTCAAAACATCCGTCAATCATATTACAAGAAAACTTCAAAACATCCGTCAATCATATTACAAGAAAACTTCAAAACATCCGCCAATCATATTACAAGAAAACTTCAAAACATCCGTCAATCATATTACAAGAAAACTTCAAAACATCCGTCAATCATATTATTATTCACAAGCTCTTCAGATACCATCGAAAAAAACGAGTCCGGGAAGACGGATATTATACAACTCTGCGCCCAATTGAAGCATTTGACCTTTTCAAATCTTCATTTCAGCTTATCTTCACTCATAACATCTTTAGTTAGTCTGGTGCAGGGTCGGTAACTTACGGGACGCGTGAGCCCTTTTCAATGGCACGCGGCATAGGGCCTACGACCAAAAAAAGACAATTCAAGTGTCTTGCAAAAGAAATGGTGTGCTGTTAGCACGCTTAATGAATTAGAAATTCTACTTTGGCACAGTCTTATCAAAAGGTTGCCGACCCCTGGTCTAGGCCCTAGGCTATTGTCTGTTTTTTTTATTATATCCAGAGCCAGAGTATCGAAATGTGTAGCAGGCCTATGTAAAGTCTACGGTAGTAGTGTAGACAAGACAGGAATGCTTCTATAAAAATGAAGCTTTTTTTTTGAAACAGATAAAATTTAAAAGAAAATGAAAATTACATATTATCGAAGAGAAAGATGCGGAATGGGATAATCAGTTAATATTTTGAAAGACATTTAGCCCTAAAATATTATAGATGTAGAAATAGTACATTTGCACAATGTTTGTGTAGACATCTAGATTATCAGAGGCGTAGGCAGACTTGCATGATAAATTAATTGGGATATCTCTGGCTGTCCATATTTTTTTAAATTGTAGTAACCTACTTATAGTTTTTACTATGCAGCATTCAATAAGTGTTCAGAAAATGCATATCTTAAACTTACAAATAGTTAGCTAATCTAATTGCTATTTTTTTTATATAGGTACTGATGCTGACCTTCTGTAGTTAGGTTGTCTCCCTTCTCCCTGCCAGCATCGCTGGGTTGTCTGTCCCTACTATTTGCAAATGCGTCTGTTATGCCCTCTTCTTGCTTAAGGCCTATTTGCCCTTGTTTCATGAAAGTTCTGTAATAAGGAATGAAACGGGGGGTCAATTTTCGTGGTTAATTCTGCTGCAAGTCCATATTTTATGAACATGCTTGATGTTTAAAATACCCAACAAAAGCTTAATAAGCAATAATCGTATGAGCTTAACGATGAAGACATTATAATATTCTTTTTGTCCATCTATCGTATGTAATAAGATTATAAAACTAAAATGCTATCTCACATTAGTTAGGACTATACTAGAATATGCAGGATCTGTATGGGACCCATCCACTAAATACAACATTAAAAAATTAGAACAAATTCAAAAAAGAGCTGCAAGGTTTATAACTAGTGAATATTCCCAATTGACAAGAGTAACACCATTATTCAAATCACTAAACCTAGAAACACTAAAGGACAGAAGGGCAAAGAGTAAAGTAGTAATAATAAATAAGGCATTAAACTCTAATTTAGAAATACAACCCAATAATAACCTGTTGCAAAGCGCAGATAAACATTAATAAAAATGCAAGACTAGACTCGGACCACGGATGAGCGTAGGACGCAATAATCTTCTCTATAGAAGGAGCGTCTGTAATATATAAGATAAGAAGATAAGAGCGACTTTTACGAGGTGGGAAGTTGGCGCAGCTGATTGAGAAAAGCTGGATCGAGTTAGAGAAGATAGCCAGAGACAGGAAGATATGGAAAGAAATTGTTAACGGCCTATGCTTCACTAGGAGTTTTTAATGGCGAACAAGAAGAAGTTGGCACAGTTGGCCAACACAACTACTGCACGAAATAGCCTATGTAGTCTTGTGTTTCATTCCACACAAATTAATTGCCTCCCTAGTGCATGCAGCTGATTGAGAAAAGCTTGATCGAGTTAGAGAAGATAGCCAGAGACAGGAAGATATGGAAAGAAATTGTTAACGGCCTATGCTTCACTAGGAGTTTTTAATGGCGAACAAGAAGAAGTTGGCGCAGTTGGCCAACACAACTACTGCACGAAATAGCCTATGTAGTCTTGTGTTTCATTCCACACAAATTGATTGCCTCCCTAGTGCATGCCTTCCAAAACTGAAATATGAAAAAAGCGTGCCATATAGTTTGATCATAGACTATAATATACATGGACCGCTTGCTTTAGTATTTCTGCTATATGATGACTCGAAACACTGGTTTTCTGAATTCCCGATTGTAAATAAAGTAGTTGCTATAAAGTAGTTTCTATACTTGTTTCGTTTTATTTAATCGCTATGATTTTCGGAAGTAAAATTAAAATCGAAAGTTGTATACAGCGGATACATTTATAGATCAGTGTTGTATGCGCACGGAAAAATAATATAAGCTCTAAAAATAGAGCAGGCGGTCCATCTTATTATAGCCAATGATAATTGGAATAATAGTAGAACAAGTATTGATTTAAAGTCGAAAAAATGCAATTTAATAAAACGGAACTTGTATCGCAACTACTTTATTTAGAATCGGGAATTACAAAACAAGGAGATAATAGCATAAAAAACTAAAGCAAGTGGTCCATGTATATTATAGTCTATGAGTTCGATAGCCCACGTAACGTGATTCCCTGACAGTGTGACAGATTAAGCGGGTCTGTAATCTAAAGCCTTTAGTTAAGCGGAAACATCCGATGCTCACTCAATGTGTGATAAGCGTGCATGGTGGCATAGACGTGCTACAAAAAGAAAAACATCTCTATCTATTCTGCATCAAGCAGTGGCGTATTTAGGCATGTTCCACATGTTCCATCGGAACAGGGGCCCCCGCACAAAAGGGGTCCCCCACACAAAAGCGGCCCCCACACATCACAAAAATATATTTTTTTTTGTGACATCCCCACTCTTTCGTTGAAAATGTAAAAATAAAATTCATTTATTCCCCTGCAATTTTAAGCGCTCTAGTCCAACCAAGCTAAGCGCAACATATAATAATTTATGACTTTACGGAATGTAACATTAATTAACGGCATTTTTCTGAAGTATGCGGCTGGGCGAGGCCAGCCCCCACATAAATTTGGAACAGGGCCCCCACAATCCTAAATACGGCCCTGGCATCAAGGGATTAAACAGGCAGGTTCGGACATTTTTAGAGGTCACAAAGTTGAATCGTGTGTTTGGAGTCAAACTAGTGAAACGGCTCAGTGGCGTAGCCAGGTTTTGACGCTAGGGGGAGCGAACTTTTAGGAAAAAGCCCCACTTTTAGCAATTTTCCTGACTAATAGAAGAACTAATAATTCGTACGTATCAAGTGTTATAAGAATATCCTGTGCCTCAAGATACACACACTGTATAATAGTGTAGTATTTATTTAACCATCCACGATTTTTACTAGCTACTATTAGTGATGGCAATTTCTGCATAATGGGCCGTATTGCTGCTGAGAGTTAACACCCTTGCCCCTTATACAAGTCAATCTTTTATGACTGCTTTTTTTTTAAATGGTCGTAGGGGGGAGCTGCCGCTCCCCCTGCTCCACCCCCACCCACCCACCCACCCCCCCCCCCCCCCCGGCTACGCTACTGAAACGGCTTTCAGACAAAGTGAAGTTGTTTAAAGAAAAATGGGAGAGTGTGCTCCATCAACGCCACAGTAAGGAGAGAGCCTTCTATCAGCTGCCCCTCTATTAGTAAGTAAAGTACCCGTCGGACCAAATCGATCATAAAGCCGTTGAAGCAGCGGTCACCAGTTTCTGTGGCCACGGTATACTAGGGGATGTGTGGCCATCACAATGCCCAGCAGCCTTTACTTTAGCCCAACTAATGCCAGGTACCCATCGCAGATGGGTAGACTCAGGGAAACCTTCCAGTCACTGGAACAAGAACAAATCCTAGCCTTCACCAGGATTCGAACCCAGCACCTTTGGTATGCCAGTCGAACGCGCTGTCGCTCGACAACCGTGCCATATACCACTCTGTATACGTAATGAATATTTCCAAGGATTCACAATTAAAGGCTACAGTAAATATAAGAATATATTTGATAAAATGTTTTATCACCTGGCATTGTCATCTGAGAGATGTTTTGTGGCATTATTTTTATCAGTATCAAGCGGACGATGTTTTGATGAGCTGTCCTTAGCATTATCAATTGAGAGATTTTTCGATGAGCTTTCCAGATAATTATCAATTTTATAATGACTTGATATACTGTTCTTGTCATTTTCAATTAAATTTTGTTTTGATGAACTCTTCTCGTCATTATCAATTAAATTATGTTTTGATGAATTGTCTTTATTTATATCAGTATCCTCTTTATTTATAGGTTTCATTCTCTCGGTGTTTTCCTGGCCAGCTGGTGCATTAGGCGTTTCACTTGATGTACCACCTTGCACCTGAAGATAAAAAAGTTTTAAGTTTGTGTTGTCAGAATTTTCTTTAGGACAAACAGAAACACAGACACAAAGTAAAGAAAACCACATCAGAAATGCAGACATAGATTGATAGATAGATAGATAGATAGATAGATAGATAGATAGACAATAGACAGATAGACACATAGATAGATGCTAGATATATATATATATATATATATAGATAGATAGATAGATAGATAGATAGATAGATAGATAGATAGATAGAGATAGATAGATAGATAGATAGACAATAGACAGATAGACACATAGATAGATGCTAGATAGATAGATAGATATATAGATATATATATATATAGATAGATAGATAGATAGATAGATAGATAGATAGATAGATAGATAGATAGATAGATAGATAGATAGATAGATAGATAAATAGATAGATAGATAGATAGATAGATAGATAGATAGATAGATAGATAGATAGATAGATAGATAGATAGATAGATAGATAGATAGACAGATAAATAGAGACAGCCATGTTATGGTTGATTACGTAGCTTGAATTACCTGATTTATTTTCTTTGAGCTTGAACCTTAGATATAAGAAGAACATAAAGGAATTAATCAAAAGTTTTTAGGATACTATTTTTGTGTTAGTTAAGAGTATCAATAGCTGCCTACATAAACTTTGACAAGTAAAAACAATTGATATATATGAATGAAAATTTAATTTTTAAAAGTTTTAACCTTTTTTAAATGTACACAAATCGAACTAGGCCTTCGAAATTTTAAAGGGATACAACTCTACAAATATAATAGTTCGCTATTTTGTTTAACTTTACTTCTTTCCCTTTTGTGTTTCTTCCTTTTTGCTTTCGCACTGTGACTTGATTTGGCGGGAGATTTGGATCTGTCTGAAGTCTGCAACTGTGATTCGTTCGCGTCTGATAGAAACGCCGTTGGTGCCGATTCTTTTTGGTTGGACTCTATCATCGTTTCATTTTGTTTATTTTCTATGTTAGTCCCATCTGTGACCTGTATGAAACATTAGGCCTATTAGATCTAGATCTAGATATCTACGTGTTATCTTAAAGTGTTTCTTTATTGCTGTTGTGGGTTTTCGACTGTCTCTATAAATCTCATTTGCTTTTGGCCTTGGTCTTGCGACGGAGTTAAATTAATTGTCCTATAAAAAATAATTTTAAAAAGTATAATATTTCTTATTGAAAAAAAGGTAGGCTATTAACCCTTACAGTTCCGGGCGCGTATATAGCGGAACTGAAGGCAACATAGATAGAAGTAGGTCGGTACAGGAAGGGTTAATGTTTGTCTAACCACAGTCACAAGATATAATCCGCCCGGAAACAATCGCTAATTTTCGAAACCGACGAAAACCGATGCAATTATTTCATTATGACACTATGCAAATCTAATTAATTCATCCAAAGCACAGCTTAAAAACATAGTTTTATAGAGAATAATAGAGTGTTTGTTAACCCTTACAGTCCCGGGCGCGTATATACCGATGCAATTATTTCATTATGACACTATGCAAATCTAATTAATTCATCCAAAGCACAGCTTAAAAACATAGTTTTATAGAGAACAAGCTACATTGCCCGGCGTTGCCCGGGTGAAAAAAAAAAGGACTGTCTGGGGTGCAGATAACACATTTATAAACTACACTTACTGAATACTTTTAGGAAAGTAAATAAATATTGTAATAGGGTAAAAAAAATTGTCAAATATTTTTATTTAACAAAATCTATATTGCCTATAGATTTACAATGTCTTTTGTTTTTAAAAGTTTGAACAATTAATTGTCGAAAAAAAAAAGTATAGTCTAACTGGAGAATCGAACCCGTATAGCAGTCCACTACGTTTACCAATGAGCTATCGAAGACACATGTCCAATGTGAAAAATTATTAGATGGTATATTGGGCTAGGCCTAGATAGGTCAGTGACACACGTGTTTTCAAATTGACCAATGGGGATCCTCGCGGGGCTTAACACTGTCTTTTTATATATATAGATAATAGAGTGTTTATTAACCCTTACAGTCCCGGGCGCGTAGGCCTATATAGCGGGACTGAAGATCATAGATAGAAAGTAGGTCGGTACAGGAAGGGTTAATAAAACAATTGTATGTAAAATGAATTTTTTAAAACTAGGTATTAAGAAAAATGAACGCCTGACATGGAAATTACATAAATATATAAACACGCTTCTTGGAGCATGGAAGACAGCTCGGAGGGGAGAGAGAGAGGTGCAGATATTGTTTGGAGGGGTTAATGTCCCTCTATAAAGACCTTATTTATCAATGTACTGCAAGGTGCAATGCCCTTCTTAATCTCTTGGCAATATAACCAGCTTCAACGAAAACCGAGGCAATCGGTGATAACCGAGACAAATTTTCCCACGAAAACCCAAGTTAAAGAACGTTAAAGTATAACTTTTTCTCAGTTCATCTAAGTTAGTCTTTTTAATACAGTTCGAAACTAAATAGACAGCTCCGAGGTTCGTTGTCAAATCGTCTGCTTGAAAATCATAAATAAGGTCATGGGTTAATTGCCCGAATGTTTTACCCATGGTGTTGAGAGTCCACCAAAATAAAGGGTGGGGAAAAGGGTAAATCATCGAGTTGGCTACACCAGGGGTCGGCAACCTAAAGGCACGCAGAGTAATTTTCAATGGCACGTGAGAGACCGTCAAGAGGTGTTTTTTATTGATGGAAAAAAATAATATTTTCCGGTTATGAATGAGGAAAGCTGATGTTTCTGAATGGTGTGGCGACACATTTCAGTGAGTTGAACTTGCATTTATAAGAACCACTGGATTGGATTTGAATTGAAACTGGACATATCTTGCCGTGAAGTCAATTTGAACACGTTTAACTACATGTAGTATATAGTACTACTATATTAAGGCATATATTAAGATAGATAGTTGGATTTTTTCAGAAGTACAACGAAGCACCCAAAAGCAGAGTTTAATGACCAAAAGCAAGACTTTCAAATTCATGGACTAATTTTTTCAAACCTCATCAAGCCTAACTGATTTGATCTTACTACAACCTTCTTAGATGTCGATCTTTTTTAAGTGGTGGGATATTGGCAGCGAAAATGCAGCAAGTTGAATTTTAAACGTTTAAAAAATGGGCATCCCAATGTGCCAATTTGCGGAATAAAATCGAGAAGGAAACTGTTTAGGAAAGCCATCTGATATTTTCAACTGGGGGCACGGTAGCCGAGCGGCAGCGCGTTCGACTGGCGATCCGAAGGTCCTGGGTTCGAATCCTGGATCGAATCCTGGATCCCGAAGCCGGGATTTTTTCCCAGGAACTTGAGGGTGTCCCTGAGTCTACCCAGCCCTGACATTAGTTGGGGTAGAGTAAAGGCGGCTGGGCATTGTGCTGGGCACATATCCCCTTGTATGCCGAGGCCACAGAAACTGGCTTCACCAGCCCTATGATCAGTTTGGTCCGAAGGGTACTTTACTTTACTATGCATTCGCTCGTCTGCTGTCAGCTTTTGGTTCAACTTAGACCTACACGTGTGAACATATTATTTCGTACATGAAAGTTGTTTTAAACATACAAAAAATTCAACTAAGCTCGACCACTCAGACGGGACTAAAATATGTATCTTCAATAATATAAAGTAGCTTGTGCGTCTAACCAATCGCAAGGCAAACCTGTTGCAAATAAAGACAAAAACACTTTCCTTGTTCCTTATGCGAGAACAAATGCATATAAGTACTCTTTCTTCCCGAGTGGCATTTGGGCATGGAATAGGTTGCCTGAACAAACCAGAAAAACCAGCAACTTAACATCATTTAAAACATTAATAAAAATGCAAGACTAGACTCGGACACCGGATGAGCGTAGGACGCAATAATCTTCTTTATAGAAGGAGCGTCTGTAATGTTTAAGATAAGAAGGTTTATTTAAAGACACGTGACTTTATTGTCTCATATCTTACTTCTTGTGATCCATTATTGACATGTGGTTTCCCTAGCGTAGTGGTTAGCGTCTTCGACTGCTCTGGGTTCTATTCCACACTGATATCTCTTTTTTTTATTTAATTGTCATTAATATTACCTTTTTTTTTTAAGTTTGTAAGGATTTTAGGACTTAAAACTTTCCCAAAAACGGTTTTCAGTAAATAAAATCGAATAATTATATTTCAGTCGCATGCGGAAAACGGGGTGTTTGATTCTTATCCACAGAGCGTGGGGATAGTCCTAACTTTTTGTTCAATAAAAATACTTGCTTTTTTTTTTAACACGATTACAACATTTATTTTAAATTACTTTCTTACATGTTTTCAGTAAAAAAATAAAAATTATATTTTTAAAGTTATTCTAGCTTTCTGTTCATTGTAGTTTATAAAATGTGTACCTGTAGCTTTAGACCAACCTAGACCTATGTTTTTTTACCCCTAGCAACACCGGGCAATTTAGCTTTTGGTTTAATAAAAGACCTGGACATTATACAATTAGTAAATTGCATTTAAATATAAGGCGCTCATTAATTGATACAGACTAATTACATTCAAAAGAGTTTTTAAGCTCATAAATATAAGTAATTCTAAAACAAATTTATTTGTATTATTAATTTGATAAATACAAGATACTTATCTAATATCACTATATTATGTAATTTTCTTAATATATTAATGTTTAAAAGATAAACTCCTTAAATGGACAAACAATAAGATCTAATGCAGGAAATGTTTTTTTTTACAACTGTTGGACGTAATTTTTTAAATCCTCTAATAAATAAATCTTGTAATGAATACCGTAATGTTGGCTTGTATAAAGAAATAATAATTAGTCAGTGATATTTTTTATATTACAAAACAGAACTTGTTAGGCATCACTATTGAATCAAATTTTAATGTGGAAATGTTTTTGTTTTTGTTAAAGGGAGATAATTAAACCGTTGGTTTTTTTTTTTGCGCTAATATTTCTATTTTTTTTTCTTTTATAAAAGAATAAATGGCTTACAATAATATATTTATAACTTTGAAATGTTCAAACTATAAAAAGTATTTGAAAATTATATAAATATTATATGACTGAAGAATTTATATGTATATTTTTAAACATTACTTTATTTACCCACTTTATATCATTACTACGTATCTCTTCTGCTTAACAAGCAGTAGTATTACGATTCGAATAAGTAAAGTTTAAAATAAACAAAAGCACATAATACTGAAATCAAATTATTAATATGAGCAGGTATTAGATCCCCAATCCTCATCTTGACTACCAAATGATAATGTTTAGACAATAATTACCATAAATTTGAAAGTTTAGTAATAAAATATTGTATTTGATATAACTGCAAATAAAAAGGATGATAAACACGTTAATTGTGTATTAAATATAAAACGCCTTAACGATTTTCTCTATAAATCTCCTTTGCTTTTGGTCTTGGTCTTGCTACGGAGTTAAATTAATTGTCCTATAAAAATAATTTTAAAAAGTATAATAGAGCTGGTTGACTTTAAGGCTCATGGCACGCTGAATGATTTAGAAATCCTAGTTTGGCACACTGTTAGCAAAAGGTTGCCGACCCCCTGTGCTACACAATACCCAATAATGGCCGTCGCTGTTATAAAAAGAAAAGGTTTTTTGATCAATAATTAACCTAGTTAGAATATTTATAATGAGAAAAAAAACAACTTTCACCTTCTCTGACAATTTAGTATCTGGGATGGACTCCAATTGCTGTAGCGCCCACTTGGATTTGTCAACAATGGCAATTGACGGGTTCTTGAGCTGGGCGTGCAGTTTCTCCTTGGCTCTTGTATCCAGCTCAGGGGATA
This sequence comes from Anisus vortex, assembly GCA_949126835.1. Lineage (NCBI taxonomy): Eukaryota > Metazoa > Mollusca > Gastropoda > Planorbidae > Anisus > Anisus vortex. The sequence goes on from OX421506.1 coordinate 31,572,011, forward strand.
TGGTGAAGAGTCTGTCGAAGAATAAAATGCTTGCTTTGTAGGTATATATGCCTGATAAAGCAGCGTTTACAAGGAGGGGGCAAAGCCAGAAATTTTTCCCGAGGGAGGGGGCTGAACTTTCGTGTGACAAATATTTACCAAATTAAAAAAATATCTTTCAAAATTCTAAGGTAGGCTTAGCCCCTCTCAGCCGCCCCTTCCCCTGTGGCTTCGCCCCTGTTTACTAGTCTCGCTGGACAGGGCTTGTCTGGGGATAGTGTGGCCAGCTGTGCAGCCTTTTTTTTTACTTCGACCCCTTCGCTTGTCTGGTACACATAAAAGCTGATTATTCTAAAGTATGAACTCATAACTCATTAAAAAAATTGTTCTAACCAGATATATAGCAATTCCGGAAAGTAAGATAGCTATTTAAAAAGAGCACAAGGAATCCGCTCTTCTTGTATTATTATACGTTAAATAACATTCTACATCATCATCACCATCAATCGCTTGACCGTTGTGGTCGTTGGGGGGAGTGAATGGACACTTCGGCAGTCAACTTTATCCACTTTTGCCTATCTTGAGTGGTTGTCAATAGATGTATTATATGTCAATTATATGTCAATATGTATTAGCATATTTGAAATGTTTCACTTTAATACTTAATGTTTCGAATTGTTCTGTTTACTGCAAAATTGTTAAACAAATGTTTTATCTTATCTTATAAGTTTACAGACGTTCCATCTAAAAAGAAGATTATTTGCGTCCACTAGGTCGAAGCTCCTGCAAGGCGTGAGGGACTGTCGGCGACAGGTATGAACCCGCGACGTAATAAAGATTATTAATATTATTAACAATAGATAAGTGTCTTGGCTATTTTTATTAAGGAGAATAGATTTTCGCTTGAAATATGTGTCCAAGCATGATTCTAGTGTTATGTATAGGCCTATTTGTCTTTGAATACAATAGTAAGACCAAATCTCCAACTAAAAAGTACGAGCCGTTATTCTTGAAAACCCTCGGGAGCTACACGATCTCCTGGCAATAATGAAAAAGTGCAACCGTTAATACTTTGGCCTTGTTACAAAAACACAACGCATTGCAAAGGCCATCCAGCATAGCGCGATATAGAGAGGGGATAAAATGATGAAGCAAGAGAAAGCGATGGGAGGATAGACTGAGACTTATTGATGCTGTGAGAAATGATGAGAATCGCAAAGGTTGAAGATGAAGATGGTTCTCTTTTCATTCATGACACCCCAACTGTCATGATGTGACATTTATTATAGCGTCATATTTTAGTACTTATAATTTAATGCTAGGAATATTTATATGTAATTAGTTAGGCAGGGCGTAATTCTCACCCGTCCCTCCTCTTTTCCCTCCCCACCCGGGGGCGAGACTGAGACTATCCCATGTTCTCCTTTTGAAAAGACCGCCCCGTGACTGCCCTTTTTGTGGTCCTATATATGTGCAGACTTGACTCTCGACCAGGGCTGACACACACAGTCTCACCCACAGAATAGGTATATGGTCTCACCCAGACACACGGGAAGCCATACAGGCTATGACGTGTGACTGATTTCGGATTATCTTGAATACTGTGCTAATATCATTCTGTGTACTGATTATTTCTTACTAATTCATGTTCACTCTTTGGATATTTAACCTATACGTAGACTCTTCAGAATACAGCTGTCATTTGGATTGATGTGTCTGATGATTTATATGTTGATATCTACATGTGATTACGGATTAAACGTATGGTCTATTCACTTAAAGCTGATAGTCTGTTTTCTTAATTCGTTTGTCGTTGGATTGATTGTGAGAAGAAGATACTGACTCTGCTTGATAGACAGTACGCAAATAAAAATATCGAGCGTTGTCACGGAGAATTGCCTGGTCTAAAACATTGCCATCGACCTCTAGACCAACGAACCACGTGAGGTAGGGAACTCAACGTGTGAGAGCATCGTACTGGCCACACTATCCCGCATCATCACACCAACAACCAGAAAGACAAAGGGACACATTGAATAGGATATGAATATAAATAGTTATCTCTTCATACTGTTTTTTATTTTTAGTATACTTACTTAGAAATGCATGATGAGTTAAGAAGCAATACGGCTGAATAGCGAACAAGTTCATGCAAAGATATAAAAACCGATAATGTATAAAGTATAAACTGCCTGTAATCCCCTCCCACTCCAGCTTCGCCAGAGCCCTAGCTTCGACAACTTCAGGAGCCGGCTGAAGACTCTTCTATTCCAGTAACATACTGTACATTCATTCTGTTCTTCGTTGTTTGTACTCTGTAAACGTTGTCAGGGCATATAACTGTTCTCAACGGGATATGCGCTAAATTAGCATTATTATTATTATTATTAGTTTACAAAATGAGTAGATGGGTAAAAACAAACAAAAAAGAAACTAACTTACTGGAAAATTCGGACAAGATATTGGCAGACAGCACAAAAAATGTCATTATTGTTTAACTCCAAGAGTTTCAAAATCTCCTCCAGGATTGCGCCCAAGCCATGCTGCCCTCTGAGGGGGAACCAGTCTTCTCTGAGAAGCTGCTCAAGAACCTCCGCGCCTTCGTCTTTGGCAATGATTTCATCTTTGTTGACCAGTTTGTCGGTGTCATTCTTATAGAATAAAAGATATCGCTGTTTGGTTTGAACTGTTTTCAGAGTGTACTGCTGTTCGATCTAAACCAATTTTTTCATTACACGAAAAGTTATATATATATATATAGATAATTAGATATATAATAAATATAAAATGAAAAGAATTTTACATCTATTCCAATTGTCTGCTCTTGTTGATTCTGTTCATGGGCTATCTGAAAACAATGCAAATAAAATAAAATAGTATAAATAGATTACTCATAGTCAACCGTGGACATTTTTACTTAAGGTGAGGGTATAGTGATATACTATAACAACAGTGGCGTAACTATGAAAAATGGCCGCAAGTGGCGTCTATCCAAACTTTTGGCGCCTGGGGCGGCCCTCTGGTTGTTTTTTTTAAAATTCCATTAACCGTTATAGTCGTTGGGGGGAGTAATGGACACTGCGTATCCGTTAGCCCTTTCTGTGGGCTTGGTAGACTTGGTGGCGCCCATCTCCTCTCCAGGGGTCGGGAACCTATGGCTCGCGAGCCAGATGTGGCCCTATTGATGACTGCATCTGGCTCACAGACAAATGTTCGATTATTAAAAAAATGTTTTGTTACACTCCTTTGATCTACATATTAATTGCATATTTATATTTCATTCTACAAATTATGAGCTTAAGTCTACTGCAGCTCAGCATCAGAAGTAGTAAAGGAGATTAACTCCACTGACCTAAAAGACAGAATAATAGCAACCCTGCATTCATTGTAATTAAAGGGAAATAATTCTTGCACACATTTACTTACATTTTTAGTTTTAAACATAATGTATGGCTCTCACGTAATTACTTTTCAAAATATGTGGTGTCCATGGCTCTCTCAGAAAAAAAGGTTCTCGACCCCGGCTCTAGTTATATCCCTCTAGTTATATCCCTATAGTTATATCCCTTTAGTTAGATCCCTCTAGTTCGATCCCATTATTTACGCTATCGCAAATATTACCAATTTCTAGGAGGAACGGCAAGCACCGAATAATTGGGAACAACTGCCGCCATTGCAATGTATTATTTTTTGTATAGAGTTTAAACACATTTAGAGAGTGTGGTTAAAGAAAATGTTATCTTTGTGTATTTGTTGCTAGAGGGAGAAATGATCACGATTTTAACCCTTACAGTCCCGGGCGCGTAAATAGCGGAACTGAAGGCAGCATAGATAGAAGTAGGTCGGTACGGGAAGGGTTAAACTTAAAGACTTGTATTTTAATTCAATTTAATATGTCTTGAAAAAAAAATATATTAATTCATACGTGCATCTAATTGTAATGCACGCTTATTGGATATTTAGATTATGATCTACCAAAGGCTATAATAAGATGGACCGCTTGTTCTATTTTTAGAGCTTAAATGTACTTTTTCCGTGCACATCCAATAACGCTGTCTTAAATGACTTCTACGCTCCTACGTTTGCCTAAATGTTTCCGCTGTATACAACTTTCGATTTTAATTTTGCATTGAGAAAATCATAGTGATTAAACAAAACGGAAGTGTACAGTGCAAACGGGAATCGGAAATTCAGAAAAGAAGTCATTCGTGTCATCAAATAGCATAAATAGTAAAGCAAGCGGTCCGTCTTATTATAGTCTTTGGATTTACGTAGATCTATCACGTGACACTACCAAGTGCACCTACGCGCATGTCAATGGGCTCTGCATTCTCTCTAGCTTTAGTTTTTTTCTTGTTTTCTCTGACTTTATTTCTCTTTTCTCTGGCTGGACTTTTCTTGGACTTGGAATGATGGGCATCTAAATGTGTATGTTGTGTCTTGTCTGCATCCGTAGACTTAGCGTTTTCATTTAATGTATTTCCAGCCTTTACACAAGGAAACAGACAAAAAAGATTCATTTTATTATGTGTTAAAGTACATCCAAATAAGCGTAGGACGCAATAATTTTCTTTAGAGACGGAGCGTCTTTAATAGATAAGATAAGATCTAGTTAAACAAAAAATAAACATTCAGGTACCTATATAATATAAGTGAACGCCAGAAAATGTTCAATGATTAAACTACGTAAGTTAAAAGTTTTGTCTTCTTACAACAAGAACACAAGGACTTTCAAAGAACGCCCTCATTAGGACTATATAGTGGGTGGCAGAAAAGGAGATGGGAGAACAACATCTCGGACTAGACAAGAATGAACACGGGAGATGTCATGAGAATGGCGTTGATTGGCTACTATACTATTCTGCATGACATCTGAGGCGACCCAAGTCTGAAAAACTAAAGGACTTGTAGAACAAAAGATACAAAGATAACGGACTCTGCAACAAAGAGTTAGAACTGTATATATAAAAACTCATTTCTTTCGTCGTTGTTTGTCTGTGTGTGTGTGTGTGTGTGTGTGTGTGTATCTTTAATGGATAAATACTTTTTGTTTTAAGTCGACTTACGTTTTCGTCCATGCTGGGTAATTGGTTGATCTCTGATTCGTTCACATGTAACGTCTTTTGTGCCTCCTGCTCTTCCGGTGACCCGTTGAGGTTAAAATCAACTCGATTAACTTTTCTTGACCCAGTATGATCTGAAATGTTGACAATAAATACATGGTGATAGTTTTAAGTCACTAGACCTGCACACACACACACGCTAATATTAATTAAAGGTAGTTATATAAGAAGTAGGGCTTGAATCGTTTCAGCTCTGATGGATACCTGACACTAGTATGGGAAAGTGTACTTGACAGTAGTCGAGCAAAGTAAAGGTGGACTGTACGTTTTTCTGGCCACTCTATCTCATAGTAGGTATTGACCGGTATAACTGGTTAACGATGTTTGGGTTCACTGGCGGTCTTGAAAGAAGGAGGGGGGGGGGTTCGCTCTAGACGTGAAAATCCAATCGGCCGATGCACCTCCAGACTATAATATGGCAGGAATACGAGGCGGGCACCGAAGACTATACGGATCTAACAAACGTAAGTGCGTCAAGTAGGGCGCGGTGAGCACGTGAACCCAACATGTAACCGCCCACTAGGCGGCACGCATAGATAGAGCTCGTCTCTGACAGAGGTTGAAGCTAAGATGACTACCTCAAGCCTTGCCTGCATTTATTCTCTACTTGAGCAATCACAGCCGGGGGCGGACTTTACAGTTGACTCTCGGACGGTGTCTCACAGGCATCAGACATGTGATTGGTTGCTTCTCTAGCCGTTTGGATCACTTTGGCCTTAAAGGCATCAGACATGTGATTGGTTGCTTCTCTAGCCGTTTGGATCACTTTGGCCTTAAAGGCATCAGACATGTGATTGGTGCTTCTCGAGCCGTTTGGATCACTTTAGGCTTAAAGGCATCAGACATGTGATTGGTTGCTTCTCTAGCCGTTTGGATCACTTTGGCCTTAAAGGCATCAGACATGTGATTGGTTGCTTCTCTAGCCGTTTGGATCACTTTGGCCTTAAAGGCATCAGACATGTGATTGGTTGCTTCTCTAGCCGTTTGGATCACTTTGGCCTTAAAGGCATCAGACATGTGATTGGTTGCTTCTCTAGCCGTTTGGATCACTTTGGCCTTAAAGGCATCAGACATGTGATTGGTTGCTTCTCTAGCCGTTTGGATCACTTTGGCCTTAAAGGCATCAGACATGTGATTGGTTGCTTCTCTAGCCGTTTGGATCACTTTGGCCTTAAAGGCATCAGACATGTGATTGGTGCTTCTCGAGCCGTTTGGATCACTTTAGGCTTAAAGACATCAGACATGTGATTGGTTGCTTCTCTAGCCGTTTGGATCACTTTGGCCTTAAAGGCATCAGACATGTGATTGGTTGCTTCTCTAGCCGTTTGGATCACTTTGGCCTTAAAGGCATCAGACATGTGATTGGTTGCTTCTCTAGCCGTTTGGATCACTTTGGCCTTAAAGGCATCAGACATGTGATTGGTTGCTTCTCTAGCCGTTTGGATCACTTTGGCCTTAAAGGCATCAGACATGTGATTGGTTGCTTCTCTAGCCGTTTGGATCACTTTGGCCTTGAAGGCATCAGACATGTGATTGGTTGCTTTTCTAGCCGTTTGGATCACTTTGGCCTTAAAGGCATCAGACATGTGATTGGTTGCTTCTCTAGCCGTTTGGATCACTTTGGCCTAAAGGCATCAGACATGTGATTGGTTGCTTCTCTAGCCGTTTGGATCACTTTGGCCTTAAAGGCTTCAGACATGTGATTGGTTGCTTCTCTAGCCGTTTGGATCACTTTGGCCTTAAAGGCATCAGACATGTGATTGGTTGCTTCTCTAGCCGTTTGGATCACTTTGGCCTTAAAGGCATCAGACATGTGATTGGTTGCTTCTCTAGCCGTTTGGATCACTTTGGTCTTAAAGACATCAGCCATGTGATTCGTTGCTTCTCTAGCCGTTTGGATCACTTTGGTCTTAAAGACATCAGACATGTGATTGGTTGCTTCTCTAGCCGTTTGGATCACTTTGGCCTTAAAGGCATCAGACATGTGATTGGTTGCTTCTCTAGCCGTTTGGATCACTTTGGCCTTAAAGGCATCAGACATGTGATTGGTTGCTTCTCTAGCCGTTTGGATCACTTTGGCCTTAAAGGCATCAGACATGTGATTGGTTGCTTCTCTAGCCGTTTGGATCACTTTGGCCTTAAAGGCATCAGACATGTGATTGGTTGCTTCTCTAGCCGTTTGGATCACTTTGGCCTTAAAGGCATCAGACATGTGATTGGTTGCTTCTCTAGCCGTTTGGATCACTTTGGCCTTAAAGGCATCAGACATGTGATTGGTTGCTTCTCTAGCCGTTTGGATCACTTTGGCCTTAAAGGCATCAGACATGTGATTGGTTGCTTCTCTAGCCGTTTGGATCACTTTGGCCTAAAGGCATCAGACATGTGATTGGTTGCTTCTCTAGCCGTTTGGATCACTTTGGCCTTAAAGGCATCAGACATGTGATTGGTTGCTTCTCTAGCCGTTTGGATCACTTTGGCCTTAAAGGCATCAGACATGTGATTGGTTGCTTCTCTAGCCGTTTGGATCACTTTGGCCTTAAAGGCATCAGACATGTGATTGGTTGCTTCTCTAGCCGTTTGGATCACTTTGGCCTTAAAGGCATCAGACATGTGATTGGTTGCTTCTCTAGCCGTTTGGATCACTTTGGCCTTAAAGGCATCAGACATGTGATTGGTTGCTTCTCTAGCCGTTTGGATCACTTTGGCCTTAAAGGCATCAGACATGTGATTGGTTGCTTCTCTAGCCGTTTGGATCACTTTGGCCTTAAAGGCATCAGACATGTGATTGGTTGCTTCTCTAGCCGTTTGGATCACTTTGGCCTTAAAGGGTTACTGTTGTTGTTTTTTTACAGGTAATACAATAGATGCTATTTCAGTTTATGACCTTTGAACCTACAAGCCACACATAAAGAAAAAACTATCACTTACAATCAAACTTTGCCTTGTTTGAGTCATCTTTGGAAACATTTTTCATCGGAACCACAACCATAGAATTCCTGGGACGAAACGATTCCTTCATGGACAACTTGTCTGTTTCATTTCCGTTTGTTATTGTTTCAATATTTTTAGAACCCTGCTTAGAGAAAAAAAAAGTATCTCAAGTAACATAATAATTGCAATATATGTCTATGTGAAAGCTATTTTTTTTTCTAATTAGGCTCTACAAGTGTTATAATAATACTAGAATATATACTGATGTCTAACTTATTGTATATTACAGAAAGAAAGGGTACACAGAACCTAAGGTGGAATACAGACTAATGTTATCAGAGTGTTGGGATAAACTCGGATAAAGGTGCAGGAATGAACTCTTTTTGACCTTCTACGTCACACCACTTCGCACAGCCCACCACTATATTAGTAGGTTTAAATAAAAAACAATTTGTCTCGTTTGGTCTTGGTAGCATATTTTGTCAGGCTTAGGGAAGTTTAGGCCATGCGGCCGAACATTGACAGTGGATCATATTTATGTTAAGCCTGACATTGCAAGCTTTTAGAGTAACTGAATTACCATTGATCTCTGTTGCGAAAGCCATGCACACGACGCGAAGCCTCAAAGCTTATATCCACGACGCTGACTGATATTTAACCCCAAGCTTTAACTACAGTTGTGTGTTCTAGTCTGGCGACAGTGAACCCGGGAGAATAAAGATCCAGTGGACCGTGACTAATGAAATTTAATGTAGAGATGTAAACCAACGTCAACACGCACACCGACACATTTAGACGCTAAAGAATTAATAAAAGGAAAACAAAGTCATTTGATGTATTCATTGATCGGCAGGAAAAGGTGGAATACAATTTAGGAAAATAAATTATATAGTTTTAGAGAAAATTGAGAAAAAAAAACAAAGCATTAAATAACCATTATGTTAATAGTAGTCTAATAATAGTCTTATGTTAATAATAGTTCCTAAGGCAGTCTTATAGCGAACACGCTTTCTCTCTTGCAACTCTCTCTGGTCCCTTGCTGTAACAGCTTAGCTATTCCCCTGGAATCACCATTTGCGTGGAGAGAAAGAGGGTCTGCTGCCTCGGCAACAGCTGGCTCTTCAAAAGAATCGACTAGGCCAGGGATCGGCAACTTTTTGATAATATTGTGCCAAAGTAGGATTTCTAATTCATTCAACGTGTGAAGTGGCATGTATTCATACACGGAATAGGTTGCCCGGGACTAGTCAGAAAAAAATGAACAACTTGACGTCATTCAAAACTCATAGTTGGACTAAAGTTATGCTTAGGTCATAAAAAAATCTTCTAGTGTGTCATGTCTGTTAATTAAAGGGGGCAGTATCACCTAGAAAGGGGTCTTGTTACTTAAACATGTGTAAAAAAAAATAATAGAGATAAAGCATTCATATTTTCAGACAAGATACTATGATAAGAAACTTTATCACACAAATAATGAATGATTGTGATAAAATAAAAAAAAAGTTGTATTATAATGGTACTGAGTATCAAGCTACAAAATTGTATTTTAAAAATAGTGACATCACTTCTGCATTGATTATGTTAAATTTCCTAAGTCAATTCTTTTGATTTTTTGTCAGTGTGCACTAAAATAGTATACGTATGGCCGGTACTAAAAGAATTGATATATATTTAAAAAAAATTTTTTTACAAAATTCCAAATTATATTCATATTTTTGGTTGTTTTTTTTCAATTTTTTTTTTATAACAATTTTTTATCAATACTTATGTACATAATTCTAGTACCGGCCATAGATACTTATGTAACATATCAGTATAAAAAATTTCAAGCAAATCGGTTAATATAAAAAAAAAGTTATGGCTGCAGAAGTGTAGTGAATCGCAAGATTTCACTAACAAACAAGAAGAAATTTTAATCCTTACATTTTGTAAACAAACCCAACAGTTTCTTGTTTGAAAATTCATGAAAAAAAAAGTATTTAACTTCTGCAGAAACTTCAAACATAGAATTGTGCACAATTGAAAGCACTTTCATTTGATATTAGTCTCAATTACAAATGCACAAAAATTACTTTTTTTTTGTATTTCCTGGTGATACGGAATGGGATAACTTTTCTATTTACAACTGGTGTATAAGTTATTTCAAACTGCTACATACATTTTGCTTCTGTTTCTTCATATGCCATCCATCAGGGAGATAGCGTGGATCGAAGTCTGGAACCTGAAAACAAAAATAGTTGCATTCTTTAGAATGTTGAATCAATTATCCCTAATCCTAACCCTAACAATAATGTAATCCCGTCGGACCAAATGAATCCATATGGCCGATGAAGCAACGTTCACCAGTTTCTGTGGTCACGACATACTAGGTGATTGTGTGGGCAGCACTATGCACAGCCGCCTTTACTTTACCCAAACTAAGGTCAGGTACCCATCGGAGCCGGGTTGACTCAGGGACACCCTCCAGACCCTAGCCTGCTCCAGGATTTAAACCCAGAACCTTTGGTACGCTATCTGAACGCGCTGCCCCCCCCCCCCTTAGTCCTCGTGCCTCCTAACAAAAATGTTGTCGAGAGTGTAAATTCAAGCGACCAGATGTCGTTATTGAGGTTGGCAGCTTGGGCAACCGCCTCCAAGCCAAGCGTCCAATTAGGATCGCCACGGGATATTCTTTTATCATCGTTAGCTCGTCATACAAAAAACACTGGGCCTCTGCAAAACATTCTAATATACCGTAGGTAAAAGTTTTAACTTAGACTTATCTACCCAAGTTTTGCTACAACAATAAGAATCAGTACAGAGTAGAAGGCAGATAATCTCGTGAACATTTTGTTACGTCCACAATCCCCTTGTGGCCAGAGCTGTGTAGATCTTGCTGATAATTCTCGTTAGTCCTAGGGGAGACTTTAATTATTAGTATTTATGTTTCAGTATTACACGAACTCTTCTTATAGTCCTGGGCACAAACTCATTATTTGTATTCCAACATTTCCTTTCTTGGGCATTAGAGTAGTAGATAAATCTTATAGTAATGTGTACAACACAATAGAATAGTAACTTGACAAGGAAGCTTCAGTGTAACTGTTGTTGATAGTTTATTTCAGTTGATATGTTCAATATATACAATATATCTATTATGTACAGTTAGAATAAAATAGTGCAAACACAAACGTTCTCAAAGGAACATATTTTGAAACTCTCTGTCTTTCAGACAAAACAAATCATTAAATACTATCCGAGTGGTGCAAGGGACAGACCCATTACCAGTAGGGGTGAAAATCATGGTATCATTACAAAACTCATAACAAAACGATAGGAACTTCCCCTATTAAATAATGAGTCGTTCCCAGACCCTGAGAATTTGAGATCAACACAGAATCCCAACATTACCTAGAACCTTTTGTTTTCCTACTAAACGTCCTAATATTGTGTGTAGTAAGAAAAGAGAGAGAGAGAAGAATAAACATTGCGTGTTCCAATTCTTGGAAAAACAATATACATGACAATTGTCTCTTGTCTACACTCACGAATCTCGGCCCCCGAGAATAAAACTCGCCAAAGGCATCGCATACTGCTAAGGCAGCCTCTAAAGTTATTCAGCGAATCGAAACTTTTTTTAATTAATGCAACATTTCTACAACACATACAACAACAAGTGAAAACGTAAAGTAGATCTATCTTATCTTATATATTACAGATTATTGCGTCCTAAGCTCATCCGTGGTTTGAGTCTAGTCCTGCGTTTCTATTAGTGTTTTAAATTATGTTTAGTTACTGGTTTTCATGGTTTGTTCGGGCAACCCATTCCATACCCGGACGCCACTATGGAAGAAAGAGTACTTCTATGTATTTGTTCTAGCAATAAGGGATAAGGAAAGTGTTTTTGCCCTTTTGTTTATCGGAACATTGAAACAGACTGTATTTGTAAGTTCGAATTTAATGCCTTATCATAGCCTTATGTATTATTACTACTTTACTCTTTGCCCTTCTGTCCTCTAGTGACTAGTGCACGGGTCAGCAGCCTAAGGAACGTGTGTCAGACTTGGCACGCAGAGCGATTTTCAATGGCACGTAGAAGACCCCCCAAAAAGGCTATTAAAATCTCTTCTACAAAAGAGAAGGACGACTTTTAGGTTGTTGGCACGTTGAATGAATAAAGAAAAATCCTACTTTGGTTCGCAATTATCAAAAGATTGCAGATCCCTGCTCTAGCGTAGATTCACTGTAGATCTATATGTTTATGCTTTTTCTGAAGTAATGTTTTGTTCATTGGTAAAAAAAAAAGTGTGTTTATCAATCTGTACATCTTAATTGCTTTGTGTTTTTTTTAGCATCAAGTCCTAATCATTGGAAAATCCCAATAAAGTCTATTACCTAAATTCATTTCACCAATCTATGTCGAAATCTCGCTGGATGATAATCGACAATTTTCGGACAAGCAACATTCAAATGTAGTTCGATTAACAATAAGTGGTTGTTGTTGTTGTTCTTTTTTAAATCTTTTAAACATTTTTCTCTTCCCTCTTTGTTTGTTTTTGTTATTTTTTTATGGGGCTTTTCTTTTTCCCTTCAAGTTTAACAAAAATCAATAGTTTAATGATTCCACAAGAAAATAGAGGATCGTGTTACAAAATTTATTAAAAAAAAGAAAAGAAATAACATGGCACAATTTTACCGGTTTGAGTTGCCAGGTTGGCTTTGGTGATTCCGGCTGAACGAAACGAATTCTTTTACGGACCACTGAGTTGGGGATGTAGCCATCAGGGGCAATAATCGGCCTTCTCGTCAGCAGAAATCTTTCCCACGGGGTCAACAGCTGCAGCTTCTCATCATTCAGGTCGATGTCTGTAATATTATAGTTGTTGTTTATTTTTCCCATAGACTATATCATATACATGGACCGCTTGCTTTAGTTTTTTCTGCTCTTATCTTCTTGTTTTATTATTCCTGATTCTTAATAAAGTAGTTGCTATACAAGTTCCGTTTTTATTAAATCGCATTTTTTCGACTTTAACTGAATACTGGTAGGCCTATTATTCCTATTATCATTGACTATAATAAGCTGGACCGCTTGCTCTATTTTTAGAGCTTCTTTTCTTTTTCCGTGCGCATACAACACTGCTCTATAAATGTTTCCGCTGTATACTACTTTCGATTTTAATTTGTCATTGAGAAACTCATAGCGATTTAAAAAAACGGAACTTGTATAGCAGCTACTTTATTTAGAATCTGGAATTCCCAAAAAATCAGTGTTTTGAGTCATCATATAGCAGAAATACTAAAGCAAGCCGTCCATGTGTATTATAGTCTTTTTCCATAGAATATTTCATTATTATAATTGTATTAATTAATTAATTATCCTTATTTTTAAATTTATGAATTTTTTATCAAAAGGAGACAACGTAACGAGACAACGTAATATGTTGTTTGCAAACTATATGTTATTTTTATTTTAACTTTAATTCTTCTTTTTTTTTTATCGTTTTTTTTTGTAAACAATAAGTGTGTATGACAATGGTAGTAGTGTCTAGTGCATGACTCGATAAGTATGGAGGCAACAGTCAATGTCAGGCAACATCAAGTCATGAACTTACAAGAGATATCGTTATCTGGTTCTGTAGAGACTTGCTTGTCTTTGAAAATGTGGCTAATGATGGCTTTGTTGACTTTTTCAAAATTAATCACCCATCTCTTAACATACCGGCACCTGTAACACTTGCTGGAACAGCCCAAGATGATGTTTACCAAGTCGTCAAGTCAGCAGTCAAAACTAAAGTGGCTGAACTAAATTAAGTTTGTCTGATGTTTGATGGATGGACCGATCGCTACCGGGCTATCAACTAGCTTGGCATCCGGGCCTCCTTTTTAGACCATGACTGGACATATAAAATTGTCACACCTGGCTGTCGTGCATTTCCTACTCATGCTGCACATGACCTTGCTGACCATATCAGCTCTGTTCTGAAAAGCTTTTCTGTTGATCCCAGAAAGCTGTTCGTAACTAGCTGCCATGATGGTGCTGCAAATATGATAAAGACTTAAAAGCTTCTGCAGGTTAACTCGTATTAGCACTGTACAGCACATGCGTTGCACCTTCTGCTTACTACCGACAGTATCAATAGAAATGAAGACGTTCTGCAGATACTCCAAAAGTGCCGCAACATCGTAACTGCACTTCATTTCAAGACTGCAATCATAGAAGACAGAGGATAAAGAAATGATCAAGACCCTGAAAGAAGGCATGTCTTCAGTGTGTGAATTGCTTCTTGTAGACGATCAGTTCAGGGTATCAATAGTGGACGCCGCTAAGAGCATCACTGACGCCATCGTTGACAGTCATAGCCTACACACAATCATAAGTCAGTGAAGGCATCATGTCCAACGCGTTGGAAATCAACACTGACGATGAGTCACTCTATACTTGACTTGAAAAGGGAAGTTCAAAATACTCTCAGGCGTATTGGTCGAGTTCATGCACTGTATTAGTAGGACAGCGTATAAAACTGTTTTTGTTTTATTATTTGAAATATTATAATTTTTTCTGAAGTATTGTAAAAGTGTGTTATTGCTGAAGTTTTATTACTTCATTATTGGTCAGGCTTCAGCCGATTATTTCGTAATCAGACGAAAATCAGCGCAAATGTCAATTAACGGAAAAAATCCGGCTAATCCGAATATCCGCCGAAAAATTGTCAGCGAGCCGAAATTTAAAAAAAAATTCGGCTGGCAGGTCTACAGATGACAGATACATAAATAGATAAAAAAAGATAGATATATAAACAGGTAGACAGAAAGATAGAAAAACATACAGATATATAGATAGATAGATGATAGATAGATAGTTAGATAGATAAATAGAGAGACAGACAGACAGACAGATAGATAGATCGATAGATAGATAGATAGATAGATAGATAGATAGATAGAGAGAGAGATAGATAGATAGATAGATAGATAGATAGATAGATAGAAAGATAGAAAGATAGATAGATAGATAGATAGATAGATAGATAGATAGATAGATAGATAGATAGATAGATAGATAGATAGATAGATAGATTGATAGATAGATAGATAGATAGATAGATAGATAGATAGATAGATAGATAGATAGATAGATAGATAGATAGATAGATAGATAGATAGATAGAAAGATAGAAAGATAGAAAGATAGATAGATAGATAGATAGATAGATAGATAGATAAACAGGTAGACAGACAGACAGATAGATAGATAGATAGATAAATAGATAGATAGATAGATAGATAGATAGATAGATAAACAGGTAGACAGACAGACAGATAGATAGATTGATAGATAGATGGATAGATGGATAAATAGATAGATAGATAGATAGATAGATAGATAGATAGATAGATAGATAGATAGATAGATAGATAGATAAACAGGTAGACAGACAGACAGACAGATAGATAGATTGATAGATAGATGGATAGATAGATAAATAGATAGATAGATAGATAGATAGATAGATAGATAGATAGATAGATAGATAGATAGATATATAGATAGATAGATAGATAGATAGATAGATAGATAGATAGATAGATAGATATATAGATAGATAGATAGATAGATGTAAAATTGCTAGAAATCGGTATACCTTTTAAGTAAAAATCTCGATACGCCATTACTGTTCTAGTTGGTGGTGGTGTTGGTGACGAGGTTTCGGCTAGATCTCAACGAAGAAGCGAAAACTGTAATAGAAATACTTTCAGATTTCAGAATAATTGTTGCACTGTTACATTGTTGTATATGCATTTACGTTTGAGACACAACAGCTGCGACAAGCTAGTAGTGACTGTGTAACTGGGAGTGTGTAAATGAATGTGAAACTATGCATTGTCTGAAACTTAGTTACAAACAATGGACTGTATTGTTGTAATGTGTTGACGGAACTCAGTTACCTGCCGTTGTTGTTATATTGTCTGGCTGCAGAGAATAAAAAGTATTAACAACATTCTAACAAAAGAGGCATTTGAGACATTAATCGTAGGCCTGGTAATCTCTCAGTTAGACTGCGCAAATTATATGTACTGCCAGAGTGTGATTTGAAAAAAACTACAAAAGGGTCTAAAACGTGGCTGCGAAAATTGTTCTGAGCAATGAAAAAAACTCAACAACCTGTCTACAGAAATTGCACAAGTGTACTGGCTAACTATAACACTTAGGATAAAATTCAAAGTTCAACAAGCGAAAGGGGTTGTAATAGAGGAATAATCATTATTGGAAAAACAGTATATACTGCACTGACAATTAATAATAACTTTATTTGTATAGCCCTGCCAACAAACATATTATAGTTCAGACAGTGGCGTAGCTAGGTTTTGACGCTAGGGGGAGCAAACTTTTAGGAAAAAGGCCCCACTTTTAGACATTTTTCCAGATTAATAGAAGAACTAAGAATTCGTACGTACCAAGTGTTAAGGAGAAAATCCTGTGCCTCAGGATACACACACTGTATAATAGTGCAGTATTTTTTTTAAACATTCACGATCTTTACTAGCAACTATTAGTGATGGGAATTTCTGCAAAATTGATTGCATCTACTGCTCATTTTCGAGATGAGTATCTAGTGTCGAAAAATATTTATAGAATCAAATCAATGCAAATGCTTCTATAGGGCTGAATTCTTCTTCGTGTTATTTTGAAAGACAAGATAAATCGCCAATATAGACATTTTAAAAGAGATTTAAAAAAAAAAGTTTCAACATTTTTATTTACTGTATCTATGTGTCAATTACAAAAAATGATACGTTATAGAAACGCTCTATTCTTTTCTAATTGTTTCCTCTCAGCTATTAAAATACCCCGCCCGATGGTTATATCCTTAGCAAACGGATTTTAAAACAAGTTATTTCTCTTCTTTTCTTCTTTCTTTAAAATTCTGTGGGTATCTTTATTTTTTTTTATTTTGCGAAGTTCATGTAACCATGTTTTCGATCACTACACGCATACGGCCGAGAAGGAGAAAGCCAGCGCGCTTTAAGTCACATTATTACTTTTCGGTGAGTAGCCTACACCAGACTTGAGCCCCACCTTTGTTTGAGAATGCGAGCGAGCGTAGTCTTTTGGGGCTCGGAGAACTAACTCTGCTGTGTCCACGCACCACTGATACATCACCGTAAAAGTTAGGCACAAACGGTTGGCCGTTCCTGTCCACTCTAAGTTCCTGCTTATGACCTGGTATCCACTAGAAAAGGGGTCGGCAACCTAAAGCACGCGTGCCAAACTTGGTACGCAGAGCGATTTTCAATGGCACGCGAGAGACCTCCAAGGGGTGTTTTATTAAGGATGAAAACAAAAACAACTATATTTTTCAGTAATATTGATATTGAGTGAAATCAATTTCACAACATTTAACTATATGTACTTCCCCTTACAAAGGCATATATTAAGATAGTTGGACTTTTTCAAAAGCACATCGAAGCACTCAAAACGGAGTTTCAAGACTTTCAAATTGATTTTTTCATACCTAATCAAGCATAACTGGCTTAATCTTACTACGACCTTCTTAGATGTTAATACTTTTTTTTATTAAGTATAGGGATATTGGCGATTTGAAAACGTAGCCAGTTGAATTTTAAACCTTAAATGAAATGGGCATCGAAATGTGCCAAATTGTTTAAGAGATAAACTCCTCAAGGTTGAATGGACAAATAATTAATGCAGGAAATGTTTACTTACAACTATTTAACGTAAATTAATTTTATGCCTCTAATAATTAAATCTTGTAATGAATACCACAACTCTAGTTTATGTAACGAAATAATAATTAGTCAGTAATATTTATTATATTACAAAACATTACTTGTTTAGCTCACCTAACTGTCAACCAAAAAACCACTTGACACGTCGCGGGTTCGAGCCCCGCCACCGGCAGATCCCTGTCGCCCTACAGGAGTTTTGGGACTAGATTATGTTAATATTGAGTTGTTATCACATGCGCTTAACCGGCAGCAGTGAAACCTCTCACAGATTAAGTCTTCTAGAGCGCACTGAGCATGCTAAAATAGCATGGATAGAAGCGCTATATAAATTACCATTACTTACTTACTATTACTATTGAATCAAATTTAGAATCTTTATTTTAATTAAAGGGAGATAATGAGCTACTTTTATTTCCTCTAATGTTCTAATATTATGTTTTTTAATGTTTATTTTATAAAAGACTAAATGTTCTACAAATTATAATTTTATAATGACCAAACTGTCAAAAAGTAGTTGAAAATTTTATAAATATTATATGACTAATATAATATATGCACATTATCTGAACTTTACATTAACTACCCAGTTGGTATGATTACTTTGTATCAATTCCTCAATATGTCGTTTCAGCAATAAAAACAAGCAGATTAAAGAACATTTCAGTAAAACTGAGAACAAAACATTTTAATCAATATTTTCAGTCGATAGATATGTAATGTATCTTGACAACTAAATGATAACCTTTACAAATTTGTTACCATAAATTAATGTGAAAGTTTGGTAATATAAATTTGTAGTTGGTATAAATGGATGATAATCACATACACATTACTTTTAAAATTAAATATAAAACGCTTTAAGGATGTTCTCTATAGAGTTCCTTTGCTTTTGGCCTTTGTCTAGCTACGGATTTAAATTACCTACTTGTCTTATAAGAAAACAAGTAAGTATAATAGAGCAGGTTGACTTATAGGATGCTGGCACGCTGAATGAATTAGAAATCCTAGCTTGGCACACCATTAGCGAAAGGTTGCCGACCCTTGCTAGAGTGTGACCTTCACTTCATATCAAATTAAATTACCGTAAACTAAAATTAACTAGATCTAACAAGGTTCATTAATCATTTTGTAACTAATTAAATTGTTAAAATGCAATTTAAAAAAAAATTAAATATTAGAAACAGTATAAATTGCGCTACATGGCTTGTTAATATTATTAAATTATTTTTTCCCGAAAAGGCCCTTTATTTCGAAAATGGTCGTAGGGGGAGCGGCCCTCCTACCCCCCCCCCCCCCCCCCCCCCCCCCAGGCTACGCTACTGAGTTCAGAGCGTATTTAACATTCAGCACCAAACAAGCAAGAACACGGTCATAATTCTCTAGGTCTAGGTTAAAAATAATACAGTGCTAATTAGTAAACTCAAAACTTTACCAACATAGAAAAAAACAAAAACCGACTTTATATAAGAGCACAACAGTAAGGGGCCCAAAAATGATTAGACTTAATTCAAGTAACAGTTGGAATCATTATCATATGTTTCATATGGTAATACGTTAAGTCCAGTTACATTCACTGAGAACATATCGATTGAGAAAATACTAAATAAAGTAGACTGGTGTTGTATGTTATAGATTATAGATTAAATATATATTTTCGAAGTCCTTCCCTACATCTTTGAATGTATGCGACAGATTGTGATTCACATTTAATTTTTTCCCTGACTCGAGCTGCCAAGAAACCAGGGAACACTGCGCCAAACTTGAAGTGGAGTTTTGAATTCGATATATGTACGATCTATGTATCTAGCTCCACAACCCGGTAGCTATACTTGGCCAACGTGGAAGTGGAAGCAATAAATATATCACCTGGACTTAGAACTGGACATTAAAACTAAATCCTTTTAAATAGCTTCAAAAAGTAAGCTTTTAAAAAAAAACAACTAAAATTCCTGTAGTAACTCCATAAAGTGCTTAACACGTGTTAGCTTAACTTTTAGCATTATACAAGTGTGTTTTCAATGTAAACATTTCCGGGTTGTTGTCAGAACGAGGCCGGCGTCCATAATGTGTATATTTTGTGGGTGCTTTAAATGTGTGCTCTGTCAATGGCAATTAATTAGGCTGACGGCGACTCTCACCTTCTCTCCATTCCATAACAAGCATGTTTTATACAATTATGGTCCCCCTACCTAGACTACAAGCACCCATTTATACATTCTCACTCAAGACGCTCAATCTCGTTTACTATCTCTTACTATTTCTCTTCCACTCTTTCGTTATCTCTCGCCTACATTCTGTCTCTCTCTCTCTCTCTCTCTAGTTCTATCTTTCTATCGCTCTCTCAGTATTTCAAATATTAAACTTTCGCTCTTTAGCTCTCCCTGACTCTCTCTCTCTCTAGTTCTATCTTTCTATCGCTCTCTCTGTATTTCAAATATTAAACTTTCGCTCTTTAGCTCTCCCTGACTCTCTCTCTCTCTCTCTCTAGTTCTATCTTTCTATCGCTCTCTCTGTATTTCAAATATTAAACTTTCGCTCTTTAGCTCTCCCTGACTCTCTCTCTCTCTCTCTCTCTCTCTAGTTCTATCTTTCTATCGCTCTCTCTGTATTTCAAATATTAAACTTTCGCTCTTTAGCTCTCCCTGACTCTCTCTCTCTCTCTCTCTCTCTAGTTCTATCTTTCTATCGCTCTCTCTGTATTTCAAATATTAAACTTTCGCTCTTTAGCTCTCCCTGACTCTCTCTCTCTCTCTCTCTAGTTCTATCTTTCTATCGCTCTCTCTGTATTTCAAATATTAAACTTTCGCTCTTTAGCTCTCCCTGACTCTCTCTCTCTCTCTCTCTCTCTCTAGTTCTATCTTTCTATCGCTCTCTCTGTATTTCAAATATTAAACTTTCGCTCTTTAGCTCTCCCTGACTCTCTCTCTCTCTCTCTCTCTCTAGTTCTATCTTTCTATCGCTCTCTCTGTATTTCAAATATTAAACTTTCGCTCTTTAGCTCTCCCTGACTCTCTCTCTCTCTCTCTCTAGTTCTATCTTTCTATCGCTCTCTCAGTATTTCAAATATTAAACTTTCGCTCTTTAGCTCTACCCGACTCTCTCTCTCTCTCTCTCTCTCTCTAGTTCTATCTTTCTATCGCTCTCTCAGTATTTCAAATATTAAACTTTCGCTCTTTAGCTCTACCCGACTCTCTCTCTCTCTCTCTCTCCCAGTCTCTTTCTCTCTATTTCTCCCAGTTTTTCACTCACTGCGTCTCCTTTTATCTCGTGGTCATTTTTCTCTATTTCTCAATCCCCTAAGCTCTTTTCTCTCTCTCTCTCTCTCTCGCTCTTTCTCTCTCTCTCACCACATTTCTCTCTCACTATCTCTCACTTACTATCTTTCTATTTCACTGACTTTCTCTCCCTCTCTCTGGTTTCCACAAAAACACACACACACACTTTCGCAGACGCCCCTGTGTTATGTCATGCATAAGGAAGCATCCGATAGAATAGTTTGAAAGCACGCAAACTGATGACGTAATCGCAAAGTTGTCTGTAGACTCGGTATCAACGAACCGTGGGTTGTTAAGTCAGGTAATGAAGTCACTTAATTAGCAGCGGTTCTAAAAATATATCATAGTCAGACTGTAAAGAAACAAACATCAGAAAAGAGCTGCAAGGCTCATTACTAGCGAATATTCACAACTGACAAGAGTAACACCAATGGTCAAATCACTAAACCTAGAAACACTAGAGGACAGAAGGACAAACAGTAAAGTAGTAATACCTGTCTGCCGCTTTTGACACTCTTGACCATGAGATCCTGATTGACAGGTTTGCAACCACATTTGGCTGCTCGGGCTGTGTTCTTCATTGGTTTAGGTCGTACCTGTCTGAGCGCACTAAAAAGTGTTGCTATAGACGAGTTCGTCTCGGCACCTTCAACGCTGAAATATGGAGTGCCCCGAGGATCTGTTCTAGGACCAGTGATGTTTGCAATGTACGTGTATCCACTCGGCCAGCTCATCAAACCGTTCGAAATTTCGTATCACTTGTACGCCGATGACACGCAACTGTACGATCATGCGGTCCCTCTTGATGCCCCTCGACTCGCTGCAAAGGTCAGTTGTGCAATCGCCAACGTCTATTCGTGGTCGGGGAGAAACGGGCTTAAAATGAATGAGGAAAAAAACAGAGATAATCCGAATCGGAACCAAGAGAAATTTGGCCAAATTCACTGGTTCAGAATCTATCACCGTGATAAACTGCCAGGTGCCATTTGTTAACAAAGTGAAGAATCTTGGTGTTTTTTTTTGGATCCCACGCTGTCTTTCGACCATCATATATCTCATCTGTGCAGAGGACTATATCTACAGTTGCGTAGACTCGGCCAAATACGACCCTATTTGTCCACTGATTCTGCAAAGACACTGGCAGTCGCCTTGATACTTTCGCGTATCGACTATTGTAACACCCTGCTAGCCGGCCAGCCCGAAGACAAAATCGCCAGGCTACAGAGAATACAGTACTGCACGCTTGATTATGCGCAAGTCAAAACGAGACTCGGGAACCGCCCTTCTACGCTCGCTCCATTGGCTCCCCGTGAAAGCCAGAATCGAGTATAAAGTGGCGCTACTTTGCCATCAGTGCATTTTTAATAACGAGTTTCCGTCCTATCTCAAGGAACTAATAACACCATATGTCCCTCAAAGAACACTTCGTTCTGCCAACTCATTGCTTCTGGAAGAGCCCCGTTTCTCTCTGACGACCGTTGGCCTTAGAGCCTTCTCAGTATCCGGTCCGATGGTGTGGAATCTACTTCCCATTCAACTCAGGCAAACAAGCTCCATTGATTTCTTCAAGAAGAACTTAAAAACTGATTATTTCAATATTTATCTTAGTTAACATGCTTTAGAGCCCCACTGTCTTACTTATATATTAGGTCGGTTATTTTGTTTTAGTTGTTTGATTTGTTCTATGTTTGTAAAGTTTTGAATCATCATTAAGTTTCTTATCTCTTGGCCTATAGATTGTATCCGTGTTCTTAGTTGTTATGTTAAATGCGCTCTGAGCTTACATTATGTTTGTTGGCAGCGCTATACAAATGTCATTATTATTATTATTATTATTATTATTATAGGCCTACATAAGGCATTAAACTCTTATTTAGAAATACAACCCAATAACAACCAGTTGTACTGCTCAGATAAACATACGGATAACGGATAATTCTAATTTAAATAATAAAACACAAAAACAATATGTTACAGTTCTCAGAAAAACATAAAGACAAAAACACATTAGTTGTCCCTTATGCGAGAACAAATGCATATAAGTAGGCCTACTATTTCTTCCCGAGTTTCATCAGAACATGGAATGGGTTTCCTGAACAAACCAGGAAAACCATAGACTATAATATACATGGACCGCTTGCTTTAGTATTTCTGCTATATGATGACTCGAAACACTGATTTTCGGAATTCCCGATTCTAAATAAAGTTGTTGCTATAAAGTAGTTTCTATACTAGTTCCGTTTTATTTAATCGCTAAGATTTTCTGAAGTAAAATTAAAATCGAAAGTTGTATACAGCAGAAACATTTATAGATCAGTGTTGTATGCGCAAGGAAAAAGAATATAAGCTCTAAAAATAGAGCAAGCGGTCCACCTAATTATAGTCAATGATAATAGTAATCATAGTAGAACAAGTATTCATTTAAAGTCGAAAAGATGCGATTTAATAAAACGGAACTTGTATCGAAACTACTTCATTTAGAATCGGGAATTACAAAACAAGAAGATAAGAGCATAAAAAACTCAAGCAAGCGGTCCATGTATATTATAGTCTTTGGTAAACCAATAACTTAACATCATTTTAAACACTAATAGAAATGTTGGACTAAACTCAAACCACGGTTGAGCGTAGGACGCAAAAATATTAATAGAAGAAGCGTCTGTAATGTATAAGATAAGATACGTTTTGTTAAATTTTGTTTAGGTTTTTGCTAACAATTAATGGTTTTTTTATATTTATAAATAGCAATAGATTAATTATAATTCTATTATTTCGTAAATTTCAAGACTGCGTTTTTTTTTATTGATAAGTTGATTTTTTTTTTATTAATAATGTGAATATATTTTTAGAATGAGTGGCACATCTTCTTGTATCAAATTTTATTATACGATCCAATGACGGGGACATTTTACACACCCCTGCTTTATGACACGTACCCTTTAAGTAGGACATAAACATAATAAACTCATTAAACTAGCTGCAGACTCTACCAGGCAACCAAATAGAAAAAAAACTGGGATCCAGTGGTCACTAAGAAGGAAGAGAAACCAATCAATGTTGGAAACAGCGAGACGAAAGAAGTCACCTCTTTCACACACCTGGCCAGTATAGTATCAGTAACAGGTGGCTCTGACGAAGTCATCAATGTCAGAACAGGGAACACCGACTTGTGGAAGCAAACAAACCAGGACCTCCTTGAACTGCAGATCGCCAGGCAAAAATGGCGGTGGATGGGACACACACTACAAAAATTCCCACAGGACATCACCCGACAAGCTTTGCGATGGAACCCGCAGTGGAATGAGACGGGTTTGTCTTCTTAAGACCACATGGAGACGCTCCTGAGAAGATGAAATGAAAAGCTGCAACCTTTCATGGTGAGAGCTGAAAAAGGCTGCCCAGAATCGAGTGCGCTGGAGAACTGTTGTGGAGGCCCCTGTTTGCTCCACGAGGAACCAAAGGAATTAAGTAAATACATTTCGTCCTACATTAAATGTCCCTAAACATTTTCTCACACATACAGTATTACTCCCCTTAACCAACCACAATTAACACACCCAGTAAAGACATAAAGCAACTTTAAAAAAGGGCATGTCAATATATTTGTCTGCATTGACTACTGCAACTACTGCAAGATAGCAAACAGCTCTTGCAGCTTGGATGAAAGAAGAATGAGAGTGTTTGCTAAGGTCTTGTTCCCATTAGACGTGCGGCTAAAATATGATGCCAGCGTGTAAATAAAACCTTTTAACCTTTGTCATGCTATCTAAGACTCAAAAAGGCTCTTAGATCTGCATGTTCTTGTGTAGTTCGACATGCAGAATTTATTAACAACTAGGAAATCGATTGACGTTTTACCAGATTTCCGTTGTTAATGGTCAAACGATTGAACATTGATCACCCGCCCTTTTCTTGACACGTGATGTTTCGTCATGTGATCACATCGCCCATGTGAGGTTTTGTCATGTGATCACATCGCCCATGTGAGGTTTTGTCATGTGATCACATCGCCCATGCGATGTTTGTCATGTGATCACATTGCCAATGTGATGTTCATCATGTGATCATAATGCTACGTCTGAAGCCAGATATTGTTTGCATCACTCTCTCTCTCGCTCTCTTCCTGTCTCTCTCTCTCTCTTTCTGTCTCTCTCTCTCTGTCTCTCTCTCTTTCTGTCTCTCACTTCCTCTCTCTGTCTATCTCTCTCTCTCTCTCCCTTTCTATCTGTTTCATATTAATACATTAAATTTATTGATCAGGAAATCGCAAAGAAAAATGTAATGGGAAATGCATTGATCATATTAACACCCTGGTAATAATAAAATATTGAAATATAAAGTAGATTTATTTAGCATAAAGGAGCATGGTGGCCTCGCGGCAACGCGTTTGACTTGCGATCCAAAGGTTCTGGGTTCGAATCCGGGTGGGGCTATGATTTTTTTCCCGTAACTTATACCCAGTTCTGATGGGTAATTGACATTAGTTGGGGTAAAGTAAAATAAAGTGTGCTGGCCACACATCCCCTAGTATGCCGTGGCCACAGAAACTGGTGAAGGCTGCTTCACCGGCCCAATGATCAATTTGGTCCGAAGGGTACTTTACTACTACT
Source organism: Anisus vortex (assembly GCA_949126835.1). Taxonomy (NCBI): domain Eukaryota; kingdom Metazoa; phylum Mollusca; class Gastropoda; family Planorbidae; genus Anisus; species Anisus vortex. Next base: position 31,597,661 of record OX421506.1, read on the forward strand.
ACTATTTAGCATAGACATATATAGGCCTACATCTTTAGTACATGTTTATTATAGTTTCTCTGGAGCAAGATATTTTCATTTCTCCAATATTTTGACATCTCTTTATTTCTCTTTCTCTTTTATCTAGCTTTCATTCTCTTTCTATGTTTGTATATTGTTCATTAGTTATATGTATTTATTCGTTATCTATTACTGGCGAATATTCACAACTGACAATAGTTAAATCACTTAACCTAGAAACACTAGAGGACAGATGGGTAAAGAGTATAGCCTAGCTGTAATAATACATCATAATACATCATAATACATCATAATACACGAGACATTAAATTGTAATTTAGAAATACAACACAAAAACAATCTGTTTAAATGCTCGTATAAATATAAGGACAAAAACGATTTCCTTATCCCTTATGCGAGCACAAATGCATATAGGTACTCTTTCTTCTCGAGTGGCATCGGGGCATAGAATGGGTTGCCTGACAAACCAGGAAAACCAGTAACTTAACATCATTTAAAACATTAATAGAAATGCAGGATGGACTAGACTCAAACCACGGATGTGCGTAGGACGTAATAATCTTCTTTATAGAATGAGCGTCTGTAATGTATTAGATAAGATTTATTTATTTCCTGCCATTCTCTTTCTCTCTCTCTCTCTCTCTCTCTCTCTCTTCCCTTCTCTCTCTCTCCTTCTCTGTCTCCGTGTGGCGATCTGGAATGTAATGGGTTACCTGAACTAATCAAGGAAACAAACAAATAAACCTCAAATAAAACTCTTATACACTACATAACTTAAAACTTAATAATAAGCCATGGATACACTTAGAATGTATAGTCTAGTGCTGGGGTCGGCCACCTACGGCACGCGTGCCAGACTTGAAACGCAGAGAGATTTTCAATAGCACGCAGAAGACTCCCAAAAAGGCAATTTAAGTTTCTTATACAAGAAATTGATTGCTTAAGCAGGTTGACTCTTAGGCTTTTGGCACGCTGAATGAATTACAAATTCCACTTTGGCAAACTATTACCAAAAGCTTGCCGATGCCTGGCCTAGTGTTTAATAATAATCTCAATACATGGACGGTACTTCTTATATTCTGTATAGTCTTTTAGATGATACAACACAACAAGCTAATATCCTAAACACACACTTTGCATCATCTTTTTCAAATCCAGGTGACAAAGAAATATTCATAAATTTAAACAAACTAGAAGAAATGGGAAATATAAATGTAGATGAAAAAGGCATTAAACAACTCCTAACCAACTTAAAAGTAAACAAAGCTTCTGGTCCAGATGAAATACCAACAAGACTGCTTAAAGAACTAACTAATGAAATATCTCCAATCTTTAAAATACTTTTTCAGGCCTCTCTAAACCAGGGCAAAGTGCCCAAAGATTGGAAATTTAGCCAATGTAACCCCCCTTTTCAAAAAAGGAGATAAATCTGACCCCGGAAATTATAGACCTGTTTCTCTAACAAGCATAACATGTAAATTACTTGAACATATAATATATAGTAGTATAGTAAATCATCTAGACAAACTAAATGCACTGTGCCCACACCAACATGGCTTCAGGAAAAATAGATCATGTGAGACTCAATGGATAGGCTTAATAGATGACTTGTCTAAGGGATTAGATAATAACAACCAAATTGATGCTATATTACTAGATTTTTCAAAAGCATTTGATAAAGTTCATCATTCTAGTCTTCTTAAAAAACTTAAATACTTTGGCATCTCTGGTCCCTTACATCAGTGGATTCAGGACTTTCTTATAGGCAGACAACAAACAGTGATAATAAATGGCTCTAAGTCATCACCAATAACAGTAAACTCAGGAGTTCCACAAGGAACTGTTCTAGGGCACCTACTATTTCTAATTTACATTAATGATCTGCCAAATTGCATCAACACAGGCACAAAAGTAAGATTATTTGCCGATGATTGCATAATTTATAGAATAATAAAGACAGGAAAAGATAGTGAACTTTTACAAAAAGACCTAGATGAACTACGAAAATGGGAATCAAACTGGAGTATGTCTTTTCACCCAGAAAAATACCAACTAATAAGGGTATCCAAGAAAAAGAAACAAATAATAACAAACTACTTCATTCATGGTAAAGAACTAACTCAAACTAGCAATGCTAAGTATCTAGGAGTAATAATAAATGATAAGTTATCTTGGAACCCTCACATTGATGAAGTAATTAAAAAATCAAACAAAACATTAGGATTCATAAAAAGGAACTTTTACAAATGTAATAAGAATATAAAACTAAAATGCTATCTCACATTAGTTAGGCCTATACTAGAATATGCAGGATCTGTATGGGACCCATCAACTAAAGAAAACATTAAAAAATTAGAAAAATTCAAAAAAGAGCTGCAAGGTTTATAACTAGTGAATATTCCCCATTGACAAGAGTAACACCATTAGTCAAATCACTAAACCTAGAAACACTAGAGGACAGAAGGGCAAAGAGTAAAGTAGTAATAATACATAAGGCATTAAACTCTAATTTAGAAATACAACCCAATAACAATCTGTTGCAAAGCTCAGATAAACATAAAGACAAAAACACCTTCCTTGTCCCTTATGCGAGAACAAATGCATATAAGTACTCTTTCTTCCCGAGTGGCATTCGGGCATGGAATGGGTTGCCTGAACAAACCAGGAAAACCAATAACCTAACATCATTTAAAACATTAATAAAAATGCAAGACTAGACTCGGACCACGGATGAGCGTAGGACGCAATAATCTTCTTTATAGAAGGAGCGTCTGTAATGTATAAGATAAGATAAGATACTATAATTTTTTGAATATTAAAATACGTAACCAAGGAAAACGTTTACTTGAAATAATTGCAGGAAACACATTTTTTACCTGTTGAGAGCAGATCCGACAAAAAAATTGTTGTGTTCAATTTGGTCAGTAATATTTTGAAATAACAAGTCGCTAGCGTAAACAAAACTATCCGACCAATCAACACAACCGTTTGAAGAAGAATAAACAAAATACAAAACAACAGAGCAGAAAATGAATCCGCGATCTGGGAGAAAAACGGTGATTGGCTGAAAATGGTGCGGGACGGAATGGGGGCGGTAACTCTCTCAAACACACATACACACACACACATATTTGGGAGTTAGACTATAGGGGAATTATCGACCCTTCGCGTAAAATGATCGGATACTTTATCGAGGAATCCTATACCGCCTTGGTAGTCTGGATGTGGAATGATTTCTAGATCTATCAGCTAGATTATCGATGTAACGTTTTCAATCAGCTAGATTATTGATGTAACGTTTTGCTAGCGTTCATGTTACTACACAAAAAAAAAATACAAGTGCGTATGATTGTGTGTGTGTGTTTCAGATCAAGTCGATGGTGGGGGGGGGGGGGGGAGAGTGGGACGGGGGGAGGTGGGAGTTACACGAAAGAAAAAGCAAATTTTAAAAAAAGACTGCAGGCAAGAAAAGGTTGATCGTATTGATGACAATGGCACTTTTGGCTCTGTTTACCTCCCTTGGAATTGATGTTGTAGCAGCGGTCAATAAAATCGCGTCGGGGCCTTTTTTTTTCGATGAGTTTTTTAAATATTTTATGTTGTCCTTGTTTCTTTGCTTTTGTTTTAATCGTTTATATATATATATATATTTAATATATATAAAAACATAGCCTATATGCCTACGGCTTAATATTTTCTAATAGATATAGCAGATGTTATTCAATAACTAAATTAATTGTTTGTCAATGCATCATTTTTTGTTATTTGATCAATATATTTGCTCATAGAGATCCGCTAGGTGTCAGTGTAATGTATGTAATGCCTGATAGTCACAAAAATGTGTTGTTTAATTGTTTACTACATAGCCTTACGAAAAAAACAGTTTTTTGTTGGCTACCTTCAAATGTTACATTTATTACATACATTTTTGTGTTGTATATGTTGTATATACGGTAGTATTTTTAGGTTTGAAAATAACAAAAACAATGACAGAGTACGCTTAACCCTTACAGTCCCGGGCGCGTATATAGCGGAACTGAAGGCAGCATAGATAGAAGTAGGTCGGTACGGGAAGGGTTAAAATAAGAACAAAAATTTGTTCACTCCATGTTTTTCTGTATAGTCTATTTTAATATTTTAGACTTATTTTTTATATTTCTATTTTAAAAAATATTAAATTCTTCACGTAAGATTATTGTGTGAACCTTGTCTATCTTCGTATAACTTAGACCCATGCGGGACGCATGCACGCGCCAGAGCTCCTAAAAAGACATATTATAAGTTCCTTCTATAAGAAAAGCACAGTATGACTTTTATGCTGTTGACACGCTAAATGAATTAGAAATCCTACTTCGTTGTACACTGTAATCATGCAAAAGGCTGCCGATACCTGGCTTAGGTAATATTATGCAAAGTAAGATATGTGTCAACTTCTAATGCAGTTATCTTATCTTATATAATACAGACGCTCCTTTTATAAAGAAGATTATTGCGTCATATGCTCATCCGTGGTCTGAGTCTAGTCTTGCATCCTTATTAATGTTTTAAATGATGTTAAGTTACTAGTTTTCCGTGTTTGTTCAGGCAACCCATTCCATGTCCGAATGACACGCGGGAAGAAATAGTACTTATACGCATTTGTTCTTGCACAATGTTTTATATAATAATATGTGCTTCTGTTATTCAGAGGCGTAACGATGATATTTAGCTACGCATATGTTGCTATTGGTCTCATTCTACTTTATTTACAGGCAGATAGTCACTTCAGAAATCTGATCAATAACCCACTTCATTAAACAAAAAGTAATGTCGTTAAAAAAAGTATGAGACTAATATAGGCCTACTTTGTTTAATACTTGTATTAACACTAGATTGGATTCGTACACTACACTAACAAGGAAAGTGAGAAATGTATATTTAAAAGTGAAAAACGATCTAATAATGAGCTGGTACAAATTCAAGGGCACGTAATGAGAAAGCAGTCTGTGGACTTAAAGAGATGCAAATTACATTCCCTCCCTTTGTTGATGTTTACTTTTAAAGTGGAGCGACAACGAAAGGGTCAGCGAACAGAGCCCTGAAACACGTATGTTGTCCGTTGGCCGTGTGCGAAGCCAAGTATGTACTCGTCTCAAGTTCCCCGACCCAATCTTTTGGGCAGGTAGAGTATTTGTTGGAACATGAATGAACTTTGAATAGAACCATAGACTATAATACACATGGACCGCTTGCTTTAGTATTTCTGCTATATGATGACTCGAAAGACTGCTTTTCGGAATTCCCGATTCGTATAATACTTTGCACTTCCGTTTTATTGAATCGCTTTGATTTTCTCAATGAAAAATAAAAATCAAAAGTTCTATACAGCGGAAACATTTAAGAAACAAGGAGGTGCGTAGAAGTAATTAAGACAGCCTAATTGGCTGCGCACGGAAACAAATACATTTAAGCTCTAACAATAGAGAAAGCGGTCCATCTTATTATAGTCTATGATAGAACTCGTTACTTGTAGGGTAAAATGTAGCCTATGCAAGAAACGTAAAACTGTTTAAAAAAATAATTGGTTGTCTTACATGTAACCAATTTCCTACTGATAGTTTCCCATGTGGTTAAAAAAATTATTGGTTGCCTTACATAACTTACTACATTAGGCCAGGTTAGAATATAACTTACTACATTAGGCCAAGCTAGAATATAACGCACTACATTAGAGCAGGTTAAACTATAACGGACTACATTAGAGCAGGTTAAACTATAACGCACTACATTAGAGCAGGTTAAACTATAACGCACTACATTAGAGCAGGTTAAACTATAACGCACTACATTAGAGCAGGTTAAACTATAGCGCACTACATTAGAGCAGGTTAAACTATAACGGACTACATTAGAGCCGGTTAAACTATAACGCACTACATTAGAGCAGGTTAAACTATAACGGACTACATTAGAGCAGGTTAAACTATAACGGACTACATTAGAGCAGGTTAAACTATAACGGACTACATTAGAGCAGGTTAAACTATAACGGACTACATTAGAGCATGTTAAACTATAACGGACTACATTAGAGCAGGTTAAACTATAACGGACTACATTAGAGCAGGTTAAACTATTACGGACTACATTAGAGCAGGTTAAACTATAACGGACTACATTAGAGCAGGTTAAACTATAACGGACTACATTAGAGCAGGTTAAACTATAACGGACTACATTAGAGCGGGTTAAACTATAACGGACTACATTAGAGCAGGTTAAACTATAACGGACTACATTATAGCGGGTTAAACTATAACGGACTACATTAGAGCAGGTTAAACTATAACGGACTACATTAGAGCGGGTTAAACTATAACGGACTACATTAGAGCAGGTTAAACTATAACGCACTAACTAACCCGACCTAGGCAACAAGTTAAAGAGACGCATAGATCAACTGATTAAAGATTTGTATGAAAGGAAAGGTCTTGTATGTAAGGTCTTGCAGGTTAGAAATAGCTATTTCTTTAAAGAAAGATTGTTTAGATTAAACACACTTTAATTGTATGTAGCGAAAGAACCCATAACGTCGAGATTGGGAATAATCACTTCATTTGCCTTTTAAAAGGACAATGTTAACTTATCGTGGCTGACAATGGCCTACTGTCACAGAGAGAGAAAGAGAGAGAGAGGGGAGGGGTGAAAGAGAGAGAGAGAGCAGGTTCATTACTTATGAATAGTCACAACTAACAAGAGTAACACCAATAGTTAAATATGTAAACCTAGAAACACTAGAGGACATAAGGGCAAAGAGTAAAGTAGTAATACTATATTATAAGGCATTAAATTCTTATTTAGAAATACCATAGACTATAATATAAATGGACCGCTTGCTTTAGTTTTTTATGCTATTATCTTCTTTTTTTTTTGGCAATTCCCGATTCTAAATGAAGTAATTGTAATACAAGTTCCGTTTTATTAAATCGCATTTTTTTCGACTTTTAATAAATACTTGTAGGCCTATTAATCCTATTATCATTGACTATAATAAGATGGACCGCCTGCTCTCTTTTTAGAGCTTATTTTCTTTTTCCGTGCGCACACAACACTGATCTATAATTGTTTCCGCTGTGTACAACTTTCGATTTTAATTTTTCATTGAGAAAATCACAGCGATTAAATAAAACGGAACTTGTATATCAATAACTTTATTTCCTGTATAGCAATTACTTTATTTAGAATCGGTAATTCCGAAAATCAGTGTTTCAAGTCACCATATAGCAGAAATACTAAAGCAAGCGGTCCATGTATATTATAGTCTATGGAAATACAAACCAAAAACAATCTGTTGCAATGCTGAGATAAACATAAGGACAAAAACACTTTTCTTATCCCTTATGCGAGAACAAATGCGTATAAGTATTCTTTTTTTTTCCCCAGTGACATTCGGGACTGGAATGGGTTGCCTGAACAAACCAGAAAAACCTAACATCATTTAAAACACTAATAAAAATGCAAGACTAGACTCAGACCACGGATAAGCGTAGGACGCAATAATCGTATTACTGTATGGCGTAGCTAGGGGGGGGGGGTCCAAATTCGAAAGTCCGCTCGGGCCCCTACTTGGACCCCCCCCCCCCTCTAGCTACGCCACTGTTTCATTGATCAACTGATTTCTAAAAAAGATATTTCACGAATAATGAATGTACTGTTTCCCAATTTTAGAGGAGTGTCCGAATTTATTTTTTGTCATGTCATAATGTGGAATGTCAAAATGCAGGGGCCCCTAAAGAGGCCAAACCTCCCGGGCCCCCAAATCCCTAGCAACGGCACTGCAATGAAACCATGTGTTTTGTTTGTGTTTTTATTTTGCAATAATTTTGCGTTGGCAACCTTTTGATAATAGTGTAAGTGTGCCAAAGTAGGATTTCTAATTCATTCAGCGTGCCAACAGCCTGTAAGTCATCCTGCTATTCTCTAGAAGAGACTTGAATAAACTTTTGGAGAGTCTTCCGCGTGCTATTGAAAAGCGCTCTGCGTGCAAAGTGTGGCACGCGTGCCGTAGGTTGCCGACCCCTGAACTAGCAACTGTAACAATCGCTGCTCGTAAAATATTATTTTCAGAAATTAGATGATAACTGAAACCCTAGGGGTTTATTTGTGTTTTTCTCTTGTTATAAAACGTGTGTTTTTATATCGCATCGAGCAGGACACGTTTATTAGACATAGACTTGAAGTTGAAGGAACTGAGCACACAGAAACCAAAGTTAAATTCTCTCTTTCTCTCACTCTCAATCTCTCTCTCTCTCTCTCTGTTATATATACCTCTCTCTCCCTGTCACACTAGCAACTATGCAAATAGGCCAACTTATACACAAGCCTGTTTTATAGTTTTAGCCTACCTAGGCCTAAACTCTCTGAGATAAACAAACAGACTTTTTTTTTAACAAGAACTAACTGCAAGATCCATTGTCCTCAATTTTATTGTAATTGACAATTGACATGCAATTTTAATGGCTTCTCTTGCAGAAGAAAACAAAAGACGAAACCCACACACACATACTCACACTATTTGTTCACTTTTGAATTTCCGTTTATCGATTAAATAATATTGATTTCTTCATTTTCTGTTGTCATGGAGAAGTTTGGAACAACAAGCCCGAGAAAATGAAAAATCATATTTTTTTTTGTTACAAACGAAACTTCAGTTAAGTATATTGCGTCCTACTCTAGTCTATAGGCTAGTTTTATATTATACAAACTAAATTGCCCGGCGATGCCCGGGGACAAAAAGTATCTTATCTTATACATTACAGACGCTCTTTCTATAAAGAAGATGATTGCGTCATACGCTCATCTGTGGTCCGAGTCTAGTCTTGCATCTTTATTAATGTTTCAAATTTTGTTAATTTACTGGTTTTCCTGGTTTGTTCAGGTAACCCACTCCATGCCCGAATGCCACTCGGGATCACATAGGCCTACAGCTACAGATAAAAATTGTATATATCCCTACTACAAGTAACTGAAAGCGATATTAATTATTTCAATATAATTATTAATTATTTACCGAAAACATTTAGGAAAGTAATTTGAAATAAATATTATAATAACTAAACTAAACAGCTCCCTAAAAATCGATTTCTGTAAAAATAAGTTTCTGTTGACTTTGCACCTTTTTTTTAATCCCTCAATTTCTGACTCACCCTTATACTGTGCCTATTCCACAAGTGGGGATAAGTCTAAGGGGGAATAGCCTAAAAACATTCCGGTTGAATTCTATGTCGATGTTTCGGCATTGTCTTTGAGACCTAAAAGAACTGATTTTAGAGACCTTTTAGAACTATTAATCGATGCAGACGGCAGCAGTGACAGTGCCTATTTTAAATCTTTCAGCGAGTGCATGGTCTTTGAAGTTGAGTGGGGGGCGGGGGGGGGGGGGGGGTTCAATTAGAAACAGATTGACGGCTCCATGTTTTTTAAAACTGCCCCGGCCTACTCAGCGCTCGCGGTTTCAATTATAGATGTCCGGTCGGCAAGGGAGGTAAAACAGACCAAAAGTTATTGCAGAATTCTAGGTGGCTCTCCCGTTTATCAATTATTAATGGGTTATCGAGTGTCTCATTTCTTGGATACTCGTACTGTTATACTTTTCTAATAGAGCCAGAAGTTAAACTAATAAGACACTAGTGCTTTATTTCTTTAACTACTCTGCGTTGGTATGCCTACTCTTTATGTTCAAGACAAGAATAATATAATATAGGCCTGGTCTAGCGGTTAGTTCACCGGACTGTCAACCAAAAACCAACTGACACGTCGCGGGTTCTAGCCCGGCCATCGGCGGATCCCTGTCGCCCTGCAGGAGTTTTGGGCCTGTAAACATATTTGCGCCAGCAGGCAGCATTGTGTTTACAGAGCGCACTGAGCATGCTAATTGCTAAAATAGCATGGATAGAAGCGCTATATAAGTAACCAATTTATTTTTTTATTTATCTATCTAGTTTTACTGTATTATTATTATTATATTCTTTTTTATCTTTGCTCTACTGTAGGTTGAAGTATTAAATAAATGATTTGTCTAAGGGATGTATTAAATGTAATAACAAAATAAATGTCATATTATTAAATTTATCATTAGCGTTTCATCAAAAGTTATTTTAATTTAGATCTATATTACCATTGCCATTGGGGCAACTCTGGTCCTATTTATTACATCAATGGATTCAGGACTCTGATATTAATACGTAGAGAATAAACAATTGCCAGAATTGGTTCTAACTAAAACCATAGACTATAATATACATGGACGCTTGCTTTAGTTTTTTCTGCTCTTATCTTCTTGTTTTGTAATTCCCGATTCTAAATAAAGTAGTTGCGATACAAGTTCCGTTTTTATTAAATCGCATTTTTTCGACTTTAAATGAATACTTGTTCTACTATTATTGCTATTCGTCGTCGTCGTCGGCATCCATCCGTCTCGAGAGACGATGGCGTAGCTTCATGGGTGAGGTGCCCAGCTGCACCGCCGAGAATGGCTGTTATCATTCTTATTATCATTGACTATAATAAGATGGACCGCTTGCTCTATTTTTAGAGCTTATATTCTTTTTCCGAGCGCATACAACACTGATCTATAAATGTTTCCGCTGTATACAACTTTCGATTTTAATTTTACTTCAGAAAATCATAGCGATTAAATAAAACGGAACTAGTATCATCATTGGCTCCAGAGTCTCGAAAGACGATTAGATTTGCGCTCCTGTGATTTGGCCAGCCCTGCAAAATTGACTGTGTCTGTGGAGACCTATCCTTGAGAGACAGGCTCTGTCGCATCTCTGGCACTTGAAAGCTGGGCCGTTGGAAATTGTTAGGGGCAGCCTACTTTTCTTCGCTGCTCGTTTAGCCTCCGACATAAGGCGAAGTTTGCCCTCTCCCGCATTTATACCGGTGTGTAATTAAGGTGCCTCTCCAACTATTTCTGTGCTGAGCAAGGTTCTCCCAGTTTCCGACCTCTACATCTATAGCTATTAGGTCACGTTTGCACTAGTCAACTACTTTAATTAGAATCGGGAATTCAGAAAATCAGTGTATCGAGTCATCATATAGCAGAAATACTAAAGCAAGCGGTCCATGTATATTATAGTCTATGCTAAAACTGTAGTAACAATTTTTCCTCCTCTTTTTTATTGGCCTTATTTTTTAAATTTGATATCAGAATTTTATAATTTCCTATAAAATTAAATTTAACCTTTTTTTTCAAATACTATTTTACTATATTTCACTATTCAAATAGCTTGTCTGATTAAATACTTGTATATAAGATTATTTTTAATGAAACCATTTGAAAATTGGAAATTAAATTGTTATTGGGGTTTTTTCTGCAATAGGGCGTTTGCAATCACGTGACAAAAAGCACGTGATTTTTGTTTACTTTGAGTAATGGTGTACAAGTAACAATGGCCGCTGTATTAATAAAGTTTCATATAGGCTCGAGCATTTTTTTAAATGATGTGTTGTGTTTTAAGTCTTATTAAGATTTAAGCTGTATTATGTCAATTAAATAAAATAGGCTATTTTATTATTATCATAGACATAGATCATAGACGATGTGAGCCTATTAGTGACTTGACTAGATAGCCTATTCACCAACACTATCACTTAGACATTAGCCTAGCCTACGAGACATTAAAATTGTAGGCCTATAAAGTGAAATTGAAAGTGTAAATAGGTCTAGCCGGCCCTAGCCTAATCACATTAATCAATTAATCTACAGTACTACTATGTACCTCCTTATTTTTGAGTAGGATAGCCAATATTCATATGTGAATTTGGCATGATAAGAAACTTCACCATGTGCCATATTTGTTCCTCAATTTACAAAAAAAAACTTAGCTCCGCCCATTGCGAACGCTCTATAAATATTCTCAATACACACCATGCTGGCAATGATTGTTTAGAAAACCTTTTCTAATATCTGGCAACTGTCAACAGCTTCCTGAGCTGAAAGCTATTTTCAAAAACTAAATTCAAAATATCTTATTTGATTTTTCATTTAATGAAATAGGGTCAATGTAAAGCGCATTCAAAGACAAGCTGTTATGAATAGCGCTATATAATAAACACGCTTATTTGCCCGAAGGGGTGGGGGGAATAAAACAGACCTGTATAGGTATAGAACAGAATGCGCAATCCCTATATGCGCAGTCACTAAAAATGAACCTCGGCGTCCGACATTTTCTTTTGACTCAAGTCAGCGATCACTGGAGACGCTGCTATAGTAAAATGAGAAAGGCTTATTTATTACTGAAATCTAGTCTTAGCAAGCTTAGGACTAAAGCAAGGCTACTAATATTAAGTAATGTGAGGAAACAACTTACCGTTGTTTATCATTTACGGGGTCAAGAAAGCCATGTAGTTTGACATGCTTATTTGTACGATAATTAAGCGTTTTCGGATCATTGTTGCATCAGCAGCCTTTGTACCTTTTGCCTGAAACATTAGCTTTGTGTGTTCGAACTTGTAGATTTGATGAAAAAGACATTGTAAATTTTTAATAAGCATGAATGTAAAGTGTAACCAGGTCCGCTGAGTCTAAACAGTATGGCGTAGGTATTACTTCCGGAAACAGAAAAAAAATGCGATTGCGAATTCTGTTCTATATTTTTTCTGAGCACTGGCCCTTCACTTCAATGCCCAAATATCGCCCTCGTAAACGTAAGCACCCACTAAACCTTCTCACCGCCTGCTGGGGGACTCGAGATCAGGATTCGGCAACCTACGGGTCGCGTGCCACACTTGGCACGCAGAGATTTTCAGTTGCACGCGGAAGACATACTTCTGCAAGAAATAGAGCGCTAGAGTAGTATGACTTTTAAGCTGTAGGCACGTAGACTGAATAAGTAATCTTAATTCGGCACGTCATTATAATTAGGTTGCCGACCCCTAGATAATAACTTTTAATAAGTCTTTTCTCTACAGTTTTCAAGCCTTAAAATCAGGCTGTTCAAAAAAATGTAAGTGATAAAACGATATAAATGGTTATTAAATGAGGTAAATGTCTACTAATGAAAACACGCTGGTAGTTAGAAATGTGTTTCAGAAATTACATTTCTAATGTAAAATCATTAATTCATTGTTCGTTTTATGTAATTTTTATCATCATGAATACTGATATTATACACAAATAGATCTATATGTTTTTTTGAAATGCAAATTAAGTACCGGTAGTAAAATAATAAACCTTTAACAAAAAAATCATTGCCCTAATTCTAAGACTTCAATTAGGACTATTATCTCCCTTGATTAGATTTTTTTTAAATACAGCTATTCGGCATTTGTTTAATTACTTATACCTTTTATTCATCGCTTTTGGTCACGTTGAATTTTTGTTTGTAAGAAATTAAAAGAATATTTTTTTAAATAATATACCAACATTAGATAATTAAATATTAATGTACCTTTGCATTACTTATCACAGTACATAATTATTGCATTGAAAAAAGTTATTTGGTCCATGTTTTTGGTCTTTGCTATTCGGTCTATGTTATCTGGTCTATGTTATTTGGTCTATGTTTTTGGTCTTTGTTATTTGGTCTATATTATTTGGTCAAAGTTATTTGGTCTATGTTATTTGGTGTCTGTTATTCGGTCTATGTTATTTGATCTATGTTATTTGTCAATGTTATTTGGTATGTTATTTGGTCTTTGTTATTTGTTCTGTTATTTGGTCTATGTCATTTGGTCTATGTTATTTGATCTATGTTATTTGGTCTATGTTATTTGGTCTGTTATTGGGTCTCTTTAATTTGGTCTATGTTATTTGGTCTTTGTTATTTAGTCTATGTTATTTGGTCTTTGTTATTTGGTGTAAGTTAATTGGTCTATGTTATTTGGTCTATGTTATTCGGTCTATGTTATTCAGTCTATGTTATTCAGTCTATGTTATTGGGTCTAAGTTATTTGGTCTATGATATTTGGTGTCTGTTATTCGGTCTAAGTTATTTGGTCTATGTTATTTGGTCTATGTTATTTTGTCTTTGTTATTTGGTCTATGTTATTTGGTCTATGTTATTTGGTCTATGTTATTGGGTCTAAGTTATTTGGTCTATGTTATTTGGTCTATGTTATTTGGTCTATGTTATTTGGTCTATGTTATTTGGTCTAAGTTATTTGGTCTATGTTATTTGGTCTATGTTATTTGATCTATGTTATTTGGTATGTTATTTGGTCTGTTATTTTGTCTATGTTATTTGGTCTCTTTAATTTGGTCTATGTTATTTGGTGTCTGTTACTGTTATTTGGTCTGTTATTTGGTCTATGTTATTTGGTCTTTTTTATTTGGTCTATGTTATTTGGTCTATGTTATTTGGTCTATGTTATTTGGTCTGTTATTGGGTCTCTTTAATTTGGTCTGATATTTGGTCTGTTATTTGGTCTATGTTATTTGGTCTATGTTATTTGGTCTATGTTATTTGGTCTATGTTATTAGGTCTATGTTATTTGGTCTATGTTATTTGGTCTATATTTGGTCTGTTATTTGGTCTCTTTATTTTGGTCTATGTTATTTGGTCTATGTTTTTAAGTGTCTGTTATTCGGTCTATGTTATTTGGTCCATGTTATTAGGTCTATGTTATTTGGTCTATGTTATTTGGTCTATGTTATTTGGTGTATGTTATTTGGTCTATGTTATTTGGTCTATGTTATTTGGTCTAAGTTATTTGGTGTCTGTTATTCGGTCTATGTTATTCGGTCTATGTTATAAATCTAATAATGTAAAAAAAATCTATTTTTACTGAAAACTTTTAGGAAAGTAATTTTTTTATTTAACAAAAATCTAAGTTGCTAGGTGTTGCTCGTAAATTAACAATATTTTTTTAAATAATTAAATATTTATTGAAATTTTCAAAATTGTAGAAAAAAAGGTATTGACCAACTGAGGAAACGAACCTGGGTCGCCCACATGGCAGTTCAATACAGTATCCACTTAGCTAACGAATGACATGTCTGAAGTGAAATCGCAAAAGTACAATATGAGGCAAAACGAGACACGTCTTTAAATTAACTAACATGATTGGTTGAACACACACATAATCTACTTTACATATATATATATATAATAGATATGTAATTTGTATTATAAAGACATCAACAAGACCTATATCACTTTAATACTTTTATTGTTTACCAGCAAAGGATAAGCATTGCAAGACATATTGGGGTTTATTATTTAGCATAGACAAGTTGATAGCATTCCATTTCCACATAAAATATGGTGATGTAGTTATACATTTTTGTATTTATACTTTTGGGTATAGGTAAAACTGCATGCAGCTTGGTTTATTCCACAGCACAACAGCAGATATACAGATATGATACTACATATAAAATAAGACTGCACATTCAGTAAATTACATTATGTTACTTACAACAATATTTTGTTTTAAAGTAAAGCTGAGTAACTGAGCTAATAGTAAAAGAAAAATCGAAAACATTAATATTTAAATGTACTGTAAGCAATCATTAGGAAAAATCTGGCCATGCAATCCCCTGGTATGTCATAGCCACAGAAACTGGTGAACGCTGCTTCACCAGCCCCATGGATCAATCTGAATCTGGTCCGACGGGATACTTTACTAATTCCAAGGCACCAGTTCCTTATACTTAATGGGCAAGTATTGTAATGCTGTTTAGAACAGGATGGTATATTGCTTAGTGATGTAGACAATTTGCTGTTATACAAATCTATTCATGTAAATTTTGTAATTATAGTAAAGAAATGCCTCAAATTAACATACTAATGGGGCCACGGAAGTTAAATCTAAAAATTAAAAGTAAAATAATTAAGTGGATTCGCATAGCTAAATGAGAGAATTATTGTTTATCAGCATACCTATAGTTGTCTTCATATCATTATACATTAATATTTAATCTAAAACAAATTAATTTCTCTAACTTCAGTGGTGGTGAACCACTAACATTTACTTATTGGGGTGCGGTTGTTTTTCAGTTTTAAAGAGCATTCTATTACATATACATGAATATGCTCTACCAGATAGTCTGTCAGCATAATTTAAAGTCTGTTAAATTGATGTTTGACTTTACAAACTAAGCTTTCATTTTCAGATAATGTTAATGGAAACTAAGAGATATATTTGTGGTATAAATTAATCTTTTGGAGATAATATTTTTAGAGTAAAATCTAAATTTCTCTATATAAATGATTTGGTCCAAGTAGTATTGCTATGTGAGGCTATGCTGATGTTAAGGTTTTTGATGATCATGTGACTTTAATCCCTTGCCTCGTACCAGGGAGAAAACTGAAGGTGTGGGTCTGGCGGGGGTCAAAGTCAGCAGGATGGATCCAGGAGGCAGCTGGCAACGCCCTCAACGGCCGGTGGTAGACCTCACAGCCCGACGCTGCGTGTTCGCAGTGTTTCAGACTCTTCAGCCAGTCAAGCATCCGGTCAGTCGGCTTCGGGTCATCGCAGCAGCCGTTTGGTTTGTTCATCATGTAGCCGGAATAGTGTTCCGAGTTCACGTCATCAAGTCTACATGGACTGCCTTGGTCAAAACAGGTGAAAAGACACTGTGAGCAGACTTGATTCATTACCGGGGTTGTCGTAGCAGGAGGTGCAATGCCATTCTGATCTTTCCAGGATTGTCGATGCTTACCGCCCGTGTACTCGTGCTGTCTCCCGTGAATTACAGAGTCGTTCAGCTCGTTTGCGGCAAATCTATCCCCGTCTGGCTTACCGCTGAAGGATTTCTTCGCAAACTCCGACTTGTATCTGGTCACGGCCAGCAGCTGGGTCAAGAGCGAGTCAAGGACCCAGATGGACCAAATGAGAGAAGACTCCTTTGTCGAAGACTCAGCAACATCAGCATTATCAGGAATTGGCTGGGTGGTTGCCGGTGGAGATTCCTCAGGAGGCCGGCTCTCATTTTGTCTTATCAGGTTGTTCACTGCCTCGCCAGATTCCAGAGTATCAATCACCGCGTCTGCAAAACCAGAGTCGGCCGAGGGCTCTATTGGATGGAGGCTGGCCACGATGTTGGTCACCGGCATCGGCTGGGCGGAGAGCGAAAACATTGCAAGGGTGGCGACGGAGAGAGGTCCAGACACTTGCACGGCCAGGGCTGAGGATCCCAGCAGGGTGAAGATGCCAGTGAGGTAGACAGCTGAAATGGTACTCATAGCCTGCAAGACAAAAACTGTTATGAACATCTGGTGACCCATGAGCTTACAGTTACAGTTTGTAAAAATAACAACAGAAAATTTGAAGTTATAATTAAAATTTATTTTGAGACGACTCTTTAATAATACAAATTTTTTAAATAAAATAAAACAATTTAATATCCTCAAACACTGAAGGTTAAGTTTGACACTCGTCTATTTGACCCTTTAGCAGACAATCCTTTGATCCGGCATGCATCTAGACTGAACGTCTCGACTCGGTTGACACATATACACAAGATCTATCTCCTCTTTCATTTGAAGTATCCGGTCTAGACTAATCGTTACTCAAATAATGTACCAATATTATTTCTGACGCGATTTAAAGCATTTTACTATTTAATGATAGTGTTTTCATCATACTAAATCGTATTTGAATATAGAAATTCTAGTATGATCGATCTGGCGTCTTCTTTGCATTTTTATCGACAAGAATCCGACAGTCTGGTTTAGATCGTTGTAGTGAGCAGACCATGTTTTAAGAAGTAGTATTAATTTTAATATTTCTCGTCAATCATTTATTCTGGGGCCCAGTCGCTAATAACTTTGTATTTTTTACTCCCTTTCTATTAACTTGCACTGTCTGTCTACTTGTCTGATTGTCTGGTTGCTTGCAAAAGTTTGCATTGATTTTTTTACCACTTCCCGTCGTCCAATCGAGCCGAAACTTGGCCAGCAGACTTGTCCCGACTAACAATACATTCTATCAAATTTTCAGCATCATAGCGTTTGGAATAGTCACAAATTCATTAGACCAATTTGCGAATCGAGGAAAATATTTTATGTCAAACATGGCTGCCTCTACCGGAAGAGACGGAAGTAAATAAACTTTTCGGATATGTTCGTTTTTACGAAATAAATGGAATGAAAACAACACAATGTAGCCGAAACAAAGCAAGTTATCTTTTTATGTTTTTTGCGGGCCAAAGCTAGAAAAAAAAAGTATGCGCAAAATTTTAGTGTGGAAATTCAAAAGGTATGATATCACTTATATTTATTTTAATCTATCAAAATATAAATCAAATATAAACTTAGTTTACAAAGAAAGGGAGTATAATACAAACTTAGTTTTTATGGGTTAGTATTATTAATATATGTATTCTGCTATGGATTCTTTATATTTATATATTGGATTTATGTCTATGTGAATAAAAGTTCTGTGTTTTAATCTACAACTACAACAGATTTGAATATTGTGCTAACTTGTTTAACTGTTATATGCCCAATTATTCTACACGCAACTTATAAATTCTATACATAAAATATTGAGTTAAAGAAATTCCTTTACTAGTTATCAAGAATCTTATTTTACAACTGACCCAACTGTAAGTATGGACTGTTTCAATCGTATGGAGTAGAATCCGATTTATTGGTTTCACCATAACATACCTATCCTGGACTTATTTATATTTAATCTAAAGAAAATTTAAATTCTAAAGGGTTCGTTCTGAACAATAACATACAGGAGCCATAATATTCAATATATTATGCACAATAATAATAAATGCTGTGTATTGTCTAATATAATGGCAATAGCTAAAATGGTTAATTCATTTAAATATGCTCTATATACGTCCCTTGTTTATAATATTTGGTTTAAATGTTAGCACCAGACTGACCTTTGAGCATTCTAGCGCCGCTTGATGCCATATAGAGCTCATCAGGTCAGAGGTCAGTAAGACATCCAGCTCCGAGTAAGTGAACCAGTTCCTCTTGAGTCCTTCTTGCAAGGCCAGTCTGATAAACAGAAAAGTATTTTTTTTTAAAAAACTTCACCAAACGGCAACTTAATCAAAACAAATAAAAGAACCCAATCTCAGCAGACTACAAAAATGTTTCGGCATCTTCAAAGCACTAACATTTTAAATAGTGATGGGACGATGCGGAATCATATCGGAATATCTGGATTTTTCCAAAGTATCGGGAATCGTATCGGAGCTGAATAATTCAGACCCGATTCCGGTACCAAAACGATTCTTAAATATACAGGGCGTAAGATAAATAGCTGTAACACAGGAGTGCATTGTGTGGGGGTTTGTTTAATGTTCCTAACTCCCTAATATTTCTTCACTCTTTCATGACAATTTTTCAATCCATTCAATTCAAGCTAATTCCAACTCTATGCAGTAACAGTATAGATTATCGTCCAAATGAATGTACCCTAACTTTTTTGGATAGTGGTAGCAACTGTGAAAAAACATTTTAGAAGTCAGAAGAACGATCATTTGCAGTTTTAAAATTCAGAAAAAAACTGATCGCTATGATTACTGCCGTATTCCATGCACAAGTGTAAAGAACCACCTTAGATCTAATAGCACCCGAACAGAGTAACCAAAATCGCTTATAGAAAGGAGCTATGGCATGTAAAAATGGGAGTTCCAAGGACCTGATGAAGTGCGTCTCTATTAGCAATTATCTTGTACGCGATTTTAGTCTCTCTGTTCGGGTGCTATTAGATCTATTGCTATTAAAATGCAATATGATTGAATTTGTTTAGTTTTGTAACTCAATCTGGTCATCACCAGTTTTATTTATTAATTTCTATTCATTTTATTTCAGAGCCCAAATTAATCATGGCGAGTAGTGGCAAAAGCTTAATACATATATACAGTGCTTTTTTTGTAAAAAAAATTGGTGCCGGTACTCAGTGATGGATTGCCTAACTTTTAAAGCAGTTTCGCATTTTTTATTTTAATTCTTATTGCGCGCAATTTTAAAATAAGTCAATTTTAATAAATTAATAATATAATAAATTAATAATAAACGTTAAAATACAAGAAAAGTAATAATTATTTCCCGTACCGGTGCATACTGTCACAAAAAAAGCACTGCATATATGTCATAATGGCCAGGAATCGGAATCGTATAGGGATTCAGGATAATTGGGTAGAATCGGAATCGTATCGGAATCGTTAAAAATTTTGGTATCGTCCCATCACTAATTCTCAATATAACCATAAGCTCAGCAAAAGCTTTCATTTTAATACTATCATCTTTTGGGCACAATCAATTTACCGGTACCAGTTTCCTAAACCTTTTTGTGTAACCCCGTTTTTTTTTTATTCTAGAGTCTTGACCCACTAACATTGTTATCGACTAAACCAGCCCATAAGTAACACAACGTAAATAAATTTCTAAACAAATCTTTTTGCAGGACATTAATTTTACTTTTGCTGCCTGGTTCTAGGTCACGACCCGTAATTTGTGAAACACCAAACCACCCTGCTTATATCCTCATTTGACCACTGGTATTGAATGAAACCTACAGGGATTAAAATGGTTTACGGCTAATAAAATATACATCGGGCAGAGACTGTACTTTTATGGACTGGTTCTAGGTCACGACAGGCCATTTTTGACAGGCATATTTATATCCTCATTTGACCACGGGTATTGAATGAAACCTACAGGGATTAAAATGGTTTACATCTAATATACAGCAACTTTATTGGCTTTTTGTTACAATAAAAGACCACAGGGAAATTCAAGGGTGTAATTTTTTTATACCTAATTACTTCCCTTTGATCTACAAGTTATGTTTTGGGCCAAGAAAAAAAAACATTCAAGCCAAGATCACAGATTTTCTTTTGCCACAATATTCAACAGGCTTGTGTGGTAGTGCAATGCTTCAACCTTGTCCACTTAAAGTTCCATACCCAAAGATAAAACCACGGAACTCAGGTAATCAACTTTGTTAACCCCAAAAATACAGTGGATGTCACATCGAGATCATCATTTCCGTACACTTAAATACCGAGGACGTCACATGGACACCATAAATAAATAAAGAAATAGTTAAAATATGCAAAGTCAGCAAGTATTTACATTAAAAACCTGTGGTAGTTAAAAGGTTAATAAGAAGTTCTTTAACCCTTAAACTGAGCCCCCAAAATAAATAAAAAATGCTCTTTAATTTATCTTCCCAATAAGTCTTATCTTATCTTATACATTACAGACGCTCCTTCTATAAAGAAGATTATTGCGTCCTACGCTCATCCGTGGTGCGAGTCTAGTCTTGCATTTTTATTAATGTTTTAAATGATGTTAAGTTACTGGTTTTCCTGGTTTGTTCAATCAATCCATTCCATGCCCGAATGCCACTCGGGAAGAAAGAGTACTTATATGCATTTGTTCTTGCATAAAGGATAAGGAAAGTGTTTTTGTCTTTATGTTTATCTGAGCACTGTAACAGATTGTTTTTGTGTTGTATTTTTAAATTAGAATTGTCTGTATGTTTATCTGAGAAGTGCAACTGGTTGTTATTGGGTTGTATTTCTAAATTAGAGTTTAATGCCTGCCTTATGTATTATTACTACTGTAATCTTTGCCCTTCTGTCGTCTAATGTTTCTATGCTAAGCGATTTGACTAATGGTGTTACTCTTGTTAAGTGGGAATATTCATTAGTTATTCTAGTGTAATAAAGATTTACCTCCTTTCAATTGCTGCCAGGGTATTATCGAAATCGTGAGTACTAACAAACAGCCGCCAGTCCTGAAGAGAAAATGTAAGGACTTAAAAGATAATAAACCGTTTTTAGAAAATATATTTTTATTAAACCACAAAATAGACTTTACATGTGAAATAATTTCCACAAAACTCACAAGTGTTGTTGTTTTTTAAAACAATCCTTTAAATTCTCTGACATGTTACAGACATAAGAGTATCATTTGAAGCTATTGATAGTAAGTTTAGAGTTATATATCTCTGGTTTTCAAAATTCCAGTGTTTAGTTTACTGGATAGAATACTGAGTGCTTAGTTTACTGGATAGAATACTGAGTGTTTAGTTTACTGGATAGAATACTGTGTTTTTAGTTTACTGGATACCAGGATAGAATACTGAGTGTTTAGTTTACTGGATAGAATACCGAGTGTTTAGTTTACTGGATAGAATACTTTTTCTTATGAATTAATATTACAAACAAATCCTATTATTTTAAAAATTAGATTATTCTAATAAGTTATCAAGTTTCACACAATTTACTCTCTACGCTATTATCACTTTTTACAAACGAAAAAGTAAAAATTGTATTTTGGAGCCCTATTGATGTTTGAGCCATTATACAATAAAGTCTGGGCCATGGGGTGAAATTAGTAAAATAATAGCCGGCAATGGAGATAAACATAGCAAGAAAGTAGGTCGGGGGAAAAAGGGTTACGAGATAATATATCCACTGACGAAATTATCTGTTGTCAATGTATTCTTGCTTTCCACTTAAATGTTCTACAGTTAATTAGCTCAAACTTTAAATAATGATGTTTAGAATAAACAGCTTTTTAAACTAGTGAAGCAAATGTCAGTGTGGCTTATGAAATGAAGGCCATTAAATGACTCTTAAAAAATGAGTTTACAATGACGTTAGATTCTTACAATAGCTTTCAGAAAGTCCATCTCCATTTGGTTGACGCAGTCCACATCCTGATCTGAGTTGTCTGCCCACTCGTCGTTAAAGACTTCTTCTTCCACGCCTTCATCATACAGGTATTTACTGGCCATCATCTGTTAATGCATTGAAAGTAAGTTTAAGTTGGAGATGCAAAATTTTGTATGGAGAAAACATAATTATAAGTTGAAAATTTATAATGATTTCATAGAAACAAATTTATAGTGTGCACCTGCAAAATAAAAGCACACAAGTTATATATAAGTTAATATGTCTTTAGAGTAACATAGAGTGCCATAACAGGGTGCCATTCTTGTGCCAAGCCCTTTGGTTCATTGCTATACAATTTTTGATGAGTCACACACTAAAAGATGTCTGGTTAGGCAAATTAGAAAATTGGCATGTCATATAGACCAGAAGACGAGAAGTTTATGTGGCCACAGAAATCAAGGTAAGTGACGCAGCCAGCACTTGTTTACTTTTCTCTAACTAATGTCAGGTACCCATCAGAGTTGGGTTGAGTCAGCGTCACATTCCCGGCTTTTTTTTTTTTACAAAATGTCTAGATAGGCACTAATTGTTAGAAATCGGCATGTTTAATTAGGTAACAAAAAATAGTGATTTATCAATTAATTAAGTGTGTATCCTTACCATTGAAATGAAGAAGATATCTGAAGAGGAGATGGAATGCAAGTATTCCTGATTTGTCTGCCTAAGCCTTTTAGCATACAGCATAGATAGCACCATCGAGGCAGGGGAAACTTTGCTTTTTCTGTCACGTTTTGAAAAATAAAAATTATTTCAATATTTTACAGTTATTTTTACGCACAATAATAATTTCAAAAATCTGTCAACAATAGAAATCAGAAAAATACTTCTAGGTGTGTAACAGTTTGCTCACCTAATGATGTCAGCAGCAGTATACATATCAACATGGCCAAGTTTATCAGGAACACAGTCATGAAAATAATCCACAACAAGCTCTGTGGACAAAATCAAGTTTAGTGTGTGTTATTCAGTGTTAATAAAAAAACTGCAAAAAATGTATTTAAAAAAAACAGAAATATACAACTTAAAAACCTAACTAGTTTATTTTTTTTAATGAATGTGAAAATAGTTTAAAATATTTGTGTCAACACTAATATTTGTTTTACAGTAGTAAAAGTAAAATCACTATATATACTTCATCCTCTGAGTATGGCTGATAATAATTTAGTATTATTTCATAGCCCATCTTAACATCTTACTTCTTATTTAATGCTACTGTTAAGTGGACATAGAAAATACATTAATTTACTTTATAAGCTTTTCCCCAATATGCTTTACACCAAGAGATCTGCAAAATAAATCCTTTTAATTTAGGAACCGTAACCCAGAAAAAAATATATCTAAAGCTCTGTGGGTATAAAATTACTGCTGTGTGGTTTACAGCTTAAAAGAAGGTTGAGTTGATATGAACAGATTCACCCAACTAAAAACAACTAAATAAATAAACCAGAGATGTATTTTCTCACCAGTAAGTGGAAAAGAGGGCTTTTCCATGTCAGACATATCGCCATAATACAGATGTCTCTTTAGTCTCTTTTGAAACTTGGAGTCCATTCTCTTCTGTTCACAATGAACAATGGAATACATTTTTAAGTATAAAGAGTATTTATATAAGAGTTAAAAATATATTATATTGTAATTAAAACATTTAATTTTAAACTTTCCTATTTTTTCTTTGGGGGAGGGGGGCATAGCAGGCTATTTTTATCTTATATCTACCGTATATACTCGCGTATAAGTCGCACCGGTGTATAAGTCGCACCCCTAGTTCAAGACTTTTTTTCCTTATATGTTGTCATTGACCCGCGCATAAGTCGCACCCTGACTTCCCAGATTATACTGCCTTTTAATATCTCAAAAATGCATACCTTTTAAACATAAAAGTTACTAAATATTCACCCTAATTTGGAAACTTTCCTTAGACAATGGTTTTAATCGTGCGTAAGGCAAACATAATCAAATAAAGGCAGGGCTTCATTTATTTTGAACAACCGATCTATAGGCCTACAGACATTAGTGAGATGAGAAAGTAAGGTATCAATCAAAGTCCCTTCCCCTACTCAAGTTTCTATCCCTATAGTAACACTACACACAAAAAAAGTCTTTGAAGTACGTCATTAGACTCAATGTCGCCTAGACTGGAGACTGGGAGGCGCCGGCATTTATGATGCGTTATACATGTGTCCTATTTAACATTAACATTGTTTGTAATGATTTCAAGTGCGTCCGACATATAATAACATGTGTTTTCTTTCAACTCTTACATGCAACTAATGGAAAATAAAACACACTATTGACATTTCACGCGTCCATCTGCCGATCGTAGTTTTAGAAACATTGACTAGACATTGCGCGGTTTTATCGGAATGCTCAACACTGCCTAGACCTTAAGTACTAAATAAAAGGCATCTTAAGCTTCTATGCCTACCTACATTATAGGCCTACACAGGCTTTCACACATTTAGATTCATACCATACTGTAATTTGTGCTTAATAAGCCTACCGAAAATGCCGCCTTTAAACTTACGATACGTATCGTAAATAGAAAATTGGTCCAAAAGTTCAAAAGAAAAGCGGGTTGGTGAGGGTCTGAAAACCTAAAATATTTGTCGATTTCAATTTCAGTTATATAAAGATAGTAATATTTACACCTGCGAAAGTTTTCTAAATGTAAAATGTATGCCTACGCATATCCTAGTAATTCTACACAACTCCAATGAACTATACGGGTTATGTTGGAAACTTTATGACAGAGTAGTGATTGTTTTTCAAACTTTTCAAAAACAGTGTTGGGTGTACAAGTCGCACCCCTACTTTTTGTCGAAATTTTCGGTAAAAAAAGTGCGACTTATACGCGAGTATATACGGTAGATATGTCGCTATTTTCATTCTCTTTAGAATGTTTATCAATCAATTATTATTATAATTAGGGATATTAAATTTAATAAAGATAATTGGAAATTTTATTATTGATTTACTAAGGGCTTTTGTTGGACAGTAATCTTTTACATGTAGCTATCAATAATTTTAATTACGCTGGCTGCAAGAAAATATTTTTTGTAACCAAAACCATGTAGGTTTGCACAAAACAATTCATTTAATGCCATGAAAACAATGGTATTAGACTTTGGGTATGTTAGTGAGGTCACAGGTGTATGGTTACCTGTGTGCACAAGCTTTTAAAAAATAGTAAAGTACCAGTCGGACCGAATTGATCCATAGGGCCGGGGAAGCAGCGTTCACCAGTATCCGTGGCCACGGCATACTAGGTGATTGTGTGGCCAGCACTATGCACAGCCGCCTTTTTACTTTACCCCAGCTTATGTCAGGTACTAATCAGAGCTGGTTAGCCTCAGGGAGAGTGTAGTGTAGTTAGGCCTGACTGATTAACTTCAACTGTAGTCCAGTGTAGTTATATAGGTAATATAGTACTGGGAGAACCTTGCTCAGCACAGAAATAGTTGGAGAGGCACCATAATTACACACCGGTATAAATGCGGCAGAGGGCAAACTTTGCCTTATGGCGGAGGCTAAACGAGCAGCGAAGAAAAGTAGGCTGCCCCTAACAATCTCCAACGGTCCAGCTTTCAAGTGCCAGAGATGCGACAGAACCTGTCTCTCAAGGATAGGTCTCCACAGACACAGTCAATTTTGCAGGGCTGGCCAAATCACAGGAGCGCAAATCTAATCCGACTAATCGTCTTTCGAGACTATGGACTATGGAACCAATGATGAATGATAGGCCTAAAATATATTATAATATTATAATAATATAATTATATATAACTTTCTAATTCCAAGATTCCAAATAATAGTTGAGTTAACCCGGTGCTGATGTTTAGTATTTTATTTTTTTAAGTAGGCCTATATTAAAGTCAGTAGGTGACTACTAGGTCTAAGGTGTATCAGTATGACTCTGTTTATTATTAGTTAGTAGTAATAGTAGTATTATATATATGCAAATTATGACTAATTATGATTATGAGTGTAATAACTATGAGTATCAGTAAAGGAGTAGGCTACGGCATAATTTTTAAAAAAGGATCTGAACGTTAACCAGTTAATATTTTAAATTTTAGATAATTGAATTAATTGACAGTGATAAGTGAATAAGGATTTAATAAAGCCAAGGGCCAAGGAGCCCAAGCCCAAGGCCCAAGGCGGGCCAAGTCAAGACTCAAAACTCAAGCCAAGCCGGCTGGTCCAGCGGTTAGATCACCGGACTGTCAACCAAAAACCAACTGACAGGTCGCGGGTTCTAGCCCTGCCACCGGTGGATCCCTGTCGCCCTGCAGGAGTTTTGGGCCTAGTGGACGTAATAATCTTCTATCTAGAAGGAACGTCTGTAAACATAATAAGGCCAAGCCCAGGCAAGTCTGGTGGAATATAATTAAATATAAAACTAAAAATAATTTAGCTGTGAATTATAAATGCGTATTAACGCATCTTAGTCTTCTTACCTCTTTTGACATCCTTATTAGATATTTCGTTAATTTTTATTTATTAAAAAAGCCCCTGTTTTCTTGACTGTGATAATCCACTGACTAAACCAACAACAGCGCCATGTTTGATCCCAATCAGTGACGAATTTTGCTACACTCAGATTTTCGTTTGCCACACAGATTTTGATATTTTTTTAACCATAGTAAAAACATAAATACATAATTTAAAAAATTAGGATGGGCCTATCTATAACATTTTTATCTATCTAGTCTAGACTAGTCTCAATAATATAAATGTTATCCTAAAAGTTATCCATATATATAATTAACATTGATTTTTTTCGCATTGCCCTCAGACTGGTGAACTGGACCGGTTGTGCAAGTAAATCGATCTCCTCCTATGCGAGGTCTTGCAACGAGTTAACATGTCTAGCATGGTGACGGTTCAGATGATGGTCACTTTCCTTCGCCTACGACGTCTACAATGGCTTTGCCATGTTTCCAGGATGGAGGATGGGCGAATCCCAAAAGACCTGCTTGATGTTAATCTCGCTGAAGACAAGATAGCTACTGGCCGTCCCAACTTTAAGGTTCAATGACGTCTACAAGAGCGACCTATATTATAAAGGCTCTCAGAACTTAGATATATATTATGTAGAGGTCGGAAACTGTGAGAACCAGGCTAAGAACAGAAATAGTTGGGGTACAGACCGGTACAAATGCTTCAGATGGCAGACTACGCCTTATCACTGAGACTAAAACAGCAGCGAAGAAAGTAAAGAACATATATATATATATAGGATGCCCCTGACCAACTCCTACGGTCCCGCTTTCAAGTGCCAGAGATGCAACCGAGCCTGACTCTCAAAGACATAATATATAGGTCTCCACGCAGACACAGCCAATAATATACTGCAGAGCTGGCGAAATCACAAGAGCGCAAATCTAATCTCCTTCCGGGACTATGGATGGAGCCAATGATGATGATAATAATTAACATCTTTATAAATGTATTTAAAAAATGTAGGCCCTATTTCATGTAATAGGCCTAGTAAATACTCAAAGGCGAATCCCTAAACTTTTAAGTCTATAAATTTAAAACACTAGAGGAAAGAGCAAAAGTTGTCTTAATTCATAATTTTCAAGCTTTATTAAATTATAATTTAAAAATGAAACACAATAACAATATATTTTATACAATGTTAAAAAAAAACAACATATCAAGGATAAATAGATACCTACGTTTCTTATTCCGACTTGACTCTAACCACGGATAAGCTTAAGGGGGAGGGAGGGGTAATCTTAATTATAATCTTCTGTCTAGAAGTAGAAGTAAAGGCATCTTTGCAGTAAGAGATAATAATATTATGACTGATAGATCTGAACATTATAAACTCATACACAGGGAAGATAGGGGGAGGGGAAATTGCTGAAATTAAACACAGACATGCAGAGAAAAACACAGATTGACAAATCTCAGAGAACAGTAAATCACTTGTCTATATATACAGTGAGCTTAGAAAACGACGACACAGGGCTAATGCGTATGTGTAGACGGGGGGGGGGGGGAGGGGGGCAGAGGGTTTATCTGCCAAGTCTAGCTAGACTTTTAGTTTTGTCTTTAGTGTTCAGAAGCTGATTATCTGAGATTACGTCAGCACCGCGTCTCACCCTAACATCTTTCTTCTCCATTTACTGGAAGGAAACTGTAATGTGGTAAATCTGGTTTTCTGTGTTACCATTTGGGGAAGTCCACGTCGTTTTGCGAATAATTTTGTGAGGGGAAATGTTCTGCCAATCATGAGATCGTTAAAAGCACAGAGATCGGCAAATAGTTCGCCATTTTCATGTATGCTTCCTACTCCATTCTACCCATAATAAGTTATCTGTCTGTCTGTATTCTCCCGCGTTGGCATCCATATCACCAATAACTATGATATCATATGTCTCTTTTTGGTGTGTGAACTAAAGCCACAAAAGTCTTCTCTATCTTCCCCAGTTGACGTATAAATGTTACAGACTTCGTTCTAAATAGAAGATTATTACGTCCACTAGGCCCAAAACTCCTTCAGGGCGGCATGCAGGGATCGGTCATTGGCAGGGATAGAACCCGCGACGTTTTGGTTGACAGTCCGGTGAACTAACCGCAGGACCACAATTGAGCGTAGTTTTGGATGATTGTTGTGTTTCCACCTTTGTATTGAATCGTGCAGACTGTTTTCCCACGCAATTAGGGCATAATTTGTTGCTTCTGATGACAACACCAAAGCTACTCCCTTTGCAATGAGTGGTCATTATTTAGATCCTCGTGGCAGGGCCGGAATTAGACTTGATGGGGCCCTAAGCTATTTGATATATGGGGCCCTTTATAAGCAGTGCCAAATATAGCTTGATTTCTTGTTTTGTCTTTCTCTGTAGTATCAATATGCAGCTGGTGCAAAGCAGAAATTATTCCATCATAACTATCAAGTGTTGAACTTGTGGCCATTGAATGTCCTTCCCATCTTGTCTTTGACAAAGACTTTGGAACTTGTGAATCCTCTTTGAAGAATGACAACAGTACTTCCCAAAAAAAGATTACTGCATCTAAACAACAGTCGACTGCTGCTCTACCAACATGATTCAGGGAATGACCAGCACATGGATTATACATAGCATACTTGTTAATCTTCAATATTATATCTTGCATACATTTGTATTTGCCAGACATATGATATGACTGGCCTCGACACTTACTAAAATTAAAATCTATTTTGCACTAATTTTTAAGGTAGTTGTGCACCATCTTAGCCATACTTTCCCCTGCGTGGCTACCTATTTTTAGGAAAGTTAGAACACGTCCAAATAGAAACCCATCATTTAATGAAACATACCTCACAATAACCAGTCAGGAGTGGAATCTACAGATAACCTGAACTACCCTGCAGTTCTAAAATCATCCAAGATTGAGTCTCTTACTTCGTGTGCCATAATTTGGATAAATTCAACTTATATTGTTTTAGAAAGATAAGATGTGACACATGATCCTTTATTCCCAATGTTCTTACATGGCTTGCTAGAAAAAGATCAATTTTTTCTACTAGTTCGAGTAATCTAAGGAAATTGCCATTGTGAGGAGAACCAAATAATTGCTTATCTCCTCTTAAAGGTAGACCACGCTCTGCCATAGTACGCTTAATTATGACTGCCACAACACGTTCAAGAACATGTTTCCAGAACAGCCGTTTATATATATATATATAATAAGGCTGCAGTAAGCTTATATTTAAGTATAAATGAAAATTGTTCACTCGAACAATTTTATTTGGGGGCCCCCAAGAAAGTGGGGGCTCTAAGCTATAGCTTGTTTAGCTTATAGGTAAATCCGGCCCTGCCTCGTGGCCAGAGAATATGATAGTTTCTCCTATAGCTAATCTAGCTTGGCCGCTACCATTCCATCGGGTTTCACATAGTCCAAGGACCTTGGTAGTAAGGCCTATAGGCCTACTATATCTTTTCAGACCTAATCGCTTCATATAGAATTCTTATATTCCAGGTCTCTATCTTGGTTTTCTCTATGGTTGTTATGAGGTTGGTCAGCGGAGGTAGCTTCCTGGGGGCTTTCCACTCACTAGCTCGCATCATTAGCTTGTCATCTCTCTCATTTTTCCCGCTTGGATTATTGCGATTCGCTCTTGGCTGGCCTCTCGGCCTCCTCCTTTCAGGGCCTCCAACGTGTCCAGAACTGTGCTGCCCGACTAGTCCTTAAGAAGAATACGTCGACTCATATCACTCCTCTGCTACTGCATGCATGGCTACCCATTAACCACACAATACCGTCCGCTTCGCTCGGCGTTTGATGCACTAACTCTTCAGATCCAGTGTGCGAAGCTAGTGTCCGCTGGCCAATTCGTGCATTCTCATACGTGGGCCCGTCCGCCTGGAATCCCCTCCCACTACAGCTTCGCCAGAGCCCTAGCTTCGACACCTTCAGGAGCACCTATTCCAGAATCAGTATTCACCTCCACATTTATACATTTTCGTCTTTTATTCGTTGTCTGTACTCTGTAACTGTTGACAGCGCATATAACTGTTCCCAACGGGATATGCGCTACGCAAGTATTATTATTATTATTAGTTCTTCCTAGGAAGAGAAACCTTCTTGACCAAGATCACTCTGGGATGGCATATTTGCTGTTCCTGTAGCATAGGGTTTTCACGGTGTGGAGTTGCTAACCCACGACCAACCCTCCTCCTTTACCCGGGCTTGGAACCGACAGGATATCCCCCCCCCCCCCCCCCGCCCCAATGGGTGATAATCAGGCGGAGTTATATTTTGTTTATATATTTTTTTTTAACATTATTATTATTGAAATTTAGATCTATACACATTGAATTTTGTCAAAACAAAACTCTTACTGGTGCATTTAATTTGATTACGCAAGCCTACTTGCAATAAAGTGAGCAACTTTTTGACAGCCATTATCGCATTTGAGCGAATTAAGGCCCATTGTGAACAACTGTTATTTAACAGGGCTCTGAAAAAAGAATTATATGTCCTTATAAAAAGATGGAGATGGGGTCATTCTTTGAATAATTTCTAGTATATATAGTCCTATGATATCATAATAATTACAGTGTAGTCTAATGTGTTTGAATCATTTTCCAAGAAGAATTAATATTTTATATAGGTCACTGTTTCAAATACAGTAAATAATAACCAACGAGCCTCGAAAGAGTTCTGTAAATTGTATAACATATTATAGTTTATCTTAAGAATATTTAACTTTATACTGATTTAAAAAACATTTTAATATTTATGCAGCTGTATTTAATTTTAACGTATTTTTCATAATAATTATTGAAATATAATATAGATGTCTTTTTTTTTTTCAAACAATTATAATTATATATCGGATATCGATAAAGCCAAACATTTACGTCCGTCGTTAATTTATCCAAAGACATTCTAAAAACATTAATGAAAGTTTCCTATAATTAATCGATTTTTTTACATCTGACATATTACTCGCCCCATTTGTGTTTGTATGTTTATAGACTAGTTGTTTACTGAAACTATCTCTCCGTTTTATTATGTGAAAAAAGGAAACACAAAATCTGGCCATTTCGGGCACAATGGCTCTGATTCATCTCGTTTAATCTCGCGTATCTTAGGTGTGGTAAAATAGAACAAGATGGCGAAACAGTTGTTCGATCGGAGCAAATTGTAATGATTGTCATACTATATCTATTTGTGGATTAAAAGTGAGAAGATGGCAGACACAGATGTGGACATATCAAGACTACCAGATGATATACGGGAACGTCTAGCAGAGCTAGATCTTGAATTATCCGAAGGTTGGTTAATTAAAAATATCATAATAAAAGTATTAAGTTTAGAGTTTAGTCTAAGTCCTAAGCCTAAGTAGACACTTCAATATCGCTGTTCCGCGCATGTCAAATGGGGTCAATTTATAGCCATGTAATTTTTGCAACACATTTAATGGCGTCTGTTAAAATATAGTCTAACACAATGGACCATAGAACTGAGTATTTAAGTCAAACCACAAACATCCACACATCAATTGATTAAAAAAAAATAACTTTTCTAAACTGTGTCATTAATTTTATGTTAAATTTTAAGATCGTTTTTTTCATAAAAAATTAGGATTCATTAACAAGGTAAGTTTAAAGTGCTAAAATTAATATAAAGCGTTCATAAGCGGAAATAGTTAATCTTATTTGATAAAATATATTATCTATACTCAATTAATTTACTAATTTCATTAATGCCTGATCATGCCTGATTTAGTTATGAATTTTTTAGAGCAGTCACTGTCTATGTTTATTAGAACATTTTTGTCAACCGACTACTTCCGTTCCGCTACTTTGTTTATTTATAGAAAACATTAAAAAGTGTAATCGCAACTTTGTTTAAAGCAAACGTACTCTGCTAGTTTTATAAGTTTAAAATGAATGAAAAATTCCTTTTTATATACCGCAGACCTGCCAACCCTTCCAATTTTCTCGGAATTATACGGATTTTTCACCCCTCATTCCGACAAAGCCCTTAAAATTCCGATTTTGGGCAATTTTTTATTTTTATTTTTTTTCCGTCCGGACTGTCGATAGTAAAGCCACTTCAGTTATTTTTCATTATACCGTAGGCCTAGGCTAATATTTAATTTTGATAGCCAAACCTGGTTTTTACGAAACGTTTTCCATGGACCATGGTGCCAAAGTCCCATTACACCTTATTTTCATAAAAAAAAATGTAGCGATTTCAAAAATAATCTGATATAAAAAAAATAAAAAAAAACAAACACCGAATCTCTAGGTCTAGGCCTACCGATGCAATGCCATATTCATATAAACTAGCCATTTTAATGATTAAGCCTACGGTAGGCTTAATCATTAATATGGCCTACCGAATTACCGGTATTCGCTTTTGTAAAAAATACAATTTTGCGTGACATCTGATTTTCTTGGAAAGCGATACATTTTTAGCTCTAGGCTTACATTTCTTTACTATAAATGTAAACGCATATTACTCTTATACTGACCATTGAAAAACAAATTAGGAATAGGCCTTTTACTATAATAAGGAAAAATACATTTTTTTAGCCAAAGTAACTACGGAAAATATTGTATAAAAAATACCTAGGCCTAGCCTATAGCATAAGCATATTTAGCCTATCATGTTGCTCAATTATCTAGTACTAGGTTAAATAGGTATGGGAGTATAGGCCATATACGGTATAAATATGTTAAGGCCTGCTACTAGCATTTTTAGTAAGTCTACTAGTTACTATTACTATTTAGGCCTTCTACTAGGCTATTGACTATAATTATAATACTATAGACTAACTATAGGCTATAGTATAGACCTAGAGTCTGTATTAACAGTTTTTAGCTTTATAACTTAACCTATTGATTTTCTTTAAAGTTGAATACACAGATATTAATTAAAACTTAAAACTAATTACATTGACATTAATAACTAACAATACTAGTTATATTCTTTTTAATTGAAAATAAGCCTACAGAACTTTTCTTGGGACGTTGGGAGGTCTGATACCGGTATTATTTATCACTGGAAAGGGCTTGAAAAGAGAATTCCAATGGTATATCATTTATTAAAATCGGATTAGAAATAAAAAAGTTTTGAATTTTTAAGTAGTGTAGACAATTAGACTAACAGTTATTGTTAAAGTTAAGGTTTCAAGAGGGTGACAACATGTCTTCAATATTAATCTTGTTTTTAAATCATATCGTTTAAGACCCACAAAAACATAATTAAAAAACAACAAAATACAACACTAAATGCAAAAACATGAATAAATGTTAGCCACGTTTATTGAAAAAAAAAAACGCTTTATATATAAGAAATATTATTAATAAAAGAAATACGTTTGCCGATCCGCCAAAAAGTTTTTACGAAAAAAGAAATATATAAAAAACGTACATTTACATAAAATACATAGATCAGTGCTATATTAAAAGTTAATTAATCTACTTCCGGTGCAAAGGTTACAAAAAAACTTAAATCACAAAAATGGCTGGGTTTCTCTTCTTTAAAAAACACCTTATTTAGGTATGTGAAAATCCGACTTTTTATATATTTTTTTTTGGTCATAAAAGTTGTTCCGTGGATTGGCAAACATTGCGGACGGTAGGTATGATTCAATCGTATTTCTTTTATTAATAATTTATATATATATATAACGCAATATTTTTTCAATAAACTTGACTAAATTTTCCAACATTTTTTGCGTTTAGTGTTGTCTTTTGTTGTTTTTTTATTTTGTTTTTGTGGGCCTAAAAAATATGATCGTATTCAAACACAAAATTAAAATTCCAACATTATTTAACCTACTTGAAACCAGAAATGAATCATTTCTACACATCTTTTCTCTTAATATACGAAATTTCATCAACAAAAACACTCGCTCAGATTTTCAATTTACTCGCTCAAAAATGTATATAGATTTCAACATCCATGCAACAATTTCACCATTTTGGGAAGTGGGTCACGTGACCATTTTCTTAAATGGAGATTGGTTAAATCTGCCAACTAACCTGCGGATATTCGCAATGTTGTAGAACAATTAATTATCTTTTATTAACACTGTAGTAAGGCTATGTCTAAAACTCTTTTCTTTTATTAGGCCTATATATAATTATTAATTTTTCATAGTTTGTTGTAAATCTGACCTTCTGACAGACCCTAATTAAACTATTTAATTAAAATATCACAGAAAATACGTCTTGCCATACAAGTATAAGGCGGACTCTTAGTCTTAGAACAACTCACACTAGAATATGCTTGCATTTATACATCTAACTATAACATGGACTGCCTGTGATACTCAGCTCCACTTAGCATAGCTTTGTGAAACAGGGTAGGCCAGACTGTGACGGTGAAGACCAACCGTCCAAGCGGGGAGGGGGGGGGGGGGGAATGGCAACGTAATACCTAATAGAAGAAAAGGTGACAAGAGGTGGGCAACGGTTGTTGAAAAAAGGAGGGGGGGGGGGGTCTACTGTAGGGGACTAGGCCTACAGTTCCTACAAGCAGAATAAAGGGGGAAGGAGGGGGGCATTTTTTTTTATTTCTTCATGGTGAATGGAGGTTGAGACAGGGTGGGGGTAGGCTATAACACTGAATAGGGGAAGGGAGGATGGAGAGAGGATCACTTTTTTTAAAACGAACTTTTAATTTTACAAGGACTGGTGGTTGATCAAAGGAATGCGGGGGGGGGGGGGGGGGGGGGGGGGGGGGGGGAGAGGGGGGAGTTCAGGGCAATGGAATATCAGTACATAAAAAGTAGGAGAAGGATGAAAAAAGGTTAGTAGAGAGGGGAATCAACTCATTTTATTTGCTCACAGATTCTAAGTTCCCAATTCTTTGTTTTAACTTTGGTAAAGAAAAATGCATAAAGTTTTGACTGTTTGATTCAATATTTACCTATCTTACAATTGTAAAATCCTATTGCCTATTTCATTTTAAAATTATTATTCTGGTTTGAGAAGAATGCATAAAACACAATTTATAAATTTAACAAAAGAAATGGGGTTAGGTTTGACCAAAAAAAAAAAGGGGAGGGGGTAGTTAAAAATTGTAATTAAATTTTGACTGTTTAAAAAAAATGTGTACAACTAGGCCTACTTACCCTGTAATATCCTTTTTTAAACTGATTTGTCTATACATGTATGGCCCTTAATTAATGGCCTTTAATTTGATACCCATATTGTGTATTTTGGTAAAATACTGACAAAGTTATGCCTGTTTGAGTGAACAATGTACGCATCATGAAATATCCAATTTCATTCAAATTTCATGTAATAAAAATAAATAAGAATCCCTTGTTTGCTGATTAATGTATGTAAATATGGCCCTTTGCTTGGCCTTTAATTTGATACCCATATTGTGTATTTTGGTAAAAAATTGACAAAGTTATGACTGTTTGAGTAACAATGTACGCATCATGAAATATCCAATTTCATCCAAATTTCATGTTATAAAAAAATAATAATAAGCACTTATTAATGGTTTTAACTATACATATATGGCCCTTTGTATGGCCTTTAATTTGATGCTCATTCTGTGCAATTTGGTACAAAATTGATAAAGTTATGATTGTTTGAGTACAAAATTACTAGTAAGTGAGCTTCACTTTTCCTTCTTTGGCTTTGTTACTGAAATTTCATCACTTAAAAATTCATAACTTTTTTATTTCTGATCCGATTTTAATAAATGATATACCGTTGGAATCCTCTCCCCAAGCCCTTTTCAGTGATATATGACAAGTTTTTATACAGTCATTAAAAAATTTTCTTGTCACATACCTACCTTATTTCCAAGCGCTAAAAAATTTATATCTCTCCTCCCTGTTGACCTATAAATACAAATGAGGTGGCATTTAAAAGATCTCATCTAGTTCTATCTAACAGTGTAGGTTTTTAGGCTAAATTCTTAATATGAAATTTTTATTGAAGTCGCTAGCCTAAGTGATTAGTGTCAATCTAAATCTTAGTCGGCAAAGAAAAGTTAGGCCCTAGTTGTAGTTCTATCAGATTCGCCATTATATTTATTACATCAAACACTTATTAAAAGTAATACCTGCATGATAAAAGCTTATATAGTGTAATTAAAAATGGATTTTCGGCTGATATGATGTCGGATACTTTTTTATGATTTTATGACCTATATTTTATTTTTTCAAATGAAGGGAATCTATCCCAAACCCAAAATGACAAATGGCTCAGTTATGCATTTTCATAGGCAGTTTCATTTTTTTAATTTACAACAAACAAACAAATGATATTTAAATTAGTGCAGGAATTCTATGTCTAACCAGCAGAGAGGCTTACAACCCAGTGACTCATGTAACTCATGTAATAGTAATAGGCATTATAAATAAGACTAAGATTCAACTGGCACTGGGTTTATTTTGTGTTCTCTCTGTCTCTACTATAGATGGCTCAATTATTGATTCAATACTAGTGACACAGCCTATGATTGTAATTAAAAGGCATTAGAATTATAATATTAATAATATCTTGATAATAATAATGGATTCTAGCCTGCTTTGTGTTTAATGTTTTACAATTACTAGATAAGTAGATACTAGATCTCATTCTAATAACCATTTTAGTTTGTTTGCTAGTCAATGTTACATTGAATTGCAAACCAAGAAATATAGGCCTAAATAAGCATAAAAAATTATAAAAATAAAAAAAAGGGGTTGGGTTTAATTAAAAGGCCTAGGCCTAGTTGTTTAAAGTTTCTAAAATTGTACGCTCGAACAAAACATTGAAAAGTTATAGGCCTACTATTACTATTAGCCTATGCATTTATGAAAACTTATTGTAAAACAAGATGTCAAAGAAATATGCCAAATATATGTCTACTAATAAATATATCATATAGGACCATTTAGAACTAGTGCTATTTAAT
The DNA here is from genome assembly GCA_949126835.1 of Anisus vortex. Lineage (NCBI taxonomy): Eukaryota > Metazoa > Mollusca > Gastropoda > Planorbidae > Anisus > Anisus vortex. The sequence continues at coordinate 31,635,708 of OX421506.1, forward strand.
TAAAGGCATGCAAAAAAAAAACGATAGAATTATAGGATTTGTGTATGGTCATGTCATAGGGAAAACAAAAGGATTAAAAAGTCATTAAGGGGAAACAATTGAATCTTATTGAACATCTTCAAGTTTTGTTTTTGTGTTAAATTGAGCTCCTCTACAGGTGGCGCACTCTACTTTTGTTTTTTTTTTACAAACCAGTTTATTATTAGTTCTGCCTATCTTTTGTTCTGGCCACCTAATAATAAATAACTCAGTCACTCATGACTTAGCTGTCACCTGGCCTTGTAATGCCATGCATTTGGCTATTATTTTTAATATTGTTGTTTTTTTAAGATCTTTTCACATACTTCTATCTGTTTAACCTCATGCTTTAATCATACATCTATAAAAGTTAAAAATCAGTAGCATGTCAGTCAGTAGAATTAATTATTAATGTTTTTTGCTTCCATAAGGGTCGTGTTTGTAACACCACAGTAAAGGATTATTGTTTCTTTGATTTCATGACAGAAACCATAGACATTTCTCCGACCCTAATTATCTGTTTGTAGATAAAGCAACACTATTTTATTCTTCTGTAAACCAAGATGCAAAGCTGTTAGCTCTCTAGCAGTCAGTATGACATGATGAACATTTGTCTCTTTGTTATTTTTTTAGCTATTTTATAGTGTGTTGGTAATGAAAGGTTGAAGGTGCAGTTTATATTATAATGCACGTCTGAGATAGGGTAGTTAAGGAAATCCAACCAGGAAGTGATCTACTGTCCAGAGAAAGAAAACTACCAAATAAATTTAATGTAAAATATAAAAAAATATTTAGTCTATCTTTCGTTCCAAGAAAATGTTCATGAGAAATTTGTTACAGTACTTTTTTTGCTATGCTGAATCAGTAGTTTCCTGGAAAGCTTTCTGAAGTGGGCCTTTGTTTTATCATTCATCATGTTTACTGCCCTGTTGGTAACAAGTGTACTTTGGATGATGGTTCACAATGAAGTCTTCAACGTCTGCTCACTTGCAAAAAGTTTCTGTAATCCTGGCAGCTGAAAACATTCACTGGCTCCTCGTCATCAGACAGCTGATCCTCCTTTAATGTCCTTAGCTGTTCATTCCAAATATCCACACACATATCTGCATTGTCTTTGTTTGTAGTATATGCAATTATATGTCCCTAGAGTTAAACCACGCTCTTTCTCTCACTTCGCTCCTAACCTGAGAGACAGTTCGTTACACAAGACACAAAATTTGCAAAGTTGTCGTTCATAGCCCAAATTGTTCATTATCTGAGGCAATCGCAACCCCAGGTACCACTGTATATGATTATTTACTCTAAACCCAATACTTGTCAATATATGTTTGTTTTCTGTATACTTGTCAATGTGTTTTGTTTTTTACCCTACACTCTTACTTGTCAATGTGATATTTTACTTTAGATATTTTTTTTTGTTTTGACTCTATACTTGTCAATATTGTTGTCAATGTAAGCATTGTCAACGTTTTCTCTCTATTTGTCTATGTAGCATACCTCTATATTTTTCTCTTTATGGCCCTGCTTATGAATGCACTTGTTTTATCTAACTTGTTTTATATAGACCTTCTTGTCAATGAAAATGTTTTCTCTATACTTGTCATAAATTAAGTAAATTCAATGATTGTAAATGAAATACACAATTGCATAGTTTAGTTGCAACACACTCTTAGACAGCCTTAAAATATAGTTATTCTAATAAAAAGCTCCTGGAACTTTTTGTATCTTTTGTGCAGGACCCTGAATATTTTTATTTATCATCTGTTTGGTTAGGTGTTGATAGTTATGAATTTTTAACATTTGGGGGAGGGGGGGGTCAGGAAATAGTTAGGAATTTATTTCTAAAACAAATGTGAGAACCCTGACCTCAGGTTTTGTGATAACATTATTACTAAGAAAATGCACACATTCATAACCTATTGTGATATATGTCTCTCACAGGAAGTATTAAATTGTAAACTACAAGAAAAAGAAACATTTAGCTAGTTAAAATGAAATTGACTGCAATACTTCACTGAAACTATATAAACACATTAGGCTTGGCGGTCATTTTTTTGTTTGTTTCTACTCTGTTAAGGCTTTAGCGATTTGCACATTTGATAGGCACATAGATAGGCTCAGGTGCAAAAGTGTGTGTGACAGGACCAAACAGAGTAGACTATTTCCACAAAGTAATCCTAGTCTCAGGGCATACTATTTGCCGAATCTGTACGCGAACCAGGTAGTAGAGGCAACTCCATAATTTTCACTATAATATATCCAAAGTTTATTACTCTAATCTCCTCATGTACCAACAAAACTTGTTTTTTTGACACATTAAGTGCCATTGCAGTGGTTAATGTGAGACACTGTACACTGTTAAGAAGGGGAAGAGGGGGAGAGAAAAAAAAGTGTTATCATGGTGGCAGTGACTCTTCAGGTCTAATAACTGATAAAGAAAGGGCCATGGAGCAGATTACTAGCATCCTGTACAAATTTCCTATACTAGAAGGGAATCATTCCTTGCCCCCCCCCCCCCCCCCCCACATTCCCACACCCACCCCATGGGACCATGTGGGCATGCATGAACCACTGAAGCAGATAGCTTATTTGGTTTTGTGATTTATTGGCTTACCTTGGGGTGAGGGTGGGTGGGGTGAGAGGCAGATAGAAGTAGAGTGCTTTTAAGTGCATGTGTGTGTAAGGGGTGGACTGCATTGTGTGTGTGTGCAACCCGAATGACATAGTGTGTGTTTTAGTTTACATTTCATATAGTGTGTTTTGGTTAGAGTGTAAACTACATGATATATAGTGTATCTGTGTTTGTTTCTTTAGTTTACATGACATATAGTGTATCTGTGTTTGTTTTAGTTTACATGACATATAGTGTATCTGTGTTTGTTTCTTTAATTTACATGACATGTAGTGTATCTGTGTTTGTTTCTTTAATTTACATGACATATAGTGTATCTGTGTTTGTTTCTTTAATTTACATGACATAAAGTGTATCTGTGTTTGTTTCTTTTGTTTACATTACATGTATCTTTATTTGTTTCTGTTGTTTACATTACATATAGTGTATCTGTGTTTGTTTTTGGTTTACATTACATATACTATTACTATTCAAGTGTATATGTGTTTGATTTACTTAGCTTACATAACAGATAGTGTATTTGTTGGTTTTGGTTACAGCAACCTACCTTACATATAGTATGTAATAGTTACCGTTACAGAAACCTACATTTTATAAGTGTGTCTTGTTACAGTCCCCTAAATTTGAATTTGAATTTGGTTACAGTATGCTACATTTCACACAGTGTGTTTGTGTGGGAGTTTTATTGTAGTGACCTACTTTCACCATTTAATGTCTAAAAAAAGCTACTACAAAATATTCATCATCAATTTTCATCCTTCTGTTTATGGTGACAGCTAGTAAGACTTGATTGAATATTTTCTATCTTAATGTCTTTCCCCCTCACTCCCCCCTTAACTCAATAAGCTACATTTGGTAGATGATTAATACAAAACCACTTTAGTTTAGTTTATTTCTTTGTATTTGCCAATGGAGCATTGTATTGTCCTTAGTAAGCTAAGCAGAGGGTTTTCCTACACAATGCCCCATTCATTTCTGTTATCTTCTTTTTTCTCCAGCCCTGCCCCACCCACTCTGCTTACCCCACCCTCACCCCTTCCCAAGTGCTCTGCAATCTAATGTTGAATTCTCTTCCTGGGTTAGCTTTGGTTTTACCTTGCACCCCCCCCCCCCCCAACTCTCTCCCTCCCTCCTCACACTCCCATTTTAACTATTATGAGGTGTCTTTATTATGTTTTTTTTTTTACTTTAGCTGCAAGTAAATAAATGATTTAGATCTAGTTAATTATGGCAGGTTTAAACACACACACACAAAAGCAACAGCCTTTTATCAACACAAAAAGCAGGCTGAGATTCTTCCTTGTGTTCACAATACAGAAAGTTTGACCAGAAAGTTTTTTAATGTACACGTTTCTACAGTTAGCTCTGTTAAAACAGAATGTTTACATTTTATCAGCAAGGGGAGAGAGAAAAAAAACAAAAACAACTATGATGTGTATATTATGTTCCATCTCAAAATTATGTCACAATATGATAATTTTATTGTAAACACAAACAATTACAAAGAGAAAGAAAGGGAAGGCTATTAATATAAAGGTTTCTGTATTTAAAAAAAGGGTCACAAGTGTTTTTGTCATACAGTCATACATTAACCACTCCTTCATATACTCTTAAATTTAAAACTTTTTTTTTGTAACCAGTTAAACAAAAATTATAATGTATTGGAGAGAAAGTTATTCTTGTGTTTTTTTAAAATGGGAGATTAAACCCAGGTAATATCTTCTTAAAATAGATTTTTAATGACAACAATTGTTAGAATTTCATCTCTGGACTGTAAGAAAAAAGTTGTTTTGTATTAATTCTCTGTATGAATCTGAACTCAGTTGAAGCTGTGCTGTTGTTTTTTTTAAAATTGTATATAGGTTTTAGCCATAGTCGTAGCATTCAATCATTTTTGTGTTGTTGTTTTGTTGGACACGGGGGTCAGCTTTTGTTTTTCGTTGAGTTTGGTTCTAGCGTAGGTCAGCCGCGAGTCAAGAGATTAGAGAGTCGGTGCCTAGCAAAGATAAGTGGTGCAGTGGTCTCTCTTCTAAATTTGCCTAAGTGGTCTGATGCTCACTAATTAAAGGAATGTTTTTTTGTGTTTGTTTTTTGGTTTTTATTTAGGAGTAAAGTTTGGGTTTAAGAAGTTGAATTATTCCATTTGTTTCTTTTATTTTTTTTAAAAGTAATCTCATATTTTAAATCTTTAAGTTGTTTTTATTTTAGGAGCAAAAGTAGTGTTTGATAAGTTGACATGTCATTTGTTTATTTGGCCGCAATCATGTTATATTTTGAAGGAGCATTATGTAATATGTGACTAGAATTCTACACTTTTTAATGTGTATGGAAATGGATAGTTTTTTTAAAATGTTTTTTAAGCCTCAAAGCTGGGTTGAAAAATTTGATACCGATTGTTTATTTAAAGCTGTTGAATTTATTAAGCTTTTCATAAATGTAAATCAAGTTGGTTGTGTTTTTAAAGCAAGTGTAATTTTTTCTTTTGTAGTTCCTCATACATTTTCTAAACGTTGGGTAAATTGTCCCTTCACTGATTCAATTCAAGTGTAAATATGCATGGACGTGTTTTTTTTTCATTTTGTAACTGCAATTAAAAGTTATTAAAAACATTTTTTTATGCATGCATGTCAGTGGCATTGTGTGTTGTTGAAAGATAAAAACACCTGTTTTTCTGGTAAAACTGGTCTGAAATGTTTCTTTCTCTTTTTCTGTCTGAAAATGAAATACTGATTCTCAGCTCTGTAGACAGTTAATATAAGACAATTTGAATAGAGCATATCTGTTACCGGGACCTAGTATACTAGCGGTTGGACACTTGTGTTGCTGTTCTGAGGGTACCAGGTTAGAATCACAGTTAATACCAGGATTTTTTTTTCTCCTGGGTCAGGAGGGGGGGGGGTCAGTCTACACAACTCTGAAGGGCACTTGTGGGTAAATTTAAAACTGGCTGGTCATTGTGCTGGCCACACATTTCTTTGGAATAAATACTACATTACTTGCCCCATGGACTTACATGGTATGAAATGATACTTATTTGTATACTTTTACATGTTAATGTCATATTTCATCTGGATATTTAAAATCCATGTAACTGTAACTTGAAGTTTCCATTTTTAAAATGTTACATGTAACTTTGAGGTGGCATATAATTTTTTTATCTCACCAAAAATGGCTTTAAAAGTTGCTTGTATGTTCATGTTGACGGTTAGGATCTGTTTTGTTTCATGGATTTTCTGTTGTCTTTTTTTCAAACAGGGGATATAACTCAAAAGGGCTATGAGAAAAAAAAGTCACGCCTGCTGGCTCCCTATGTCAAGCAACAGAACAACGAAAGTGAGTTTCATAAACTTATCTTCAACCTTAAAATAAATTATACTGATGTAATATATTAATCATGTTAAGGTGAGAATGTTGACATATATTTCAAACAGATATTTTCTTTTTTTTTTATTAAACTGCAAATATTTGTTCCTCTTTAAAACTTTTTAAAGGAAAGTTCAAACAATCAAATTTATCATTGTAGGTGGGTCAGGGGCCGGGGCCCCGAGCCCTTCAACCGCAGCCCAACGGAAGGCTCAGAGAAGATTGACAAGAGAGGACAATCGCTATCATTCAGGTATGTATAAATCTGGATTCCTGCTTTCTCACAGCTTCACCTTTTTTTTCCCCTTTAAAATTATGGAAGAAATTATTTTTTTTTCATTTTGTTGCCCTGACACTCTAACCAAGCAATCATTTTAATTGACATTTGGATGTGGGGAAGTTGGAGACTCATTAAGTTTTGTAACATCTTGTTTAGTCATGTGATAGAGCAGGGGTTGGCAAACTAGAAAGAAGGCTGGCCGCCCTGTTTAAATAAAATGTATATGTCTTTCTGTTGGTAAAGGGTTGCTGTAGCTTTCAATCCTGTAAAAAAAAAAAAGAATAATTTTAAAGTCAGTTTTCCCGCATATGCAGTTGTGTTCTTCAAAATGGCCCACTGCCTCCACAAAGGTTTGCCCACCCCTGCAATACCAGTTGATTGACATTTATTAATTAGAGAGCTTTTTAAAAATGAAATGTTTCGGCAGTAACAGCATAGGTTTATGTAGGTCATTACATGTGTGTGTGCTCATTTACAACTTTGTTGCTCACCATAGAGATTCGGACTGAGGCGGTAATGCAAGCTCTGGCCATGCAGAGTCGTAAGGTCCCTGTAATGCCATTACCGTCCAAGCGCACATCTGTAAACTACCAAGGCGGTCAACATCGCAGAGAGCGTCAGGGTATGTTGTAGCCTGGGAGTTGTGTCCCTTTGTACTTTCCTCAGCACAAATAGACTCTTGTATAACACTTGGGAATGTAGCATGCCTGTATTACCACTTAGTGGGAGTTTCTTAAAGAATAAATACATAAATAATTTTGTATAAAATATAAATGAAATGACTTTTTAAAATCTTTTCACATCTAGTTAAAAACAACCCTTTGTTTTTCTTTCCTTTTCACTGATAATGCAACTTTATCTAAGGTTTCTTCTTTTTTTTTCCTCTTTGCCTTCAACAATTGAACTAACCCTAACCCATAACCCATGCTCACCTATAGTGCTCCCATGTAACACTTTTTCAATCTTTTTTTTTTCAATGCTTGTAAGTATCTGCATCTTTTGCTAACAACTACTTGACAAATACTAACACTAAAATTCAAACAGTGTTGCTTAGCCATTAAAGGGACTGATGAAAGTTTGTATTATTAAGTTTTTTTCTATGTAAAGCCTTCTGACCAGCGTAAATCTTACTGAATAGACCATAATCAGAACTGTAATGTTGCTCATACAATGGCTGAGAAACACTGATTTAAAGCAAGTAGTTTTAAGATCTATTGTTTTGTTTTTTTAGCATGTAGTTTTAATATCTATTTAAATATATTATTATCTGCATAAGTGTTTTTGTTTACTTTATTTTTATGTACACAAAAAAAATTATTACAATCAGAAGCTGTCAATCAGATGCTTATAAATTTAATGTTTATGATAGCATCTTATAATATATATACCCATAACAAGCTCTCCTTTAAAACTGACTCTTTATGGACTTATCTTTGTTGTCCTACATACCAACAATGTTATTTTCTTTAAATCTTTTTTGTGTAAAGCTGTCCATTTAATTTGTTAATTTTTTTATAGAAAAAAAACATAAAATGTAAAAATATTTTGAGAGTATTTTTTTTTACAATACTGTGGGGTTTTTTTAAAGCTAATTGTCTATTTATCAGATTCATCATCGGACGATGACAGCGTATTTGATGAAGAGCAGCTTAAAAATTTCCAGCGGGGTGGCCAAGCCAGGGACTCTGGGGCAAGCTCTAGCTCCTACTCCGACCACGGGGCCTCGCCATACCATGCCGGGGGCAGCGGAGGGAGTGGCCAGGTGGAAAGGCCCAAGAGTGCCCAGTACTCCAACTACAGCATACCAGGAAACACTGCCAGGCACGCCCTTGCGGATGTGATGCAGAATGCCAGACATTGTGAGCTTAAATTTCATGAAATTGTTTATATTAACTTTTTTTTGGTGTCTGATAATTGAAATTTTAATGTGATTGTTTTCTTTTTGTGTGTGCCCAGCCCATGTTGTGTCGTCGCAGCCGCCAGATGTCACCAACAATGCCAAAAGTACCAGGCAGGCAGACAGGGTTGGGCGGTACAACCAGTCGTCCGTCCGGATGAACGCTTCTGGGAATGTGTCAGGGCTGATTGATGACGATGGTGAGCTTTCTACACGCTCATTATTTGTGTGCATTGATGAATTTGTCTTTAAATAGAAAACTTTCATTCTTTCTTTTATATGGCCTTGTTGTTTTTTTTCTATTTCAAACCCCTAAAACCAAAATTGACCAAATATCTTCACCTTTTTCTGTAGTGAAATCAAACTTTAATTAGATTAAGATATTAATTAGATATAATTAGATATTAGATCTTCAAAAGCTTTCTTTTTTCACTATAGCAGGCCTGCCTACCGTTCCGGAATTTCCGGATTTTATCCGGAAATAAATAAATATTAACATCGGATCCGGAAAATAAGGAAATTTTTTTCGTGTCCCGGAAAAAAAAGATATGCGACACAATTCATTTCCAAGCGTGCGTGTGTATAAAAAAATAAAAAAAACGGCAGTAGCCGAAATCACAGCAGACGATTGTAACAATGGAGCTCGGCTCGGCCATTTTAACCGTAAAAATACACGGCTACGCTATAACAAAGACCCGGCCAGTTCGGTCGTTCCTGCCATTTTAATCGCTGATTAGGAAAAGAAACTATATAGCGCCGCTCTAACAAAAGGAGAGATAGTATTACTATTACTATTTCCCAGCCAAGCGTAGGAAGGTTGACATGGCCGTGTAGTGTCACGGAAAATGGATGTGATACGGCACTGCCTTTAGCACGTAGTCTATGGGTGAATTGAATGAATGGAAGGAAGAGAGGTTAGAGTTAATCACTTGTTGTTGCTAGAATAGTGATTTTGCATGTAAATCAATGTCGTTTCTTTTTTGTATTCTCTCTCGCCTTTGCCCCCCCCCCCCCCATTTCCCCGCCTCTACCCCACAAAATGCTCTTCTGAATTTATTTAGCCCACAGCAATGCCATGGCTTTAAAAATACATTAACAAGCCCCCTGGGAATTCCCGATAATTATTGTTTGTAAAATGGAGGCTGATAGTCTGATAGTAATACCACACGTCTCAGCCGTAAATTGTTCCTCTACCCCTTCTGTAAATAGCCACGCCCTTTCCTTAAAAAGGGATTTATCTTCTAGTAAAGTTCTAGACACATGTTTAATGTAGTTCTAGTAATTCACTGCCCCTGTGTACATAAAGCCCACAGCTTCCCAGTTTGAGTTAGTTGAGCTCGTTCTGTGGAACAGAAACGTTTTGAATTCTTCCAGTTCATCCAGATATATATACATACATTTTCTAGTATTAAAGACTTGTGTTATACATAAAACTATTTCTTCAGACTTGTGTTGATATACATAAAAGCCATACTACGCATGCACATAGAAAGGCATTCCTAGAATTATATTAAAGATGGCGTCAAAGCGTAAATATTTGCACGAGACCGATGATGAATTCTCCGATCCAGAAATTGAAAGTAAATCCAAATCCGCTAATGTTAATAAGTCTGCAAAGCGCAAGCAGCCTTACAGGGAGAAGTATTCAGAAAAATATCCGTGTATGAAGCGTGGAAGTGACGAATACAAGGTGTTTTGCACAATATGTGCCAGTGAATTCGGCTGCATGTACGGTGGTATGGATGACGTAAACCGGCATATCCATGGACCAAAGCATTTGAAAAAAGAAGCGAGTTTGGAAAGCCTAAAGAAAATGGAAAAATCAAACCAAAAGTTGACTGGATTTTTTCCAAAACTATCACAAAGTCAAGTTTCTAACCACGAATTAGACGTGATAAGAGCTGAAACCACCATCGTGGACCTCGTAGTCGAGCTAAATTTGCCAATGGCATCATTGGACAAGTTTAACAAAGTATTTACAAAAATATTTCCTGACTCCAAGATTGCTAAAGACTACAAATGTGCACGAAGCAAGGGGACTGCAATCGTCAAAGAAATGTCAGCAAAAATAACTTTGACTCTCGGGGAAAGAATGAAGCGTCTGCCATTCACAATATCCACTGATGGAAGTAATGACAAAGGTGGAACTAAATTATTTCCATTGGTCGTGCGGACTGTTGACCCGGACACAATGGAGGTTCGATCAGATGCGCTCTCTGTTCCTTCCATCGATGGCTCAGCAACAGGTATGTTCAGTTTTTATTTATTTACTTTAACATGGGTGCAAGAGTGCCGGCTATGGCCGGCATGCCGGCCAATTTCAATTTTGAAAACTTGCCCGCGGGTCAATCCCGTAATGTATCTTTTTTTGGGCTCGGACGCGAATTTGTATTTAGGTCAATCTATACGTCACGGGTTTTTTCGCGGCCGCGGCTTTCTTTTAAAGTCTCGACGTTTTAATTTTCTAATGACACCGTCACAATGGGAATGGAGAGATTAAAACTCGTTAGGCCTAGGCTACAATAAAAATTTTGTTTATCAGCCTACTAAAACGAAAGCAACTAATCTATTTATAAATAAAATATCTCGGCGCAACGTCAGGGTTTCAATTATGGCTATCAATGATGTAAAATCGTCACTATAAATATAAACTTGTTTTTGTAGAACACTGAGTTTGCCGTAGGCGCTACATTGGTAGTAATATAGTAACTTGTTACACGGCGCGGCGACCTTGACCTGATATTTTTTTCTTTTCTGTTTCGCAAATGTCCGAATTCGGCAATCGTAGGCTATACGATCTTTTTTTTTTCCCCGACAATATCGGAAATGTAAGAATATATTTTTAAAAAAAAACAAGAAGAAAAGTTGAAAACAGCCAAACGACTAATGTAAATTCAAATCACTGAACTATATAGGCCTATATACTAGCCTATATATTAAAATATCCAAGACCTGAAGTTTTTAATGTTCTGTTACTGTTAGTGTTAGTCCGTTATAAATGGCAATATAAAATGATTGGAAGTTAAGGCATATAACAGAGGTTTATATAACAAGTTAACTTTAATTAATTAAGGTATCCCAGACCTGAGAGTTAAGATAAACGATTTAATGAGATTTATTGGTAATTGGTCTAAGCATAGAATTAAACACTGACTAAAATTAAAGAGTGAAAAAAATAAAAGAAAAACATCTGCACAATTATAATATATTACATTAAAAATAGTTGGTATAATTTGAATAGGCTTAATCTCATCATTAGTTTTAAATCAGTTACAAATAATATCTTTATTATAAGCTTATATATATCTATATATATATACCGGTATATAAATATATATATATATGAATGCGAATACGAACGCTAAGTATATGATTTTAGGCCGAAACTTTGCAGGCTTTTTGGCATAGTCAACTCTTGCTTGCAGGCCAAATGGAGTTCCAGCACTTGCACCCATGACTTTAAATAATTTTATGAACATGAAAAACTTTAGCCTAGGCCTATCACCACAAATCTATTTGTTATAGTTATAGTTATAGGCTAATTTATGTGTACTTTTGTTTTGTTTTCAAAAGACTTTAAAAAAAGACAACATTATTTTTTGGTGTATTGTTAGGTGTGAAAATCTTCAGCCTGATCAAGAATGAGATGGAGGTCCACAACATTCCATGGGACAACTGTCTTGCCCTAGGGTGTGACAATGCCAATGTCATGGTGGGCAAGGACTCTGGAGTATACGGCTGTATGCTGAAAGAGCAGCCCAAATTGTACCTCTCTGGGTGTGTTTGTCATCTGATCCATATCGCAGCTGAGAAAGGTAAATGATCTCTCTCTTTCTCTCCAAAATAAGTCATGGGCGGATCTAAAGAAGGGCGGGTGTCCTGGGTGCCGACCTCCCGACCCTTGAACTTTTTTTTTTTACAGTTTTTAAATTATTATTTGACTTAAAACTAATTGACCAACAAAATAGATGGATTCATCAACAGAAAGGCTTATTTCAACAAACAGATCTTAAACTTAGCATTATGTCTCCAACTTAGGTTCATTTATACGTTGGATATTCAGGTTTGCAATTATACTACCAGGTGAAGCTATTTATAGGGCAGAACCTGTTCCTATTTCTAAAAAAGTCACACCCAAGACCCTTGCCTTAAAGTGGAACCCCCTCCCCCTTCCAAAAGTGTTATGTTCGCCCCTGTAAGTGCCTCAGGCAAAATTATATTTCAAAGTGATTTTTTTGTTAGATCATACTTTTTTACTCATATAAAACAGTGTGTGTGTATGTGTTTTCTTTTGCAGGTGCCGGATCCTTACCATTTAGCCCAAGTCAGCTTCTTGTGGACGTCTACTATTACCTAGAAAAGAGCAGCAAGCGGCAAGAAGCTCTCAGGTGCTTCCAGGTTCTGCATGAAATCGAGGAACACAAGATCTTGAAGCATGTGTCAACCAGGTGGCTGAGCATCGGGAAGTGCCTCCCTCGACTGATTGACTCATGGCATGCTCTCTATGACTTCTTCAAAGACGAAGGAAAGAATGCCACAACATCTGCGTTGAAGAAGAAGACTGGGGATCTGAAACAAATTTTCGTCTCTCCAACCAACTTGTTGTATTGTATGTTTTTGGCAGATGCCATCAGCTTGTTTGAGAAGATAAACACTGAACTACAGTCAGATAAACCAATGGTGCATGTTCTAAAGAATAAGATGGAAAGATTTCTGAGGGACTTGCTCATAAGGTTTGTGAAACCCTCAGCAATGCAGTACAAATGTGCTGTTGATGTTGACTTCACAACACCAGTTAACATCCAGAGCAATGAAAACCTCATTATTGGAGAGCAGGCTCGAACCTTTGTGGAGAATCCACGTGAGAACCATTTGAAGTCTGAGAGAATACAGGAGTTCTATGTATCTGTGGTGAAATTCTTTCAAGCAAGCTGCAATTACATCAAGAAAAAGCTTCCACTCTCAGATCCTCTGCTCAAGCACATCCAGGTCGTGGATCCAGAAAAACAACTGGACAGCAGTTTGAGTTTTCAGGACTTGGATTATTTTCTGAAACGGTTTCCAAAACTAGTTGCTCCTGGAGTGACAACAACGGACATTCGGCTGGAGTTTTCTAAGTACCAATGTGCTGACATCCGCCAGTGTCTCAAGGAGAGAGTTGATGCCACATGGTGGGCAGTGGGCCAGCTGCAGGAGGACAGGCAGCCCATGTTCCAGCATTTGCCCATGGTGATGTTGTCCATCCTCACCATCCCACACTCATCCGCTCATTGCGAACGGATTTTTTCTCTTGTTCGAAAGAACAAGACTGAATTTAGAGGAAGTATGTTGAAAGACACCCTTGAGGCGCTGGTTGTTGCCAAGTCCCGACCCGGGGAAGCTCTGGAGAGACGATACAGCACCAAGGATCTGCACGACATGAAGAGCGCTTATTACAGGTCTCTTCAGAAGACCAAGTAAATTCAGTGAACAGTTGTGTACATAGTGTAAATATAGTTAAAAGGTAAGCTTTCATGCATTTGCACCCTGACCGGGGTACGTATCGTGGATGCACGTTGCGCGCGTTCGCTTCCCGAGTATGCAAAATGTCCCTAATTGAAAATAAATACCCCCCCCCCCCCCCCCCCCCCCCCCGCAGTATGCAAAATGTCCCTGAAGTTTGAAATCATGGGTAGGCAGGCCTGCTATAGAGCAAAAGTAATTTTTCAAATATTTATCTGTTTGTTGTAGCTCCCGCCCATGGTAAAGTATCAGCTAAAATTCAACAGCTCTTGAATACCTTAAAAGTAAGTCATAATTTCCTTTTTCTAAAATTTCATGAATAATTGATGAGTGTTATTTCTACTTTAAATATATTTATTTAACAGGACATTGGACGCAATAATCTTCTTTAAAGAAGGATGAGCCTGTGACATTTGATAAGATGACATTGTTACATTCAGTGTCCAATGTTTAATGTTTGGTCTGCATGTCTTAAATTTTCAGAGACCAAAAAGAAAACCTTTAAAAGAATACTTTTTGGATGAAGAAGAGGCTACATTAGAAAGTAAGACAATGAATAAATATTGATCCTTGTGTTTAATTCTTTGATTGTCCTGACTTCATGGTTAGGTTAACCCCAAGATTATTAATCAAAAGAAATTGTCACTGTGATAAGTTTAATTGATATGCAATTTACTCATAAGTATATATAAAATACATGTTTAATAGCATTATAAAAATGCCTTGCAATGTAATAAGACTTTGTAAAATACAATTTAATCAAATATCATGTACAATGATTTAAAAGTTCATGCATTATTAGTACACTGCAAATTTTTTTTTTTAAATGTGGTGTTTTTTAAAACTAGCAATTAACTTGTATTTTTTGTCTTCTTTAGCCCCTTCAACAGATCCCAATGCTCCTAAGCCTGAGGGAAAAGAGCTTATACCCCAACAAGGAGATCCTTTAGTGGTACAATGAGAAATTTGTTTGAATAAATCTGTGGCTAACTACAGTATTAGATACATAAAATGTGAAAATATGATATAGATAAAACCTGTTTAGATAAATATCTGAGAAAAAATGTGATTGTTTATAATTTTGATGCCGTTTCAGATTCCATCAGGGTTGCCCCGTAATTTAGAAGGTGCTCTCCAGAGGTACGGGTCCTCCACCTACAAGGCCAACGCCATCACTGTGCTTGACGCCAACGGGAAGCCGACGTACAACCTAACGTACGGGAAGCTGCTGAGCAGGACGCAGAAGATCGCCTACAGCCTGCTGTGCAAAGTTGGTCAAAAGGGAGAGCCCATCAGGCCAGCGGACAGAGTATGTTGTTTACCTCCTTTTGGGTCATAGGCCAATTCAGAGAGATTTTTCAGTATTTTTAGTTCCTGTAAAAATTTCTTACACTAATTCGCATTATATACATATTATTACATTCTCTTTAAACTAAGGTATGTCGATTATAGTATAATGCTGTTTTTTGTGACTGAACTAAATGTCAATTTCATATTTTAGTTTTACATTGGGGCATATGTGTAAATAATGCTTAGACAGCATTAAATTAAGAAATCTATACAAATTTGATCAATTCAAAAAG
The DNA here is from genome assembly GCA_949126835.1 of Anisus vortex. Classification (NCBI taxonomy): domain Eukaryota; kingdom Metazoa; phylum Mollusca; class Gastropoda; family Planorbidae; genus Anisus; species Anisus vortex. The sequence goes on from OX421506.1 coordinate 31,650,983, forward strand.
GTTTGATTTTAGACGGTTATCAAGGATTAAGTTGGCTGACTGCAGTTCACTTTGAAGATAATTGTAATGATTTAAATATAAGCATAAGAAACCTAACCAATAGCTGTTATGGCAAGACGCCATTTTGTGTTAGCACAAGAAACTGTCAGCCATTTTGTGTTAACTTATTTCCTGTTACTACTTCCTGATGCAGGTAGCTCTAGTCTACCCTAACAATGACCCCATCTCATTCATCTGTGCATTCTATGGTTGCATAATGGCTGGTGTGGTGCCAGTCCCAGTGGAGGTACCTTTGAATAAAAGAAGTGGCAGTTCCAATGTAAGTACTTCTATTTATAAATGAATAAATGAGTTTCAAATGTAAGTAGTTCTATTTATAAATGAATAAATGAGTCTCAAATGTAAGTATAGTTCTATTTATAAATGTATAAATGAGTCTCAAATGTAAGTACTTCTATTTATAAATGAATAAATGAGTCTCAAATGTAAGTACTTCTATTTATAAATGAATAAATGAGTCTCAAATGTAAGTACTTCTATTTATAAATGAATAAATGAGTCTCAAATGTAAGTACTTCTATTTATAAATGAATAAATGAGTCTCAAATGTAAGTACTTCTATTTATAAATGAATAAATGAGTCTCAAATGTAAGTACTTCTATTTATAAATGAATAAATGAGTCTCAAATGTAAGTACTTCTATTTATAAATGAATAAATGAGTCTCAAATGTAAGTACTTCTATTTATAAATGAATAAATGAGTCTCAAATGTAAGTACTTCTATTTATAAATGAATAAATGAGTCTCAAATGTAAGTACTTCTATTTATAAATGAATAAATGAGTCTCAAATGTAAGTACTTCTATTTATAAATGAATAAATGAGTCTCAAATGTAAGTACTTCTATTTATAAATGAATAAATGAGTCTCAAATGTAAGTACTTCTATTTATAAATGAATAAATGAGTCTCAAATGTAAGTACTTCTATTTATAAATGAATAAATGAGTCTCAAATGTAAGTACTTCTATTTATAAATGAATAAATGAGTCTCAAATGTAGTACTTCTATTTATAAATGAATAAATGAGTCTCAAATGTAAGTACTTCTATTTATAAATGAATAAATGAGTCTCAAATGTAAGTACTTCTATTTATAAATGAATAAATGAGTCTCAAATGTAAGTACTTTTATTTATAAATGAATAAATGAGTCTCAAATGTAAGTAGTTCTATTTATAAATGTATAAATGAGTCCAAAGTTAATATTACCATTTTATCTGGCTAGGTCAATTTTCAGAGCAGATTTGTGTTGATGGTTGTTACAGTAACCAAATTGTGTTTTCTTTAGAACATAATGAGACTTAAGAAACATGATTGGAATTCATACAACAAATTCGATGAAATCCAAAAAGTTTACTGTAAAAGAATGCTTTATAATAAATATTTTTTAAATATATATTATAATATTTATTAGTGTATTAAATGACTTCTATAAGTAACTATTAATTTTTGTGTAAAGTTTTGAATGGTTTTGCCTCAACAGGATGCAGGGGGAGCAGGGGTTGGGTTCTTGCTGGGTAGCCTGAGTGTATGCTGGGCACTGACCTCAGAGAACTGCTACAAGGGCTTGCCCAAGACATCCAATGGAGAAGTGGTCACATTCAAAGGTAATTAAAGGGATTTTTGTGCTACCACCACTTTGTCAAATACTCCATGTGTTCATTAGCTAGACCAGCGGTAGGTAACCTAATGCACGCATGCCAGACTTGGCACACAGAGCGATTGTCAATGGCACCCGAAAGATCTCCAAAGAATGCAATTCAAGTCTCCTCCACAAGAAAAGGGCAGGATAACTTTTAGGCTGTTGGCAAGCTCAATGCATTCCAAATTCTAGTTTGGCACAAAAGGTTGCCGATTCCTGAGCTAGAATATAGAAAACACAGAATTCTATTTTTTGTTTGTGTTAAATGTACCAGGAAACACCAGTATTTACATACAGAACAAAATATCTCCCACGCCTCCTATTATATGTTAACAAAACATTGTTTGTGAGATCAATTCTGAGAATGTTAGCGTCGTTCTGTAAAGCTACTAAAGTTTCAGCCAGTTTACTCAAACAAAGAACAACAAAGAAAGCTGTTGTTTGTTTTAAAATGAAACCACTGTACAAAGTCTCCTTGCATCTTTGTTTCAGGCTGGCCACGTCTGAACTGGTTCATCACAGAAAATCTCAGCAAGCCATCCAGGGAATGGCAGCCCCCTGTCAAATCAACCGAGGAAATGGTTGCATATATAGAGGTTAAAAAACTTTTAAAGTCTTGAATTTCACTGTTAGGTTTTACACATGTATAAAGAAGACTTTCTGTGTTCAATCAATCAAATTAGTTAATTTAAAGACATGTGACCTTATTGTCCCATATTATACTTTTGCGATTTCACTTCGGACATGTGTCTTCGCTAGATAAGTGGTTAACGTATACAAGTGCCATGCGAGCTACCCGGGTTCAATTCACCAGTTAGTCTATACCTTGTTTTTGTAAAAAAAAAAAAATATTTCAGTTAATATTACTTTTAAAAAAAGATTGCAAATCTATGAGCAACACCAGGCAAGTTTACATTTTTTGTTAAATAAAAAGACACCTATTTTTTTTTCCAGATTACAATATTTATTTTAAATTCTTTTCCTAAATGTCTTCAGTTAAAAATACACACAAAATTAATTACAAAGATTTATAGCTTTCTGTGCATTGTAGTTTATAACATTTTTATCTGTAGCTTTTACTGGTCTGTTTTATTTTCCACCGTGCAATTTAGCTTGTAAATATATATTATATTATGTATGTATTAACATATTTATTTCTGTAGCAGTTATAAGCATGAAAACTGTAAATGTTATTTATCTTCTTTTTGGTCAGTATGCTTTGAATAAAGATGGCAGTACTGTAGGGGTGACAGTTTTGAGGAATACGATGTTGTGCCATTGTCAGACGTTGACCATAGCAGCAAATTATACAGAAGGTAACCTTCTAATACATTGACATTTCATCACTTGTGTATTGTTTTGAAAAATTGTGCTGGGGGATTTAGTAGGACAAACACTGGAGTGTCAATACATTAGTATAGAGTTCGAATCTCAGTGAAAAAACACCAAGGATTTTTTTCTTTTCCAAAAGTCTGGAGACGTCAACCCTGCATTAAGAGTCTACTGGTCATTCAATAGTTTTTCTTGGTCCAGTCTATTTGCATTAAACATCTACATGTCATCAAAGCTGACATTAGTTGGGGGGAGGGGGGAGTTGACTGGGCATTGTGCTGGACTTACAATCTCTTTGTATGATTTTACCACAGAAACAAGTGAAGTTTCACTAGCCTCATGAATCAAAATAGTCTGAGATATGTACTTTACTTTAAACTTATTTGAGGACTTGTTTGTTTTCCACTGTAAAACTTTTATGTTATGTATTTCTACTACTGTACAGGTGAGGTGATGGTTTGTGTTTTAGACTTCAAGAGAGAGGTTGGACTCTGGCACGGCATTTTGTGTGTAAGTGAATCATTTTGTGTGTAAGTGAATGGATACATAAGCTCTTGTGTTGGTTGTAAGGAAACAATGACTATATATGTGTGTGTGTGTCAGCTGTTAAGATGAATTGGCTGTGTTGAAGTAGACTCGGTGACCTGAAACCTCTAAAAATATCATTTTGTGCCATTCTATGCAATTGAACCCATATTTACAGTGGAAACATGTGGGCTGCTCTCTTTCTCTCTCTTCTAACCCTAGTTATTGTAAAAAATAATATATACCATATATTGCCTCCTATCCGACGTGTTAAACCAAAAGATTTTTTTTCTTTGTTTCCAGAGTGTATTTAATGGAATGCATGTGATATTCATTCCATACTCTCTCATGAAAGTGGACCCAGCGTCCTGGATGAAGATGGTCACTAAATACAAAGGTATGTATTATCTCTTATTGTTTTTTTTAATAGACTTTACTTTGAGTTCTGTGTATTTTTGTGTGTTCTAGAAACCAAATATCTTTATTAAGATTATAATAATTTTGGCTGTTTTTTTTTTCTTCCATCAGCCACTGTGGCCATTGTGAAATCCAGAGATTTGCATTGGGGCCTGTTGGCCCAGAAAGATCATAAAGATGTCAACTTCAGTTCTTTAAGGCTGTTGCTTATTGCTGATGGTGCTAACCCATGTACGTAATAATAAAGCTGTGACAGATAGGAAAAACAGTATAAACTAATAAACTCGTTTTAACTCATTTGCTACTACTGCGACTGAATGCGACATACCCCCCTCCGTATTAATGCGCCCAAACGCGGCCGCCACGTGTGTGACTAACATTGTCGTTTCTTGATTTTTTTTCGACATGCGTTCTGGGGTTTTATTTTACTGCAAACACGGCTTTTAAAAAGTAGGAATATAGTCTGTTTCGTTAATAAAAACCGGATGTTTTTATCTAGTTTCGTTTTTTTGCTATGCGCGTCAAAAAATTGCCATTCGTCTTGTAAAACTTTTTTTATAGCCTTCGTCTTTCATTTTTTACTTTATTAATCGATAGCTCTATACATCCGAATATAACATTTAACAACAGTTCTGATAATAAGGATGCTGCAGATATAGACTTAGATAAATTTCCATTTCAACTCGATTTTTGGGCTTTTTTATACTTTATCGGACTTTGACGCTAGGCCTAGAGAAAATATTTAGCCAAATCATAGGGTCTCAACACTCAGCGAATGATTCTACCGATAATTCGGCATTTTTTATGTATAAAAGTATACATTTCCAGAAAGCTAAGATATTTATCTATTTTATGATGTAATTTTTATTCACTTTGGGGAATATTTAGTCATTAAAAAAAATATTTAAAAATAATTTACTAAATTTAATACTGAGTTCCTTCCCTTTGGCTAGTATTTTCCCGGGTGTCTTTGGAAAGTAGGTTAGTAGCAAATGAGTTAAAGTTTAAAAAAAAAAACAAGGGAAAAATCTTTAGCATGAAGTGTGGGTAAAAAGAATATACATTATGTTCTTGAATCAATAAATTGTAGTATATGAAATTTAAAGTAATTTAAAATAAAATTTAAAAAGACATTAAAGCTGTGTGTTCATGAGTAGTCCACTTTCAAAAGTTGAGAAGTTGACAGAAATTTATTTCACAGACCTTTTTACTTTACAATTTGGCACCATTTGAACGTGGACTGCTCGTAGACACTATGCAATATGGTTCAACTTGTGTATCAAGTTTAGTTTAACCTTCATTTCCTATCTAGTCCTAGATCACAGAAATTTAGTTTGCTTTTTTCTTGATTTTTTCTGCAGGGTCTCTCACATCTTGTGATTCATTCCTAAGTGCTTTCCAAAGTAAAGGTCTTAGGCCAGAGGCAATATGCCCTTGTGCTAGCTCCTCTGAGGCTCTTACTGTTTCTATCAGAAGGTATGTCTTAGATCCGAGTCCATTGATATATCATTGCAGTGTTATAAAGTGAGAGCTGAACGTTATGGTTTAGTTTGTATCATTGTAGCTCTTGTTCCCTTGACTACAGGACATGCAGCATGACAGGACACAGTAGCACATTTTATGACCTTCTGCATTCCTTTCGGATCATTTAATTAGGCCACATCGCCTCATATTCCTGTACTGTCACCTGGTCATGCAAATACCAAGTCCAGAATAACCATGTAATTGCCTGAAGGTAGAACAACCGCCTCTTGGCCATTTAAGAGTACCTCCTCAATGACGTTTTTGTGGATTCAGGTCCCATGCAGTGATCTTTAGGGGCTGTTTCCCATGCGTTAATTCAACAGTTGACTAATGATTCCTGTGTTTACACACTTAACCAACTTTATGTACGGCAGTGTATTTACTCCAGAATTCTCCTTGGATTAACAGTTAGAATAGTTGCCCTTTGCTATGTTTCCCGTTAGCCCCAAAGTTGTGGACATGAATTCAGCTTTATCATATTGTTTCATATCAATATTATAACTGTTTTACTGGTGTGTAACTGTAAGTAAAGTACCCTTCAAACCTAACTGATCATAGGGCTGGTAAAGCAGCGTTCACCAGTTTCTGTGGCCACGGCATACTAGGGGATGTGTGGCCAGCACATGCCCAGCTGCCTTTACTTTACCCCACCTAATGTCAGGTACCCATCAGAGCTGGGTAGACTTAGGGACACCCTCAACATAAAGGAAAAAATCCTAGCCCACACCAGGATACGAACCCAGAACCTTCGTATCGCCAGCTGAACGTGCTGCTGCTCGGCCGCCATGCCCCATTGTGTAACTGTGCATTGCTAAAAATAACAACAACATATAAAAGTCTGGAAATTACAGCGTTTTGAAATCCATATTCTTACACATTTAGCTTTTCTATGGATGTTGATAAACTGATTATCATGGTCACTTGTTTGTTTATTAATTTTGCTACTTATTTCTGTTTCTCTTGTAGACCAGGAAGGACTAGCTCTAGTGCCACTGGCCGGGGCATCCTATCTATGCAGGGTCTTAGTTTTGGGGTGGTCAGAGTGGACAGTGAGAACAGCTTGACCTCGCTCACATTGCAGGACTGCGGTCAAGTGATGCCTGGTGGTAAGTAGGGCCTTCTCTGATGGTACGGACCATAATACAGCAAGTTCATTGCCACAGTAAAAACTGTGTAAATTCTAAATATAAACTCATTGAAACTATGCCTTCTAAATATGAAAATCATTGAAACTATGTAGTTCTAAAGATAAGCTCATTGTATCTGTGTGATTTTTAAATATAAATTCATTGTATCTGTGTGATTTCTAAATATAAATTCATTTTAACAGTGTGATTTCTAAATATAAATTCATTTTAACAGTGTGATTTCTAAATATAAATTCATTTTAACAGTGTGATTTCTAAAGAAATTAGTTTGATTGTGTTATTTGTCTCCAGCTACTATGGTAGTTATAAAACTGGATGGACCCCCACAGTTGTGTAAAGCTGATGAAGTGGGTGAGCTGTGCGTCAGTTCCGGCTACACAGGCACAAACTACTGGGGCCTGCAAGGGATCACACAGACCACTTTCCAGGTGAGCGCTAAGGGTGCAGTGTAAATGTTGTGATGTAATCTTGCTGACATTTGCTTGGCATTCTGCTATATGCTCTGTGTACAAATTCCATCTTCCTAAAGGTCCAGTTCATTCTTGAAGACGGAAGAGTGCAGACAGACAGGAGTTATGTTAGAACTGGCCTGATTGGATTCTTGGGACCTGTAAGTTGGAGTAGATAGTTGAATAAGTTAAAAACTCGGCATACTCAAAACTTTAGTTTTAAAATATGTTCCATGGGACATTGTGATCTAGCTGTAGACATTTCAATGATCCAAATCCTGATACAAAGACCAGGATTTGGATCTAGTTCTGAGGGGGGAGGGGTGTCCCTGATTCCTTCAAGCTCTGATTGTTATCTAATAGTTTGAGCCCACAATTCCCCTATATTATGCCATGGCCACAGAAGCAGGTGAATGCTACTACCCCAGGACCGTGGACCTAATTTTACATCTACAATTTAAGCACTGAATAAACTGTGACTTTTGGGGGTGGTGGAGTTGTTGTTACTATTGATAAGTGCTACTAAAATGACTGAAATAAATTATTTGCACTTACTTGCAAAAAAAAAACAAATAAAATGTTTTGTTAGGGAATACATTCTGCTACACAAGATATTTCAAGCTGATGTTTGTTTAGCTGTTAATATTTGCATTAGAAATTTTGTGTTTAGCTGAATATGTTAGAAGACGAGACAAAAAAGATCATTCCTAATTTTGCTTTGAATCCCTCTGCTCAGGGTGGTCTTGTGTTTGTGTGTGGGAGCAAGGAGGGACTGATGCAGATATCAGGCAGGAGGCACAACACTGATGATATCATTGCCACAGTCCTGGCTGTTGAGCCCATGAAGTTCATCTACAGAGGAAGGTTAGTTAGTCCTTGATCTGCTGCATGTTTTAAACATATCTTATATACTATACTACTGACGCTCCTTCTATAAAGAAGATAATTGCATCCCTTGCTCATCCGTGGTCCAAGTCTGGTCTTGCATCTTTATTAATGTTTTAAATGATAAGTTACTGGTTTTCCTGGTTTGTCCAGGCAACCCATTCCATGCCGTATGCCACTCTGGAAGAAAGAGTACCTATATGCATTTGTTCTCGCATAAGGGATAAGGTATTAAGGTATTAACCACAGCCGCTAATAGTCACCACTGTATATAGATCAGTGAGATTCTCAACAACTACAAATTTGTAATTGACATTAGTTTGGTAGTAAAGATGGCTGGGCATTGTTTTAGCCACTCAATTTCCTCGTATTTTCTGGCCACAGAAACACACAAACACTGCTTCACTTGCCCTATTTACTGAGCACAATATTCTGTAAAAAAAATTATTTGATCCACACAAAATCAAGCTTTTGTGTATATTCCATATTATATGTTCAGTGTATTTTAAAGATTTAATTTTGTTTATTTCAGAATCGCAGTTTTCTCCATTAAAGTCCTGAAGGATGAAAGAATTGTCATAATAGCAGAACAAAGACCTGACTGTACAGAAGAAGAAGTAAGGGGTTGCTTGTAATTCACTCCCAGAGTTTTGACTCTTTCATTCAACTCAGTAAAGCTGTGTGATTTATTTTAAAATAATTGGATTATCTAAAAATATTTTATTTTGTACAGTATATCATTAGTTTTATGTCCAATACCTTCTGAAAGACTATTTATATTACTTCTTGTTTTCTGTGATCAGAGTTTCCAGTGGATGAGCAGGGTTTTGCAGGCCGTGGACAGCATTCATCAGGTTGGAGTGTACTGCCTGGCACTTGTGCCACCAAACTACTTACCAAAGGTATGTTTGTCACTCACTTAGTTTCAGAGTTTGTTGTTGTTTATGTTGTGTAACTGAAATTTTATTTTCTTGTTTCATCTTCATTCCCTGTTGCAGAACTATATTTTCCGCTGTAAAAATGTCAGAGTGCAAAGTGGCAAGAGAATCAACTTAGTACTTATAGGTTCACAGTTTTGTGAATATATAAAACTAAGAAATAAGAACTCAACTGAACTTGGTCAATAATAGACAATTTCACTGAGCAATAGACTATAGAGTGGTCTAAAAATTAAAAGATATAGGTGGTATCTGTTCCTGATAGTTGTAATCAGACTTGTGTAATGGGTGTTTTGCTTTAAATTTTGTTCAATAGTCACCTCTATGTGGTATATGTTCCTGATAGTTGTAATCAGACTTGTGTAATGGGTGTTTTGCTTTAAATTTTGTTCAATAGTCACCTCTATGTGGTATATGTTCCTGATAGTTGTAATCAGACTTGTGTAACAAGTGTTTTGCTTTCAATTTTGTTCAATAGACACCTCTATGTGGTATCTGTTCCTGATAGTTGTAATCAGACTTGTGTAACGAGTGTTTTGCTTCAATTTTGTTCAACAGACACCTCTAGGTGGTATCCACCTCCATGACACCAAGAAGAAATTCCTGGAAGGCTCCCTGCACCCGGCCAACGTCCTGATGTGCCCTCACACCTGTGTGACGAACCTGCCCAAGCCCAGAGAGATACATCCAGGTAAAGGTTTCTGTCTGGCTAGGTTTCTAGTGGCTAGCCTGTTCATCATTGTTGATGGGCATATTGTGCTAAGGTCCTGTTGGCTATGTTTTGGCTTCCAGTAATGGTTTTCAGTAATGGTAATCAGCATAGAACTTTTAAAGTTCCTCAAAAGGTTTAAAACTGTTCATTTACTCTAGAACTACCACAGACTTTTATAAACATGATTCATATGGTTTGGTAAAAACTCACTTTATTTTTTAGGTTTGGGAAAGTTTGTGAATTAGATTTCACTAAAAATTGACAAAACATCTAGAAAAAAAATTAAAAAATTGTAAAAGTGAATAAGCAGTTGAGAAGTCATTATTTTTTATCCTAAGATGTTTGTTTCATAAATAAATACTTAAAAACATTCTCAAACATTAAAAAAAATTTAGACTTCCTACGTTTGCTGCCAGCTAACATTAAGAAATTGAACTCACACATTTTGTTTGGTGAAAATTGTTTTGGCAATGTTTTTTTATTAAGTTTGTGAACTTTTAAATGATTTTATAGTAATAATCTTAGTAAGTTAATCCAGAATTTCCAGTCTCTAATAATGCTGGTATGGTAATTCTGTACTTGATGACAAATATTGGAAAAATATCAATATATATTTTTTTTTTTTAATCTCAGATGTAAAGCCCTCAGCTGTGCATGTGGGAAATATTGTGCAAGGTGCCAGGATGGCCTGGGCTCAAGGCCGTGACCTTGGCCTCACAGAGGAAGATGCAGACACGGGCAGAAAGGTATAGTTTGAGCAGTGACCATCCTCAATAAGGTGTATTAATGGTCCATAAATGACGACAAATGTATTGGGGAAAGTCTAAATAGCAACCCAACTGCATACTCTGCATAGCTCCCAGCATACACATGCATGGGGAATGGTGTGGCCGGCATAATGCCCAGCCACATGCAGTTGATACCAGGTACTCAGCAGATCTGCACATGATTAAAATTGGCTTCTAAGCTTTGGTCTACTTTAAATTGATAATTATTTAGAAAATATTCAAACTGATCATGTAGAAAAATGTCACTGCAATCGTCATGTCGTTTTTTATGTCCAATTTTCCAAAGTCTGCTATTGATTTTCTTATCTTGTTGAAATGGAATCAAGGCAATAACAATTTATATTTGATACAAGCTAAATTGCCCCGGGGAAAATAAAACAGGCCGAAGTGAAATTGCAAAAGTATAATAAGAGACAATAAGATCACATGTCTTTAAATTAACTAATATGATTGGTTGAACACACACACACCGTCTACTTTATATATATAGATTAGTCTATACACCCCGAAAATAAATTTAAATTTGCAATCCTAGGAAATCAACTGGAAGTCCTTAAATAACTAAGTGATAGTATTTGTGTTTGTAATTTCTGTGTGTTTGGTGTGGTTATGAGTATTATAATATTCACAATATTGTAATATGATTTATTTGTATCTCCTACCAGCACCAGTTTTTGACAGAAATACTGAGGTGGAGAGCCATGACAACACCAGATCATGTTCTCTACACGATGCTCAACTCAAGGGTCAGTAGAAACCCTTTCTGTACTTCTTACCCACAAAGTAGCTATTCCTTTGCCGCTGTATGTACTATACCATCAAGTATACTGTTTGTTTCACTGTTGGCTTTTTTGCTTGTGTGTTTTTCTCCTAGAACCAGACAGCAGCTGCATACACATGCTCCCAGCTGCACAGGAGGGCAGAGAAAATTGGCTGCCTGCTGATGGAGAAGGGCAAGCTGAACACTGGAGATCATGTAGCCTTGGTGTTTCATCCTGGTAGGTGGTGGGGCTGATACTTGATGACTTATCTTATATGTAATAGACGCTCCATCTATACAAACAATTATTGCCTCCAACGCTTATCTTATATGTTACTGACGCTCCTTCTATACAGAAAATTATTGCTTCCTACACTTAACTTATCTTGTTTGTTACGGACGAGTTTACAAACTTGCATTTTGATAAGTGTTAGAAAAAATGTTAAGTTACTGGTTTGTTGCATAAAGGTTGCAAAGGAATCTTTTTTATATCATTTAGTCATCCTGGCTCTTTACTAATGGTCATTTTTTAAAATTTATTATCTTTCTTCAGGTGTTGAGTTGGTTTCTGCCTTCTATGGGTGCTTATATCTTGGTGAGTACAACAGACATGAGTGATCCTAATGTTAAAGGTGTACAATTGAGTGCCTGGGGTTATCACAGTGTACTACAGTGTGCCTTTGTTAAAGCTGTATAATTGAATACCTAAGGTTAGCATAGTATGCTTTAAAGTGCCCAAAGCTGTACAATTGAGTGCTTAAGGTTATCACAGTATACTTCAGTGTGCCTAATGTTAAAGCTGTATAATTGAATACCTAAGGTTAGCACAGTATGTTTTAAAGTGCCCAAAGCTGTACAATTGAGTGCCTAAGGTTATCACAGTATACTTCAGTGTGCCTAATGTTAAAGCTGTATAATTGAATACCTAAGGTTAGCACAGTATGCTTTAAAGTGCCCAAAGCTGTACAATTGAGTGCCTAAGGTTATCACAGTATACTTCAGTGTGCCTAATGTTAAAGCTGTATAATTGAATACCTAAGGTTAGCACAGTATGCTTTAAAGTGCCCAAAGCTGTATAATAGAGTGCCTAAGGTTATCACAGTATACTTCAGTGTGCCTAATGTTAAAGCTGTATAATTGAATACCTAAGGTTAGCACAGTATGCTTTAAAGTGCCCAAAGCTGTATAATAGAGTGCCTAAGGTTATCACAGTATACTTCAGTGTGCCTAATGTTAAAGCTGTATAATTGAATACCTAAGGTTAGCACAGTATGCTTTAAAGTGCCCAAAGCTGTACCATTGAGTGCCTAAGGTTATCACAGTATACTTCAGTGGGCCTAATTTTATAGCTGTATACTTGAGTGCAAGTCTTGTTTTGACATTATACATGTTTACCTCAATGTCATGACTATACCTGAGTGTTTTGTTAACTGTTTCCTTTCAGGTTATGTCCCAGTCACTATCAGACCCCCTCACCCTCAGAACGTTGCATCGACGCTGCCAACAGTTCGTATGATTGTAGAAGTGTCCAAGTCTGTGGCCATCTTGACCAACAGTGCAACTATCAAGCTGCTCAAGTCAAAGGTTTGGCTACATTTAGTTCCTTCTCCTTAAACTTTCAATTCCACCAGCATCTCTCCCCTAGCTACATGTGGTCCAGAATTTTCTCTCCTACAGTACTCCAGTCCTTTTTTTTTAAATATTATGACACACAGCAGCATCAATTAAATATATACATTGTTGTATCTTATCAATGATTCTTGAAGTACTTGAAGATGGAGTAATAATAATAATTATATTTGTATAGAGCTGCCAACAAACATAATGTAAGCTCAGAGCGCATTTAACATTGAGCAACAAACAACTAAGAACATGGATATGATTCTCGAGGCTAGAAAAAAAAATCTAATTAATAATTGAAAACTCTACAAACATAGACAAAGCAAATAAATGTTACACAGTAGGTGTCTAAAATGTAGTCTAGAAGATTCCCATTCTCTACATTAATCAGTATTCAAAATCAAATCTTGGCTCCCTCTTGTGATTTCTAACTTGTAAACTATTTGCAGAAAAATGAACGACATCAGAGCACCGTACAAGTTAATAAACGAGTCCAAGAGCTATTTAACTGGAACAAAACTGTTTCATTCTTTGAAACAATAATATAGCAATTTGCAGATATATCCTCACATTGGCAAAACACAATGAAATTAAAAATGAAATGCTAGTTTTGAGCAAGAGATTAAGGCATTGTTGGCCGCCGGTTGTTTAGTATGTCACAGTTTGCACGGAAATTGAGCCCAATTATTGGTGCATCTACGAGTGTATGTAAATAAGTCTGTGACATTGACCTACTAACCGAGACGGACGGAAAATTTTGTTTCATTAACACGTTCAATTTTATGTCAAGAGACAAACTTGTCTACTCTCTAAACAAATTGTAAATCAGCCGTTTTTGTGGCTCGGCATAGCCATTATTCCATAACATGATGATCATATTTCCACCTGCAGATTTTACTTCCGTAGTCGCAGGCAAAGTACGCTTTTTTGTCTCCGTTTAAGTAGCTAATTGACTATAGTTACTCTAAATCTCTCAATTCTTCATGTTTCTATTGGCAATCAGGAAGCTGCTGCCATCGTTGACCCAAAGAACTGGTCCAACCTCCTGGACACCGACGACCTTCCAAAGAGAAAGTTGGCATCCATCTACAGGGCGCCGACCCCAGAGATGATCTGCTACCTGGACTTCAGTGTGTCAACCACTGGCATGCTGGCCGGCGTCAAGGTTAACAAAATATTAATTATTTTTTTTTACCTTTGTCTAGCCCACAAGTCTGGTGTGTGTATGAGTGTTTACTGAACTTGAAAATTCATAGTAAGTGCAGTAGTAATGAAAGCAGATTTTCTCGGTTTTGGTGGTAGAAATATTAGACAAATACAAAATTGTAAAATTGAGTTCCGCTCCTTGTGTCAGGGTTCTTAGGGTTTGAGAAAGTTTGGAAAAACTTACTTGATTTTGTTCAAGTCTGGGTAGCCAAAGTTTGGGAAAAGTTGTGAATTTCAACAAAATTACAGCCTGGATAATACTTACCATATATACTCGCGTATAAGTCGCACCCCTAGTTTAAGATTTTTTTCCTTATACGTTGTCATTGACCCGCGCATAAGTCGCACCCCGACTTCCCGGGTTACACTGCCTTTTAATATCTCAAAAATGCATACCTTTGTAACATAAAGTTACTAAATATTCACCCTGATTCGGAAACTTTCCTTAAAAAATTGGTTTAATCGTGCATAAGGCAAACATAATCAAATAAAGGCATATCCTAATAATTATACATAACTCCAATCAACTATAGGGGTTAGTTAGGAAACCTCATGACAGAGTAGTGATGTTTTTTGAAATTTTCAAAAACAGTATCGGGTGTATAAGTTGCACCCCTACTTTTTGTCGAAATTTTCTGTAAAAAAAAGTGCGACATACGCGAGTATATACAGAATATTATTTTTTTAAAATAGTGATTTAACTATGTAGTTCAGTTCAGAAGTCGTAAATAAAATATCATATTATGTAGTTTTTAAAACAAGTACTTACTTACTTAAAAAAACATCCTGAAACTTTTTATGGACACTGCCAATAAAAAATGAATAAATTCATAAATCCTGGTAAAAATTGGTTTTCTAAAGTTTTAGTAAGTTTTTAAAGTTACAGAAGCCTTTTTTTAAAAATTATGAATTATCTTGTTGTCTCCCCTGGGATGATTTAAATTTACCCTTGAGAGCATTATTAATAATCTAGTTTGGAAAAAAAAGAACTTGTATATTTTGTAGGGCTATGATCCAAATAATAAGTAAACCGCTAACCAATTAATATGCCATGACCATTTCTGACACAGATGTCTCATGCCTCGGCCACAGCCTTGTGCAGGGCCCAGAAACTACAGTGTGAGCTGTATCCATCCAGGGATGTGGCCCTGTGCTTGGATCCTTACAGCGGACTGGGCTTTGTGCTTTGGTGTCTCAGCAGGTGAGTGCATTCCCCTTCCCCTAGTTTACCTAATTACCTTGCAGGCATTCAGGAAACTGTACATTTCCTTAAAAAATTATCTAATTTGTTACAGATGTTAAAGATGTTCTTTCTCTTATTTTTATTCTCAGCATCTACTCTGGTCATCATTCTATCCTCATTCCTCCGTCAGAGGTTGAAGTGAATCCCGCTGTGTGGCTGACAGCAGTTAGCCAGTTTAAAGGTGAGGAGGCCTTTATCATTGCACATTAACAAATGAACAGAAATTGGCAGGGGAAAGCCTTCTTTTCGGTTGTGCCTTATGCACCTGACTGACTAATGGCATTCTGTGGGGGAATTGTGGACAGCCAAGTGCATTAACTTCAACCAGATTATTTTGTAGATCTCAGGTCATGTTGGGTTGGGATTGAGAGAATTTCATTGGGATTTCTTCATTCTGACCTGGCATTTATTTCTACTTGGTAGTGTTGTGCTATTGTGTCGTATACAACTGCACCCTCTGTAATTTATCCTGTGGTTAACTAAACCTAATGCCTTCAGAGTGGCATGAGAGCGGGTTAGACTCATCTAGACTAGGGATGTTAAACCAAAACCGGAATTCCGAGAGGGAAAAGAGGTAAGCAAAATCTAGTTTAAAACCGTATTTATAGAACCGAAAACCGGTTTTGAAAAAAAAACAGTATTAACATCCCTGATCCAGACCCTGGAAAAAACCTTCCCTTTTGTTGTGTTTTTTTTTAAACTGGATAGCAACCCAAAGAAATTATGCTTAACCACATCTTTTATTTGTGTGTGTATGTTAACATTTCTTGATTATTATTTCAGTTCGTGACACATTCTGTTCTTACGGTGTGATGGAACTTTGTACAAGAGGTCTTGGCACATCCACAGCATCCTTGAAGGTAAAAGTTAGAATTCCCTCCCCATTTCTACCATGTTTTTGGCCACTCAGCTATTCTTTAAATATTCTCTTACAATATTGATTGACCCTTCTTGTTAAACTTTCTTCTACCTTCTACTTTTGAAGGCCAAAGGTGTCAATCTGTCCTGCGTGAGGACCTGCTGCGTCATAGCCGAGGAGAGGCCCAGGATATTGCTGACCAACTCCTTTACCAAACTCTTTGCCAGCCTGGGCCTCAGCCCGAGGGCAGTCAGCACAAGTTTTGGTTGCCGGGTGAACATTGGGATATGTCTGCAGGTAAGAATAGGGGCGCTGGGTTTCTACTGGTGGTTGGACTCTTGTTTGCTTTATATATCTATACTACTGGGGGAATTACTTCATTTTCTTCAGTAAGATCATAAGAAGAATGAAGGAAAGAATTTATTTTAAATTATAATAAATAACTGGGATTGTTACTAAAACAAAATACCAACCAAGGAGTAAGTTTAAGAACATGTAAGTTAATAGGGCCAATGAAGCAGCACTAAATCAAATCTTTTGGCTTTGGCATGTAAGGAGATTGTGTTAGGTACCCATCTGAGTTTGATACACTCAGGGACACCCTCAAGACCTGACAGTAACATGGATTTGGACCTTCAGACTTGCTGCATTATAATCAAGGAGTGTAGTAAGAAGGGAAAAAAGTATGGGATTATGCACTTGTTCTGTTTTTAGGAATGGGTTTCGATCCCTATGTTTTCAAAAAGTGAACCCACTCCACAAGGGTGTCCAGTGGTGAACTGTACATCTCATGCTCATTGGTTTAATTCACCAGGGGGCTTCCTGCCCAGAAACAACCACAGTCTACGTGGACATGAGAGCCTTGAGAAACGACAGGGTGACGTTGGTGGAAAAGGGGAGCCCGCACTCTTTGTGCCTGCTTGAGTCTGGCAAGGTAAAATATATACCTCTGTGTCTGTTGCTTTTTTTTTATTGTCAATCATTACTTCCTCATTGGTTATAACATCTAGATATTATGTATTTCTCTATTAACTTATTTACTACTTCAAGTTTTTACTAGGTTCATAAACATTCCATAAAAAAAAATATTTCATAATCTATAAACATTTCTTATATTCTTCTAACATTTTTTAATCTATAAACATTTCTTAGAGTACATACACATTTCTTCACATTCCTTAAAGTTTATATACATCTAAAGGTTTTTAAACATTTCTTAGTCTTATAAATTTTAGACTGTTTCTCTTGAAATATTTTTCTTACCTCGTCATGCTGGTTGATATTTATCCATTGTCTTTTGTTTCGCCCGGCAGCTTTTGCCTGGAGTTAAAGTAGCCATTGCCAACCCTGAGACCAAGGGTCAGTGCGCTGATTCCCACCTAGGAGAGATCTGGGTCAGCAGCCCGCACAACGCCAACGGCTATTTCACCATCTTCGGCGACGAGTCCCTGCACCACGACCAGTTCGACTCGCAGCTGGCCACCGGGGACATACACACCAGCTACGCCAGGACTGGCTTCCTGGGTTTCATTCGCCGGACAGAGTTGACTCAATCAGACGGAGGTAATGTGCCCTTGAAAGGACGCTATTTAGATATAAGTATATTACATTGCTTCAGCATTTTGTAGATACTGTACCCTAAACCTACCATTACCTACACACCCCATAACAACACAGAACACCTAAAAAACAACAGACATATAAATTTGTTAGCCTGCCATTGGCTGCAAGAGAGCCAACTGCTGGTTGGAAAAAGATTTTGTATAGAACAACAATATTTGTGTATTAGCAACAATATTTTCATAAAACTAATGTCTTTTCAAACAATGATATTTTCATAAGACTAATGTCTTATCGAACATTGTATTCATGTTCTTATAGAACGTCATGATGCCATCTTTGTTGTGGGTGGTCTGGATGAGACCATAATGCTGCGTGGAATGAGATATCATCCAATCGACATTGAGATGACAGTGCAGAGGTCGCACCGTAAAATATGTGAATGGTAAGCTCTTCAGTTACTTTCCTATGACATAAACTGCTACATATTTTGAGTTGTACTTACCGTATATTACCATTGGGCGTTAGTCTTGTTGTTTATAAGCCAGACCCATGAACCACTTTTTTTTTAAAATGTCTCAGCTTGTATTCAAGTTTATGATGTAAAGATTACTTTGAGGTCAGATACCTGAGCATTGAAGTAATTTTCTCACCAAATGTTTCAATGCAGTCTCCATGCAGTGCAATCAGTTCAATTTGTCCAGAGTTCAAGGTCTTGGTTAAAGCCAGGATTATTTTCTCGGTCTGTGGGGTGTCCCTGAGTCTACCCAGCTCTGAAGGGTATCTGACATTAGTGGAAAAGTACAGGCGTCTTAGGAATTGTGCTGGCCACACAATCCCCTTGTGAGTCTTGGCTGCAGAAGCCTGTGAAAACTGCTATAATTGCCTTATGGACCAAAATGATATGAAAAGTATACTATTCTTTTTTCTGTTGATGACAATATGTTGCTATCATCAAGAACTTATCAGCTTTTAATGATAAACAGTAATTTATACTTAAACATTGGGTTATAAAGTCAAAATATATAATTGAAACCAGACCTGATAACCCGTTAATGTGTAAAAGTTTACAACTATTTAAAATGGTATATGCTTAACCATGAAGAGATAAATAATACTAGTCTTATTTGTAATGGAGCAATAAACATGTTAGATAATGTGCTTAAAAATCTAGACAAAAATTCTTGTGCAATGTTATTGTTTAGATGTTTTTGTTTAGAATACAGTGTACCCTCGTTTATCACAGTTGGATAGGTTCCAAGACCAACCGCGATAGCTGAAAAATCTGCGAAGTAGGGACACCATATTTACAGTATTTATTTAACATGTATTTGGACTTTTAAAACCCTCCCTTTCCTTACTAACAAACCACCCTTTACAGTAATGTACAGTACAGATATCTACAGCATGTACATGCAGTACACAGGCACAAATGTTAAGCAATAAAACAGAAGTTGTACATAAAAAAAAAGTTGCTAAATATTTTTGGTCTTCATAAATTGTGACTATTTTATTTTTGACATTTCCGTAAAATCCGCAATATATTTGATCATATAATATAATGAAAAAATCTGCAAAGTCATGAATCTGCGAATGTCGAACCACGAAGTAGCGCGGGTTCACTGTACTTTGTATACTTTGAAGTCTAGGACTAAGTGTTGTTTGTGTTTCAGTGCTGTGTTCACCTGGACCAACCTACTGGTGGTGGTGGTGGAGCTGGACGGCAACGAGAACGAGGCCCTCGACCTGGTGCCCCTGGTCACCAACGTGGTCCTGGAGGAGCACTACCTGATTGTGGGCGTGGTGGTCATCGTGGACCCCGGGGTCATCCCCATCAACTCCAGGGGCGAGAAGCAGAGGATGCACCTGCGGGACGGCTTCCTGGCTGATCAGCTGGACCCTATCTACGTGGCCTACAACATGTAAACTCTCTCGCCAGCAGCTTCTTCACTTTCTCCTGGTCTCTGGACCTGTGCACAGCATATAACTTTTTTCATGCTATACAACACTCCCTACTTTACTCTTTGTTTTGTTCTTTTCAAATGGAACTGTGTAGAATTAATTCTAGGTGGAGCAGTTTTTTTTTTTTTTAATGAACATTTAGTTAGCTTCAAGTTAAGATTTCATTTTCAAACAATAATTCATGAGTCTCCCCCCCCCCCCCCCCCCCCCCCAAATATTTTAACTACTCCCCCATCTCCCCTTGCCATAATGATTGAAGACTTGATTTCTCTTGTCTGTACTGTAACCTATTGCTCAAATGACTTAAGTTGAAGAAGCATTCCTCTTTTTTTTTTTTTGAAGACACTTTAAAAGTTTACCGTATTTATATTTTTTAAATTGCAGACATCAGGAAAAAACAAGTGTTTTTTTTTTAAAGGTCTGTAAAAGCATTTTTTTTTTGTGTGTTTTTACTTGAAAGTAGCGGTGACGCCTCGCTAAGGCAGAGTCGACTAGGGAATGAGGTTTCCAAGAAGCAATCAAGTCGTGTGCCAACTAGCTTTCGCAAGAGTTGTATCGGTATTTATTATAATGACATTTTTTTTAAAATTGTGTTGCTAGCCAAGTGTAGTAGTATATGCACAGATTTTGAGGACTCAACATTTTTTTACCCCGTGCTATATGTTATCTCAGGGTCCATCCAAGGCACCAAGTGGTTTAACACAGACATGAAGCAAAAACAGAGTGATCATAGAGTGGTTGTTGTTTGTTTTTTGTTCTATCTGCTTTAGATTTGCAGTTTCTGTTTGGAGAAGACAATAGACACATATATTCATATTTATATAGAAGAGGAGAAAACTAACAAGACAAAATTTTAATATCTGGTTTCTGTGATGTAAAAAAGTTTTTTTTTTGTTCATTTGTACATAGAAAATTGTTTTGATGGCTTGTTCTTGTTTTTTTTTAAATAATATTTCCTGTTGGTGTTGTTGACACATTGACAGTGTGTTCTGCTGGTGTCTTTGTTTGTCTGTTGTAGTGTCTCGTCTGGCATGCTATGTAGTATTTGATGAGTAGACTTTTTGAAAAATTTATATATGTGTTTGAATCCTACTGCAGGTGTGCAATGCTGGGGTTCTCATTACTTTTTAAACATCAGATCTTGTTATATTAGTTAATAACATTATTGTATGTTTGTACTTTGTTTGTTCTTTAATTGAGTTTTAAGAATCTCAAAATTGTGATTTGATTAACAGCAGTTCTCTCAGAAGCTCATTCATGTGTTTAATTTCAAGATATCAATAGAATGAACTATTTAGCAAAATAATGAAATAATTTATGCCCAGCAAGGAAAGTAAAGATCATTTGGTATTGCATTTGCAAAAGGTGATGTCAACAATTATAGATTTGACAGACTTTGTATCATCTTTCGATAGGCGTGTCATTTTTTTTTTCTAATATCAAATCTACTATATAAAGTTACCTTTTGATGAAAAGGGAACTGCTTAATTTTATAGCACATCGCTCCATGCTATTGCATATAACTTGCTCAGTGCGTCTTCTTTCATCAATTCAGTCGCAGATGTGGGGAGGAGGAGGAGTACATATTTTAGGGTTAGACCGACAGGTACTTAATTACAAGCTTTATAATTGTGAACATTGTTTGTTGTTAACCATTATATACTTGTACACCCAGACAAAACAAATTGTCTAGAGAATTCCTCAGTGTCCGTGGCAAGCTGTTCCGTGCTGCGGGCCTTTTAGTGTACAGTTTCTGGTTGTTGTTCTTTTCGTTTCCTGATGTCTGGTTGGTCACAAATAGATGTAAAAGCGCATTCGAGGACTAATTGTTTTGAATAGCGCTATATAAATATGTAAGTTGTAATAGCATTTCATTCATTCTTGTTTCTTCCGTCAGTGTGTCATGAGCAGTGTTATTTTTTTGTTTTTTAATGATGCCCAGAAGGGTGCTCAGCTCCACGCTCCCCCCTCCCTGGTTACCCTTGCACCTCCCCCTCCCCTTTTTTTTCACTGTGTTTGGCACCCAAAAAAAAAATTAACTTGTTTTGTATTAGAAATTTCGCACTTGCCTATATTTACATGAATTGGATGACCTAATTATTTTGTAACAGTGTTAAGATCAACAGAATAAGTACACAAAGCATGTGCTGCAAAATATTTTTTTTATAGTTCATTCTAATGTAATACTATTTTATATATACATTGACAAGTACGTATTTATTAGTATAATATCACACACATGTATATATAGATGTTGTTAATGTGGTTGTTTTTTTACTACACACTTTATTTTTATGTACTTTTTGAAGAACAAAAACATTTCATTAATTTAGTAAGTTAATATGTAAGAGGTGCACAGCATAGATGGCTGCAAGACAATATATATATATATATATTTTTGTGTGTCAAAGCTGAAAGTTTATTGTACAGTACATTTGTTCTGTTTCTTTCCTTGAGGGGTGGGGGGAGGCAGGGTGTATCAGTGTATTTAGAAATCTGTCAGCTGTGGAAATGATGCCTGTTTTTAAATTAAAGGCTGAATGTTTGCGATGCGTGCAACTATCACTCATTGCTGACTGTTGGGTGCGGTATAAGTTACACATCATGCTGGCCTAATATCATTTCACGTACCTATGAATATCACATTGTCGTGACTCTTGCCATACTTGTGACGCTAGTCGTTCTTCTTGTGTGATTGACATTTTGTGTGCGTGGGCATTGAATGCTTCGGAATATGGACATTTACAAAAATCACACCCACCTCATTTTCTCAAGAATTCCTTTTTTTTTTTGTTGTTGTTTTCTGCCATGTTAGCGGCTCATCCCGTTTCAACCACGGACATAATCACAAACATCCAATCAAAACAAGCTGACCTGCGAGCATAATGTTTGTGCGTTGGCTGCATGGCTAATTGGCTTTACACTGCCCCATGCTACAAATTTAGCATCTCACAGCTTGAGTTGTCTGTCTGGTGGCTCGGCCTAATCATTTTTTAAGGGTTCAAGACTTATGCCCGACTGGTCGTCGTGAAGAAAATCGCGACACGCATACAGCCTGATCACATCATGTCACAACTTAACCTGTCACAACTTAACCTGCCTGAACTTTACCATCTCACACAATCCTTGACCTGCTCACACCAAATGACTGACTTGATTCATTTCACATGACTGACCTGATCACGCACTCTCCAGACTTAATCACCATCATACTTAATCACCATCAGACTTGTAATCACCAGAACAAACATGACTTGATTCACCTCACATCTACATCCTCTACACCCCCATCCCACACTTCCCCCCCCCCAATGTCTCCCACTACATCTAACTATGCATATATATATATTGTTTCCCTTTTCCTTTGTCACTGTAACTTGAAGCAATGTGTCCAGCTTTTTTGTAGATCACGCAACACGACTCTGTAAATTCAACAATTTTTTTCAAGATTCACTAGTGAACTGTATGGACAAACACATGCATTTCACCTGTCACCTTTGTCTTGTTTTTACGTCCTAACCGTGTCCTTCTGTGTCCCGTATAACTGCTTACAAATTTCTATCAAATGTCAATCAATGTATATTGATATAATGTGATTCCCTGTATACTAATAAAATACAACAAAATGCATTATCAAGATACTAGCGAAAATGTTATTTTAAAATTCTATTCTTCTATGTTTTATTTGACTATTGAACATTTTATTTCAACTGAAATTTATTGAATGTGTTTATTTTTTATTGTTTTTAAGTGAACAAAAGGTAATTTATACAACTTGGCAGAGTTGCAAGCCCTTGTTGATGTTTCAAAACATTACAACTAAATTCTTGTTAATTGATAGAGAAAAAAAATACATTTATTCAATAATGTAATTTCTGTGAAGCATAATTCTGTATTTCATAATCAGATGATATATTTTTTTTCGGCAACGTTTTTTTTTAATGCGTTGTCCGAAACAATTAGGTAACGTACTGTGCAAGCTTGTGCACATGTAGGCAAATATGACCAGCGTAGAAGCAAGGAGACAGATAAGTGAGCACTGTTTGGAATGAGTACTTCTATAGATAGTACATTAGGTACTTAATGAAAAGCTTTGTACTTTGTGAATGTTTTAACCCTTATCTGCCCAGTCATGAATAGTACAAGGTCTTATAAACTCAGACATAATATTGAAGCAAAAGGAAAAAGTTGTGAGCAGAAAAAAAAGTTATAAAATAATATTTTCAATGACTTTTAAAAAGTCAACTAAATTGTTTATTGTTGTCTCTTCATTGTGACACCAATGTATAATTTTTGAAAAGCATTATCACTTTTTTCTTTTTTAATAAAAAAAAAAGCTTGTCTTTATTGAAAATGTGCTGTTGTAGTTGCGGGTATTCCCGTTTTTTCACTTCACTGTAAATGGGGAAAACCCTATTTTGCAATGACCTACTTAATGTAACTGTCAATTTTGGTGTCATGATTATTCAATTGATTGTTGTTGTTTGTTTGTTTTTTATCATTAAAAAAACACTTCCTATTTGTACTTTGTATGTTTTAATGTAGTGAAATATAATTTTTCAGTCTAGTGATAGAGAGGAAAGACTTTTTTTGTGTGCTTGTATTCAAAGGGACACAATTTAGCTTTACATTCATTGAATTGCTTGATTGGAAAAATGTTTGGTTTTCATGTAGGTTAGTTGTTGTTGTTGCTTTTCTTGCATCTTGATTCTGTGAAAGGTATGACTTTTTATTTCTTATGTAAATCTCCATTCATCGTAACTGGATGGACTTCATCTTACGTACTGTGTATGTGATGTAAAAAGATTTTTTTTTTTTTAAATGGTACGCTTGGGTGAAATGAATGTGTGTGTGTCTGACACATTGTGCATCTCGTGGATAGTGTATTTTTGACACATGCTACCTTTGATGGATGGTAAATTGCTGCAACTGTGTAGAGAGTATATAAATGCCTTTTGTAGTTTCTCTCATTGGATATTAAACACACCAAACCGATAAGAGAGAGAATCATGAATTTTTATTTAGTGCTTCTGCCCTTAAAATTGATAAATAATTTGCAATAGTGCGTCTGTGTCTTGTATTATTTTCTGTTGATTTTTTACGTAATTTGTTTTTTTATTACCTGTTCTGTGTATGTGGCAGGGCCGGCAACACCTTCCCCTCCCCCACTCATCCCTATCTCTGCCGCCAACATTGTGACTCTACGAGCTATTGCCTTATCTTGCGTGCAATAACATTTCAATAAACAATACGATATAATATAAAAAAACATGGCGTTGGAAAAAGATACAAAAAAACAAAATTAAAAGACTTTTGGGGGAAAAGATAACTAAATTGTTCTCTTGTAAATATTGTTTTTCTGTTAATTGTTTATCTTTGTTAATATTTTGTTAATTTTGAGAAAATGTTTAAAATTATTTAATTTAATATTTAGATGGACAAAAATGTTGTTGTTTTTTTTTTTCAAATTTTACTGTGAAGCATTCATTGTGTACATTTGATTGGAGAAGCCTTTTTATTTTTGTGGGTGTTCTAGACCCAAGGCAAACCTTTGTGGCAGTTCTGTAATAACTCTCCCTTCATTGGGGTTGTGGCAAGGGATGTAACAATGAGATATACTAACTTTCACCCATGGTTTATCTTTCTTTTTTTTTTTTTTTACATTTTTTTTTAATTTAGGGTAAAAAAAATATTTTTTAATGATGCTTGTCGGCTTGTGAATGATTATTTCTTATTTATTTCTCACATTTAATTTATTTTTTTCACTGTGAATTTTTAGTCTCTTCTCTGTGTTTTTTGAAAACTCAGAAATTGTTGTTTTTTTGTTTACATTTTCATTTTATTGTTTATGTCGTTGAGTTTCACACTATATATAAATATATATATAACTTGTGTACATACTTGAGCTTTGAATGAAGGATGGTGTATTTAGTCTTAGTTGGTAGCATGAAATCATCTCTCCGCTGCTTCACTCTCTCTCTCTCTCTCTGTATCATCATCGCATTCTTCAACTACACTCACGATGCTGCATGAATTTCTCGCTATGACTCGCTGACATTTTAATATAAACAAAAATTTTACACATTGAAAAAATTGAAGAGAAAAAAAAACAGATTTTTTTTTTAAAAACACATAATTAATTATTTAATGCAATTGTTGTTTTGTTTTTTGTTTTCGTTTATTTTTTTAATGATTTTTATTTATTTTTTGCTTTTTTTTTTAATCTCTAGATATTAGAAAAATCTAGAGAAATATGGAAATAAAATTTATTTCTGGACCTGAACTTTGAAATTGTTTGACTCTGTGCAATGAATATTGTTATTTGGTCGTTGTTGGTTTTTGTTAGTACAAACTTGTAAAACCAGTTACGTAACATCCTTTTTCAAACACTAATAAAAATTCAAGACTCGGACCACGGATGAGCATAAGACGCAATAATTTTCTTTATAGAAGGAGCGTCTGTAATAAATGAGATAATTGACCCTTTCCTGCTCATTGGTACTTCCAATCCATATTTATTGATACTTTAGTTCTCTTACTTCCAATCCATATTTATTGATACTTTAGTTCTCTTCTAATCCATATTTATTGATACTTTAGTTCTCTTCCAATCCATATTTATTGATACTTTAGTTCTCTTCCAATCCATATTTATTGATACTTTAGTTCTCTTCCAATCCATATTTATTATTGATATTGATACTTTAGTTCTCTTTAAACAATATATTCCTGGCAGAGAAGTCATGAAGCTGCATTATTTTTTGGATTTTTCTTAGATTATAAACAGCCACACCATAAATGCAAGACTAGACTCAAGCCACAAATAAGTGTAGGATTCAATAATCTTCTATATAGAATGAGTGTTTGTAACATGAAATAACTCGTCTTGAAATTGATTACCAGTAAGTTTTCAGGCATAGATAATTAAATTAATTAGAAAAGCATGTTGCGGTCACTGATCTATAAAAATATTTAAAAGAATGGATTGCGCCTTCTTAATAAATTGGTTTGAGCAAAGTGAAGACAGGGAAATCTAATAATTTCCACCGCACTTATCGATATAAACAAAATTGTGTCTTAAACTTACTGCGCCATTGATCTATAAATAGATCGGAACGGATTCTATGTTGCTGCCGTTTTACACAATATGCATATGGATTGTTGCTGTCAAGCTTCTGACTTTTTATTAATAATATAAAACTAACAATAATATCAAAAGGGGAAAAAAAAAGAAAATAAATACCAAACAATAAAAAAAAGTAAACAGCAATATTTCGCAGTACGGGAAAACCCATGGGGCACGGTAGCCGAGCGGCAGCGCGTTCGACTGGCGAGCCGAAGGTCCCGGGTTCGAATCTTGGTGCAGGCTAGGATTTTTTCCTGGGTCTGGAGGGTGTCCCTGAGTCTACCCAGCTCTGATGGGTACCTGACATTAGTTGGGGTAATAGTACTTTAAAAGTAAAGGCTGATGTGCATAGTGCTGGCCACACAATCACCTAGAATGCCGTGGCCACAGAAACTGGTGAACGCTGCTTCATCGACCTATGGATCAATTCCGTCCGACGGGTACTTAATTTTTTTTTTAACGGGAAAACCGAAACACACTAAATGTGAAACCATTTCAAAGGGACATAATTCGGAAATGACGCCCGTTTTATATCCTTAGGATATGGATTAGGTATACTTTATTTAAAAAAATAAATTAACGAATTAAGCAATATTGTTGATAAAATTAAAATTTCTTTTTGAGAACGTTTCCAATTTATAAATTTAACTTTTAACGCGATTAGTCAAACGGCTTAGGAGAATATAGAGCAGAAACAAACATCTAAATAAATAGGCCGAAACAAACTCACGGTAATTATATATATTGATCAGTGACAATGGAAACAAAATGTCGGAAATTTCCTCAAGGATGTTACTTCCGAGCCTAATCCATTCTTTTTATAGATCAGTGGTTTCGATATATCACCAGGAAAGAATATTTCTTCTTATTAGTATTAGGAGGAGCTCTCCCTATGTCCTTGTAGGGACTGGTTTATCTTGCATATATCTGGGGTAATTTAAGTGACATGTGTCCACTCAATTCATAGGTCAGTTCTGATCCCCGAATCAATGTTCCCTACAGTAGCCTATTAAGGATTTATAAACATTTTGATTATCACAGGAGGTTAACAGGAGGACTACAATAGTATAGTATTGTTCACAACGGAAACATTTGCTCATTCACTTTCACAGAGTATTAACTTAATTCCAGTCTCCTTGTCAACAGATGATATATATTTTTTACTATCACTTCACATCGATATAATAATTCATATAACTAAATAATATTATGCATACATTTGAAGTCACAATTTATCCGCTTCAATAATTAGAAGCTTTTTATTGTACTTCACTATTAAATATTAATAATATAATAAATTCTTAAATATCTCTTTTCATTTTTTTTTCTCATAACAAATCTCAAAGTAAACCCCTCATCCCCCAACCAATTGTGTATTTATTAAAGTAAATATTCGTAAAAGTTTAAAGGCATGAAACATCAGGCCTTTTTTTTTATATTATTTGTTCCAGTTATTCCCCTTTGTTTCGTGATGCAACCTTTGTGAACATAATAAACAATAAAATTCTGCGTTGCATGAACAAGTCAGAACAGTTTTAAAAAAATATTAAGGCCCATTTCTTAAAATTCAAATTTCCTATCAAGATGAATTTAATTTTGGCGTAGCTTGCCTTAAATGGGTTGCCTGAACAGATCCGGAAAAAACAAACAGCTAATGAACATTTAAAACACGTTTCTAAATAAATACTCGAGCCACGAATAAATTTAACATTTTGTATAGAAGCAGCACAGTAGCACAATAACAACGTTTTACAATGGTCAGATAAACATAAGGACAAAAACACTTTCCTTATCCCTTATGCGAGAAGAAATGCATATAAGTACTCTTTCTTCCCGAGTGGCATCCAGGCATGGAATGGGTTCCCTGGACAAACCAGGAAAACCATTAACTTAACATCATTTAAAACACTGATAAAAAATGCAAGACAAGACTCGGACCATGGATGAGCGTAGGATGCGATAATCTTCTTTATAAAAGTTTATAGAAGGAGCGTCTGTAATATATAAGATAATATGTTACAGTTAAGATAAAGTTATAATGAACTCCTGAACGCGTTTTCTTACTATAAGAAAGAGCCCTTTTTTTTTTACTTCAATACCTTGTATTCCTCCTGAAAGATAGGCGGTCCAGTGTCAGAGTGCTGGACTGCCATTCCGGAGATGTCGAGTACCTGTGTGGACTGTGTCCCCCAAGTCTATCCGGCTCTGATGGGTAACTGACGTTAGTTTCGAATAAGTAATAGGGCGGCTGGCCATTGTGCTATCTACACAATCCCCTTTTTTATGCTGTAGCCACGGGCCACAGGAAGCTGGTAATCGATGCTTTAGTAGCCCTATGGACAAACATGATCTAACAGAGGGGAAGGGGAACGACTAACACTTCTGTTCAATTTGCTTTGCACGAAAACTGGATGTGACGCAATTCACTCCCCTGTCTCGATACACGCAAGGGCAATAACTCAATTATTAAGCCTACCTCGTTGCGTGATACCAAAAAAAGTAACAAGAAAACAAACAATAAATCCAAGAATATTGGTTGAATATTTTCCTGGACCGTTGAGTGATTTAAAAAAAAAAACTTTCATAACAATGGTTCTGCAATAGTTAAAAACGTTATAACAACCCAGGAAAGTTGCCAACTCAAAACAGCTACAACTTTCTTTACTTTACTGGGCACAATGCAAGTCTGAAACAGTTTTAAAGCCTTTGATGAATTTGTAATTTGTACCAATATATTCTAGTTAATTAGACTATAACACGTTGAGTTAAAGAACTGAAAATGATTTTATAATGCTGGGCTTCGGTGTTATAGGGAAAATAATCATAAAGAGAAATCCATGCATTGGTCCGTTTTTTTTCATTGACAACTTTCACAGTAGACCTACAACGACTAATTCCTTTTTTTGTTTTATTTCTGGTGGGCTGTTTATGTAAAAAGTACATTTATTTGTCATCAATTCTTTTACATTCTGCTGTGAAATTTATGGACTGTTAGAAAATGTTTGTGCGTCCAAGATTGTGTGTTTGTCAAGTCATATAGGCTAGATATATGAGTTTGGTTCATGTAAGATATTACTTTAAAAGTTACTTTGAAAATTGCAGAAAATTTAGAAGATAAGCCTACAGATTGAGATTTAAAATGTGAACTTATAGAATTGATGTTAGCAGAATGGTATTAAAACACTAATTATTACTTTTCAAAAACAGTAGTCTACAGAACAGTGAAGTAAGGTTCAGGGCAAGAAGGATTAGAAGAATAGGCCTATAGTACAGTTTAACAAAGTAGGCCTACAGTAGGCCTAGGCCTACATATAGTAGGTCTATAGTAGGGAATAGTGTAGGCCTATTAGCCTAAAGTAAAGTTTGCTAAAGTACAGTTAGTGTAGAAGCATATAGTTTAGTATATTAACATATGTAAGGTAGGCCTATTCTACAGTAAAAGTTCAGAACAACAAACAGCACGTAGTCTAGTTCAAACAATCAAATCACAGTGAACTGTAGCCTGTGACCTATGACCTATGACCTACCACACCATTATAATATATCAACACAAATATATATATATATTATATATTAGAATTGCTTTGGCCTTAATACCATAAGCCAGTTTAGACTACTGGCTTTCTTCCTTAGCACATTCGGTGCTTCATTCTGTGGAGATAGAAACACACATACACACACACAGACAGCACATCTCAAGAAGTAGCTTATCCCTCGCATTCACATCCTCAGAAGAAAAACATCGCCCCTCACTTGAGCTAATCTAATCCGGGAGATAAACCTTATCGTATGTTTAAGTTGCGTCCCTTGGCTCCGCGAGTCTCGTGGGGGGGGGGGGGGGGGGAGATAACTCAACCTTTACACAATTGCAGTCTTTCTAGCCCGGTACACGGTGCTCGGACCTAATTGCAGAATTTAAAAGAAAAACAGAGAGTGCTGGGCCTTGGAAAGTGAGGAACGGGGTGAAAGAGAGAGAAAGAAAAAGAAAAAAAGTGAGATGAAAAATGAGAAAGATGAAGAGAACGAGAGAAAGATGGAAAGAGAAAAAAGCGAGAGAGTGTGAGAGAGAAAAAGATAGTAGGACAGAGAAACAAGTAGAGAGAAAGAGAGAGAGAGAGAAAGATGCAGAGAGAGAAAGAAGAGAGAGGGTAACAGAAAGAGAGGGAGATAATTATTATTTGATTTGATGGCAGGTCTGCAACGATTATTGTGCTAAGATCACCTCTATGTAATATCTTTGTAAAACTCTATTAGATTAGGCCCCTACTATAAGCTTACTCCGGGGCCGGGGGAAGGTCATGGAACAGCATTTTTAGGGATTTTCTTATTATAAACAGCCGCACCCTAATTACATAAATTTAACCTCACTGACCTAAGTCATTCCAGTTTTATTTCCTTTTTAATTGACCGTATTTTTATACTCAGCACGAGTTGTTATAGTCTAAGGTTAAATGCTACTGATTGAAGAAAAATATAATCCTAAGAATGAAAATACAACTTAAGAATTAGAAGAAAATATATTATTGAAACAAAATTGTGACATTGACATGTTTAAAATAGTAGTCGCACTTAACTCAAAATAGAGCCTCGTGTGTCTTAGGGAGACAGCTCTGCTTCCCCACTTCCCCAACTCTATTGTTGACTTCCATTTTGTCTCGCGAGACGACGGAATTTAGTGTGCCCTTGGGGAGTGTGAGCTCCTGGCCTTGCACCTTCTGCTGTGGCTGTACGATCCCACACACGAGTGACAGTCTCTGTTGCACCTCCGGCACAAGACGGCAGCATCAGTCATTGGATGGTCTTCAGTCTTCCCTTCCTTCCGGTGCGCTTCTCATTAGCAAGCTGTTGTAGATTGCGTTCTCCTGCTTTCAGCCCGGTGGTCGACGCTTGTCTCTAGCTTGACCTGTCTCTGGCAAGTTCCACCCAGCTTTTTGTGTATATGGCTAGGGCTTTAAGGTCCCTCTTGCAGACATCTTTGAATCGGTGGTGGGACCGGCCTGTAGTCCTTTCCTGTCGCTAGTTCTGAGTATAGGATGTCTTTAGGGATTCTGCCATCCTCCACCCTACACACATGTCCTACCCATCTGAGCTGGCGTTGACGGAGAAGAGTTAACATGCTTGGCTTTTCGGCCTGCTGCAGCATCTCGTTGATAGTTACATGATTTTTTCCAGGAGATTCCGATTATGCGTCGGGGACAACGCATATGAAAGACGCTCAATCTCTACT
This sequence comes from Anisus vortex, assembly GCA_949126835.1. Lineage (NCBI taxonomy): Eukaryota > Metazoa > Mollusca > Gastropoda > Planorbidae > Anisus > Anisus vortex. Next base: position 31,682,969 of record OX421506.1, read on the forward strand.
CTTGTTTGGAATACAGGGTCCAGGTTTCGCTGGCAAAGAGGAGATTGCTTTAACACGCATGCACGGTACACTGTGAACACAGCTGCCTTGGTGTTGATTGTCAGATTTTTATTGTTCCACTGTCTTGGGATTCCGGCTCCCCTAGCCTTTCTCATGAATGAGTGTGGCCGCAACACAGCGGAGGTTTGTAGTCAGAGTTTTCCTTCCTAGATGAAAAGCCAACCACGGCCCCATCTGCCCGAAGCAACTTGTTTTCAGGTGCCAAAAAACAGTTGCCTAACACTTACCATTTTAAAACCAACGTACATGCTCACAGGGCCGTATTTAGGTTTGTGGGGACCCTGTTCCTAAATTTATGTGGGGGCCCCTCGTGATCTCGCCCCAGGTGCCTTCCGACATTGCTGTGTTAACCTGTGTACAGTGTTGCTGATGCTGAATGATAACCAGTAGCCCACTCTGACTCTGACTGCCAATTTGGCGAGCAAATTAGTATTTCACTTCATTTAACTTTAGTTGATCGTTTGAGCACTCATATTCACAGTATTTATTGCCTTATTTGCTAGTTAAGTTCATTCTGTAATTGATTGTTTCTGACAGTTACATGCCCGATACAGTCTTTACGATTCATTCTGTTCTGAGTTTTAATAACTTGTGTTTTGTTTCATGTTTTTTATTTAGTGTTTTTTTTTGTTTAAATATTTAAAAGAACGGTTGTTGTTTTTTAAATTGTATTAACATAACATAATCAATTCAATAAATGTAATAAAAAAATAGTTTATAAGCCTTAACTAAAAGGAAGAAGTACGTTAAAATAACATTGAGTCTTCGTGCTTTAGGAACAGCAAAATTTTCAATGATGTCTTGAAAGTCCAATTCACGCAAGATGTCTGATCCAATATTGAGTAGACTTTTGGCAGACAGCTTCTCCTGAGTCATTGTTGTTCGCAGCCTGTTTGTTTTATTAACTCAATTTGGAGAATGATCGCTAGATGCATTGGCAACCATACGTACTTGTTCGGATAAGTATCTGCCAATCAATTTGTAAATTAACTGTTCATACGATTCTCTTTATCCTTCATTAAATCAGCATGTTGCTTGGATAATTCAGTAAATTGAACCAGTTCATTACCTGGACAATCGTCCAGATCGTTATCATAAATTTGGACACATTTCACAGCTGCATGTTGAATTGCATCAGCTGACATATTGTTATGTTGACCAAGAAATTAAAATCGTTCACAAAGAATAATGTATGCATTAATACGCTGATCAAGTGATTGCTTCAACTGGTCTCTAACTGAAAGAAAACTGTCCACACGGAACTTCTCTCTTGGTGATTTCTGCTTTTTGTGCCTGTCCATACTCCGTGATGTCCCACGAACACTGCGACGACGTTGTCTGGTGAAACGTTCTAAAACATCCTGCCAAAATACAGCATATCTGTTCACCTCCAAAGATGACATTGGGTTAAAAAGGCCATCAGTGGCAGCAGCCTGTTAACGGGTGATCGCCTTCTCGTCATCATCATCGGCAATTAACTCCAAAGCTTCTAGTATGAGGAGATTGCCTGCTGCAAATGCTCTCCTCGCATCATACCGGCAAGACTAGCGTGTTTTTGACAGTTTCTTTGTTACACAGAGTGGTACATTAAAAGATTGAGATTTCTGAGTTTAAAATGTCGTAACGGTGGGTAGATGCTGTATAAAAGTATAACAATGTTGCGGTAGTTAAAAAATGGAACTAAGTTCAGAAAGTCCGCGGTGCATGGCATTCAGACAGCTAATGGGTTACTGTTCAGAACCAAGGCACGATGTCCAGTGTATTCACCACTCATTGAAGAAGTGATATCACGTGACTGTCCACGACAATCAATAATTTCAATCCTGTGCTCTTGCAGGAACTCTTGAAGTGTATGGAACATTTCTGCAACCTGAAGACCTTGTTGGCCATACATTTCTGCAGCCTGCAGACCTTGTTGGCCATACATTTCTGCAACCTGCAGACCTTGTTGGCCATACATTTCTGCAACCTGCAGACCTTGTTGGCCATACATTTCTGCAACCTGCAGACCTTGTTGGCCATACATTTCTGCAGCCTGCAGACCTTGTTGGCCATACATTTCTGCAACCTGCAGACCTTGTTGGCCATACATTTCTGTAACCTGCAGACCTTGTTGGCCATACATTTCTGCAACCTGCAGACCTTGTTGGCCATACATTTCTGCAACCTGCAGACCTTGTTGGCCATACATTTCTGCAACCTGAAGACCTTGTTGGCCATACATTTCTGCAACCTGCAGACCTTGTTGGCCATACATTTCTGCAGCCTGCAGACCTTGTTGGCCATACATTTCTGCAACCTGCAGACCTTGTTGGCCATACATTTCTGCAACCTGAAGACCTTGTTGGCCATACATTTCTGCAACCTGCAGACCTTGTTGGCCATACATTTCTGCAGCCTGCAGACCTTGTTGGCCATACATTTCTGCAGCCTGCAGACCTTGTTGGTCATACATTTCTGCAGCCTGCAGACCTTGTTGGCCATACATTTCTGCAACCTGCAGACCTTGTTGGCCATACATTTCTGCAGCCTGCAGACCTTGTTGGCCATACATTTCTGCAACCTGCAGACCTTGTTGGCCATACATTTCTGCAACCTGCAGACCTTGTTGGCCATACATTTCTGCAACCTGAAGACCTTGTTGGCCATACATTTCTGCAACCTGCAGACCTTGTTGGCCATACATTTCTGCAACCTGCAGACCTTGTTGGCCATACATTTCTGCAACCTGCAGACCTTGTTGGCCATACATTTCTGCAACCTGAAGACCTTGTTGGCCATACATTTCTGCAACCTGCAGACCTTGTTGGCCATACATTTCTGCAGCCTGCAGACCTTGTTGGCCATACATTTCTGCAGCCTGCAGACCTTGTTGGTCATACATTTCTGCAGCCTGCAGACCTTGTTGGCCATACATTTCTGCAGCCTGCAGACCTTGTTGGCCATACATTTCTGCAGCCTGCAGACCTTGTTGGCCATACATTTCTGCAGCCTGCAGACCTTGTTGGCCATACATTTCTGCAGCCTGCAGACCTTGTTGGCCATACATTTCTGCAGCCTGCAGATCTTGTTGGCCATACATTTCTGCAGCCTGCAGACCTTGTTGGCCATACATTTCTGCAGCCTGCAGACCTTGTTGGCCATACATTTCTGCAGCCTGCAGACCTTGTTGGCCATAAATGTTACAAAACTATTCTAACTGCCAAAAGAAAAGACTTAAACGAAATTGGGGGGGGGGGGGGGGGGGGCTTTTGTGTGGGGGCCCCTGTTCCATAAGAACATGTGGAACATGCCTAAATACGCCACTGCATGATCAGATTAAAAACATATCTGTATCAGTCATGTCTCTGCACTCTACTGCAGTGGTCGGCAACCTTTTGCTAACAGTGTGCCAAACCAGGATTTCTAAATCATTCAGCTTTCCAACTGCCTAAAAGTCAACCTGCTTTATTACTTTTTAATCATTATTTTTATGGGACAATTAATTTAACTCCATAGCAAGGCCAAGGCCAAAAGCAAATGAGATGTATTAAGAATATCATTAAAGCGTTTTATATTTAATACGAAATATACGTGTTTGTGATTATCATCCTTTTTATTTGCATTTATATCAAACACAAATATTTATTACCATACTTTCACATATATGGTTATTATTGTCTAAACATGATCATTTATTAGCCAAGTGGAGGAAATATACCTGCCAATATTATTTATATTTGATCTGAGATAACAGATATTCTTTAATTTGTGTTTCAGTTCAACCTATATATGTTGCACGAACCATAATTAAGTGGAATAGATACGTAGTAATCATTCAAACTGGGTAGTTAATGTCATGTTTAAAAATATACATATACATTCTTTAGTCCTATAATATTTATATAATGTTCAAATACTTTTTACAGTTTGATCACTTTAAAGTTATATATTGTAAGCCATTTATTTGTAAAAAAAGAAACATATTAGAAATATTAGCGGGAAGAACGGGTTAATTACCTCCCTTTAATTAGAAACCGTATCCACATTTATATTTTGATTCAATAGTGATGCCAAACAAGTTATGTTTTGTAATATAACAAATATTACTGACTAATTATTATTTCTTTATATAAATCCAACATTATGGTATTCATTACAAGATTTAATTATTAGAGAATTTTAATAATTTACGTTATAAACAGTTGTTAATAAACTTTTCCTGCATTTATTGTTTGTCATTGTAAGGAGTTATATAGAGATGTACATGTAGTTAAATATTTTGAATTGATTTCATGGCAAAATATATCCAGTTTCAAAGCAAATCCATTCCAGTGCTCCTTGTAAATGTAAATTCAACTCACTGAAATGTGTCGCTATGTCATTCAGAAACATCGGCTTCAACTGTCAGTTTTCCTCATTCAGAACCGGAAAATGTTGTTGTTTTTTTATCAATAAAAAACATTTCTTGGAGGTCTCTCGCGTGCCATTGAAAATCGCTCTGCGTTCCAAGTTTGGCACGCGTGCCCCAGGTTGCCGACCGTTGCTCTACTGCATTGTTTTATGTAGTCAGTCACTGACCACTATAACACAATACAAGATTCTATTTAGCCTACGCTACGTTATGCACAACTCAATGTATGAATAAAATGCTTGGCAAATCTGGCGGGCTAAAGGTCAAAGGGTAAAGAACCACTGCCCTAGGTAATGAATAAATGCAAGTCAATTATTTTGTTTGAATAAACGTTTCTCCAGTGCCAGACTTAAACCAGAACATTCCTTTTCTGTCTTATTTCCTTTTCTGTCTTGTTTCTTTTTCTGTCTTTTTTACTTTTCTGTCTTGTTTCTTTTTCCTTCTTGTCTATGTATCAGTCTATGAATCTGTCTATGTATATGTCTATGTATATGTCTATGTATATGTCTATGTATATGTCTATGTATATGTCTATGTATCTGTCTATGTATCTGTCTATGTATCTGTCTATGTATCTGTCTATGTATCTGTCTATGTATCTGACTATGTATCTGTCTATGTATCTGTCTATGTATCTGTCTATGTATATGTCTATGTATATGTCTATGTATCTGTCTATGTATCTGTCTATGTATCTGTCTATGTATCTGTCTATGTATCTGACTATGTATCTGTCTATGTATCTGTCTATGTATCTGACTATGTATCTGTCTATGTATCTGTCTATGTATCAGTCTATGAATCTGTCTATGTATATGTCTATGTATCTGTCTATGTATCTGTCTCTGTATCTGTCTATGTATCAGTCTATGAATCTGTCTATGTATATGTCTATGTATCTGTCTATGTATCTGTCTATGTATCTGTCTATGTATCTGTCTATGTATCTGACTATGTATCTGTCTATGTATCTGTCTATGTATCTGACTATGTATCTGTCTGTGTATCTGTCTCTGTATCTGTCTATGTATCTGTCTGTGTATATGTCTATGTATCTGTCTATGAATCTGTCTATGTATATGTCTATGTATCTGTCTATGTATCTGTCTATGTATATGTCTATGTATCTGTCTATGAATCTGTCTATGTATATGTCTATGTATCTGTCTATGTATCTGTCTATGTATGTGTCTAAGTATATGTCAATGTATCTGTCTATGTATATGTCTATGTATCTGTCTATGTATCTGTCTATGTATCTGTCTATATATCTGTCTATGTATCTGTCTATTTATCTGTCTATGTATAAGTCTATGTATGTATCTGTCTATGTATCTGTCTATGTATTAGTCTATGTATCTGTCTATGTATTAGTCTATGTATCTGTCTATGTATCTGTCTATGTATCTGACTATGTATCTGTCTATGTCTTTGTTATTGTCTTTTTTCGTTTACTTACGTTACCGAGTCGCGTGCCTCGCTTTTCTTATCCCACCTCCCCCCGCCCCCCTCCAACCATTTCTCAGATTATGGTCACCGGCGACCACTCCAGTCAAGATGTAAGCACGTGGAACATTCTCGTCTGCTAAAGCAGGAAATGGGAGCCGCAGGGGGAAAAGGACGATAAGGGTGGGCGGGGGGGGGGGCCTGATAAGGTGAAATAGGTTTGACCTAAAACATATGGAACTCTACACGCGCTTAAAGACATTTCTTTTTTAATGTTTTAAATACATAGAAGTTTAGCCTACTCGCTAATTCTATCTTTGGTGACTTTTGACCTTTCACCTTTATTCTTATTTAATGTAGTCAATGGAAGGATTTTGTTTCTCTTCCGTCAACAATTTGACGTTAATGTTTTGGGTTCTTTAGTTTTCTTGAAAGTTTAGGGTTTAAAACAAGGCCCAGCATTGTCTAAGAAAATATTCAGTAATTTTATTTTATTTATTTTGTTGTTGTTTTATGCAAAGACTAAAGTAGTAATAATTCATAAGACATTAAACTCAGAAATAAAATTAGAAATACAACCCAATAACAACTTGTTGCAAAGCTCAAATAAACATAATGACAAAAAAACACATTCCTTATCCCTTTAGCGAGAACAAATGCATATTTTTTCTTCCCGAGTGGCATTCGGGCATGGAATGGGTTGCCTGAACAAACCAGGAAAACATTAATAAAAATGCAGGACTAGACTCGGACCACGGATGAGCGTAGGACGCAATAATCTTCTTTATAGAAGCATCTGTAATGTATAGGATAAGATAAGATATGCCTTAAGTTTGCTTTTAAGATGGAAATTTGATTTGATTACATAAATTCCGTCTTTCAGCATACATAATACAATATTAAAGAAACATTTGTACTCAAACACAATAGACATTCGCGCATACTATCATACCATTTATTATACAAGAAAAAAGTATCATTTAGGAGTCAGCAATTGAGCCATTGTATTTCCTGGCTGAAAGATGATTCTTTTGAAAGAGTATCACTGATAGTGGAACAAAAGAGTTCCTAAATCTATCTGTTCTTGCCCTTATGGAAAGAAGCCAACCACTTCGACTAGATATGATGTAACTGCCATGAAGCGGGTGTGCATGATCTTGGAGGATTATATCAATCATAGACAGGCACCTTGAAATGAATAGATCAGCAAGAGATGGTAATTCTGTCTGTGTAGTACGCGAGGCTTTGTTTATTAGGCGGTCTATCCGGTGTTTGTTCAATGCACATATTTTAATTATAATTATAACCCAGCGGGCACACCACGTCATATCGACGGGGAAAAATTGTGGAAATCACGACAACACGTGGAAACCACGGTATTTCCCCGTCGATGCGACGTGGTGTGCCCGCTGGGATAAGGCACGTACCTTGGAGCTCACACGGGAGAGGCTATGGGATTGTGCATCCCTAACAGTGCTCCAGTAAAGTCTTCTTTTTTTGTGTGTGTTTTTTGGAGTGGAAGAGATCAGTGTCCATGTCCTCAATTGCGCCTCAACGGTCCAAAAGACACTCAGGAACATGTAGGATGGAGGCAGGATTCCACGTGTTGATCGCAAAACACTGAAAAAGTTAATACTTCGACGGTTAAGCCAAAAGTCTAATGGTTGGTTCACCAAAAAAACTGGTTTTCAGAATGGGACACATCTTTGAGAGAGAAATAAGATGGGGGGGGGGGGGGGTTAGACTGTATGGAGAGTAGGAGGGAAATGGGGAAAGATAAAGTTTGAGATAGAGGGGAGCAGGTTATAAGAGACATACACATTTAGAAATTTAGGTAGGTTTAAACAGGTAAAACAAAAGTCGTAAAGAAAACTGAAAGCAAGTAGGCATATTAACATCAGTTCACACTGAGCCAGAGTATCAGAGAAAGTTTAATACACATTAAAATACTGATTAAAAATATGTTTATAGGGCAGTGTTGGGCTCTTAACTGATTACAGTTGTTTTCCATTAAGTTCTAGGCTTATGTCAAGAAAAAATATATCATGTGGACTGATAAAAAATATAGTTATATCTATCTTATCATATATATTACAGATGCTCCTTCTGTTAAAAAAAAAAGATTATTGCGTCATCCGTGATACGAGTCTGTCTTCCCTTTTTATTCGAGTTTTAAATTATGTTAAGTTACGTGTTTTCCTGGTTTGTTCAAGCAACCCATTACACGCCCGGATGCTAGTCGAGAAGAAAGAGTAGACCTACTTATTTGCATTTGTTCTCACATAAGGGATAAGGAAATTGATTTTGTCCTTATGTTTATCTGAGCATTGCAACAGGTTGTTATTGTGTTGTATTTCTAAATTAGAGTTTAATGCCTTATGTATTATTACTACTTTACTCTTTGCCCTTCTGCGTTCTAGTGTTTCTAGGTTTAATGATTTGACTAATGGTGTTACTCTTGTTAATTGGGAATATTCGCTAGTAATGAATCTTACAACTCTTTTCCGAATTTGTTCTAATTTGTTTAGGTGATTTCGAATTTTCGGTCTCAATTACGAAATTGTTTCCACGTCATTACGAATATTTAATATTTTAAGTTGGTAGGCCTGCTTATTTAGGACCCTAATCCCAATATCCCGGACTAATCAATAATTGCCCTGCACGTTTTGATTAATTTAGTTTTTTTAAATATCTAATTTCATATAGTCTACGGTAATGCTATTGTTGCTCATGTGGACTCTATTTTTAGAACGACCACCTGATTTTAATGATCCTGCTAGCGCTGCGTACACAAAAATAAATAATATTAACAAAAAGAAACTAAAAAAACAAGGGAGATAAGTACATATAATAAAAAATAAATAAACAAATGGCTGAATTATTGAGCTCATTGAGATTATCTGCTCTTTATAAGATAGTTCGACAGGTAGAAACCGAGAGTGAGAGAGACAGAGAGAGTAGCTAACTATACAGACATTCGCAGAAGTAGTTACAAAGATGGATAGGTAGAGAGTAGAGAGAGAGAGAGAAAAGGGAGAAAGAGAGAGACTCATCTGAATAGATACATGTAAAAGTTTCCGTGGCCACAAGCAACAATATCCTACGGCCTGAGGATGCATGGCCAACACAATGCTCAGCTGCATTTACTTAGCCCCCAACTACCAGAACTGGATAGATTCTATGACCGCCTCCAGACCCTCGAACCCGGGACTTTCGGTACACCAACAGAGCGCGCTACCTACGAGGCCACCGTGCCTCAGACTTTCTTTGTCTAGAACTGGAAGACTCGTGCAAGTTTTTCTCTTAATTCCAAATTTTCTTCAACCAAATAAAGAGTTTGTAATTCTTAACCCAAAATAACAACACAGATCTAGCGCTAAACTACCACCAACCACGATAACAAAAAAAACAACAAAAAAACTAGAGTTAGGGTGTTAAACCTAACCGCTATGTCAACTAAAGTTTTTCTTAGCAGCAAACAAACAAACAAAAAAATACAAGAAGAAAAAATTCCTCAACATCATTTTAACTCCATCACCAACACATTTTCTGAACATTTTCTAAACATTTTCTGAACATTCCATCATCAGTTGTTTTTTCTGACTTAGTTTGCAATCGCTTGAAACTTGTTGCCTTTAAAATCTAAATTTAGAAGTCTGCCATAATTACAATTTCTTTTTTGCCAACCAACTATTCAGTTGTCAAGTGCTGCGTTTTTTGTTGTTTTTGTGGGGGTTTTTTACGTTTAATTTTTTCTTGTTGAGGTGAAAGGTCAACATTCACATTTTGTACACTAACATTTCCTTCCTGTGTTTTAGCGCACCTTTAAAAAAAATAGTTCTACACATTTTGACAAAACTGCCTGTGTAGCTGTTTGAAATTTTCTGTCCATGTACCTTGATTGAAAACTGTTGTTTTTTTGGGGGGAGGTGAAAATTGTTAACAGGCACGTGAAGTTAACAAAATCATAAACTATTTTTTTTTCTTATTCACACAACTTTTAAGGTAAAAAAAAAATGGTTTTAAAAACTAACTCACACACACACAGACAAACAAAAATAAGATGTTAGCTGGGGATGTTAAAATGTTTAAAAAATAATTTTGTCTGCAAAACAACAATAAAAGAGTTTTGAAATGGAACTTTTTACAGACTCGTTATGCCATTGATAACCTACCAATTGCAAAAGTTCAATTACTGACTTTAAGTAAAGTGGCAAGTTAAATGAAACTTGCATAACACAGGATAGGATACCGACAAATACAAATTAGTCTGGGTGTCTACATAGAATACCCCGGTAACCCGAATAGGGACGAACTATGGGGGCCTTGCGACGGTCTCTGCAATTACGGCGCAGAGATCGATGCCATCAGTCGGGCTCTGGAGTGGATCCGCCTTCGCCACGTCTCTGGCGCCTTCGGCTCTACGACCGTCATCATCCTGACTGATGCGTTGTCGGTGCTCCAGGTTACTGACTATCTGAGCAGCTGTTCCCCCCCCCCCCTCCAGATCGAGAAAATTCTACGGGCTTCAGACGAGCTAAGCCAGCGCTTTGTAGACCGCGTGCTACTGCAGTGGGTCCCAAGGCAAACGTGCCTACCTGGCAACGAGAGAGCAGACCACCTTGCCAAAAAAGCTGGTCTGAGCACACCCACCTCCGAGGAGCCAGGAGAAGGCCCGTACAATGATCCGGAGGTGGGAGACCGAAAGATAGAACGAGAGTTGGGAACAAAGTATCATATCTCAATTCCGCACTGGCCACTGCCCCATTGGGGCATACTTCGCCTGGTTCCGGCCTAACTACGACTCGCGGTGTCGCCACTGTGGAGAGGAGTAGGAGACAGTTGAGTATATCCTGCGGGAGTGGACCCGTCTCGTCGATCGAGGAGATGGGACGGGTGACCCACTATCCACTGATCTTTACGGAGATAGAGTCGCGCCCAAACGCACGGCTGAGTTCTTGTTCAGAGCTACAAGGGAATAATACTCCCAGCTCTCGTTTCAAATAGGCGTTCTAGTCTGGTAGGCCAGATCCGTCCACGCAAGGTCCTTTAACCGCCGTTGTCCGCCATGTGATATATTCAGGGGTCGGCAACCTTTTGATAAAGTCTGCCAAAGTGGGATTTCTAACTCATTCAGTGTGCCAACAGCCTAAAAGTCACACTGCTTTAGCATTCAATTTCTAATCTTCCGCGTGCCATTGAAATTGTTCTGCGTGCCAAGTCTGGCACGCGTTACGTAGGTTGGCGACCCCTGTGATATATCATAGTGATGTTAACTCTGGAATTCGTTCAAATATATTTTAATGTGTTATAAAATGATTCCATATCATTTATTAACAGTGTATAAGGGATAATAAATGATTATCTAAAGATTGAAACTCGACTTTTTAAGATATTGTCAGAATCTTTTCATTAACTTTTATCTCGATAAACAGTTTGCACGATTTGACACTTTAATTAACTACTAAATGTATTCTCTGAATCGAGTGCTTTTAACGAATCGGCGACTCGATAAACAGCTTATGATCTGATACTTTGATCAACTACTAAATTAATGTATTCTCTGAATCGAGTGCATTTAACGAATCGGCGACTCGATAAACAGCTCATGATCTGATACTTTAATTAACTACTAAATGATTTCTCTGAATCAAGTGCTTTTAACGAATCGGCGACTCGATAAACAGCTCATGATCTGATACTTTAATTAACTACTAAATGTATTCTCTAAATCGAGTGCTTTTAACGAATCGGCGACTCGATAAACAGCTCATGATCTGATACTTTAATTAACTACTAAATGTATTCTCTGAATCGAGTGCTTTTAACGAATCGGCGACTCGATAAACAACTCATGATCTGATACTTTAATTAACTACTAAATGTATTCTCTGAATCGAGTGCTTTTAACGAATCGGCGACTCGATAAACAGCTCATGATCTGATACTTTAATTAACTACTAAATGTATTCTCTAAATCGAGTGCTTTTAACGAATCGGCGACTCGATAAACAGCTCATGATCTGATACTTTAATTAACTACTAAATGTATTCTCTGAATCGAGTGCTTTTAACGAATCGGCGACTCGATAAACAACTCATGATCTGATACTTTAATTAACTACTAAATGTATTCTCTGAATCGAGTGCTTTTAACGAATCGGCGACTCGATAAACAGCTCATGATCTGATACTTTAATTAACTACTAAATGTATTCTCTGAATCGAGTGCTTGTAACGAATCGGCGACTCGATAAACAGCTCATGATCTGATACTTTGATCAACTACTCAATTAATGTATTCTCTGAATCGAGTGCTTTTAACGAAACGGCGACTCGATAAACAACTCATGATCTGATACTTTAATCAACTACTAAATTAATGTATTCTCTGAATCGAGTGCTTTTAAAGAATCGTCGACTCGATAAACAACTCATGATCTGATACTTTAATCAACTACTAAATTAATGTGTTCTCTGAATCGAGTGGTTTTAATGAATCGGCGACTCGATAAACAACTCATGATCTGATACTTTAATCAACTACTAAATTAATGTATTTTCTGAATCGAGTGCTTTTAACGAATCGTCGACTCGATAAACAACTCATGATCTGATACTTTAATCAACTACTAAATTAATGTATTCTCTGAATCGAGTGCTTTTAACGAATCGTCGACTCGATAAACAACTCATGATCTGATACTTTAATCAACTACTAAATTAATGTATTCTCTGAATCGAGTGCTTGTTGCGAATCGGCGACTCGTTATAAACAGCTCACGGTAGCACACACGAGTTTCTGTTGGCGTCGGCTAGTAAACTCTAAAATTTAAATATTCCATGGGATGGTACTTAGTTTACTCATCTTTAAAAAAAATCGAAGAGCAGACGATAGAGAAGTAAAGCTGCTCATTGAATTATATTTTCAAGGTTGCTGACACAAACATTTTTTTGTATTTTCGGAGCAGTAGACGTTGTGGTAGGTGCAAGATTAGAAGATAATTTAATAAATTCCGTTCAGAAACAATACACTTATCCCACCAAACATAAGCCTTTTTTTGATGGTAAAAAATGATGCAGTTGTTCTTCCATACACAAAACAAGACATGCAACATTAATTTTCTTCGTTTTTCTTTCTTTTGTTATGAAAAAAAAAAAAGCGCCAATTTGAAATTTTTCTGATATGTTCACTTCTGGTTGCCCTAAATGTCATGACCCTGGCCAGGACATTTGGGCCGAAGCAAAATGGAGTGGTTTGGGGACCGGGGGAATGGAGGCGCGGGGTAGGTCTTAACAGCACATGTGTATGTTCTCACGGCGACTTGGCTTGTTTGCTGGTACTATATTATAAACATTTATTTTCTGAATAAATGGGCTTCTATCAATTGTTATAAAATGTATAAATATATGTGTGTGTTATTTGAAAGCCCGTGTCACAATGTGACTTATAAGTAGAACTAGAGCAGAAAAAATAAGAGCTATCCAAATGGATGACCATATGTAGGCCTATATTTCCCGGTCGTACCTAGACGTCGGCCTACTGTTAGGTAGTAAAGGGTTAAAACCACATGTCATTAATAAGATTGATTTAAGCTTATACAGAAGGTCTACGTTTTATCGCAGGTCATTGTTCTACATAAGCACATTAGGTTTTTTAGTGAAAGTCACATTAATCGTATATAATATAGAATTACAAGCTAAATACCCCGGCGTTGCCCGGGGGGAATAAAACAGGCATGTAAAAGCTACAGATAAAAAAAAATTATAAACTACAATGAACAGAAACTATAGATCTAATAATTAGAGAATATATTATTTTTTACTGAAGACATTAAAATTTTGGAAAGTAATTTAAAATAAATATTGTAATCGGGTTAAAAATAGGCAAGTCTTTTTATTTAACAAAAGGCTAAATTGCCCGTGAATTTACAATCTTTTTTTTAAAAGTAATATTAATTGAAATACAATTTTTTTTAGATAAAAAGGTAAAGACTAACTGGAGAATCGAACCTGGGTCAACCGCATGGCAGTTCGATATGTTATCCATTCAGCTAGCGAGGACACAAGTGCTAAGTCAAATTACATAGGTAAAATATAAGGCAATACGGTCACGTGTCTTTAAATAAACCAATTTGATTGGTTAAACACACACAGAGAGCTTTATATATAAAGGCCTATAGATAATATAATGATATTTTGACATTATGATTTTAATTGGCGTTAAGTTGTTTGGTTTCCGGTGTGTTTGGGTTTCCGTTTTTTTTTTCAGGTAACCCATTCCCATGGAATAGAATCGCAGCGCATATCCCATATGCAACAATAAATACATAAAAGTAATTTTATTCCCGAATGACATTCGGGCATAGAATGGGTTGCCTGAACAAACCAGGGAAAACCAGTAACTTAACATCAGCATCAAAATACTAATAAAAAAAGCAATACTAGACTCCAACCACGGATAAGCGTAGGACGCAATAATCTTCCGTATAGAAGGAGCGTAATATATAATATGTAATATATAAGATAACAATTGAATGGCTGGATTGATTTCAAATGACCAAATGCGCCGGTAAAAGGTTACTTCTAACAGAAGTTAACAATTTACATTTTCATCACCTCAATGATACAATTAGAATTCCGCTCACTCTTGTCTGTATAAACCTAGAAACACTACAGCAGGGGTCGGCAACATAAGGCACGCATGCCAAATTTGGCACGCAGAGCGATTTTCAATGGCACGCGAGAGACCGATAAGTGGTGTTTTTTTTTATCGATGAAATAAACATTTTCCGGTTCTGAATATAGACAATTTGACTGTTGAAGCCGATGTTTCTGAATGACATGAGCGACACATTTTAGTGAGTTGAACGCATTTACAAGGTCAGGGTCAAACCGCACTTGAACTGTTAGACCACCACTAGGAATGGAATAGCATATGTCTTGAGTGAAATCAATTTTAAAACGCTTAACTTTATGTACTTCTCTTTATAAAGGCATATAATATTAAGATAGATAGTTGGGCTTTTTCAGAAGTACATCGAAACAATCAAAGCGGAGTTTCAAGACTTTCAAATTCATGGACTCATTTCTTCATACCTCATCAAGCCTAATTGGTTTGATCTAACTACAACCTTCTAAGGCAAGGTGTAGATTTTTTTTTTTTAAGTGGAGGGATATTGTCGATTTTAAAACGCAGCCAGTTGAATTTCAAACATTTAAAGAAATGGGGATCCAAATGGGCCAATTTGCGGGAAAATCTATATGGAAGTTGCTTAGGAAAGTCATCGGCTATTCTTAACCGCTCTACTTTCAGCTTTTGCTTCAACTTAAACTTGTGATCAGTATTAATTTCACATGAAAGCTGTGTTAAGCATTCAAAGATGTCACTTAGGCCTACACTTCATTAGTCAGAAATGACTAAATATGTATCGGCCATTATAAATTAGCGAAGAGCATTCAAGACAAGACGGTCATTAATTGATACAGACTAATTATATTGAAATATATTGGCCTTAGAGCCTTCTCAGTATCCGGTCCGAAGGTGTGGAATCAACTTCCCATTCAACTGAGGCGAACAAGCTCTACTGTTACTTTCAAACAGAACTTAAAAACTCATTATTTCAATATTTACCTTAGATAACATTTAACATGCTTTAGAAACTTACTGTCTTATTTATGGGTTGGGTCGGTTAATGCTACATTTATTTGTTTTGTCTTTTTTAATCATCAATTTAGCTCTGTCACCTGGCCTAGGGTAATATCCGTATTTTTAGTTGTATGTTAAACGCGCTCTGAGCTTACATTATGTTTGTTGGCAGCGCTATACAAATATTATTATTATTATTATTATTATTATTATTATTATTATTATTAAAATAGTTATTATGCACATCTTCTATTATTAAACATAAATAAATTATTAATTTAATAAATATAACAGACTTTTGATAGCATTATATTATTCAATTGTAGTAATTATGATTGTTTAAAAGATAACGTCTTATGGTTAAAAGGACAAACAATTAATGCAGGAAATGTTTATTTACAACTGTTTTACAAAAGTAACTTAATTTTATACCTCTAATAATTAAATCTTTTAATGAATACCATAATGATGGATTTATATAAAGAAATAATAATTAGTCAGTAATATTTGTTATATCACAAAACATAACTTGTTTGGCACCACTATTGAATCAAATTTAGAAACTTTATTTTGATTTAAAGGGAGATAATTAGCCCGTTTTTTTTGCGCTTATATTTCTAATATTATTATTATGTTTTTTGTTGTTGTTTTTTTTACAAAAGACTAAATGACCTACAACTTATAAGTTTATAATGACCAAACTGTAAAAAGTGGTTGAAAATTATATCAATATTACATGACTAAAACAGTATATGCATACCAGTTAAACATTACATTAACAACCCAGATTGTGTGATTACATTGTATGAATTACGTTCAATTATATTGGTTAATGTACCACAAATTAAAGAAAATCTCAGTTAAGCTGAGAACAAAATAACAAATCAATATTAGCAGTTGAAAGATTTTTATCTTGACAGCCAGAGACATTTTGGCTGTTGGCACGCTGAATGATTTAGAAATCCTATTTTGGCACACTACCAGCCACAGGCTGCCGACCCCCGCAGTAGAGGACAGAAGGGCAAAGAGTAAAGTGGTAATAATACATAAGGCATTAAACTCTAATTTAGAAATACAACACAACAACAACCAGTTGCAAAGCTCAGATAAACATAAAGACAAAACCACTTTCCTTGTCCCTTATGCGAGAACAAATGCATATAAGTACTCTTTCTTCCCGTGTGGCATTCGGGGCATGGAATGGGTTGTTTGAACAAACCAGGAAAACCAATAACCTTATCTTATACATTACAGACGCTCCTTCTATAAAGAAGATTATTGCGTCCTACGCTCATCCATGGTCCGAGTCTAGTCTTGCTTTTTTATTAATGTTTTAAATGATGTTAAGTTATTGGTTTTCCTGGTTTGTTCAGGCAACCCATTCCATGCGGTACGTTCCCATTAAGAATACACCGGCGGGCGAACGCATGGGGGATAGCTCTGGCTGCGGGTCTGAGACCCATTGCACTGCCGAGAGGCCACGGGTTACTCGGTGGGGAGGAAGCAATGGACGCAGCAACCCCGTCTCGAGAACCACCCGGTGCCTGGGTGCCTGTACCTATAGTGTTACCGGGTGACATTGCAGGTATACGGGCGAGCCACCACGATAATGATCCTTAGGGGAACCGCAGTGGATAAACCTAGCTGCGTAATCCTTAATGTTATAGGGCACGCCACGCCGGTGGGGTGGCTGGAGTTCGGACAGAGCTTGGGAGTGCCCCTCCCCCCTTTGAGCTATCGTTACGCCCTGGACAAATAAGCCTTTTGGGCTCGTCCGTTTTTTTTTAAAGAGACCTTATAACTCCCTACCCGCTGTCAATATTGTTGTCACGCCATTATAAAAAAAATTAGGACTACCTTCTCTCAATCCGGCAAGCCAATAGCAGAAATTGAGTGTTAGAGCAGGGTAAATTTCGTTGTTAGCACGCAAAATGATTTCGAAATCCTACATCGGCACACTATTATCAAAAGGTTGCCGACCCACTGGACTAGGCTATAACCTGTTAGCAAAGTAACAACCTTATATAGAACTAAACACGTTATCAAAAAGTTTTTTTTTAAATACTTTTTCAACTATTGTTATCTGATCAAGATATATAAAAAAAGAAGTAAACTTTAGAAAAAAATGTCTCTCCTATTATGTTTTTAATATGTCCAGCGGGCTCACCACGTCGTATCGACGGAAAAAAACCGTTGTTTCCTCGTGTTTTCGTGGTTTCCACGTGTATTTCCCGTTGATACGTCGTGGAATGCCCACTGGGATGCCTCATCCCAAAACATTTTTTAAATGTTTGTTTTTTCACACGCTTGCAGTCGTCGTTGACTACGGAGGGACTTCTCTTTTAAACAACAGGTGTTGACAGCTGTCAATATGCTTGTCAAATGTGAAGTCTTTCCCCCTCCGTCCTCCACTCACTCCCCCTTTCTCTGCACAAGCCTTGCTAAGCATAGTCGAGTATCTCTAGCTGGCGCTTCTTTAAGGCAGTGGCGTAGCCGGCTTAACAATGAGAGTGGGGGGTGGTGGTGGGTGGGGGGGGGGGAGAATCAGGGGTAGGCCTATTTGCACTGGCATATTCTTAATTAACGCGTGCACTAATTCTATTGTTAAAATGATCTCTTTTAAAAAATCAGTGTGATAAAACTAGGTTTGAAACAAAAAAATAACGTGAATATTTGTAAAGAAAGCCAAAGTTATCAGAATTTACAATCCTCATTAAAAAAAAAATCCAAATTATATATAATTATA
Source organism: Anisus vortex (assembly GCA_949126835.1). Taxonomy (NCBI): domain Eukaryota; kingdom Metazoa; phylum Mollusca; class Gastropoda; family Planorbidae; genus Anisus; species Anisus vortex. The sequence goes on from OX421506.1 coordinate 31,701,263, forward strand.
AAAAAAATAAAAATATAAGGGAAAAAAATAAAAGAGAAAAATATGTTTGAAGATATACAGTTTTTTCAAAAATGCTGTTTTTAGCAGCATTTATAACTAGTCTATAATTTAATATATAAATGTTAGATAACTATTAAAAAGTTTAATAGTGTAAAGTGTGAGCACATATTATCAACCACTCAAAAGAAACAACTGTTAATTAATGACGAAAAAAGTGGGTCAATATGTTCCCCAAACTCGCCCCCTCCTCTACCCCCACTTTATTTCGTGGGTACGCCACTGGTGGTTTTGTAACAAGGTGGTTATCGGGATATGAGTGCAGGGAGAAGGTGGCTTTTTTTTTTTAATGAAAGAAAAGAACGATACAGTGTTAAGGGATGCTGTTAATTTATTAACCGGAAATACCAAAGGTAATGTCATGCGCAACAGGCCACTTGAGTGTCCCAGCACCAGTGTAGGCGAACACAGAGCAGGCTGAAGGAGAGCAAGTGGGGGTGTGTGGTGGGGTGTAGACTACGCCCACGACCAAACTCTTTCTATTTTACCCGAGTGCGTACATAGTCATGACCATACTTGGGTATATGAGCACGGTAGATGGTACTACTGCGAGGGATATAAGATAAAAGAAAAATACTGAGTAAATGGAGAGAGGCTGGAAAAGAAAAGACGAATTGCTTGTTTAGAGGTCTTCCGCGTGCCATTTTAAAAAATCTCACTGCGTGCCATGTCTGTCACGTGAGTCGCAGGTTGCCGTCCCCTGATTTAGACTATGTCAGACTTTTCCAAATCTTTACCACTTTACTTTAAGGCCTTTCATAACCGGGCCAAACCCTAGGTTCGCAAACCAGATCGTCGATCCTACCCGAACCGTTCTCCGTATTAACCTGCCGGTCTTGGGTTGGCGATCTCGGGTTGGAATGGATCGCGAACCATGGCGGAACTGTGCTTAAACGATGATGATACCATATTTGTTTGCGTTTCCAGAGAAGTACGTCAAATGTAGGATCGGCCTTGTTAAGATTGCAAAGCCCGATCTGCGACCTCATAGAAAGGTTAGGGGTTTGTATTCGTACACGTGACTATGGCTTGCAAACTAGATCACCGATCTCAGGTTCGACCCGGTTAAGAAAGGCCTTAAGGTGCTAATTGCTAATGTTAATATTTTTTTTAATCTCAGTTTTAATGCGTTGTAATATAGTGACCATATGGCAATTATCGATCAACAATAGTTCAGCGGAGTAGATACGTAGTTATCATACAAACTGGGTAGCTAATGTAATGTTTGAAAATATACATGTAAATTCTTTAGTCAATATAATTTTCCAATACCTTTTACAGTTTGATCATTTCAAAATTATAAATGTAAGCCATTTATTTTTTATAAAAGAAAAACATTAGAAATATTAGCTTATTTGAAACAGGCTAATTACCTCCCTTTAATTAAAAAATGTTTCCTCATTTGATTCAATAGTGAGGCCAAACAAGTTCTGTTTCGTAAAATAATTATAAAACAAATATTAGGCTACTGACTAGTTATTATTTCTTTATATAAATTTAACATTATGGTAGCCTGTTCATAACAATATTTAATTATTAGAGGATTATAATAATTAAACAGTTGTAAAAAAAAAATTAATTGTTTGTCCATTTAATTGTAAGGATTTTATATTTTAAACATTAAAAATTACAGTAACTATAGTGCTATTAAATAAATATATTTTATTTCTAATTAAATAATACAAATAAATTTGTTTTAGAATTACGTAAATGTATGTTTAATTAAAGAAGATAAGCAAAAAAGCTCTGTTAAATGTAATTAGTCTGTATCAATCAATGAGCGGTCAATTGTAAGTGACCTCTTTGAATGCTAAAAACCGCTTTCATGTGCAATAAAATATGTTCACAAGTTTAAGTTAAACCAAAAGCTGAAAGTAAAAGAGTGAATGCCTAGTAGTTGAGAATAGCAGATGATTTTACGCAGCTCCCTCCCAGATTTTTTCCGCAAATTGAGATGCCCATTTTTTAAATGTTTTAAGCCTCTTGTTTAGGTAATTCTGTTTATCTATTAATTCTTACAATATGTTTCCTTTTCAGTTTTTTTTAACGATAATAAATAAGCACACAAATCTGGTCGGCCTTAACTACGTAAAATTGCGGAAATTATAATGACCCTTTAACTTTCAGAGGGGTTGGGGGAATGGGCGTTAAAATAAAGGTGGGGGCGGTCAGCGGAAAAAAAATTAAAAAGGGGACGGTGAGCCGAAAAAGATTGAGAACCTATGCCTTAGATAATAAATCATCAGCTGAAAATGTGATTCATCGGTGTTGATGTTTAACGCGTTTGCAGTCGAGGATGACGTAACGCTGTAAAATAGTAAAATTTTAACTAAATTCTTGCGACTGACTTTTGTTTACAATTTTAAAATAATTTGGGCGGAAATCACTTTTAATTAATTAGGTCAGAGCTAGGCTGCTCGGCGCTCACAAGGAGCCAATAGATTTTCGGGGAAGTAACTTCTTCCGTCGTGGTTAACGAGTGATCAAAGGCGAAGGCTATGACTCAATTACGGAATATCATAGTCATCATTTCTTCTCTTTTTTGTTTGTTTGTTTGTTTTTGCTTTGTTAAAGTAAAATATTTAACATTTTCGGTAAGATGTCTTCCTAAAACACATATTTCATATACGATGTTAATTTGAGAATTTTAAAAGCAGTAGGCCTAATATCAGGCCTTAAATTAAGATACTACAAAAAATTGCGGTAAAAACTTTTTTAATTTCATTTGCAAGAACAACTTCGTATAGACCTACATTGTCTTTCTTTCCGACTGGCTTTCATACATAGCTGCCCGAACTATTTAGGAAAAATCAGCAATTTAATATATATAGGCCTACGTATAATATATTATATTTCACGTTTCGAGCTTTTTAAAAATATTATGCTAGACTTCTGCACAGTAAGGGAGTCTATAAATAATACAGTAAGATAACAATAGCGTTACATTGTATACTAACTTGCACGCCCCCCTAACAAGGGCGCCACTGGCAGTAGAAGTAATAGAACTAAGGCGCAGACATAATGGTTTCTTCACTATAAGGGCAACAAGAAAGTCTGCACCGGCCCATTAAAACATAAAACCAAATGAACTCAACAGATGCATGTTAACTATATCCAGACATGTTATCATCATTCGCTCAAACACTCAACTGTCTGCTGGTTAAATGCCCATATAATCTATTTCAACTTAAACAAAAAAGGATATTAAGATAACTTCAAGCCGAGTAGATTAAACAAATTTTTGGAACTATTTAATTAAAGAGTTTCTGTGCCAGACCCCCTAGCTATAAAGTTCCTTTATTTGCACATTACGTAAAGGTAAAAAAAAAAATATTATTAAATAATTTAATAAGCAAAGGTAATTTTCCCCGAGTGGCGTCTGAGCATAGAATGGGTTACCTGAACTAGACAGGAAAATCAGGACGCTATTATCTTCTGTATAAAGGAGCTTCTGTGACAAATAAGAGAAGCTACATTAATATAAGATATGGCTATAATTAAATAAGATACGTTAATAGGATATAAATATTTAGATGGGATAGGTAAGGATAAAACGTGTTTAAATAAGATGAGATACGTTATTGAGATAAAATAATAATATAAGATATGTTTAGAAAAAGATAATAGATCTAGATCTATATGTTAAGAAAAGAAAAGATGTGTTTAGAAAATATAGCCTAAATGCTTAGAAAATATAAGATGTACTAAGAAAAAATAAAATTACGTTTATAAAAAATAAGATATGTTAAAAAAGATAAGATATAGATTATTGAAAAAAGATTTATTAGAAAAGATAAGTTATGTTTAAAAAGAAAGATAATAATATATGTTTAGACGAGATTTGATTAGAAAAGATAAAATTTGTTTAGAAAAGATAAGGTATGTTTAGAAAGATATGTTTAAAAAAATAAAAGATATGTTTAGAAAGGATATTTTTTTACAAAGAATAGTTTTTTTTTTAAATAAAAGTTCATAGAGTCTATATGTCTATAAAAGATTTGTTCAGAAAAGATAAGATTTCTTCAGAAAGATAACATATTTTATTATGTTTAGGCCAATATACGATAAGTTAAAGCAAGTTAAGTCAATATTATATGATTAGAAAATGTAAAATAAGATATGTTTATATAAGATAATAATATGTGTTTAATATATAAGCTCGTAAAATATATAAGACAAGTTGGAATAAGATAAGATAACAGTACCAAAATTAATATATTATGCGCAAAAGGGAAGCCGCCAACCGTTTTAAAAAATTATTTAATGAGTTAATTATACTGCTTCTCTGCGTGAACTTTCTAATTGCTGACAATGATGAAACCACTACAAAATTCACCTCTAAAATTTACTTTGATCTGTATGTTAAAAACAAACAGTAAAGTAAAAAGGACTAGAATCTAGATCTAGACTAGATCTAATCTTGAGCCTATGACGCTTGGTGTTCTCAAGGCCGCTGCAGCGTGTCCTTGATCAATGTCAGGGCAAACATTTTTTTCTTTTTTTTTACTTGGTTTAAAAACATGGAATAAAAAATATTGGGAATCAATTTTTTTTAAACACGTGCGGAGTACATTACGATAGTTTTGATTTCTGATGCCGACGTTTTTCTCCCACCTCCGTACGCTTGGGAGATGGATAGGTTGGTTAAAAAAGTTTAAACTTGGAACAAACAGAATCTCTGTATGCAAGACTTTTTCACTTTCCAATTTTTTTAAAACGAAGTTAGTTTTACTAATCTAGGTCATCGTTTTTTTTTTTAAAGTAAATTTACGTTGAATTTAAAAAAAAAAATTAAACTCTAAACTGACTTCAACCGGAAATGATGTTTCTCTCTGCTCGTATAGTGTAGGCCTATAGACATACTCACTTAGAAAAATGTTTCAATTTTCTTCTGTGAAATATTCGCCACTGCTAAGACTAAAACTATTGTCCCATCTATGCAAATAGTGAATGTAATATTAAGAGTGAAATATCTACATTTAGAAACATTTCTGGAAAGCTTAATACGTTATTTCTGAAGTTTCTTTTTTTCCAGGCTGGCATCAGGGTCATGGAATGGGCTACTTGAACTAGTCAGGAGAACAAACTTATGTCAGGATCATATAACACCATCTTCTTCTTCTTTGGCTCCTTAGTCTTGGAAGACAATTAGATTTGCGCTCCTGTGACATCCCCAGCCCCGCAGAATTAACTGTGTCTGTGAGGACCTCTCATTGGGTTCTGTCGCATCTCTGGCACTTGAAAGCGAACCGTTGGAGCTGGTCAGGGGCAGTATATGTTCTTTAATTTTCTTCGCTGCTCTTCCAGCCTCTTCGATAGGACGAAGTCTGCCCTCTGCAGCAGATGGCTTCTAGCCGGTAACTGCCGCTTTCCGTGTTTTGTCGACGCTAAACAGCAAAGTTGGAGTGTCATCTCCAGGGCGCAAGCCTGGGCATTGTGTTAAGGAGAGGCTGATGTTGCCCATGCATCAGTTCCCTCTCTCCACGCATCAGATGTAGACAAGGGAAAGGCGTAGCCAATACAGCTTGGCATCAGTAGCGTCGCAGGAGTTGCCAGTATGCTACGTGACGAGCAGAAAGCGTATTGCCTTAGGGATTCCGGCTCCTGATTTGTTTTTGGGGTTTACTCCCCTTCCCCGTGCATGGGTTTAGCCACCAGGCAGTTGAGGTTTGTGATAAGAGTTTTCCCTCTCCGGATGTTAATTATATTTACAATAAACAATATAAACAATAAAAATACTTTCAAATATTACATCACCACCGCCACCTTGGTGCGTCACGTTCATTTATAACACCATACAACTAACTAATCAAAATGCAAGGCTAGACTGAAACTACAGAAGCAATATACTTGTCTGTGAAAGGACAGATCTGGGATAGATAATACACTTCTCGGTGGCAGCTGGTAAAAACACTGAACTGTGTAATACACATCTTATTGGTAAAAACAATGACCTTTAAAATACACATCTTAGGGGTAACAACACTGAACTACACAACACAGCTCAGTTGTAACAACACGTAGCCATATAATACACAGTAGGTCAGTTGTAGCAACTCCTGAAACATCTCTCGTAAGACGACTAGTCTAATTTTGTTTGTTGTTAAACTCTTGAAAATATATTTTTTTAAACTTTGTTATCTTAATTTTGTATGATGTTGGATTGAACAGAAAATGAAAGAAATTCAGCTCTATAAGCTGGTTTTGATGTACGGCAAGAGTTATCACCCTACGTATTAGAGCAAGATAACAAATAAATGTGGCATTCGCTTCCCTCCCTTGAATTTTATTAATTCTATAATAATATTATGTCGGATTTATAACTAATGTTGGGCGAAAGTTAGCTCGTGGGAGATGGTATTGGATTTTCGCCCTTGCTCGCCAGAGTTAATAAATTGTCCAATGGGATCTGCTTCCACCATTTCGTAAAAAAAACAACAACAACTGTCGTTATATTGGCTGGTGAGCCTCAGTGCGCCAGTTTTCAAATATTGAGAACCTTTTGGCATTTGTTGTTTGTTTCCTGTTGTTGATTTGTTGTTGATGCCTGTTGCAATGCTCAGATAAACATAAAGACAAAAGAACAACTTTCTTTATCCCTAATGCAAGAACAAATGCGTATAAGTACTCTTTCTTCCCGAGTGGCATTCGGGCATGGAATGGGTCGCCTGAACAAATCAGGAAAAACAGTAACTTAACATCATTTAAAGCACTAATAAAAATGCAAGACTAGACTCTGACCAGGGATGAGCGAAGGACGCAATAATCTTCTTTATAGAATGAGCGTCTGTATTACATAAGATAAGATTTCTCTCCTTTCAAACACTTTGCCAATGTTAGACAGCAGTGTAAAGCAAGTCAGGTAATCCCTCCGGACCAAATTGATCCATGGGGCCGGTGAAGCAGCGTTCACCGGTTTCTGTCGACATGGCATACTTGGGGGAATGTGTGGCCAGCACAATACCCAGCCGCCCTTTACTTTACCCTTAACCAATGTCAGGTACCCATCAAAGATTGGGTAGACCCAGGGTCAACCCTCCATCCCCAGAAAACAAAAATCCTAGCCTTCACCAGGATTCGAACCCAGAACCCTTCGTTACGCCAGCCGTGCCTCTTTTGGATAGCAATGGGTGTGCAACAATGTTCGTCCGAAAAAGATTTGAAACAACTAGATGAGCAATTTAAAATTGTATTAGGCAACATAATTAGTACATAGAATAAAAAAAATAAGCTACCGTTAGAAGCTCTGTGTTTGTTCTCTCTCCTCTGCTCGATTTTTCCTGGAAAAATGTATTGAATGATGTTTCTTTTAAAAGAAAGGTTGCATTGTTATGGAAATCTGGAATCGAATATGGAACATATTGTAGGCCCATGGTACGCCGTTTTTTTCTTGTGTTATAAACGTCTTCTTTGGCGCCACGTTTTTCAGGTTTATTGGATAAATTATTTGTTGTTTACATTGTCCCTGAATATGAATATTGATATATAGGCCTAATATATAGAGTTTAGATCTATATAAATGAGGGCGCCATTCTATGTGATCATCGGTTATACGAATCTGTCGCTTAAATGAACCTATTACGAATCTTTCTAAGATATATATTCTAGAAAGTATATTCAAGGAATAAGAGTTGAATATTTATGATTTTTTGTCTGAAAATTTAAACAAAATGTTTACAGTATATTTATAAGGAAAACCTATATTTAAGGTATATAGTCAAGAAATATTTGTTGACTATTTAATAATATTTATTAATATTAAAGTAATATTTTAATAACATTTAAAAATTATTATTAAAATAGGGATGTATTTAAAATAGACATTATTATGAATTAATGAATATTTGTGGAGTATTTAAGTAAAAGAAATATTTAAATATAAATATAATAAAATTTTATTTAAGAAATATTTAATTAAGGAATATTTAAATAATATTTAATAAATATTCAGATCTAGAGAATATTTAATAAATATTTTGAGAAATATTTAAGGAATTAATTATCGAATATTAAAAATTAATTTTAGGAAAATGTATGATTTATTCTGCTCAGTTTGTGACAGAGACGAGATTAAACTAGACTACTAAAAAAATGTCCAACAGAATGGTAAAAAACATAATATACAAAGACAGACAATAAGAAAAGATAGGTTTCTATCATAACACTCATTTTACTAGATAATATAGTGGGTTATTTACGAACTAATGGTGATATAATCTGAAATATTGTATTAATAACGACTAAAAAAATACTTAAAAATATATTTTTACTTTTAAAGAACACACTTTTTAAATATCATTCACTAAGGCAATCAACAAACTAATTTAGCTGTTAGTAGTGTTAGCTATTCAGTTCACATTTTAATTATAACAGGACGCGTAATTCACACTGTTTTAATTCGGTTATTTCCCCTACACAACCGGGCGATTTCTTAAAAGCGAACGAAGAGAAAAACGCAATAAATTACCAATTCGGAGCACCGTACTTGACAACTCAGTGACGTCAGTCCGTGCTTGTCCTAAAGAAACTTGCAATAATATAGTAGAAACCATAGAGTTTAGTCGCGCTCGAAGTCTTCCACTCCGCGGGCAGACGACTCGCCTCGCTTTCGACGACGCTCATCGCGCGGCACGCGGGATTTCTTGATACCTGGCGAAGTCAGTTCGTTTCTCGCTTAGAAGCAAGTAGGCTAAGAAAAAAATAACGTTTTTTTTTCTGCCCACATTTAAAATGCCGGAGTTATTTGCGCTTTGAAAAATTAAGGTGTTTAAAAAAAACAAAATTGTGTGTTGTGTTCAAGTGAAACGACTGGGGTGACAGGAATTTAAAACAAAAATGGCTAAGCTTGGCTTAGCGGATTCACCACTTTCTGGATTACTTGTTTGTATTTTCATAACTGTGTGTTTTCGGATACCAACGTTTGTTCATTCGAGGGCGTCAGCCGATTCGGTGGATAACAAAACAGGTAAGCACTTTTTCAAAAACACTTCTCGAGTCACCCCCCTTTCCTCTCCCTAACTACTGAAAAAAAAAAATTGTTAAGGCTCCTGTCACCTGTGTCGTGTGTTACACATGCCGTGACACAGGTGTGCTGTGTTCTTTTCTCTTTCTACGCTTAACGTGGCTTAAGTGTGGAATGGGGAATGGAAGGAGGGGGGATATTTACACTTTGTATGGAAGGATATTTACACTTTGTATGGAAGGATATTTACACTTTGTATGGAAGGATATTTACACTTTCAAAACTTTTTTTGTGAAAGTGATTGTGAGGTCTCCTAAAACAAAAAGATGTGTTTATCAATTTCAAAGATTCTTGTCGATGTCCAAGGCCTCTCAATAAAATAAATACGCCATACAAAATCCTAAATTAGACTATTAAAGTCTTTCAGTTTTAGTCTTTTTATAGTACCGTAGTTGGCTTGACTTGCATATTGCGTTTGTTATTTATAGATCTGGCATGGCCTGTGCTTTAGTCACACTATAACTATCGACTAGACCTATAGTGATATGGTAGGATACAGCCTATCCTGTTAAGATGGCTGTGTTTTGAACATTCTTACCCAGATGTATACAATTATGGTCCCACGCGCACAGCCACAAAAATAGATAGGCCTAGATCTAGACTAGATCTATAGACTACATTTCACAAAGTCAACAAAGTTACTGTCGCTTTATCACTTTCTGTACCGTTGATATCATAGACATAGGGTAGGTTGCTAGGGCACTATGTTTTCATCTCCAAATTTGTAATCTAACTTTTAAAGAGTTGAAGTTAGCCTAATTTTTATTTTTCAAGTTCACAAGAATTGTCAGATCGAGAAGTTTCCAAAGAGCCAAGTAGTTATTTATAGGAGATGTATTCTACTACAGACTCACTTCAGAGATCTGTATTCATTATATTTCCCCATCTGACTCTCTTTTCTTTTTTCTTCTTCACACAACGATTTTTATGGTATGCCGTAGTAGTATGCGCCATACTGGATTGATAGATGTGTGTGTGTGTGTGTGTGTGCGAAAGCTACGCGTGAGCGGATTAGTGTGATTTTCTAATCACACATGCACACACTGACAAAAAAACAACAACGCTCCCGTCTGTTTCCCCTTCGACCCCAGTTCCATGCGCCCTAGCTTTTACAATACAAGATTAGGTCTTAGGATTATACCATTTTTGAATTAACTTTTCTAATGTAGAAAATAGAGACTTATTTGATTTGTTTGTTGGCCTGTTGTTGTTTTTAAAGTTTACTGATACGAGGAGTGCGATATCACGATATTACAAGATGATCAGACATTAGAGATAGGCCCTTGCATCTTGTCTTACTTTTCATACAACCCTTTACTATAGCCCCAAAGTCTAAACAAAGCAAAACCTTAAGTAGATAGTTAGGGCCTATTATAGTTTTAAAAAGAAATTTGTGGAAGTGTGTAAAGATAAAGGACCTATGCATAGTGTTATTTGATTAACAATTTTAAAAAAATATAGTGTATAAGTCAGTATAAGCCGTAAAAAGTTACTCATAACTCGTAAATTGTTAAATACTTATTTAGTAGATCGATTTTACTCGTAACTATTTTACTTAATTTTTATCACACTGAAGACTTTCTTTTCGTAAATTTTAACAAATTTCTATGACAAAACGGACTCTACTCGTAAATAGTTTAAGATAAAAACTTTACACGTAAATATTTAAATAATTTAAATTACACTGACTTCCCTTGTCATTTTGTAAAAACCCAGACCTAAGTTTAATGACTTATTATTTAGAGCGAATGTCTTCTTTTGTCCCCATGGAACTTACTAAGTAAACAAATACATTTTTTTAAAATAATAATGTTATGTTCTTTTGTGTTTTGAAAAAAAAAACGTTTTGTACAGCGGGATTCTTGGTATTTTGATGATGTAGCATCCATCACAATTTATCAGTGTCGCGTCAAGAGCGTGCCATGTAAAAAAAACAACAACAACAAACACAACATTGTTGATTGTGGGGGGTTTCAGTGGGTTTTTAGTGGGTGCTGTTAGTTAGCTCCTTCAGTTACTCGACAGCACCGGTCTGTCACTTAGGTCTTTTACTACGCTCTATGACAGCTGATAAACCCAGATAAGTTGTAACAAATGAAGTGTGATAATGAAATCCTTGTGTTAGGTAAAAAAACAACAACAACAAAAACGAAAAGCAATAACAAAACAATAATGTCAAGGAAGTTATTATGACGGCCCTGCTTGGTTCTAGAGTTATAGCACTGCCGTCGTCCAAACCCCTGCTGTCCAGTTGAAGTTTTGGGAAAATAACGTCGCACCTCGTATCGACGGTGAAAAACGTGGAATCCACGAAAACACGTGGAAACGACCTTTATTTCTCTGTCTAGTTTCCACGTGTTTTAGTTGTTTCCACGTTTTCCCCCCGTCGGTACGACTTGGTGTGCCCGCTAGGGTAATACTATTCCTAGAAGAAACTTCAGTAAACTTATAAGAAGTAAAAAAAACAATTGTAAAATTCTAGCAATCCCCATCTTTTTCTAACCACTTCCCCTCTTAGGACATTGTTGGTCCTTTCCATCATGTTCTGATTGCCCCCCCCCCCCCCCACCTTCCTCCACATCTAGTCGTGTCCAGGAGACCAGACGGCGAGACTTGAAATCGCCGGGGGGGGGGGGGGGCGGCTTTAATCTCTCCTCTGGGAGGGGGTGGTCTGTTGTCTTCCACCCCAAGTTCCAGACAACGTTTATTTAACGTCAAGCACGAGACATGTGCAAATTCCAGATTCCTCATTTAACGCCGGCATCATTTGTCAGGGTTTGGCGGCTCTCCGAAACGATTAGATTGAACCGAAAGTTAGGATTACTCACTCTCTCAGTGTTCTCTGAGGTGCGCGCCACACAATGCGGCTAAGTCCCCCGCAGAGATCAACGGAATGTGGGATGTTCCGACTAAAGTCCTTTTTTCCAAAACTGGCAGGTGTCAAGTAAATATCCACACCTACATGGGTGGTATCTAGCATCAAAACTGTTAGACCTGGTAAAAAAAAATTGGACAACGGTCAGTACAGTACGCTACTTCTAAATTATAAATGTGACCGATTGTGAAGACCCACCCATGTGGACCACCAAAGTATATTACGAATTTGTCTCAAGCTGTACCCCCCCCCCCTTTCTCACCACCCTCTCCAAAATAATATTTTTTTTACCTTATTGTCAACAAGGCGAAATGTAGGACAGGTAAAAAAAGCTAAGTGCATGCATGCTTTTATATACTATATATATATATATATTGAGAGAGAGAGAGACGTAGAAGTGCCTTTTTAACTTTGTTTCTCCACTTTGAAATCACTCAAAAAGTAGAGAGGGAAAGAAAGAAGATATTAAAAGTTGATAAATTCAATACCCTTCTCGACTATTACGAATGTTACGTTTTATATTACAACAATGGCGAATTATTATTATATTTTTTCTAAACAAAAGATTGATTATATAGTTTGAAACCACGCGATATCTATAGATCTGTAACCTTGTTTCAAAAATACAATGAAGTTTATAGGCCTACATTTGAAAAAGGAAAACAAGATATAAATTCAAATTGTAGTTCTGAAGTGTTTTCCAGTTTTGGCCTTGAAGACAAAGATTGTTAGTAAATAGTAAAAGTATCCCGTGGGACCAGATTGACCCGTCGGGCCGGTGAAGTAGCCTTCACCAGTTTTTCTGTGGCCACGGCATACTAGGTTGGGCTTGTGAGTCCAGCGCAATGCTCCCAGCCGACTTGACTTTATCCCCAACTAAATCAGAGCTGAATCGAGAGCTGGGTAGACTCGGGTACACCCTCCAGACCCGAGAACAAATCCTAGCCGTAACCAGGATTTGAGCCCAGGACGTAGGATACCCCAGTGGAACGCACTGACACCACCCTGCCCCTTCATAGCCGTACATACACCACAATCTTCACACGCACGCAACCCCCCCCCCCCCCCCACATACACCACATAATACACCACAATCTTCACACGCACGCAACCTCCCCCCCTTTTTTTCCCCCCATTTTTCCTTCAAATAATGAGCCAACTTGAAAGCATATACGTTGTTTGTTTTTTAAAATTTATATTAGCCTTTTTATTTACATGGCTTTCTGGGTAATATTGATCCTTATTGGCTATTGATTGGATAGAATTGTTCTAGTGTAAATTTAAAAAGAAAACATCGAAAAACTTCATTTTCATGTTTATGTCTTTAATTTAACTCTGTGAAAGTATTAGATTCAGTCAAAATTTTTACTGAATTTAGTTCAAATGTTCAACCTCATTGTTTGTCGTGCTAAAACTTTGGGAAAAAAAATTCAAAAGAAATTTATTTAAAGCGTGTCAAAATGTAGTAACTTGTTACTGATTGGCCACAAAGAAAAAAAAAACAACCTTTGGATTGACTGGAAACGTGTAATGTTCGTTTTTCTTTTGTTGAGCACAGTTTAGCTGGCGTCCGAAGTTCCTGGGTTCGAATGCTGGTGAAAGCTAAGTTTTTTTTCTACCCAATTCTGATGGGGTAGGCCTACCTGGCATTAGTTGGGGGGGGGGTGTGTTAAGGTAAAGGTGGCTGGGCATTGTGCTGGCCACACATCCACAGAAACAGTAAACTGGTGAACGCTGCTTCACCGGCCCGATGATCAATTTGGTTTGATGGGCTACTTTACTACTATGTGTGGATTGAAGTGGGTGTTAATAAACTATCTCTTTCACTTCTGGAATTAGGTTTAGGGCCTAGGTATTTGAAATAAAGTCATTAAACTAAATATAATTGTATACGTTAAAAAATATGGAAAATTGCACGGAGCCTATATAGATATATTATAAAGTAAAAAAGTGGGTGAAAGTATTTTTAAAATCGGGTTTAAAACGGTAACACACACACCTTTAGACTTCTGCTCAGCTATTCCGTAACAACTCTGTCGCTTTTGCGTAAACAGTCTGCGCCAAACTCGGGTACGGGGGGGGGGGGGGGGGCTAGAACAAAAAGGAGGAGTGAGGTGGGGATGTTTGGGGGGGGGGGGGGAGAGCGCTTATCTAGGTGAAAAGTGCCAGCCCCTCGATAAGTCCGCCATAGATTTTGGAAGAGGAGAACTTCCCCCTCCGTCTGCTAAAGGCAAAGCCTGTGACATGCAAGAACTACTTTTTTGGTCGCTCGATCTCTCTCTCTTTACGTGCGCGTGTTGCAGGTTGTAATTCGTCGCGTCAGTTCTGCGTATGTGTAGGTCTTGTCTTGTAAAGTTTGTCGTGGTGGCGGCTTTGTAACACCCCGTTCATCTCGACCCCCCTCACCCCTTTCATTTTAGCGAAGCTATTTACCGAAACGAGCACACTAAATGACGCATACTTGTGTACTACGTCTTTAATATTGTTGTATTTTTTTTTGTTTTTTTGTAAAGGTTTACTTTCCGTTTCTTTCAAATGTTGTCATAATCTAATTCTGGAATTGGCGAATTGTCAAAAGCAGGATTGATTAGCTTGAGTCACTATATAAAAGTTGAGTAAAGTAGAAATAATACACAAAACATTGAACTCTAATTTAGAAATACAACACAATAACAACCTGTTGCTATGCTCAGATAAACAAAAAGACAAAAACACTTTCATTATCCCTGGCCTTATGCGAGAAAAAATGCATTTAAGTACTCTTTCTTCACGTGTTGCATTCGGGCATGGAATGGGTTGCCCGAACAAACCAGGAAAACCAGTAACTTAACACCATTTAAAACATTAATAAGAAATGCTAGACTCGGACCACGGATGGCGTAGGACGTAATAATCTTCTTTATAGAAGGAGCGTCTGTAATGTATAAGATAAGTTGATAATATAGTTTTTACCCCCCCCCCCCCTTTTTTTTTAATGAAAATATTTTTGTAGTGTTGAGATTCCATCTATAAAATAGTTCAACATTTAATTGTAAGCATTGTGAAGCTTAGCTTACGTTAGACTTGCCCTCCGGTGGGGTGAAATTTGGTCTCATTTTCGTGCATATGGACCACTGGACCAAAAAAAAAAAATCGACCACACACACAACTGACAAGCAGTTGATAATCTCAAAAACACTTGATATCGAGGGTCACGGGTGACACACACATTTTTTTTTATGCGATCTGCAATAAATCGTTGAAAGGAGTGTTGTTAAGGCAATATATTAAAACCGGGCCATGATAACTACTTTGCACTTAAACAACTTTTGCCGTGTTAAATAAGTCAACTTTCTTGCACCCCGCCCCCCTTTTCTGCCTGGACCTCAGACTATCGACAAGACTGTCACTGGAACCCCAGGGGAGGGGGGGGGGTTCTTAAGTTATTCACGTATGTAAAAAAATAAATGTCCACCTTCTCTTGTTGTCGCCGTAATATAGAATACTTATTGATATCAACTACTGCATCGCTTTTTGCTTGCCATTCTGAAGGCCCATGTTTTGCAGGGTGTCTTGTTGTCTACCTACACTTTCCACGCCCACAGCTCTGATGCGTAGGACTAGCTGACATTAGTACGTTTTGGTCTCGTGGACCATCCACTCTCCATTTGAGGGACGTTCCCACAGAAACTGGTGAACGCTGCTTCACATACCGAGATGAACAATACCTGTAAGGGATAACTTTGTGCCAACAATATCAACTGAAGTGGGCTCTATTGACATCAACATCCCGATCCCAACCCTAGGGGGCTATACAGACTCGTTATGGGAACCACTGTCCTACCAATTTAAAAAAGATATATCTTTATGACAGGATATAGAAAGGCGCAGGGTGGTGTTTAAGTCGGTCAAGAAGTGTGTGTGTGTCTGGGGGGGGGGTGTATAGTGATACGGGACCCCATACCTCCAATGTTCATATTATTAATACGTATGGTCTGCCAAACATAACAAGGTTCTGGGTTGGCCTCAACATAATTAGAAGAAATATTGGTTCAAGACGTGGGGTGGTATCTCGACCCCCCCCCCCTCCCTCTCCACCATCACCCTTCGCCAAGACAACGAACTGGCAAAAGCTATGAAGGTCACGATGACTTAGATGTCGGGTGTAAACGATATACTATCTGGTTTCCGCTGCGTACACCAACACACACACACACACACAGACAGACCATTTATGTGTACAAACAAAGATTTCTTTTTATATCGTGACACGTTCTTACAATCACGTGTTACAGATGGTATCAGTCGGGAATATACTAGCGTTGTTTTTTTTTTTACCCGGCGTTGAACGAGGGGTAAACCAGGAGAAATAATTAACGACAAGCGTCATTAACATCTGCCGTTGTTCATATCCAACAATGAATCCCAACACCGACCAACCCTCGGGTTTAATTGCTATTTTTTGTTTGTTTCATATATTTTGTTGTTGTTGTTTTTGCATTTAAAAAAAAAACATTTTGTAAAATATATACTTCTTTGTAGCTATATTTTTAATAAAAAATATTTTCATTATTTATGTATATGCCAGTCGACCCGTGGGTACATTGTGGCCAGACAACAAAAGTTGTGTATATAAACATCAACAATAAAAAAAAGACAACAGAACAAACAACGTATCGTATAGAGTACGTGTATAATATAAACCAAACAACAAAGTGTACAAGCGATACAAATAAGTCGGGAGTCCAACATATCTAGTGAAAGAAAATCGAAGGGGAATAACTCGTGTAACTTTGCTTCTTTTTTTTATAGTCGCCATTAATTGTTTGTAATCTCACTACAGGTTATCTAATTGGGCTACTTTTTTTTATATATATTATATATTTTAAATCAACAAATCAGCCGCTTGATGGTTAGCTCGGTCAAACGATAGCTATAGCAAACTAAAATTTAAACCAACTCGAGGAAATTATAAAAATTTCGTCTGTGCGGCAGTTTCAGTCTTTCATATGACACATCTAAAACAACTCCAGAGACAGTGACTCGCTACACATGTTCGCTGGCTTAATTCAAATACTTGAAAAAAACGGTGGCATGGTCATGAGGACAATTTTTGTTAAAAAAAAAAAAAAAAAAAGGGGGCGGGGGTATATTAACACGGGTTGTTCAAAGTGGTATGTCTGCTCATCATCATCACCAATCCCATGACCGTAGTGGTCGTTGAAAGGGGAGGGGGGAGCGAATGGACAAATCAGCAGTCAACTTTTTCCACTGCTGCCTATCTTTAGCGGTTGTCAATAGTTGAGTCAAGTGCAGCCCTGTCCAATATTTTACATTATCAAACCAGCATCTCCGCTGACGGGCCTCTCTGACGTCAACCTTCTACCGTCAACCTGGAGGGTTGTTTTTGGCAGGTTATTATGCCGCAACACATGACCGAGCCATGTCAGCTTACGCCGTTTGATTGTTGCCATAATGTTTTCTTGAGGGACTGCAATTGAGGATATACTGCCCCACGTATACGCATTAGTCCTGTGTTCTACGTAGGAGATTCGGTGTAATTTTCTCATGCAGTTATTTTCGAATGTCTGCTACTGAAGTCCAATTCCTGACATGGTCTCACACTACTTACGCTGCATCTTGAACTTGGTAAACTTTAGGGGGGGGGGGGGGTCGTGTTAAAACGTTTAAAAGACGTCAACCGTTTCCCTGACAGATGTGGCGACCGGTCAATTTCATTTCTTTCATTTCCGCATGTTAAATTTGTTTCAGTGCAAAATAATCTGACAAATGTTAAATTATTTTGTTCCTTATGAATACGGACATATTTTGTTAAAAAAAGTTAACATTGTGATAAATTTGTCCTAAAGTTTCTCCCAACTGTCACCTTGACAAACAGCATCATATGTCAGTATGACGTAGTTGTTAGTGAAACTAACAGGCAAATCTATCTGCAAGGTGATATTTTTTCAGTAAAGTATCCCGTCAGACCAAATTGATCATAAGGCCGGTGAAGCAGCATTCACCAGTTTCTGTGGTCACGGCATACTAGGGTATCGTGTGGCTAGCACAATGCCCAGCCTTTTTTACATTGCCCCTTAAAGTCAGGTATCCATCAGAGGCTGGGTAGACTTAGGGACACCCTGCGGACCCGGGAACAAATCCTAGTCTCCACCAGGACTCGGCCAGCAACGTGCCCCCCCCCCCCCCCCAATTTTCTCAGTATTGATGGCTTAAAGCTATTAACTGTTTGGTGGTGTTTGTTGTCTTCACGTGGAACTGGTGATTTGGTGGTGTTTGTTGTCCTCATGTGGAACTGGTGATTTGGTGGTGTTTGTTGTCCTCATGTGGAACTGGTGATTTGGTGGTGTTTGTTGTCGTCATGTGGAACTGGTAATTTGGTGGTGTTGTTGTCTTCGCGTGGAACTAGTAATTTGTTATGTTATCTTTCCTGTAAATAGAAATTTTTCATTGTAGTTTCTTTTTTTTTTTGGTTAATAAATGTAATGTAATTAAGGAAAAAAAACTTATACGTGACAACAAAACGCGAGGAGACGTGGGTTTGTGGCGAGCGTTTTGGCGAGGGTTGATGAACTGATTGTTAAACCTTATTGTTAAACCTGGTCTTCTGAATTACAGGTCACGTGATACTTTAATTATAGCCTCTAAACCTTGGACGACTCCCGCAGAGTTAAAAAAAAAAAACAAACATCCCATGACAAACAAGATTTACACTTGGGAGGGGGGGGGATTAAGTAGATGTAAGGGGGGGGGGTGCGTTTATCAAATGGAAAGTTGAGATGGCGGGGAAAGCACGGGGGGTCGCCTAAACCTAATGTTCAAATTACTTTAGTTTCTTGTTTTGTTTTCTTTAAGGGGGAGAGGGGTGGGATTGTCTTGAGCTAAACACTGTCTTGCTCAGAACATTGCCTTGCACTAAACATTGTCTTGTTATTACAATGAGCATTTTCTTGCAAATGCCATTATGTTGCTCGGAGCAGTGTCTTCCAATCAGCAATATCTTGCGCTGAATATTATCTTGCGATAAGCAATATCTTGCGCTGAACATTATCGTACACAAAATAAAAATAACGATTTGCCATTTATCACACGCAAACATTGCCCTCTAACAAGTTTACGATTGAAGATATAGGCTACGTTATATGAGAACTATGTGAAAAGATGAGAGGCATAAATATAGGAGGAATAAAAAAACAACAACAACAACACAAGATTCAGGCATTATTGAAATTAAGAACAGGCTTACTCTACAATAAATATTGATCATGTTATATGAGAAAACAAAAATTGACATATATAAAAGAAAGCAGTATGCATACTCAAAGAAGCATTGACCATATATTGTGCTTTATTGTGCAGATATTACAAAAATAATTAGGCATACACGATTCTAAAACAGTATACATGAAAAAAAAAGTAATAAAGAAGACAATGGGCACAAAATAGAGAGAAAAAAAAATAAAAAAATAACGTTTTGAGCATACTTGAAAAGGTCAGTGAAGATAAATGGCAAATGTGTAGTCACAACTCAGTCACATATGAATGTTTATAGTTATACAGTAAATGTAATTATAATTACATATATATATATACCCTATATATATTACATTGAATGTAAATATTAGTTTAACTTAAGTGATTAAAACAAAACAATTATGAGGAATTACTAATAGTAAACATAACTGAATTATTTTAGTCATTATAATAACTAGGCAGTATAAATACGGGGTTGATATAAATTATAAGTTGTAATTAGTTTTTAATGTAGTATATTTTAAATAAATTATAGTTAGGTCTACTATTTTTTTAATAAATAAAAAAAAAATGTATAATTTATATTAGATCTATACACTATATTATTTAATTCAAATAAATAATTATACCAAATAAGAATGCAATGTTTTAAAATCCACACAGACATGTCCCAAAACATACACTTTTTTCATAACATACACATTTTTCTCGGTCACCGGCTTGTTCCATATTTCCTATTGCTACACAATTTGAAACTGGAACCCTTCGACCGCTCCAGTGTTTATGCCAAAGATAGAAAAAATAAAAAAGAAAGCAACTCCTACCCTCTCCCTAAAAAGAAAAAAAAGACAAAACAAAGAAAAACAACAACTATAAATTGATACAAGCTTGGCTTTATCACAATTTGTTTTTTATGTTTCTGCGCACCATTTGCTACGCATAAACAAAACATTTACGGCTTGGAAGACGCAAGCACGCCTTTGTATAATAATGCCCCCGGATGCGCCTCGGGCAGTAACAACGTGTTCGACGCTTCCAAAATAATTTACTTGCAAAAGAATAAACATCGCGCCTTTGTCGTGACCTACTTTATAATACAAGGCCGCATTACTTACTTCTCTGTTGAAGGCCACCCATGTTAATTTGATGTGGGGGTGCATTTTCCTTTCAAAATTTAGAAATATTGTAATTATAAATTATAATTCTAAGCATATTGATCCACTAATCCAGTTAATACTCAACAACAACGCTTGGTTTTTTTTAAAGCTGAATTACATCAATGCGCGATGAATGTTTGACGATGGGTTAGACTTAGCGGTGCGTTTTTTTTTTAAATTCCTCAACATTTAGCGTTTTCCCCCTTTAATTTTACATAATATGTCCGTTTTTTGTTATTAGGCTTATCTAAGTCGCTTTAACATTAAACAATGTATTACATAGTAGGCCTATAGTCTATTCATTGTGTTGTAGGCCAACTCGTCATGTTTTACGCGCTTGTAATTACGGTGTCACACTTGTATAAGTTGTCTTACGTCACATCCAGAGATATTTCCCATGAACGCCCGCCAAATGACTGAGAATAAAAACGTTTTCAACACCTACAAGCTAGCTAGCTGTCTATATTTAAACGACATTTGAATCAATCATTCATCCATACGCTACATACTCAAGATCTAACTGTCGTCTCGTGTAGAAAAAAAAATGGGTGTAAAGAATGTGGATGCTGTATCATAGATCTATATTTATACGGAGCACAAGAATCTAAATATAGACTTCGTGTCCACATTCTGGTAGGCGTAAAAATAAATATTTCTTTAAGTACACATAGGCATGTGTTGTGTCATGTCAATAAAAATAGTTTCTTAATTTGTTTTTTTTTAATGTGTGTGTAATATTTGTGTCTGAGTGTGAAGAGTGATGCCTTGCCTCCCCCATCTCTCTCTCTCTCTTCTATCTCCCTCCCTCCTCTACCGCCCTTCTCCCAATCCAGCATCTCCACGCCACGGGGCGATGTGCAAATATTTTTGTTTTTATCTGTGTCACTGGAGGAGTCCCCCGCCCCCCCCTTCTCCTCCCTCCCCCTAATCCACTCAGCATACCTGTTGAATTCCTATACTATTGCTTGCACACGCAAGAAGGGACGGGAGTGGAGTGGTGGGGGGGGGGGGGGGGCATGGCTTCCTTACTACTTTTCACCCAACACCACGCGTAGTTTCGACCGTGTCATCTAATCACAACAGGAGACGGATCCACTGAGTTTCGTTTCCACCCCCCCCCCCCACCCATTTCCACGTACCTTTTTTCTTGTTTTCTGCTCTCTGCCCTTTGACCTTTAGGGTCAAGTTGTCTGTAGCATCATTTAGCCATGTTTCATTTCCTTGATTAACATGTATTGGTGTCTTAAAAGCATTGTGTCATAGCGTTTACATCAATTAGATCTCTTTAAAAAAAATGTGCTAAATATTTAAAGAAGGTAAGCTTCAACAAGCAAGGGATTCACACATCTTTTATTCTTAATAAACAGGACATCAAAGGACCTAAAAATTTAAAAACTCTGATGTAATTTTGACATCATTGAAACGTAATTTTTTAAAATTATAATGGGACTTGTCTTGGACACACAATCCCCTTTGTATGTCGTCACAGAAAAACAACAACTTGTAAACCTCATGAACCCGAAACGGTGTGAAAAAGAATGGATTCCTTTCCTTTTTTGTGTTCGCTTCATAGAATAGATATTTATGTTCATATAATTTGTGTAGTAATAAATTTTTAGATTTATAGGCTATATATACAAAAATGAAGTTTTCTAAAGTAGATCTTGATAGCGTCTAATTTACAATTCTAAAGATGTGCATGCGTATGATAAACAGATTAAGAGAGTTAAATTAAAACCTAGGAGCAGGGGGGGGGGATTAAATACAGTGGCCGTGTACA
Source organism: Anisus vortex (assembly GCA_949126835.1). NCBI lineage: Eukaryota > Metazoa > Mollusca > Gastropoda > Planorbidae > Anisus > Anisus vortex. The sequence continues at coordinate 31,723,408 of OX421506.1, forward strand.
TGAAAGACATTAGCATGTAGCCAGTAAATCAGAACTCTTGCCTTCATAACATGTCACCCCAAACATGTCGTCACCACTGCAATATTTTCGCGCTAACAGTATGCATGCGCAATGGTCAGGTGCGGCGTAGTGGGGATTTTACAAGGAGGGCAAGCGGGGGCGGGCGGGAGATGGGCGTCACGACTGTGACATTTCACGACACTAGCTCGTCTCACTCACCCCCCCCCCTCATTTTTTTTCTTCGTCTTATTTTGCGACCTTCCTCGGCGCCCCCCCCCTACCCCCCCCCCCCCCCCGCCACTCCCCACAACTTCATCATCCCCGTGTCTAATTTCTTTTACTCGACTTTTTGCATCGCAAGATTTACAGAAACATAGAATGAGTGGGTGGGTGAGTGAAGGTGGCGGCGGAAGAGACAAATGGGAGTGCGGGCTCGGGTGGCAGTGTTAAAGCCATCGTTACAGCCATCGTTAAATTTATGTTCGTTTCATGCGTTGTTGGAATTTAAACCAGTCGACATCGTCACACACACACAGAGACATATACACACTCATACACTTTTGTTTTTGTTTCTAATAAACATGGGCGTGTAATTGTTACATTCTTGAGCCCCCCCCCCAACACTCACGCCACACCTGTTACACCACCCCTCCCCCCTTTTTACCACCCTCCACACTAATATAGTTAATTTTGACACCACTGTAATTTAAGAAGGTGTTTGGTCTTCTGTGTCTAGACCACAGTCGGGCTGGAAGGGAAAAGGGGAGGGGGTAAAGTCAGGATGGGCATTGTGCTGGTCACTCATCTCCCCGTCCCCTCCTCCACCATCACACATTGGTGGCCGAGAAGCGTGTGCAAAGCTAATGAGGATGTCGCTTCCGGTCGAATCAGTAATTTCAGTTCCACACCCCCTTCCTCAATATTCCTGAAGCCTTTTGGTAAAGAAAGTTTACTTAATTTCTAACTACATTACCCGGCCTTGTCAGGGGCGACGCTTGCATTGAAGACCTTATAGAACTTTCATTCAACGTTATAGATAGTCTATACATAACATATTAGTTTTTAAGTTGAATGACCATAACATATTAGTTTTTAAGTTGAATGACCAAAAAACGCTGAAGCAAAATTTAATGTTATAAGGTCACGTGAGTGTACATTAACCAATGGGAATCTCAATAGGTACTTACATTGTATCATGTCGGATCAAATTGATCCATAGGGCCGGTGTAGCAGCTTTCACCAGTTTCCGTGGCCACGGCATACTAGGGGATTGTGTGGCCAGTACGGCCGTCTTTACTTTACCACAACTAAGGGTCAGTCAGGTACACACACATCAAGGACACCCTCCAGACCCGGAAAATATCCTAGCCTTCACCAGGATTCGAACCCAGGACCTTCGGTACGCCAGTCGAACGCGAAACCGTTCGACCTCCCGTGCCTGCTTAACATACATTGAGCTTTGTAGAATATTTTATCGCCCATTACTATTAGATATTTTATTGCCGAACTATCGCTAGTTGATTGGGTATCGCCCCTGATATTAACCAGAAATCGCCCCTTATATTAACCAGATATCGCCCCTGATATTCACCAGATATCGCCCCTGATATTAACCAGATATCGCCCCTGATATTAACCAGATATCGCCCCTGATATTAACCAGATATCGCCCCTGATATTAACCAGATATCGCCACTGACCACCCAACTACAATTATCCCAATAATTATTTGTGCTCAACGCCCTAATACTCCCTCACTCGCAACTAAGAGGCCCCTAGTCCCCCACCAACGACCCACCACCTGTCCCAATTATTCGGACCCGCCAATTATAAGCGTCAGTCCAGCAAAGAAGGAGAAAAAAACCTTCCAATTGTCTGTGTTCGAGTCGTCATGTGACTTGTGGCAGGTTGATGATTGGATGATTGCATAAGTTGACGTATGTGTGTGTGTGTGTGCGTTGTGATGGATGCTGAAGGAAATGCCCTCCCCATAACAACATTTGCCTCACTTCGCGTCTTGTCACTTGACATGATCGTGATTACACCTGAGTGTATAGTTTATACAAAAAAATTTGTGGTAAACCTGTCATATTTGTACGGAATTATATAAATATATAGTGTATGAATTATATAATATATATAATATATAAAGTGTATTAGTCATGTAATTTCTTTATTCATTTACAAATTATCTCAGAGGGGACAATAATGTACTATAGACATTTTAGTAACAGGCTTTTTTTGTGGTTATAGTCGTTGACTTTTAAGGCACTTAAACTAGCATCAACATTTAAGAGAAATGCCTTTATAAGGTTCTCTTACTTCACGAGTAGCGTTCAGGACATGGAATGGGTTGCCTGAACAGGCCAAGAAAAAAACAGTAGCTTTCTAACATCATTTAAACCACTAATAAAAATTATAATGCAGAACTAGAGACTCATACCGCGTGGGACGCAATAATCTTCTTTATAGAAGGAGCGTCTGTAATGTGTAAGAGAAATATGTGAAAAAAAACGTCTGCTATTTTGAACTTCAGCTTACATCAAAGTACTTCAGCTTACATCAAAGTAAATATTCTTCAATAATAATCCCTCGAACAATTCTTTTTTTTTTAAACCCAACATTTTATCCTGTAGAATGTGTATGCACTTTTAAGACGTCTTAGTTGTATCCTTAGGGCGACCCCGGAAATTTCTTCACCTATTTTAGAGGACGCGGAATGCATATTATATATATTTTTTAAAGTTCTCTTTTTCAAGTCATGCTAGGTCATAGGGCTAGCGAAGCAGCGTTCACAAGTTTCTTTTTTGCCACGGCATGCAATGGGATTGTGAGGCCGACACAATGCCCATGCCGCCCCACTTATCCCTAACTAATGTCAGGTATCCATCACAGCTGGGTAAACTCAGGGACACCCTCCAGACCTGGGAACGAATCCTCGCCTTCACCAGGATTTGAACCCGGAGTCCTTTGGTATACCAGCCGAAAGCATTTGTAAAGGGTTTCACAACCAGACGTAATTATAAAAAGCGACATCTAGGACTTTGGGAAATGGTGACATGAAGAGAACTTTACAACAAAATTTAAATACACTTTCAAATTCGCACATTAAATATCTTGTGTTGTGCCGCACACATCATTCAGAGAAATTAGAGTCGACTTTGGGGGTCTTGCCTGAGTTCACGTGTCTAGTCTGCCGAGCTCTGTGAGGGAGGTTCATGGGATTAGGAGAGCGTATAAGACGGGTGGTCACTGTGCTAGTTTATTCAATCTTCTCGTATGCCCCGCCTCACAGAAAATTGTTGAACGCTGCTATATTTGCCCTAAAGTCCCTATAGATCAAATTGGTTGTAAAGGTGCCGGCACCTCCCTAGGGCGCCGCTGTGTACACATTGGGAACCGTTGAGTGAGTTGATATAAAACGAACACATAGTTAAATATTCAAATTCGCACTCTATCCCGCGTGAGTAAGTGTGTGAGCAATTAGTAATTACAGTGCAGGGGGGGGGGGTAGTATACTCATCGTAGGTCATGTTGACATAATATCTCACAATCTGATGGATGACATCGTCTGACATTGCCTGGCCAGTGACTTGAAATCTACACCTGCCGAGAATGACTTCTCACAGTTTAATAAAAAAAAAACACAAAATAAATTCTCCCTACTAAAAGACACTTACTGCGCATGTCTTCCATTGCGCGGTGTCGGGACAGTGTGCACGAGACCGTAAATGCGAGTGTGCGTTTTTTGTGTGCTTGCGTACGAGTGTCTGTTCAAGTGTGCTGTGTGCGTGAGTGCTTTAATGATCGATTGTTGGGTTTCCTCAAGAGTATTCTGTACTTCGCAGGTATTTACTTTAGTAAACCCCCCCCCCCCCCCACATACCTTTTAACCCTTTCCCTCCCGATATGATTCTATTACTTCAGGTGAGAAATGATCTCGCAGACATTTCAACAATTGCGCATGAAAATGTTCGGGAGATTTCCCGCCTTTTGATCGCGGCGTTCCACGTCTACATTATCCCCCCCCCCCCCCCCCCCCCCGTTAGGCTCGGATTTGTTCCCGGGTCTGGAGGATGTCCAATAGTATAGCCCAGCTCTGATGGGTACCTGACTTTATAGTTGGGGTAAAAAGTAAAAGCGACCGGGCATTGTGCTGGCCACACAATTCCCCTTAAGTATGCCGTGGCCACAGAAACGGGTGAGCGCTGCTTCACCGGCCCTAATGATCCGACGGGATACTTTTTATGCAATCCATTCCATTCGTTAAACATGCAAATATGAACCTGTATTATGCATTGCACGCTAATTGCTCATATAACTTAAGATTTAAGCGAATATATTATGTTGCTAACAATGTTACAACGCCGAACTAGTGTTTGGACATTTGTCATATTTACCAAAATAGGAGACAGATCCCATCCGCTCCGAAACTTTCTGCATTCGAACTCCATTGCAACCACCCTCTCGAAAAAAAACAACAACCGACTTACAGAGTCCATTAAATTGCCTCCAATATCCGCATGCTGCTGCCGCCACACCGCAACAGTTGGACACATCACTCGAGCGGCGTTGACACTCCATCCGTTACCTAAAAAAATTTTCATACGCTCTTTCTGAATAGGATAATCTGCCCTGAATGATTTATGCATTTTATTTTATTTCCGCCTTTGAAATTTTTACAATGCTGTATTCTGTGATGAGAACAGTACGTTGCATAGGCGGAGACCGGTCAGGCGTTACATAAGGGGTAACGGATTGAGGTGGGGGGGGGCGGGTTGCAGGGTGCAGTTCAATAATGTAAGCCTTTCGATCAGTTGTTTTTCTGTTGTTGTTCCTGCAGATAGTTTTTTCTTTCTACTTGTGACCTTGGGATGGTGTTAATACTCCGGAGGCTTAGGCGAGAGCTCTTTTATAACGGGTCTCGGCGAGAGCTCACTTTTTTTTTTCTTTTACTCAACAGCTATCGCAATTAGTCACAGGCCCAAGGGTCGGAGCGGGCGACAGTGGGCCCACCTACCTCCCCTCCCCACCGTTTCTCCTCCACGTGGTGCGCGCGTGAGTCACGGATGTCGGGAGTGTTGTAAAAAAAATGACAACTTTGCCTCAGCAAGACGACAGTGAGGGAGGGAGGTAGAGGGTGGATGGTGGTTTGAGCTGGGGGCTGGCTGTACAAATGGCGCCCCGCACCACCTCGACCCGTTGAGCCGCGGCCCATGTTGATGGCCACGCCTGATTAGATAATAGTTAGCACGGCCTGGTGCATCAAAATCTCATTAAGGTTTCACATAACAAATTGTAAACACAGTTGACTCTCCCTGGCATAATCTGGCACATTCTGGCACATTTTGATATTTCATTACTTTGAAGTTTAAAGTATTACCGAGCAATGAAATAAAATATTAAAAAAAAATCAATGTCTTATGTTTTTAAGAGGCCCAGTATATGCTTGGCTTGACGCATTAAGAATATCTTGGTTTTCTAAACGAAGTAAATAATAATAAAATCGAAAAAAAGAAACACTTAATTTTTTTTTTACTTTCAATATAATAGACCAGGGATCGGCAACCTACGGTACGCGTGCCAGACTAGGTACGCAGAGCAATTTTCAATGCCACCTTTCCCCCAAAAAATTCATGTCCCTTCTGTAAGAAATTGCGTTTTCGTTTTTAGAGCAAGACTAGTCTACTATTTTTGGCCTGTTGACACGCTGAATGAATTAAAAATCCTACTTTGGTGCACTATTATTAAAAGGTTTCCGATCGCTGTGATAGTAAGTTAGTTTCTTTGGTCTGACATACAAATACCCGTATTTCCGGAACCAATCCGGAAAGAATGCCTCCGTATTCTGTATTTTCTACATTCCTTTGTTTGACCTACTTTAAGTTAGGGAAACTAGGTCTTGGAGAGAAAGAAAGAGGGCAAAGAAAGATAAGATAATACAAAAGCCTCGGTCTTTAACAGAATAAAAGTTATGAACAATGTACATGAGATACACTTCTTATTAAATTTATAGTCTTTATGGTTCACTAATGATGTTTAACTATATTTTGTATCCGAAATGTTTTCGTTTTAAATGATTGCTGGTTTATAGCTGATTCTGGTTTACCTCACGATTCTGAGTTACTTCACAATTCTGAGTTACTTCGCGATTCTGAGTTACTTCGCGATTTAGAGTTACTTCACGATTCTGAGTTATTTGACGATTCTGAGTTACTTCACGATTCTGGGTTATTTGACGATTCTGTGTTACTTCACGATTCTGAGTTACTTCACGATTCTGAGTTACTTCACGATTCTGAGTTACTTCGCGATTCTGAGTTACTTGACGATTTAGAGTTGCTTCACATAAACAGCTCTGAAACATTTTCCTACCATATTCCCCAGTACATTCCCAAGCACTTTGCTGTTAATTGTTCTATTTGTTTGTCTATGTTTTTTGTTTTTTTTATACGTCTGCGCTAACGGGGGACATAACTCACGTGTTAGATAATAGAGTCAACATTGCGCTCGGATAACGACAAGCAATATCTCACTCGCCTCCTCCTCCTCCATTAGTTGTGGACTTGGGTGTGTGTGTGTGTGTGTGTGGGGGGGTTGTTGTAGGGTGGGGTGGGCGATGTTTTCAACGCAATCTCCTAGTTGGCAGAATCAATTAAACGGGACATATTTGACTCGAAGTTATCGCTCTTGTTTTCTTTTTTCTTTCATTTACACCAAACACACACACACACACATACAAACACACTCAGACCCGATCACACAAACGCACACACATACACACACACAAACAGACATAGAGTCACAAGATAATAAACACAATAGTTCCTGTGTTCTTATGTATTTTATTTCATTTTTAAGAATGTTCTGGCGTTGCACTAAAAAAACAAACGATTTTTGGAATTTCATTTGAGTTTGCGTGGAAAATGTTCAGATGTTTACGTAACGTAAATAATCGCCATGTTAATTTATCAGGATTATCCCTATGTTTGTCCATCCGTCTATACATCCATTCATTACACCCATCCTTTCACCCAATGACCTATCTACTATCATTAGCCAGACTATTGTCTGTTTACGTATCCGTCCACCTGATGAAGCTGTTAATATACCCTAACATCGACCATGCGTCCATTTATGAATCAGTAGCCATCTTCTCTTCTTATCCATTCATTCATCCATCAAACTATCCGTCTTTCCAATTTTAACAGACAGAGGGAGAGAGAGATAGAGAGACAGATAGACTGAGATAGAGACAGAGACACAGAGAGAGAGAGAGACGACTGGTCTTGTGGTTAGTACTTCGGACTGTCAATACGACGACCCGGGTTCTAACCCTGTCGCCGACCGATCCCTGCCATCCTGCAGGAGGCTTTGGCTCAATGACGAAACAATCTTTTGAATAGAAGAAACGTCGGTAACTTATAAGACGACTGATAAGATAAATTACTCTTTAACCATTCCACCTATCTTATGTTTCTTACATTATATCTTACTAAGTGAAAAGGTAAACATACTGCAACGCTGTTGATACATTCAACAACAACACTAACTATTCTGTTATGTGTCAAATGTTGTATTGGTCCAAATGTAGCGGCAGTGTATCATACGCAAAATGCAGAGATCAATTGACACAATCATTCTGTAGGTTCCGCGCTTCTTTTAATCGAACCCTATTAGGAGATGTAAAGGCGTTAAATTATCCCTTTCCGACCAACCATTTAAAAAAAAAAAGTACCTTTCAATATCGTCCCCACAACAATCAGCACCCTCGCCAGGCAGCTCGGCATTTCTCCGAGTGTGCCACTGGGGTTAGAGGGAGAGAAGGCGGGAGGTGACAGTGCTCGTCTTGAGCACGGTTACGTCCTCTTGTGTGTCTCAAGGGGAGGCCATTAATTATACATAAATTTAACATCTCAAATCGTATTAACCGTAATACTGCCCAGATAGCTACGAGTGGAGGCAGAAATAGAAATGCTGACATTTAATTTGGAAAAACGGGAAAATAACAAAAACGGGAAAAGAACAAAGTTGTGAAATGAAATGGGGGCAAAACATCAATGGTTTTAAAAGATTCCTTATATCTTATCGTAAATCTTATAGATGTTCCCCTCAAACAGAAGAAGACTATTGAGTATTTTCTGTAGTTTTAGTCTGGTCTTTTATTATACTTTTTTTTAAATTAGTGTTTTAAACGATGCTAAATTGTTGGTTTATTATAGTTTGTTCAGACAACACACTCCATGATCGGATGAAATTCGAGAGCAAAGAGAATTTAAATGCGTTTTCCATTAAATTTGGAAATTTGTTTGAAAATGTTTTTTTTAATCTATGTTTTTCTAGGTTTTATAAAATGTTATCGTCTCATGAATAGAAGTGTAAATGTAATAGATGCTGAAAGGGGGACACGGTGGCGAGGGCAGCGCGTTCGGCAGGCGTACCGAAGATCCTTGGTTCCAATCCTGATGAAGACTAGGACTAGGATTTTTCCCCGAGAATCGAGGGTGTCCCTGAATCTACCTATCTCCTAAGCTCTGATGGGTACCTGACTTTAGTTTCTGTAAAATAAAGGCTGGCTGGGCATTGTGCTGACCACACATCCCCTAGTATGCCGTGGCCACAGAAACTGGTGAACGCTGCTTCACCGGCCCTATGATCAATTTGGTCCGACGGATACATTACTAGATGCTGAAAGTTGTGTTATTGTGTCGTGATTTTTTTTATTGTGGTTTTGTTAAATGTTTGCAAACGGTTTGATTCTATTGTAAGGACAGAAAATGGCGGGAACGTCTGAATTCCAGTAGAAGACCTGGAGAACACGGACCGCCCATTGCGACTTATGCTGGGATAGAATAACGGATAATAATAGCTGACTATTATATGTTGAACGAACTACAATTATTTATATGAGGTAAATGTTTTTTTTTAGTTGATTTTTTGTAAAATATAAAGAGTGGATATGAAAAATGGGTTAACGATAACATATGTTATACTTTTTATTCTGTGTACTTCTGCCCGTTTTGTTACAGTTTAAACTTTGTGAACTCAAAATCCATTGTGCCGTACCGTTTTCTTTTATAGCTTCCTTTTACATCTTCCTTTAAGAAATAGACCTATGTCTTCCTTTTACATCTTCCTTTAAAATATAGACGTATGTCTTCCTTTTACATCTTCCTTTAAAATATAGACGTATGTCTTCCTTTTACATCTTCCTTTAAAATATAGACGTATGTCTTCCTTTTACATCTTCCTTTAAAATATAGACGTATGTCTTCCTTTTACATCTTCCTTTAAGAAATAGACGTATGTCTTCATTTTACATCTTCCTTTAAGAAATAGACGTATGTCTTCATTTTACATCTTCCTTTAAGAAATAGACGTATGTCTTCATTTTACATCTTATAAGTATATCTTCCTTTTATTTCATTATTTATATATTTATATATCACATTTAGAAAAGAATATATTTAATGTTGACTTTTTCTTCTTAAAATTTCTATGGGCAATTTTATTGCATCACAAACAGTAGGGTGGGCTAAAATCGAATCCATCAATGCTAAGGCCCCCCAAAAATGACTTAGGACGACCTTTTATTGTGCTTGAGAAAGTTAAATGATGGTGATGGTTGTACTTTGTTTAGCGCTTGCTACCCACACTATCGTATGCTCAGTAGGCGCAATTTCCACGATTGTACATTTTTATCCGAAATTGAATTTGGAGCTCATTCACTATTATCCAATCCAAGAGTTTCTAAACTCAGCACGATCATGTTTTCGGAACTCCTCAATTTCTCTTTTAAGGTGTCTAATTATATTTGTCTTAAAAGAACGAGGGTCCAAGAACTCGGCGTTTCGCTCGATTGGTGATTGTTTTTTTTTACTAAAGCCCGTTAAAGTCCATTGTTAAGACTCGTGTTTGGGGGATTTTTCGAACACAATATGAGTCAACAGATTTGTCTACCTATCTCGACATGTCCTCAATAAAGCTTCAATTAGCCAACTTGACAGTCAACGATGCCGCCCCCTCTCCCTCAAAGTCCCGCCCCTCTCCATCAGTGCTGAATCATACACAGAGTTGAGTCCTATATAAGCCACCCCCGCTGCCGACAGGAAATTACCCTTTTCGTCTTGCCGTTTTAAAGAAAAGCTTAAGGCGATAGAGCTGTTTGTGCAGCTGTTGTCTTCCTTTAAAGATTACCTGCCCCCCCACCTGATTCAGGTGAGGTGCCTTCTTTCCCATCCGACCCCCCCCCCCCCCAAACTTCCTCATCCTTTACCAAACACACACTCTCTCGATCTTCTCTCTATCTCTCTCTTATTAATATATATTATATATATATATATATATATTATATATATACTTCATCTGTTCGGAAATACAAGAATTCCTTGAGTCTTTCAAAGCTTTCCATCCGGGGTCTTCGGTTCCTACTATAAACAACACCTGTCCTAACCTACTTGTAGGTAAATACTTGGCTTTCTATTACCTTTCCTTCCAGCTTTCAGTTCTTCTGTTGTTGTTTTTTTCTATATTTCTTGGCTTTTGTCCATGAATTTCCTAGAGAGAGAGAGTAAGTGTGGGCGGCGCCTCTCATGCAATTAGTACTTCCCGTAAAGACTTGCTTGAAGCTTTTTGTATCTGTCAGTCTATCTGTATATCTATCGGCATATCTATCTATCTATCTATCTATCTATCTATCTATCTATTTATCTATCTATCTATCTATCTATCTATCTATCTATCTATCTATCTATCTATCTATCTATCTATCTATCTATCTATCTATCTATCTATCTACCTATCTATCTATCTATCTATCTATCTATCTATCTATCTATCTATCTATCTATCTATCTATCTATCTATCTATCTGTCTGTCTGAATGTCTATCTGTCTGTCTGTCTGTCTGTCTGTCTATCTATCTTTCTGTCTATCTGTCTGCCTGCCTGTCTGTCTGTCTGTCTGTCTGTCTGTCTGTCTGTCTGTCTGCCTGTCTGTCTGCCTGTCTTTCTATCTTTCTGTCTGTGTGTCTGTTTGTCCGTCCGTCCGTCTGTCATTCATCAATCTATCAAGCATCTATCCTTATATTTATCTATCCATCATCTATCTGTCTGTCTGAATGTCAATCTAAGAGAGAGAGAGAGAAAAGAGGGAGAGAGAGTAAGAAAGGGAGAAAGAAAGAAATAGGTAGAGAGGGGAAGAGAGAGAGAGAGTTAGACGTAGGAAACGAAGGTGGGTCGAGTTGAGAACTCACGAGGGATATTTTAGAGATTGCTTGTTTGAAAAAAAAATCTTTGAAGAGTTTTTTGTATGGTCCGTTACCCTCCATTACACATACCTCTATTTAGAAGAAAGTCTATATAGGTTAGGGTTAGGGTTTATGGCATGACGAGACTGTGGAAATGGATGTTTTTGAATATAACTCGCAATGGTTTTTTTAATAGTTTTTTTTGTATCCAGAAGTAAAACACCCCTGCTCTATCCCCCCCCCCCCCCTCATCATTACCCGGGGCTCTTCCCGAAATAGTATTAGCGGAGCGCAGCCATAACATAATAGTTATTGTTACGTCTTATTTATATTTCATTCTGGCGCTCAGTCTATCTTCATCCCCCCCGGCTCTATCTCTCTGGCTTTAGTTACAATAATTCAATAATAAAGAACTAGACGCCGAAATAACTATAACCCCTTAATTCTCAAACTTATTTACAGAATAGTATTTCAATATACATGTATTATGTTTGTATCATATCAATCAGTTACGCCCCATAATCCACTTCAGACTGTATCATACAACTGGCTATTAAGCTATCTACTATGTTACTTCCTTCTCGTCTAAGAGTCAATCATAATCTAACCGTTTTTCCTTATAATAATCTCTAAAATAACTTCCCTTGCAAATCCGGATTTTGAATTTGAATTGTTGTATTTCCGGCCCATTCAACATCTATGTTTCAATCCCCGCGTCATAATTCTCGTGCGTTCAGTTTCTGTATAATAATGTGCATTCTTTTGCGCACCAATCTCTCTCTCTCTCTCTCTCTCTCTTTCTCTCTGTCTCTTTCTCATTATATAGATCTACATGCTACATGTATGAATATAGTGTCACTTTTAAAACAGTTCAAAGTGTACGTATGAATTAAATGCCATTGCACATATTGGTGAGTCAGGAGATGCCCCAGTGTCTGTTTAGTAAATCTGGTGATGCTAGATACAATAAAAAATGATATAATCATTACCAAACAATGACATTTTGTTTAACTTGATCAACATGCCTAAAGACTAAGTCTAACGTGTTTTCCGTTCGACGGTGCAGTAAATTAAGTTATCTTTATTGACAGCTGTCAGATGAAGTAGAATACATTAAATTTTAGGGTATTTTTATGAGGGGAGGGAGGAATGTTATTACTGTATCTGCTAACCATCTAAAAATACTCAGGTCTGTCACGGAAGATGATACTCCACAATTGTCTAGGTCAGTGGTTCCCAAACTCTTGGTGCCAGTCATATTTTGAAGTAAAGTTTGTTCCCTAACTAAGTCAAAGCGCGCTTCCCGAAAGTGGCATTTTACCACTTGTAATGACATCCCCAAGGCGTTGCATGGTGTCACGGCACACATTTTGGGAACCGTCGGTCTAGGGGGACTAATTACCCAACAATGTGCATTTGATGGGCCTGGGAGCCTGTTGGAATTTCGGGGTGGTTTGGGGTGGAGAATAGATCTCTGGTTACCATAGCAACCACAAATACTGGCTTCTCTTACTATTGGCTGGGTAAAATGTAATCACACAACGACCTGGTACTTTTTGTGCAGGCAGTATAATTAGGCCAAGATACACCTATACACACCCGGTAAAGAAGGGAGAGGGGGCAGGTAGATTGGGGGGGGGGGAATAAGAGAGAAAACACCTCTTTTTTGTTTGTTGTTTATCTCCGGGAATTTCCGATGCTCTCTGACGACCCCACAAAACAAGAGAAGTGTGACTTCCTATAATTGCTTTTGAACGCTGCAAGTGTTAAGAATGAAAAAACAACACGCCTCCCATAATCCATTGTTCAGTTTAAGTGTGTTTTTTTTCCATCGCTGATTTGGCGGGACAGCGGGTCCATCGTTCCTGGAGTTCCAGGAACTGGCACCTTACATTCGCACAGAAAAATAGGCCCTCGTTTTGAAAGCTCGATTGTAGAATCACCCCACCACACCTACTAAAAACTAAAAACCATATTGCAATATCCCAAAATAAAATCGGAAATATCCGAAATTCAGAATGTCAAAATTGCAGTTCGAGAAAGACCGTCCACAGGATCTGACGTCGCAGGAGGGAAAATCCAAAATGGCGTACTAATTCGAATGCCATAAACAGGAATTTGAAATGATTAAATGTATTTTCGGCAAGGCATTTAATGACTTGATTTGCGCGAATCCAACATGATTCTTTGTAACCCTTTTCCCTCAGAACCAGTACAAATATTTGGCTCCTTAAGGTAAAGGATTACCTAACAACACACCCGTGCTACCGCTTTTAAATCCGATAATCCAATCCCCGATTATCGGTTTTAAGATTTTAATACCCGATCTAATGAAAAGAATATTATACGACTAAGGAGACTTTGCAGCTTAATGGTAACGTTTAAAAAGTACTTAGGTAGTAAAGGCATTAACTTTAATTAGCGGGAGCGATTATCACGGTACGACTACGTAATGGTTCCGCATTTAGCAAATGATCGTCTGCAGCAGATGTGTGGCCATGCGCTAGGCTTATAATTATTTTTAGTCGTTCTTATCTCTTCTCTTCCGAATATCTTCTTTCTATCTTCATATTCTTTCCCCTCCCCCCCCCCCTTTCCACTTCTCACCCTAATCCACCTCTTTCCTTTTTTTTTCCGTCACACGTCTGCTGCCACTTTCTCTTCCCCGCTCAAACTGTTCTGTTTCTCTTCTTCTCGCTGCCATTTTTAAAACCCTATCTGCCTTTCTCATTCTACCTCTCTCCGTTATCTCGTCTCTTCCTCCCTTATGTACCTTTTACCAAGTCTCCCTCTCAATTGTAACCCTTACTTACTCTCTCTCTCTCTTTCCCCACCGTTTCGATTTCTACCACTTCCACTCTTTTTCTCTTCTCTTTCCCTCTCCACTTTCTCCAACCCTACTCTCTCCTACTCACTGTCACCCTTTCCTCCATCTTTATTTCTCCCTAAATTTGTCTCATCATCTATCTCACCTCTCCCTCTCTATGTCTTTTCCTCTTTATCTCTCTCCCTCTCTCCTCTTCCCCCCGCTCAGTCTTGTCTCCTACTCTTTTCACCACAGATAATACCCACCCCCCCTTCTCGTGCTTGTGACCCCCTATTTGAGCACCACCTGTGCCCAGTGGAGGTGAAACTAAGCCCAAGCCCCCCCTCCCCCTCCCCCAAGAGACAACTATTAGCATTCTGGATGAACGTGCGGCATGACACGTATACTGATATAGACTTGCAGCCAACACCTAAGGGAGGTTGTGGGATGATGGGGGCAAGATGCCCCCGTGCTGGGGGAGACGCAACGGAGGGACTAGGTAGTAAATCATTCTGAAGATGGCTGCACTTGTTACGATGACATCTCATTAATAATAACAAGTCTTAGTATTACTAAGCAGGTTGCCCCCCCCCCCCCCCGAAAAAAAAAGGCAACAACAGTAAACAACAAAAAAGAAATTTTTTTTTTTAAAGTCGACAAATCTGGGAAAATGTGGCTGTGGTTATTATGAAACTTTATTATTAGTTTTTTTTTTTTCATTTTTCTTTTTTTTTTCTTTCTATTCGCGCAACCATTTTAAGCATTCGTTCGTGTCGCGTTTCATCCTGTATAAGCCCTTCCTTTAATCCAGTGTTTAATGCAGTCCTAAATATTTTGTCAATTCATTTCTGTTGGTGTCTTTAGGTTCTTAAGTAACCAACAGTTGTCGTCTTTCATGTTTCTCAATGACTTTCGTATTTTAACGGTTTTAACGGCTTCTTTTTTTTTGGTTTTGTTTTATATATCTGAGTAGTCTGGAACAGATTTGTATTATCTTGTAGAATATAGTATAGATAGAGATTACATGCATAGATTACATCCCGTATGAACACTGCATGAATAATGAGGTTTATACACTCGATATGACGCTCGGTGTCCAGCAGAGATGCGGCGAGAATTTAGAATCTAAAGCTGGCACATTTCTTTTGTCATTTACGTCAATTCTAATTACATTTCTGGCTTCTCTAACCTTTCTTTTTTCTTTCTTGGCAGACACAGACCGTTACTACACACATACCCACGCACATATACACCTGCGCATACACACGCACATATACACCTGCGCATACACACGCACATATACACCTGCGCATACACACGAACTCACACTCAATGAAAAAGAGCTATGAAACAAAAATGCTATAGAACAAATTAGTTTAAAATTCTAAAACCATAAAAAAAAAAGATAAAACTAATTTAAAAAACAACATCTAGGACTGCAAAATTATACATATGGAAAACTGAAGCTAAGTGAAAAAGAAAGTAATTAACCAAGATAAAAAACGTAATGGCAATGAAAACATCCTGTTTAGTAGAAATTTGGCAGTATTTTATAAATATTAATTTTATGCATAGCTGCGTTCTTAAAATAAATAAAAAAAACAACAACGTGATAGATAACATAAACTAAACTTCGTATTTTAGACAAGAACATTCTTAAATAATTGTTTTTTTAAAATTCAATTTGGCACTGTAATAATAATAATAATTAAGCTTACTTTTTTTTTTACTGTAAGGACCTCACATTTAAACCGCCCAATCAATGTTGAAAAAAATTGGCCTTCTCCATAAGATATATAGCTTTAGATTAACTATATAGGATAAATCTTATTTTAAATTGAATATTTATAAATTTTTTTTTTAATTTTGGATTTTAATTATTTCAGTACATTATTACTGACAAAAAATCTTTATTTTTCATCACCTCAAATTCATAATTTCTTATCTGGTTTAAAACGGGTAAATATTTTGTAACTTGCTCATTTTACGTAAAAGTTGGGGGCAGATCTCCCTGTAGAATGTTGAATGTTATTTATTGGTTGCTCCGAATTCTTTACAGTTTTCAAAGTTTTCTAAATAAATAAATATATATCTATATATATAATAACTCTATTTGTGAATGTTTGTTCAAAGTAAATTAAAGTATTGCCCACTGCATACTAGGGGATTGTGTGGTCAATACAATATATATAAATATAAATATATTGTAACTCTAATTGTGAAGGTGTGTTCCATGCTAATAGTTAATGTTGCTATTCATGCTCAGAGTTCATAATTTAATTCATGTTTCAAAATGTATGTCTTAATAATATTTTCAAGAAATTGTACTCTTAACGGTAAATTTACTGTCATGTTTTAAAATTTGAAATACAAATACAAATATACCCAAATGAATTTTCAACGTTTTCAACACACAACATGAAATTTAAAAAAGTCCTTTTTTTTCATCAGGCCTATTACACAACTTTGCCAAATTCATCCAACATTAGATCTAATATTACATTTCAATTAGAACAGTAGACATTAACAACAACAAACTTTATTCATTGTTCATTTTTATTTAATTTTTCCCAATTGAAATTCAAAAATAATTCCAATTCTATTTTGTAATCCATTCTTTAAAAAAAAGATTATTTTTCATTTTTTTCTCTTTAATGAGATCTAATTTTTTTTTCTCCTTACAATTTTTGGATTTAGTTTTTTTTTCCTCTCTCTATAACTAGTTTAATTACAAATTTCCTGAATCGCTCGTGGTTGTAATTTAGAAAGGCATTAAATGTAACACTTAAAATTACATTTAAAAAGAAAGATAATTATGCAATTTTTCTTTTAACGAGGCTAATGTAGAGTTGATAAAGTGTGTGAGGGCTTTTTTTTAATTTGTATTTATAGAGAATGTCGGCCAATTATTTTTTTTTTCTATAGCCTTACATTGACTAATCGTTAGTGCTATAAAGAGCCCGCGGACCAATGTTAGGAGTCCAACGGCAATTGTTTGAATGGCTGATCTAAAAATAGTTTTAGTGGACATTGCATTAATTCACAAAATAAAACAAAATTACGGACGTCAAATTAACAGATGTGTGTATTTTTGTGCTGTTAATGGATGTTCTTGTGTCAACAATAATTATATTTCTTTTAATTAGGGATGTGTTTAAAAATAAAAGAAGAGGGGATGGGGTCGTCTTTTTATTTTCATCCATTTTTTTTTCATTAGGATAAACAAAAATGTATGCACAAACTGGATTATAATAATTATTACTTATATTATTGCTAGTACTCTGCGCTTTTTGGATTTTGAGGAATACTGGCCTTTTTGAAGAACTATGCGCCCCAGTCCCCGCCCTGTATATCGCGCCCGGCCTGATTTAAGTGGTAGAGTAGAGATGTAGCAAATAGAATTGGTCATCCAAGAAAAAAAGAGCATTGGGAAATAAAACAAAATTTCCACAGGGCGGGAAATTCATCCCGTTAAAATGGCAGCAACTCTTGCTCTCTCGCTCTAAGAGTGCCAGTCACTTGAGAGACACGCGAGGGGTGAAAATGTCGCGTTTTATGTTCATTGTGGTTGTCGTGGGGGGGGGGGGGACTGGGTGGGGGCGGAATCGTCATCAGAGTAATGTACTCAAGAGCGTTGTGCTCTGGAGGGAGTGGGTGTCAACTTACCTGGAGATTGCGAAACATTGACGGATATGTAAGTAGATTGGCAGAAACGAGACACACATACACACAAACATACACCCACATACAAACATACATACACAGACTCCATTGTATTTCAAGACATTCAATAGTCTTTCGGGTATTTTCGCTCTTGACCCAAGTAACTAACACTAAAACTTAGTAACACACAAAAGGCTATAAACTATGTTAATAGATTTATACATGATTTTTAAACAAGTGGGAAATTACTCACATATACATTATATGGGGTTGTTGTGTGTAGTTGAACATTTGATAGAATGATGCATTTTCATTTAAAGGCTTAACGTCTATGTTTTAGGTTAAAACTCGATAGCGTGACAGGAAGTGGGTCAATTAGCCTTACGAAGGTCGGGTCGGTGCACCACCAGCTAGCTAAACACATACAAAGTTTTGCGACGTTAACATAAGTAAAGGATTTAAAAAAAAATAAGCCAGGTGAAGAAACTGCATCATATATGTAACCCAAGGGGGAACAACTCGTGAATATTTATATATGTTTAATTATGTTTTTATTAAGACATTAAAAACTTGTTAAAAAATATAATTGCGACCTAGACTTGTTTGTAAAAAGAGGATAAAAAAGGCCTTTGCGGGATGTGGAGTTGAGAAATAAAGCTCTTATACCCCATTTATTTTTACACTCACTCCGGAAAACCGATGGAAAAAATATAGAGACACAGCGAAAAAACTACAACAATAAACTACAAAAAGAAAGAAAGACTAAAGGAAAGCCCAGACATGCATTTAAACAATCTTTTATCTGGAGATTTCTTTTCTGATAAACTTGAAAGACTTGAATCTTGTATTTGTTTTTTTTTTGTTGCTTCATTGAAATAAGGGGGGATAATTAAGTACAATTCTATCCAATCAATAGCCACGGATCAATATTACCCAGAAGGCCACGGGAATGAAAAAAAAAGGCAAATACAAATAAAACTACAACAACAGCGTATAAGCTTTCAAGTCGGTTCATTATTGATGTGGGGAGGAGGCAGTGGTTGCGTGCGTGCGTGTGTGGTGTATGTACGGGTTGATGTGTATGTGTGTGTGAGGAGAGTGGGAATGCTGAGGAGAGGAAGGGTTGTGGACGGTCTGGAGGAAGGGTCGTGTGTGTGTGTGTGGGGGGGGGGGTAGCTTTGAGCTAACTATACGTTACGCTTGATTTGGCACACGTTGACGTATTCCCTCCTCCCCAATCCTCCCCGATTTTGTGACCACCTTGTTCTTGTTGTGGTTACACCCGTCGGTTTATTCTTCATAAAGGGTTCATCCACAAAAGACGTTCTTTCTCCCGTGTCTCCCTCCTCCTTAATGTTTGCCTTTTAAACATCCCAGCGCCCCAGTCCTCATCCTCTCATGGCGCCCTTAGGACTATATTATATTCTCCACTATATTGCACTGCAGGCGTTTGCTATAAAATCTCATTGTTTCGTTTTCGTTCTTTAGATCTAGAACATGTTTTTATTTTCTTTCTTCTTGTTATTATTGGTATAACTTGACATGCTTGCACTGTATAACACACCTTGATGAAGCACATCAACACACACACGTAGGCTCAAATATGCAAACAACATAATTGACACTTTCGGTGCCAAACCTGGCTGTAATTTATATTACGCGACTCGACCATGATTGCACCCTCCCCCCCCTCTCCCCTCCTTGCTTGCCCCACTTTCTCCCCGCCGCCCAATAGTGGTTTCCCACGGGCAAAGATGGTAGGGACGACCGCGCTACAAGTCACCGAAGTATATTAATGATACTGATAATGACGTCTTCCTCCTTGTCTCTCTCTCTATGCAGCCCCCCCCCCTCCCCCCCCCCTCTCAACTTTCCCGACTGGCTCTTCTTCTTATCAGTACTCGGAGATGACCTTTCGTGTTGAACCCACATAGTCCACGAACCCCCCCCCCCCCCCCCCCCAAAAAAAAAAAAAAAAAAAAAAAACTCCCCTTCCCCCCCCCCTTTTTTTTAAAAAAATATATATCTTACTTGCCTAAGTTATGAATATTTGAACTCAACCTGGAATCAGTAAATAGTGGACTATAACTGTCACCCAACCACCCAGACCTGACTTCCGGAAACAGGGAGTTATGAATTTTTGAATAGTCACCCCGCGCGCCCGGCTCTCGGTTTCCTACCTCCCCCTCCTCCAACCGCAATATCTTCCTGTTTATTAGTCTATTGACCTTTAATCCCATTAGATGACCTTGGTAGTGGCGAGATCCCGGGGGAAATTAACCTTGGGCTAATTCCCGTGGTTCCACCAGCCACGCTTACATCTTACATTACGCTAGAGAGAGAGAGGGAGAGAGCGGGAGGAAATGGGGGGAGGGAGAGGAATGACAGAGGCGCGAAAAGATTAGGGTTATGGTTGGGAGGGATGGAAAGAGGTAGAAATCAAAAGTAAAGTATCCCTATAAGTCAGTTTATAAGTACTCTTTCTTCCCGAATGGCATTCGGGCATGGAATGGGTTGCCTGAACGAACCGGGAAAACCAGTAACTTAACATCATTTAAAACATTAATAAAAATGCAAGACTAGACTCGGACTACGGATGAGCGTAGGACGCAATGATCTTCTTTATAGAAGGAGCGTCTGCAATGTATAAGTACAACTTACAGACCAAATTTGTGAAAGGGACGTTCGTAAATTTCTGTGTCCATGGCATTCAATGTTTGTGTGTGGCCAGGTCAATGACCAACCGACATGAACGACTGTCAGGTACCTAATCAAATGCTGAATAGAATTGGCGACACCTTTCCAGATCCGTTCACAAATTCTAGCCAATGACACGGCAACGTTGGTAAGATAACGGTGCGCGCTGCTGCAAGGTCCACCCAGTCCCTTGAAGTGGGACCTGTGTCGTGTTGCAAGCGTGCATCAGGCTTAATTTGCGTTAGGACCAATGCGCAATGGGGACAAGTTTGCAAGACAAAGTGCAGTAGGAAAAATGTCTGGACAGATACGGTATGATCTATATATAAATGTATGTAAATGATCTATTTAAAAAACAAACATTTTGTATACATTTGTATGCAAACAAAATAAAAGTAAATTTTCTAATAAAGTAAGAACAATATTAATAACATTCATAATCTAAATTATATAAAAAAATTCTGGTCGAGAGAAAACCGTTAAACTCAGTTCTCTTACTTTTTTATTTAATTTTCTGGTACAGCCACTGTTATCTGAAAGGTCACTCTTGTGTGAAATCTGACCCTCGCCCTCCCCCTCGTAGAATGCACTCGCCGCGAGACCACAACAGCGTTAAAAATTATAATTGAAAAAAATGAAAATTCGAAAAAAAAAAACACACACACGCACACACACACGCACACACACGTCTAATAGCAGATTTCTAAAAAACCACGTGACGGATCAATATGATATTAAACAACGATTGGTGATCATGGGCTCTTGATTTTGAAATGTTTAATCGGGTGCTAAATCCGCTTCAGCCATTGGTGTAAAACCTGAACGCGTCGAGGTTTTTGATTGGGTGTTAGCTGATCGATTGATGATAGGGGCTTCTTTCACTTTATTTTAAGCCTCGAGCCGTGCTCGTTCGGGGAATATCACAAAAACACGGGGTACGGTGGCCGCGCGGCAGCGCGTTCGACTGGCATACCGAAGGTCCCGGGATTTTTTCCCGGGTCTGGAGGGTGTCCCCGAGTCTACCCAACTCTGATGAGTACCTGACCTTAGTTGGGGTAAAGTAAAGGCGGCTGTGCATAGTGCTGGCCACACAATCACCTAGTATGCCGAGGCCGCAGACACTGGTGAATGCTGCTTCACCGGCCCTATGGATCAATTTGGTCTGACGGTATACTTTATCCACAAAAACAATCTCTTCCATTCCAACCGTATATTACGTATATTCACATATTCATCATTGTCATGGATTCAACCTGCTTTTAATTCAGCTACCTGTTCATCTATCCAGCTACCTACACACCAATCCATCTACATATTCCACCTCCTCCCCTTCTCCGTACAGTGGACATTTATTTCAATAAATTTGAAAAAGTGGCAAATGCACATGGAAGTGTACGGGTAATATAAAACAAAATAAAAAAACAACTGTCTTGGTTGACCTGGACAAAGTCGCGGCGACCCTTTCATGTTTCAGAACATTTATGTATTTTGCGAGGGGGGAAAACACAACCACGTATTTTTTTTCCCCCACCAAGGAATAACATTTGGCGCCTTAGTTACCCACAATTTCCTTCAGACGACCATGCCAGATTTTTTCCCCTCTCTCCCAGTTCCACAACTCTTCAACCCCAATTTCAATGAAACAAAAAGAAACAATGCCAAACGGTTGCCACCTGCCGACTCTTTGCTTCCGCCCCCCCCCCCTTTTTTTCAGGTCTCGCGTACCCGCTTTTAAAATTATTATGTTTAAAAAAAAAAAAAAACTCCCATGGCCACATAATCCTCCTAGTATGCCGAGGCCACGGAAACTCGTAAATGCTGCTTCACATGCCCTATGCCCTATACCAGTGATGGCGAATCTTTTTGATGCCGCGTGCCCAAAGTACAATAAAAGACCAAATTATTTCTTTCAACGTGCCAACACAGCAATTAAAACAAAATACTGAGGTTTAATTTAGAAAAAAAAAGCTCATACAGTTGTCCGAATTAATTAACATCTTTTGTCCCAAAAATAGAATAACAAAGTAACAGATCTTTGAAGGATACAAACAGTCTTTTATAAAAAAAAAAAGAACTGTAGTAAATGAAAAAAAAGATTAATATATTACAATTACACAATTACAGTTATATATTATGCATTGGCATGATTTTGTATACTTAATGTGATTTTTGCTGTTTTGTGCATGCTGATAATTTGTCAAGCTCATACTCCGTAACTTGAAGAGCGACACATGCAGCACATGAAGTTTGTCAATCTGTTTCTGGTTTCAAATTTGATATAATTTAAAGTTGAAAACAGCTGCTCAGAAGCATAAGATGAGCCAAACAAAGTAAGAAGTGCAATCCCAAATGATTTCATCGACTTGCAATTATTTGGCAGAGTATCCCACACTTTAAGGATTTTAACATCAGAGCTACCAACTGTGCTGTCCTTAGCCATCCTCTCATATTCTATCTTCTCAAGAGTTTCCCGCAGATAATATAATTTATTTTCCAGATAGAGCTGTCTTTAAATTCCCAGAATTCCATTTCAAGAATTCCTAAATCTAACCAAAAAATAAAAAGGAAAGATCAAGTTCTTCAATTTTTCTTTATTTGGGGAAGTAAGAAAACAGAGGGTTGTCGCTATCTTACGGAACTGTAGAAATCAAATGAGGTTGGTGAGTCATACTATATCAGTGAGCTGTGGATAATCCTGCCTCTCATTTCATCCAAGCATGCTACACATCTCTCCAATACTCGTCCTCTGCTCAGCTACCTGACATTATTGTAAAAAAGTAAAGTATTATACTGCGCCTTGACCTCATCAAGAAGTGCGTGAAACTGTCGACAATTAAGAGCACGAGCCATGCTGTAATTGACCATTTTTGTAACATCTCTGATGATATCATCTAATTTCTTGCTGCTATCCCTGGCACAAAGAGCTTCTTGGTGTATAATAGAGTAAAACTCAACGACTGGGTGTTTTGCTTCTTTAACAAAGAACTGTATGAAACCAAATGCATCTCCCATCATGCAAGGTCACTAGTAATTGAAACAACTTTTTCTGTTTTTTTATCTTGTGAAAGTTGTGCCAAAAAAGCTTCCATAACAGCATTGTGGATATCTATCACTTGTTTTCTTTCAGGCAAAGATAACAATTTCACCAGCTCTTCTCCCAACTGCATAAATCAAAATTACCGCAAGCATTGCATGATTATTTACATCTGTGCTTTCACCAACCACAGGGAGTAACAGGCACAGTTTTGTAAGTCAGAAGTGATCTGCTGACTAACATCACTTGCCATGCACAAGACTCGATTTCTAACCGTATTTCTGCTAAGTGGTATCTCAGAGATGCATAATTTTATCCTTGTTTGGAAAATTATTAAAAAATCGATGATCCCATCCCTAGCGGTGTGGCCATAAGCGGTTCCATTTTGGGTAAATGCTCGCGTGCCAACCAAAATGGCTCTGCGTGCCAGCTGTGGAACGCGTGCCATAGGTTCGCCATCGCTGCCCTATACCATCAATTTTGTCTGACGGGGATAATACTTTACTTTACTTGCCCCAAAAATGGATCGCAAGAAGTGAAATACAACCTAAGCGTAGGTCGCAGACTCGTTTTTCCACAGTGCTCTCAGAAGAGTTTCAACCCTCGAACTCGCCTCCTCGAATACAATCGCACGAGACCGACGATAAAAATGTTTGTCTCCAAGTAAAACAACCGTATTAACGAAGAAATGATTGGACGAGCCTTTGAAATAGTGGTAGTATGATGGGCCTCAATCTAACAGTACCATACATACATTGGTCTATTTTAGTAGTTCTTTTCCTAACCCGAGGTACTCTTTTGGCAAAATATTTTTTTTGTCACCTTTTCCTTAAGTTAAAGCCACAGATGTCGCATTTTTACGATAATGAATCCATTACGGGAATTATTTTGTTTGCCCCGCATATTCCGCACCGATGGCCGAGCGGCTGCGCGTTCGGTTGGCGTACTGAAGGTCCTGTGTCGAGTCCTTGTGAAGGTTAGGATTTATTCCCGGGTCTGGAGGGTGTCGCTGATTCTACCCAACTTTGACGGGTACCTTACTTTAGTTGGGGTAAAGTAAAGGCGGCTGGGCTTTGTGCTGGCCACACAATCCTCTTGTATGTCGCGGCCACAGAAACTTATGAACGCTGCTTCATCGGCACTATCGAGCAATTTGGTCCGACGGGATACTTTACATTAACTTTTTTTTAACTCCGTAAATACAAAGTCCTGCAAACCTTGGAAACCAAATGTTCTTTTAAATAATCTTTTTTATATATTATATACTGCAGACCCGTTTTCTCAATTTGATGACTTATATTTATTGTGGAAAAGAAGAGCGGGGTATTATAAGGCTTGCAATCCGAGAACCCCCGGGCCGTTACTCAATCTACTCACCTCACGGTTGCACCGCCATTTTAATATTAAAACCTTGTCAGTCGTTAAATCCTCCACGTGGAAGCACTGAACATTGAAAAAAAAAATTATTTTTTTTTAAATCGATGGGGGTCTTCAATCAATGAACTTTGCAATCGGATGACGTCATTTCACGGATGACGTTTCCATCGTGATGCTATTGAACCTCACACCCTCACTCTCCCTCCCTCCCACCTCACCCTCCTCACACCCTCACTCTTTCAACTATTGGCTTTCCCTTGTTCAGATTTTCTCCTTTCATATTTTTGTGTTGTGTTTGTGTGCGTGTGTGTGTGTTCGATGCTGTGATGTTTGGTCTTCGCTTTATTAGTCAAAGCCAGGGATGGATGCCTTTGTCCGTTCGGCACGCCAGAGCGCACTCGGTGGCACGCCGCACTAGAAACTGGCATATCTATATAAAAAATAATAATTTCAAAAAGTAATAATTTAAAAATAATAAAAAAAGTAATAATTTGAAAAAATGTAATAATGGAAGAGAGAGAAAGAATCGAAGCCCTCAGTAAAGTCTCGTCTTGGGAATCTGGAATCTGGTTTTTCTATAAATAACTTACCGCTCTCACTAGAGGGCGTGTGTGTGTGTGTGGAACTCGCAAAGATTAATTAAAAATACAGCCCCCCCTCTCCCCCCCCCAGTAGAATTGGCGAATACAAGAGCGTTTTTTGTTGTTGTTGCTGTTGGCAGACGATATACAAAGGGATTGCACCGACAGCACACCACAGTGCGCTGGGTTTAGTGACGCGTATTTTTGTGGCCCCCGCAACCTTTTTATTCTCTTCAGAAGTGGCATAGTCAATGGAAATTGGGTGGTTACACACAATTTTATTTACCAATAAATTTTCTTTATATCATGTACGGAATTCGTGTACTTCGCCTACTTGTCTTTGTTACTTTAAATCCTATATAATATAGATCTATACATAGACCCGTCTTCATACCTCTTTTATAGTCCACTTGTACGCTAGGCTATTAAAGTAAACAACAAAATAACTAAACATTCTGGACACATAAACCACGTAACAAACACACAGACACACTACATAACAAACACACCGACACACCACGTAACAAACACGCATACACCCCATGTAACAAACACACATACACCCCACGTAATAGACACACCACGTAACAAACACGCAGACACACCACGTGACAAACACAGACGACACACTTAGAAGTCATCGCTGAAAAAAAAATGTGGCCTCTTACTTTTCAAACATTAATGGTTTCATTTTTTTAACTTTTTTTTTGCAAAAACACCCATCCATGTCTAATTGCCTTTCTCCTTCATGGTTCCCCCGTGTGCCCGCCCTCACCCCATCCTCCCACCACGATTATAAATCAATCACATCCCCCCTCCACACACACACGCATGCTAATGTTTGTTTTTGAAAGCGTGGTAAATACATGTGCCCATCACTCCTGCAGAAAACAGGTGATTTCCTTTGGTCACCAAGCACCGCACTTCTTACTGCTAGGTTATACTCGTGTATTTTAAATCTCAAGGTGTGGCTTAAACAAAAATTATGTAATATATTATATATATATATAGAGAGACAGGCAAGTTCGTTACAAAATGTGGTTTTTGTTTGTGAACCAATATTATAGTCTCGGGCTCCAAACAATGTTAAAATGCCATGAATTTTATCCCATGCCTGGAAGGGGCACCCCCTGAGTGGTCAAATGAGCTTTGCTGAAATTAAAGTCGACTGGGACAAGGTCCTGGCCACACAATATCCATGGACGCCGTTGCCTACATAAGAAAAAAATCGTGTGAATGTAATTTATGAGGTTTACAAAGAGGTTTAAAGTCCTTTTTTTTTGTAGAAGGTAGGCCTACTTAAAATACCATCATCAAATTCATATTCCTCCCCCGTCCCCTCCCCTCCCCCCCGTCCCCTCCCCTCCCCCCGTCCCCTCCCCTCCCCCCGTCCCCTCCCCTCCCCCATGTTTTCCTTACGTTCCTTATATACCAAATGGGAAAAAAAATTCTGATAGAATGAATACTATTCGTAAGTAGACTACAGAGTCACTACAGACCTAACACTGCAGAAACCAAGTATTGCCCCCCCCCACCTCCTTTTTTTTTTACCTTCAGAAAACTGTTACCATTTTTATAAAGTATATCGTTTGATTTCCTACCTGTCCTTCGCCTCAGCTCGAGACACAATTCCAGCACCGGCGACCTCAGCTGCCAGGGTCTTTCTCCCCCCCCCCACTCTCCCCACCCACCCCACCTCCTCGTTCTCACCCTCCGTAACCCCCGCTTCCCCCCCTATACCCTCGCCACGGTGCTCGACATGTCACAATACGATCTCTCGCGTAAAAAAAAAAAAAAAAAAACAGCACGGCGACACACATACAAATTTAACCCAGTTGTAGACGACCGACGTATAGGGGAGTAAGAAATTGGGCGGGAACTCTTGTGCCTGGTATCAAGGCCACCCCAAAAGAAAAAAAAAACCTGTTAGATCGTCCGTTAACCCTTACTACCCACCCCCTCCCCATTTCCTACTTGCTGGAAAACTCCGATCATTTACCTAGTGGAAAAGGAGGGGTGGAGAGAGGTGCTTTGCATACTACCGTACGGCGTTCGACTCATAGCTTAGTAATAATAATGTACTGATTGTATTTCTGGAACATAGCCAAAAGTAGGGCACCGACTCCCGACAAACATAGTGTAAACATTTCGTGTGTAGCGTTGTAGTAGCGGCGGACAGTGGAAGACAGGGGTCTTTTTACTACTTGCTAAGATTTGTAGTGACATCGTTGACACGACCTTGACCCTGTGTGGGCAAGGAATAAAAAAAAGCGCGTATTTTTAATTACGTACGCACGTTGAATTGGCAAAAACCCAGGAACACACACAAACATATATATATAGTATAGGCTTATAAATATCTGTACCTCTATCTAATTCTTTATATCATTATATCTATTTAAATACATCTATCAATATTTTAGTCTATCTATCTATATCTATCTATCTATCTATCTATCTATCTATCTATCTATCTGTCTGTCTGTCTGTCTGTCTGTCTGTCTGCCTGCCTGCCTGCCTGCCTGCCGGCCTGCCTGCCTGTCTGTGTCTTTATATCTATGCATCCATCCGTCCATAGGTCCATCCGTCCGTCTGTCTCTCTTTACATTTCTCTACCTATCTATCTCTACATTTGTCTACCTGTCCACTTACCTCCCTTTTCTTCTCTCTCTCTCTCTCTCTTTAAATAAATATATATATATTTATGCATTGAAATATTTATGCATAGGCCTACTGCATACATATGATGCATGCACACATCAAGACAACGTTGTCTCTGCTACATACGCCCCCTCCCCTCTCCCCCCTCGTGCACTGTGACGCAGGTATCAGTCATAGTATCTTGTAATGGCGTCTACGACACCAACCACGCAGTTTAATGACTCACTCCCCGTGGTGTGAGTGCCTTTGTCTGGTGTTCACCGATTAGTTTTTTTTTTTTTTTTGTCTTTGTCACCTCGTTTTACGCTCTCGTAACGGTGTCAGGGTGAACTCGACCCAAGTCTCGGTTAGTGACCAGTTGATTTTTGTAACTGTGCTTTATCTATGCCGTAGGTTGGTTGTTTCACAAGAACTCGTATGAACGAAGGGAGCGAAGGAGTTAATAGGACAAATTAAAGGGACAGCACCCCACATACTGTCATGTTATTATGGGTTCGCAAAGTTAGCAAAGCAGAATTCATTATTATTCCATTGGTCACTCCTTATAAGGGGATCTTATAAGTTAACAGACTTCTAGATAGAAGATTATTACGTCCACTAGGCCCAAAACTCCTGCAGGGCGACAGGGATCCGTCGGTGGCAGGGATAGAACCCGCGACCTGTCAGTTGGTTTTTGGTTGACAGTCCGGTGAACTAACCGCTGGACCAGCTTTATGTGGCACAAATGCAGCACAGTCTGTTCTTTTCTCTACTGATTTGCAGGGTGGACATATGACACCGTTCCTACACCCAGGGGTAAACAGAATAATAATTCCAAAATTTGAACTCATAAGATTTTCGGAAAAAAAAGGGTGAAAGATTGGGCCAAATAATAGTCATTAATAAACTAACTTACTCAACTCAATTCAGGGACACAGTGGGCGAGCGGGCAGCGCATTTCGCTGGCGTACCGAGAGTTCTGGGTTCGAATCCTGTCCTGGAACTGGAAGATGTCCGTGAAAGGTCTACCCAGCTGTGATGGGTACCTGACATTAGTTGGGTAAAATTTTAAAAAGTAAAATGTTGTTGGCCATTATTATGGCCACACAATCCCCTAGTATGGCGTGGCCACAGAAATTGGTGAACGCCGCTTCACCGTCCCTATGATCAATTTGGTCCGACAAGTACTTTACTTTTACTCAACACTTCCGTTCGGCTTTGTATATATTAACTTTGAGCTGTTTTAACTATACAGCTGTTTGCTGTATATGGTCTAGTAAATATATCAAGATTGAAACATAATATAAATCGTTCGAAACGTGCAGTCTCTCTATTAAATTGTTCCAGAATTTGACCTGCTATTGTTTACCAATCTATAAATCGAAAGACTTTAAGTCTTTGATAAATCAAAATGTCCGCACATATAATAAGAAACCTGAGCTTGAGGCAAGACTTCAGACTTCAGGCCTATCCATGAAAGAATATATAGAATCTAGACCTATCTATGACAGGGGATCTATTTGAACAGTGAAAAGCTGTTTAGATTCTACAAGTAAGACAATATACAAGTAGTAAAAAAAAAATCACATGCATACATTTTGTGTTGTTTGTAACCATAGTAACCGTAGTCATGTTCGAATTCATTCAAAATTATTTTTTTTGCATTTACTATGTTCTGTGCGTACTGCCGGGCTATTGGTTTCCTCTGAGTATTGTCTCCATTATAGTAATGACGCTTCCATATGGGGGGGGGGGGGGAGATTGGGGCAGTGGTGGTATGCGCCCCGTGCTTAGAAACAATGAAAGACACATCTGCTATAAATGCGTTATATGGGAATACATTATTAAGTATCATTAAGAGTATAAATAAAACAAAACAATTATGATCATAATCGGAATCGAAATAGCCGGCATTTGGCTGAAGGTGACCTTAGATTTGCATACCCCTCTCTGTTCCTGAGGGCGTGTGGTGAGCCCCTCCCTTGGCACTCTATTGACAGCCGAACTTGTTGTAGTTGTTTTTTTTGTTTGTTATTACCTCTCATGGCCTTTGGCCAACGTGCGATGTTCTCTCTCTCTTTCTCTCTTTCTCTCTCTCTCTCTCTTTTTCTCTCTCTTTCTCTCTCTTTCTCTTTTTACCCATCTTGACCATTTGGCAAGGTCGCGCATTTGCTGCTGTCCGGTCCTTTGTGTCTGTGTGTGAGTGTCTGTTTGATTTGGCGTTGCATGCCTGTCATGCAAAAAAATATATATCAATTAGAGGCTGTTGATATATGCATCGCAATGACCGCATTTTGTATTTCTCTCTACATATAATTATATATCTGTCTATCTATTTGTCTGTCTATCTATATCTATATATACATATAACGTTTGGTGTGTGTGTCATTTTAAATGCTAATGGGTCAATATAAAGACATAATAACCTTATTGTATTACATTTCGCTATATTATGTTCCCATCTTTTTACTCCGCAGTAAAGTCCACATCTGGGTGACCTGGAATCGATTCTGCTTATTTAATTATTTTTTTTTTAAATTTTCTGTAATAACAAAATAATAACAATCATTACCATGTGCAACGTGGGGTAATTTAGATATTATATATGTATAAATGAATCACTGTAAATATGATATGTGGAAAACAACTTGTATTACTAAAAGTTTATAATAACTATAAATCAACTCCATTAACTTTAAAACGAGGAGTTTCACAAAGAGTTATCTCAGGTTCATCAACTAGTTCAAATTTACATAAATAAATATGATTTCCATATTAGTATTAATTGAGTCTAAGGCTGTTTCTACAAGTGTAATTACTGTACGCATTGGACCATTGTAAGCTTGATTAACCACTGAGGCTACGCTGTTTAAAGCCGTTCACTTCATAGTAAACAAGACTTTAGGCCTAACTTATCCTACCACCATTTTTAATTTAAACAAGTAGATATTGTTAGATATTGTATGTTTGCCAATATTTTTTTTTTTTTTTTTTTTTTACTGTTTTTACTGTTTTAGATCTTTTGACCCGAGTCTGTCTTTTTAAGTACCCTACAGCAAAAAGTAGAATTTAACTCTTTAGTTTATATCTATATATTATATAATCGTGTGTTATTGTACACTATCGAGTGTATACGAACAAGCGACCGAGATTGTGAAAGTTTGTGTGTTGTGTAATGCTGGGCTTCTTACAAAAGGCTCCTTCCCCATCCACCCCATGCAATAAAACTAAGTTCTATAAAAATCTTGCTCGTGGCCTTCATAGAATCAGCAACTATTATGGTGTAAGGCCTACATTTTGGTTAACAGGAAGCTAGAACCGACCTATGGCCTTTTTGCAAGGTGACCTAAATTAAGTCACAGCCTAAACCGATTATGGAAAATTTGGATTGAATACTATTATAGACAGGTTGTTTCAGTGAAGTCTGTGTGTTTGGTTGAGCGTAACTATTCAAATGTGTGCAGTGTTGTGTTGGGTTTTGATAAGGTGCACTGTTTGGAAACATGGTGGGTCTCAGGGAAGGAGGAGGGGATGGGGGGACATGCATGCGTCAACTTGGATACACACGGAATATAGATTATACTGTATGTGCAGCCTCGTTTTGAAATGGCACCGGAAATACAATAGACGTAATGGTTCTACATCTACATCTACATATCCCGTAGTCTGTTAGACCGTTGGAGTGCCACAGATGACATGTACACGGGCCTCCAGACGTAATGGTTGCCCGGGTTTAAACCAATACATTTGCTACCAATGGATGAATGCTTTTAATTGTCTTAGTATGAAAAAAGTATAATATGTTGTCACAATGGTTAAACGGTGGTCTGTTTGGATTGCTTGTAGCAAAGGCACCAGGTTCGAGTCCTGAACGTTAGGCTTTTTCACGGGTCTGGAGGGTGTGCCTGAGTCTGCACAAACCCAGCTCGTTGGAAAGAAGGGTTGGCCTTTGAAAGGACTGATTTTTTTTACGGTCGCCACACTCGTCATCATCATCAATCCCTTGACCGTTGTGTTGCGAATGGACACGTCAGCTGTCTCCGCTTGTGTCTATCTTGCGCGGTTTTCAATAGTTGAGTCAACTGCAGCCCTGTCCAACATTGTCGAACCAGCATCTCCGCTGACGGCCCCTACGACGTCCACGTTCTGCCGTACCCTGGAGGTTTGTTTTTGGCAGGTTATTATGCCCACAACACATGACCGAGCCATGCCTAATCCAGCAACAAGGTATATATATATATATATATATATATATAATCATAACAAACATGATTTAATAAAACAGACCTTGAAGAACAGAAGTTTGACCTCTGTTTGTTAACAGACGATTTCGGTCAAAGTGGCCATAACCATTACTAATCTATGCACCCCCTCTCCCTGCCGATCCCAATCCCCTTCCCGCCAACTAGGACATAAAGTCAACCTGGTCGAGATGAACTAATTCCAACTTGCATCACTTGTTACGTTGAACAGTGACAGACTAGGGGTGGGGGGTGGGGGACCCATTCAAAGATAATCCAACAGAATTTAAACAGGGCCCATATTCATCCTCAACGAAATATTTGGGGGGGGGGGGGGGGTTATGTTCTCGTGTTAAATATTACATTTGTTGTTTCCTCGTCTGTGTATCGTCTAGAAATGGCGTCCGTGTTCTTAGTGTTACGTTAAATGCGCTCTGAGCTGATATTATGTTTGTTGGCAGCGCTATATAAATATTATTATTATTATGTCTTTGTTTTTTTTATTCAGCCATTACAATTCAGGTATGTAGTTCCCAAGCGGATTCATTTTTTGCTTCGAAACTTTTGCCCAATATATGTCTGGAGGGCGGGGTAAGGGGGGTGGGGTGAATGGTAGGGCAGTGAATAGTGTAGGCCTACCTCTCTTCTATTTTATAAACATTTTGAGGATCCCTGGATGAGAGTCAGATCACGCTGACACTGTTGACATCCTGTTATTAAAAACGCCGAGTGTGCTGGGACAGGTTGGGGAAGGCGCCCTTGCAGGTTATAACATTACCCCCTCACACGTATCCCTTCCTTTTTTTAAAATAAAAAATAAAATAATTATCTCCCTTCTTCATATTTTTGTTCACCAGCAGAGTAATCGCCCCACTTTTTTTTAGGCAGTTGTTTTTATCCCTGTTTACTCAAGCGCGACCAATGATCCCTGGCACTCAGCCCTCAGCAGTTAGTGCAGGTGTTGATGTATTATATAAACTCTTTCGATTCATATTAATACACTTCACTTCTGCTTTTCTTGCATTCAAACTTTAAAAAAAAATTATTTCAACGCCTCTTCTCTGTTGTAATATTTATATAAAAAAATTGTACTTGCTAGTCTTTTTTCTTTTTTCTTTATCCAGTCCAAGTTTTTTTTTTTGGGTCTGTTTCTTTCGAGTCTGTCTTTTAACTCGACTAAAAGTGGAAAACGGAAGTGTATTCCTCCCTTTGGCGCCTTTTTATTTTTAAAGTTTTAAATGTAGCAGACGACAAAGTCGTTGGCCTGTTGTTTTTTTTTGCAGTGTTCGGATTCTGTTCACGTACATCCATTCGTTTCGGTTTAGATCAGACTGTCTCTTCCGTTTCTCTCTATTTAATTTCTTTCTTTTTTTTTCCCCTCCTTTATTCCTCCACTTTTTTTGATGTCCTCAGAATGTTCTTTTTTTTTTTTTTTTTTTTTTTACATTAAAACGTTTTCTGTATGGCCTTTTACCTCCATTATGAAGGAACTACTATATATTGCAAAGCACGTAGAGGCTAGTCGTATAGTTTTTTTTGTTTGTTTTTTTTGGTATTGTGTTTTAGGGTAGGGAAAGTTAGGAGAAAATGAAACCAAAGTTTTTGGGAGCGTTTGTCAATTTCACTACGATGGATAAAACAAGCGTGAAAGACATTTATTTATATTTACGAAAACAAATTAATTACTCTGTAATTAGATTGAAAAATTCGTTCATAAAACTCCCATAATTTTTTTTTTTTACATTTTTAACAAGTATTCAAAATAAGGACTATCTAAAGACACTGTTAGTAATAATAATAATAATAATGACATTTGTATAGCGCTGCCAACAAACATACTGTAAGCTCAGAGCGCATTTAACATAACAATTAAAGAACACAGGTACAATCTATAGGCCAAGAGATAAGAAAAACAACTAAATGATTATTCAAAACATTACAAACATAGAACAAATCAAACAACCAAAACAAAATAACCGACCTAACATATAAGTAAGACAGTGGGGCGCTAAAGCATGTTAACTGAGATAAATATTGAAATAATGAGTTTTTAAGTTCTTCTTGAAGGAATCAATGGAGCTTGTTTGCTTGAGTTGAATGGGAAGAAGATTCCACACCTTCGGACCGGATACTGAGAAGGCTCTAAGGCCAACGGTCATAAGAGAGAAATTCACACCTGCCGGTAAAATTGGTTTGTGAATGTGAATGTTTGTGAAAAGCTTCTGAATTCAAAATCATTTAAGATTAGAACTCTGTTTTTTTTTTCAAAAAGCAGTGATTCGTATACAAAATAACTTTTATTGACTATTCTTAATGCTAAAGAAACCGACTACAAACCACCTAATATCTATTTTAATCATTGGACTTTGTTCACGTTGTCCAATCACATTGACTGGCGTAACATCATTGGTCCACCTGAAGTTTATTGATAAGTCAGTATCGATCTGGTCTATCTAACGGTATCAGGGGAAACGTTGTTTGGTTGGTGGTGGCAAATCGTGTCACGTGATATAAGAAGCTCATTTCCGGTTTAAAAGGTCAAGGAGTTTCTTTTTTTTTTTAAGCGAAAAAAAAAACGATGAAAGATCATAGACATACTCTTATCAAAAAATAAATAAAAATCTTGTGGAAACGAATCGGAGCATGATGTGGAGCATTTCCATAAGCGGCTCAACCAAAAAGTTAAGAGTACATCAAAAAATTGTTGCAGAAAATCGAAGAGAGATTTTTTTTATTTACTTCAGATATAACCTGGAATGTTATTGGTGGAACTTTTGTGTTAATGTTCTACTCTTTATGAAGTCACGACCAATCAGCGTAGTTCTTTCTTAAGATGTAAACCTTTCACCTCCGACGTGGAGCGCTATGGGTATTCCTTTAAGAAACAAAGTACCCTCCATATTGACCATTTTGATCAATGAGGATTGTGTGGCCACCATTTGTTGTATGAAGCTCATTAGCATGTTTTGGGGGAGAAATGCATGCTAGAGCATTTGAACTTGTATTGTTATCTTTCGTTAGCATCATATTAAATCTTCTTTAGAGAAGGAGCGTCTGTAATATATGATTCATTTGACATAAAGTCTGTCATTTAGCATAGAGTTTTTGATGTGGCTTAGACCAGTCAGTCGGTAATAGAGCTTCTCTGTTGGCATAGATGCTTTCATTGACCCAAGAATTGTTATGTGGCAAATATTTGATATTGTTATGTAATAAAGCATTCTTATTAAGGCGGTCCGGAAATTATGATTTCGGTTTAGTTATAAGGTACAGTCAGAAACTGTTGTCATGAGTCATACAATTATGTCTGTACCGTTTTGACCGTTTAAGTCAAGGTTGTTCTCCTTTTGAAACATTTTCGTTTAAATTTTATAAAAAGGCAGACTTCCTCTTCTGGTCCGCTTAGTCTATTTAATTTCATACCCCCACCCTCCCCTCCCCCTCCTCCCTCGGGTTCTCCTCAGACAAAGGTAAACTAATAACGAGCGGGCATCATCCCTGATGACGTAATGATGTTTTGGCGTGCTCTTGTTTGCAACATCTCATCACCTTCGCTCCCTCCCTCCATTCCTCCACTCACCCCATCCCTATAGCCGCATCCTCAGGCGCGTGCTAACTCAACGTGCATATAAACATGGATCGAATAAACACCAAGAGAAGGAGGATACAACACCCACCTCTTTATAAACCTCCGACCCCGGGAGGAGAGGGGGGAGTGCACCACTGTACTATCCATGGTTACATGTCGCCACTCTCCTCTCATCCCTCCCCTCGTTCCAAAATATAAAGAAAAGTAAAATAAATAATATCGGGGCCACGGTGCTATATTGAAAAGCTTTTTTTTGGGTGCCCACCCCTCTGCCCCCTGGCCAACCCCGTTTTTTTTTTTAAATATATAATTTCTCTTCTACTCCAGTGTAATCATCGTCTGGGACATTTTCATAGCTCTTCATTGAGCCAAAAAAAAAAAGCAATAACTGCTCTGTCAACTATATCTCCTAGTGCACCCATCCCCCCAAATAACCTCCTCCTGCCACCCCCGACCCACTTTTTCAAATATATAAGCGGGTGTACTTTGGGCCCCCAAAACCGTCCAAACATTGTACTCCCAAAAGTTCAATATTTCAGAGAACGTTTTACTGCACTCCCCTCCGCCTCTCGCTCCCCAAAAGTTTCCGCTGCATAAAATGTAGATCGAGCTGTGTTTAACCGCTACGAGTTTAAAACGTATATGTACACTTTCTTTGCGAGCTATCTGTCGAGGGCTCAAAATATATATTTTGTAACTGGGCCGCGTGCACAGAAATTGATGACGTCATTTGTTGCAAACTGCTGCAAGCTTTTTAATTTTCTAACTCGATTTTACTTTCTGGAGCAACTAAATAGTCAAGTATATTTCCTTCCAGAACAAGTTAGTCCATAGGGCAAGTAAAGCAGCGTTCACAAGTTTAAGTAACCACGGGGATTGTGTGGACAGCACAATGTCCAGCAGCTATTCACGCCTCAACTAATAATGTCGGTTACCTATCAAAGGTAGACTCAGAGACACCTCAGAGATTCTCGAATAAACAACAACAGCATCGTGGCGTTAACTAGGACTCGAACCCGCGCCCTTCGGTACAAATATCCCAGCGTACCGACGTGTCCGATTTTCTATGTGGTAGTTTCATTTTATGAGGGAAGCTTGTACCATTGCTGTAGATACAAGGCTGTAAAAAGCATCGCTTTATTTTTAAAAAAATAAATAGCATCTAGCTCATTATTCGTCTCATAATTTCTTACATTTTTAGCACACATTCTGGCATAAAATTCCCTAGTTTACACCAGTCAGCCTGTTTCTTAACCGTTTCGATGTGTGTGTGTGTGTGTGCTTGGCAACTCTAAATTCGACCAGCATATTATCGACAAATGGCATTGGTGTATGAATGCCAATCATGTAAGACATGCTTCACTTTAAGACCAGTTAATGACGCTTCACGGTTAACCAGATGAAGAGTGTCCTAATTCAAAGCCTCGTTCGAAAATTCTACTAAGGAAGTTTCTTTACATAATATCCTTTTTTTTTATTTACCTGTACTTACTTCTCTTACTCTCTTTGCCTTGTTCGTCTGATCTGGAAAGTCAGTAGAACAAACTTCTTACACACTCGTCTGTGCATCGACTATGCAGCCCTCGATATTTACCTCGTCACTTGAGTACTCGATTGAAGGGCTGCACGAGAGACATAGACTTGGTTCTTGACACAAGTAGAAAGTGTACACACAAGAAGAGGGGGAAAAAAAAGAGTTAACTACCGTTGGCTTAAAAAAAAAATGAGTTAAAAAAAACTACCCATAAAAACAGAGTTTTATTATACATGTACTCCCTTTCTTTGTATGTTTAATTTATATTTTGATAGATTAAAATAAATATAAGTGATATCCAAGGTGATATCATAATCATACCTTATGAATTTCCACACAAACATTTTTGCGCATCCTTTTTTTTTCTAGCCTTGGCCCGCTAAAAACCATACAAAGTTGGACCGGCATTTTAAACGTAACAAAAAACAAAACCATAGACCATTTATCTATGTAGTGTTTGTTAAATTAAACAAAAAAATATCATAATTATAGTATAATTACGTTTTTTTAACTGAAAAAAAATTGATAGAATGTATTGTTAGTCGCCACAAGCCTGCTGCCCAAGTTTCAGCTCGATTGGCTGACGGGAAGTGGTCGAAAAATCGATGCAATGTTGTCCAAGCAAGCAACCAACCAAGCAGACAGACAGTACGAGTTAATAGAAAAGGAGTAAAAAGTGTTGCCACTTTTGATCTTTTCAAATAAACATCTTATTTTCATGTAAAGGATTTTGAAAAGTGTGTATTTAAATCCATTGCAGTCATTATATTTTATGTATGTAGATCTATGTATCAAAGGGCGTCTGTAGACATGGCGCAGCGTTTATGATTTCTAATAGGTGGGCCGCACACCTTAATCGTTTGGTTCAAATGTTGTATAGCAATCAATCATCAACTTTTTTTTCCATGAGAGGGTGGCATGAGCGCCCCTCGTCTTCGTCCATATTTCTTTGTCATATCTGTTACAGGTGTTTCTCAAGTTCAGGAGATTATTACGTCCTACACTCACCTGTTGAGTCTTCCATTAAGATGAGAGCGCTTATTAACCGGATGCCACTTGTGAAGAAATTTAATTTATTAGAGCTTGTTCTTGGAAATAAGAAAATTACTTATATCATTATGTCTTTCTTAGAATTTCACTTAGGTTGCCGTTGTTGTATTTCTAAGACTGTTGACCTTCCTTTATGAAGTGTTCATAAATTCTGTGATTTACAAATGCAACTTCTTTCTAAATTCGTTATAGTATTTTGATATTTTCTTCAGCTGGTATGTTCTAGATTCTAGATATTTAAAATAAATCCTATTTTACCAAAGTTTCAGTTGTTAAGTGCAGTGCAAGGCTAAAATAGCCACACTAGACTGCTCCACTGTGCACATTTTTTCGACGTTAACCGAACAACACCAGAGGTGAGATCAGCACTGTCCGTCTACCACGTGATCATTCTTATAAAGATAGGTACGATGTGGATAGGGTTCTGTTACGTAGCCCGCCTGTTACGTAGCCCGCCTGTTACGTAGCCCACCTGTTACGTAGCCCGCCTGTTACGTAGCCCGCCTGTTACGTAGCCCGCCTGTTACGTAGCCCGCCTGTTACGTAGCCCGCCTGTTACGTAGCCCGCCTGTTACGTAGCCCGCCTGTTACGTAGCCCGCCTGTTTTTTTCTTCTGCTCTTGTCTGTCAGTCTTACCCCGTTTGTTTATCCGTTAGTTTTGTCGGTCTAGTCTTATCAGTCCGTCAGGCTTTCTCTCTGTCTCGTGGACGGCCATTTCAAGTTCTTTAAAAGTTTGCTTGAAAACTGAGTCTTTGTGTTTTGACAACTCTGGGAGTGTAGTTGAGTGTAGTCTATACTATATCTATGTCATTCAAACAGAAAGGAGGGAAAGACGTGAAACAAGAGACGGGGGGGAAAAGGGGGCATGGGAGGAAACAAAAGTGTGTGTGTGTGGGGGGGGGGGTATATACAGAGATAGGCAGAGAGAAGGGATTACGTTTCCATCGTGTCATTTACTATTTGCAGAGAGAGAGGTCAGTGTGACATCGGGTGTGTGACTTAGGTCGGGTTTACCTATCTCTCTAAAAACGCAAACACACACACATGCACACACAGACATACACACACACACACAACATGCACACGCACATACCACGCAGTGTGCACAGAGCGCACTCTCTTTTTACGTCTCTTACCGCGTAACCTCCCCCCTTCTCCACCCCACCCCACCCACCGATCAACACCTAAAAGGAAATCGATAATTGTCCACGGTTCAGCAGTAAACTGATCAGGAACCTAATCAATACTTTGAGCTTATCTCACAGTGCCTAACCCGTCCTCTTGTCTTTATGTGTTTTCTTCTCTTTTTTTTTCTTCTTCCATTTCGAGCTACCTAGTTCCAATGGCTGTGACGTCCTTTATTTGTCCTCCACCAAACGTTATGTTAAGTGCCCTAAGTTTAAAATATGTCGACTGCAGTACAAAACGGTAAAAAATGTGTCGTCTTCAGTACAAAGCGGTATAAAATATGTCGTGTGCAAGAAAATCGTATAAAATATGTCGTGTGCAAGAAAATCGGTATAAAATATGTCGTGTGCAAGAAAATCGGTATAAAATATGTCGTCTTCGGTACAAAGCTGTATAAAAAATGTCGTCTGCAAGAAAATCAGTATAAAATATGTCGTCTGCGGTCAGAGCTGTGTAGAAAGAAACACACCGTCCAGCCAAGAAAACAAATCTAGCCTTCACCAGACTTCGAACTCGAGACCGCTGTGATCCCTCTGCAATCTTAAAACCTTATCTCGTCTGCAAACCCCAGTCAGGATAAAATACTTCGTCTGCAATCACATCAGTATAAAATACTTAAACCTTGAGCCGCCATCAGTATATGTAATACTTCATCACACACCCACCACTTAATTCCAACAAAACACAGCCACCACCACCGCACACCAACAACCAGGCCGCGCATGCCATTTGAACGTGTTTCTTAGAATGCACAATAAAAGGGCGATTACTCCTTGCACCAAAAGTTACCACCTGCTCCTTGAACTAGTTACAGAATGCTCTCTCTCACTCACTCACTCTCTCTTTCTCTCTCTATCTCTCCGAAAACCTTTGCCCGTTGAAAGGAAAAAGAAACATTAGAGAAAAGAAAGGAAGGGACCATTCATAAACACAGTTGAGATGTGAACATGGCGGTATCAAAGGTATCCGACGCTGAAATTGGCGGTGGAAACGCTTTTGCTAAAACTCTTATGTGTTTTGTTTTTAATAGGAAGAAGAAAAAAAACGGAGGCTTTACGATCAGCCATTTTTAACAAAACATTTTTAGAAGTTCAAACAACTCACCCCTTCACACTCGCACGCACACACTCGCAATCTGGCACTCGTCTATCGGCTCGAGGAGTATCCGCGAATAGATGCTGTTGTTTCAACTTTGAATAGCTTCCGTAAAAAAAAAATATATATCAGCGTGGGAGCCGGGGGGTGGGTATTTGCAATAAGTACAAACGTTTTGAGTTGCTGCCCTCAAGGTAAAAACCTTTTTATGCTGTTGTTTTTTGTCAAAAGGAATAAAGGAAGATGTTGTAATATTTGGGTGTGTTACTGTGTGAAGTTATTTCTTTTTTATGTATCTGGTTTATTATCAATAAAATGTGATGACTTGTATTAAGAGAATATTAAAGTGCATTAAAATGTACACTGTTGATAAGAAGAAGCGATGACATCCTTGTGTGAAATGAACGGTTCAACAAAAACAAATGCAAAATATTCAACAACAAAAAAAAACAACTAATTCTTGTCTAGGTCTAGGTAACGGCAACCCCTGGAGCGCCATATAAAAATGGTTCGCCGTTGGTGGTTATCGATGGTTTGCACAGAGTGGGTCAAGCTCCAGACAAGGGAACAAACCCTCTAGTTCACCAGGTTTCGAACCCAGGACCTTCGGTACGCCAGCATGCTCGTTGATTTTTTTTGGCGCGAAAATTCTAAGATATTATGGCACACCAATCCTCGTGACACTTTTAATGGGACGTAGCAACATTCCAGTGTCGCACCCGGGCTAGAAAGGAATCAGATAAACTTGATCCAAGCGTATCGTCGTAATCTTGTCACGTTACGCCCGCCGGGCTGATAAGTACCGTTATCGGTACGAACATCGTCCGCTTATTTAAAAAAAAACGTAGGCGTACAACTTTGCGTACAAAATACATGACTGCGTCGATACTCCCTGTGACGCAGTCTGGACATATCATCAATACAGTAGACGAGGACAAAATAAAAGGCAGAACTGGGTTGGTCAGTTGATTAGCCAATCAGCGGCGACGTGTTTAATCACGCGATTTCCCTTTGATTGCGTCACCGTCGAACGATCGGGTTCCGCGTCGATGACTTCGTCAATAGAATGAGAAAGTAAACAAAAAAGGGATGCCGTCTTCCCGACGTACAGTCAGATTGACGAGTCATCGATTATTAGTCATACTGACCACTTATAACCTCCCCCTTCCCACTCACGCAGACACACACTCACGCACACACACACTCACGCACATCCTTCCAAGGTTACTAAACATAGTGCTTTTTCAGAGTGTGTATTCATTTTGTATCTCTTTATGAGTTATTAGAAGTAAGTCAAGTACCCGTCGGGACAAATTGAACCATAGTGTTTCTGTGGACACTGCTAACTATGGGGATTGCGTGGCCCAAACATTTCTTTAGTTGATGGGTCCCATTAAAGATGATGCATATTCTATTGTGCACGCAGGTGTAACTAATGCAAGGTAGCAGCATAAAGGAGACATCACTTGCGCATCACAATGGTGACCTAATTTCCTTAATGACTTCCGCCTCGCACATGC
This sequence comes from Anisus vortex, assembly GCA_949126835.1. Classification (NCBI taxonomy): domain Eukaryota; kingdom Metazoa; phylum Mollusca; class Gastropoda; family Planorbidae; genus Anisus; species Anisus vortex. Next base: position 31,765,671 of record OX421506.1, read on the forward strand.
ATTCGAATTATTGGAAGAAAAACAACAAGAACAACAACAATACAAACCGCCTGTATGGTCTACACGTTTAAGCCTCGCGTACAATACGGACACAACGACCATATCTTTAAACTCAGCCAACGTGCCTGTCCAATGATTGGTGGAATTCTTCAGGACCACGTGCACTTGGTGCACCATGTTCACCACATCCTACATCAGATATACACAAATTTGGGTCTTCTTCTTCTTATTATTATTATTACGGACGCTCCCTTCTGTAAAGAAGATTATTGCGTCCTACGCTCTTCAGTGGTTTAAGTCTAGTCTTTCATTTCTAAAAGTGCTTTATATGATGTTTAAGTTCCTGGCTTTCCTGGTTTGTTCGGGTAACCCATTCCATGCCCGGATGCCACTTGGGAAGAAAAAGTACTTAAATGCATTTGTTCTTGCCTAGGGGATAAGAAAAGTATTGTTGTCCTTATGTTTATCTGAGCAATGTAGTAAGTTGTTATTGTGTATTACTCCTTGTTTACTCTACACCATAAGTTCTGAACCTTTTTCGGGTCACCGCCCACTTTTACAAAATTTTTTTCCGCTCAGCCCCCCCCCCCCCCCCAAAGCTTCTCACCGCCCCCGATATCGACCCCGTTGAGATCCTATGCTCTACACTCTACCGGATTTGCGACCTTGTATTGTTGTAAACTAATTGATTGTGTACATTGTTTTAAAAACATAGATCTATGTTGAAACTATTTATAATGAAAAAGCATTTTTTTAAATTGTCTTATGTTATGATGTTTCTCTATATAATATTAATTTATTTTTTTTCGTTTCAGGTAAGTGTCCAAGTTACATTGTTTGAACCAGTCGTGAAGCTCGCGACGCCACTGATTGGTTAGTTTTGTTTGTTGTTGTTTGTATTTGTGTTAGTTCTATTCTTCTAATGTTTCTTTTGGGATCTTATTGTATGAAAAGATGAACACTTTCTAATGTAATCTCCAGACGTAAGAAGTTACATCTAATTATTTGTATTTGTTATTTTAAAAGGGGGGAAGGTGGTTGTGTCGAAGTAAGGTGGGAAGGGAGATAACTGTGTCCCTCTCCAAAAATTGATTCTACGGAGTTATCTTAGTATTTGTGGGATTGTAATTTTTTTAAAACTGTTGGCTAATTTAAACAAATCTAATTTTATAATTTATCAACAAGAAAGAAAGAAGAAACGGTATAGAATGAGAGAGAAAGGGATAGTGAGAGACAGAAGGAGGGAGAGAGAGAAGGAGAAGTAAAGAGTTAGAGAAGTAAAGAGAGGAGGATAGGTAAATAGAGAGAGAATGATGAGAAACATAAAGAAACGAGATGGTAAATAATAACACTAATATCAGTTATTTCTGTATTTCAATAAACTACGTGAACATGTCCGTATGTTTAAATTTCATTATCTCTTATACTTCACCTTTGACCTCTGTTGTGCCCGTATGTTTATTTGCTGGATAACTGGGGGTCAGGATTACTACTAAAAAGGACGAGGGTTAGATTTTGCATTAGCGAGGCTCTAAATGCGTGAACAAACGTAACCGAGTTTCTATTAAAGTCTTGTACCTAACGTTCAATGTAGGATGAACTAGCCATTTCTAAGCTTAAAATGTGTTCGCTTTATATAAATGTCTTTTACACCTCTGGAGGGGGGGGGGGGGGTTACATATGCTATGCAATTAATTAGTCTAGTTTATGTTGACCGCCTTCTGAAAACTAAAAAAAACATTTTTTTGTTTTTATTTAGATCGCCCTGAGCATACTAAATTTAATGGCATAGATAGAAGCGCTTTATAAATTATTATTATTATGATGATGATTTTGTTGCCAAAAGGTAACTGACCTTCTGAGTACCAATTAGCACATTTACCTACACGTCTGTGTTTGGTTAGTTTTTATGGTGTGGACCTGGGCGGCATTAACGATTAGGCGAATCAACAACGACAACAGACTGGGCGGTTGAAAAGAAGTTTCTTTAGTATAACGGAAGTATAGAGGTGGGTGGTTATATATATATATATATATATATATATATATATATATATATATATATATATATATATATATATATATATATATATATATATATATATATATATATATATATATATATATATATATATAGAGAGAGAGAGAGAGAGAGAGAGAGAGATTGATAGATTGATAAAGATAGATAGATAGATTGATAGAGATAGATCTTTCGATCGATATATAGATAGAGAGAGAGAGATAAAGAATAAAAAAGACACGGATACTTAGATGGATGTATACGATGGAGATTTGGATAGATGGATGGATAGAAAAAAAAAGGATGGATGGAAAGAGAGATAAATAGATTGACAGACAGTTACAGTAGGATGAATAGATAGAAAGATGGAGAGAAAAAAACACGGTTAGGTGAATGGATGAAAAACAAAGATAGATACGAACAGACGAACGGATAGATAAGATGGATGTACAGAAAGAGAAAAAGATAGACTTTGGTAGAATGATGGATAGATAAGATGGATGTACAGAAAGAGAAAAAGATAGACTTTGGAAGAATGATGGATAGATAAGATGGATGTACAGAAAGAGAAAAAGATAGACTTTGGAAGAATGATGGATAGATAAGATGGATGTACAGAAAGAGAAAAGGATAGACTTTGGAAGAATGATGGATAGATAAGATGGATGTACAGAAAGAGAAAAAGATAGACTTTGGAAGAATGATGGATAGATAAGATGGATGTACAGAAAGAGAAAAAGATATACTTTGGAAGAATGATGGATAGATAAGATGGATGTACAGAAAGAGAAAAAGATATACTTTGGAAGAATGATGGATAGATAAGATGGATGTACAGAAAGAGAAAAAGATAGACTTTGGAAGAATGATGGATAGATAAGATGGATGTACAGAAAGAGAAAAAGATAGACTTTGGAAGAATGATGGATAGATAAGATGGATGTACAGAAAGAGAAAAAGATAGACTTTGGAAGAATGATGGATAGATAAGATGGATGTACAGAAAGAGAAAAAGATAGACTTTGGAAGAATGATGGATAGATAAGATGGATGTACAGAAAGAGAAAAAGATAGACTTTGGAAGAATGATGGATAGATAAGATGGATGTACAGAAAGAGAAAAAGATAGACTTTGGAAGAATGATGGATAGATAAGATGGATGTACAGAAAGAGAAAAAGATAGACTTTGGAAGAATGATGGATAGATAAGATGGATGTACAGAAAGAGAAAAAGATAGACTTTGGAAGAATGATGGATAGATAAGATGGATGTACAGAAAGAGAAAAAGATAGACTTTGGAAGAATGATGGATAGATAAGATGGATGTACAGAAAGAGAAAAAGATAGACTTTGGAAGAATGATGGATAGATAAGATGGATGTACAGAAAGAGAAAAAGATAGACTTTGGAAGAATGATGGATAGATAAGATGGATGTACAGAAAGAGAAAAAGATAGACTTTGGAAGAATGATGGATAGATAAGATGGATGTACAGAAAGAGAAAAAGATAGACTTTGGAAGAATGATGGATAGATAAGATGGATGTACAGAAAGAGAAAAAGATAGACTTTGGAAGAATGATGGATAGATAAGATGGATGTACAGAAAGAGAAAAAGATAGACTTTGGAAGAATGATGGATAGATAAGATGGATGTACAGAAAGAGAAAAAGATAGACTTTGGAAGAATGATGGATAGATAAGATGAGATAGAAAGAAAGAAAGAAAAAGATGCGACAGACAAAAATAGATGAATTGGTCGTGGATGGATAGATAGATAAACTCGATAGATACTTTGTAATGGTAAGAGAGAAAAGAGAACGAAACAGAAACTGAGAGAAAGAGTGTAGGATATTTTTCTCTCCCCTGCAATGTCCCTTTCCCCCCACGTCATGTGACCAGCAAGTACCTTTCAGTAACCTAATGACATTTCTCCCCCACCTGTTACTTGCCCTCGCTCCCCCCCCCCCCTCGTTAAGGAAATTACACGTAGCTGGTTTTTAGCAGATGGTGCACTTCCATATCTCAGACTTGATCTCTTCCTTCTTTCTATCTCTTGTCGATCGCTCTGCCATCTCTCTCTCTCCATCTCTCATTTCTTCTCTTTCTCTCTCTCTCTCTTGCATCTCTTTCAATCTGTTTCACCTCTCTCTATCCCGTCTCCAATCGCTCTATTCCATCTCTCCCACATCACTTCCCTGTTCCATCTCTCCCACATCACTTCCCTGTTCCATCTCTCCCACATCACTTCCCTGTTCCATCTCTCCCACATCACTTCCCTGTTCCATCTCTCCCACATCACTTCCCTGTTCCATCTCTCCCACATCACTTCCCTGTTCCATCTCTCCCACATCACTTCCCTGTTCCATCTCTCTCCCATATCCCATATCCCTTTCTCTCTCTCTCTTCCTTCTCACTATCTACCATCACTCCCTCTCTATTCCATCTCTCTCCATTCTCTCTCTCTCCGCCTCTCTTCCACCTATCTCTTTATTCTCTTTGACTTCAGATGACGTTGCAAGACTACTGGGAGACCTGCTACCCTCTATGAGTTTTGGGTAGGGGGGGTCTCATCATATCGGGATTTGAACCAAACAGCTTCACAAGATGCACAACAATGTACTATCTATTGACCACGTCTGCTCTAAATAACAAACCGTCACTCCCGAACTCCTCATTAAAACTTAAAAACATGACACTCAGCATTCCTCGTCTCCACATCCCCACAGCAAACAGATCAAAATGGTCTTATCGCTCTGATAATCTCTCCTCCCCCCCCCCTAATCATCCAGGCCCCTTTCCCACATCACATCGTAATTAAACGGACCCCCTCATCTTCTGGGAGTCCGGTTACCGCCTCAAAAAAAAAAAAAAGAAGAAATTGACCAATCAGACCGATTGCCCGCTAAATAGCACGTGCATTTTTCTCTTCCCAGAATTCCATAGAAGAATAAGAGGAAAGTATTCGGGCAGACGACCAGAGTCTAAAATTACCAATGGTCCCGACTTCTGTTTTTTTTTTGTTCTTCATCTTTCTTTTAATGGTTTAGTTTATGCAGTAAATCTTTTTCTTTTCTTGAGGTGACGTTATACGGGCTGGTAGCCACTGGCGGTTGTAAGAAATGCTTCTTTGTTTACAGGGATATTGTGATCGGTTTTGGGAGGGGGGGGTGAAGAGTCACCGAAGAGAGATGGAGAAATAGTGACTTAGGAGTACTGTTGGACGGTTATTTACTTCTCTCTATGCCATTTGCTACCCTCCCTCCCTCCCTCCCTCCCCCCACATAAATCGTTATCCTTTCTCCCCCCCCCCTCCCACTATTACCGTCGATAGGGACAGAGTAAAAAGTTTAAAATCTGGCGCACACGGAATTGAAAAAAAAAAGTCTATTTATAGATGATTGGTGAGCGCGTGTGTGTAAGTTACTACTATCTGTGTGTGTATTATGTCGATGAGTTAGACGTACAGCCGTGTGTGTATGTCGTACAGCCATGTGTGTAAGTCGTACAGCAATGTTTATGTGAGTATGTGTATGTATTTATATTATGCATTTGTCCTTGCAAATGGAATAGTAAGATGTACTTTTTATCCACAAGACTTTGTCTTTATTTCAATAAATTTATTTGTTAGATTTATTTAAAAAAAAAAAGGTTTCCTTAAATAAATATAACAGTATAACTCTCAGTTTTTGCTGTTGTTCCTTACCATTATTTACGAAAAGACAACAATCATTTCTTTCTTTTCATTTCCCGCCTTCTGCTGCGACGTATTGAAAGAGATTTTCTAGTAGAAAGAGAATGGATTAAGCTTCCGGTTTCGGTTTTTGTTTTGTATATCAAGATAGAGAGAGAGAGAGAGAGAGAGAGACAGGAAATAAAATTAGGTCGCTAGTGTCCTTGTGGATCTGCTTGTATCTACTCAAACTTTCGTGACCGTCAAACCGAATGTTCGACTTTCTGCTCTGTATTTATTTCCGCCCGCCGCTTTTCCCGTTACAAACATTGATGGGAGAACGTATGTCTCCGTAGTGAAAGTGAAAATTACTATATATTATTTACCATTGCTATAATTTTCTTGTTATTGTCTTGACTATACCTAGATATTGTACTTATGTACTATGTGACAAAATTAAAATATTGTTCATATTGTAAAGATTGGCCCTAATGGGTTAACGGCAACGGTGCTTTGGACGACCGGACGCGTTTAAGCTCTCGTGCGTCCTTCTCGTCTTTTTAATTCAAAGATTATTTTTCTCGAGCACTGTTTCAATGGTATTTGTGAACTGCACTCTTCCGGTACTTTTGTTAGTGAAGAGCACTGTTCTTGTATTACTGCTTTTATAATGAACAGCACTGTTTCAGTACTTGTGTGCACTATTTTCAGTACTGTTAGCGAACAGCATTGTACTTGTACTACATTCTTTGGCATGAACAGCGCTCAGTACTTTTGTTAGTGAACATTACTGTTCCAGTAGGCCTAATACTAATACTTTTTATGAACAGCACTGTTTCGGGTTTTACTAATTTGTGAACAACACTACTCCAGCACTACATTTTAGTAGTATACAGCAAAGTTCCGATACTGTTTGTTCGTGAACTGTCCAGTTTGAGTGTTACTTGTAGAGGAAGATCCTGGCGCCCTCTGCCGTTGTCTCTCGTATCATCGCCCCTGTTGAGCTGGAGGCCGTGTAAATTAAAAGTCATGGGCGGAACTCTCGTGGTGTGTGTTGGGGTTCAGCGGGGTCGTGACTTTCCCTTGGTCGTGACAACCCTTTGGGGAAATCTTTCTGGAGGTGGAAATTGACCGCACTGACCGACTTTCTCTCTTCCCCACCCCCTTTTTTTCCCCTCTCCGCATGCCGCATCCGTAACAAGGACACGGTCCGTGGGGAGATGCCCTTTTAATGAGTTTAGGGATCGCTCTCCCATCACGTGTGTGTGTGTGTGTGTGTCTGTTCCGTGGCCAAGCTGTTTCGTAATCATCGTGTCTCGGTTGCGTCACGCGCTACGAAGCAGGAGTGCACGAGAATAGTAACGTGCGCGCGCGCAGGCACACCGAGACCTAGGCGTGTCTCCATGCAATTGGTTGTGACGTAACACTTGACCACGTGCGTTGGTATCAAAGTTTAATGGCGGAAAAAGCCGTTTTTTTTTTAACTTTAAATATATAAATGGGATGCATCGAAATGGTACAATGCTTGCACTTCTAGTGGTCTCTTGTGTTTATGACCGTGTTTGTTTTTCCTATTCATAATGAAATATATAGAGTCACAAACGGGGAGGTACTCACGAGAAGCCATATTATGCTGAGTATGAACTCAATCCTGAGTGAGAGGCGCCTTTGGTGGATAGGCCATGTCCACAGTATAGACTCGGAAACGTATCCCAAAAGAGCCCTGCTTGTATGGAAAGCTGGCAGCTGGAACAAGACAAAGAGGCCGCCATTGCCTACGTTTTAAAGGCGTCTGTAAAGAAGACATGCTACTGGCACATAATGAAAACAAACACTGGTACGCATAATAAAATAGGGCCATGCCTGGTTGGTTGCGTTGGTTCTAAAAAAACAAAACAAGTGAGAGGAAGTGACGACATCGTCTCCGCCTTCAAATAGGGTTAAACTGAAATGTATATATATAGGCCTATATATATCTTTTTGTCAAACGATTTATCAATGAATCCATGTGTGTGTATGTGTACGTCGCACAGCTCTGTGTGTATGTCGTACAGCCCTGTGTGTATGTCGTACAGTCGTTCTCTATCTATCATTATTGTAACCATCGCTGGATGTAAAAACGGATGGATTTGTGTGTCGCCCCATTGCCCTCATACGCAATAAATATATAATATGATAATACATATAGGATTTCTTCACCTCTCTGTACTCACCCGCATGTCACACGAGATTTTAATCTTGGGCCATCATACACCGAGACCTTTGTACGAGTGCATAAACCCTGTACACCTAGGTCGTGGGTCGTTATGACGTTGTGTGTTTTTGTCTCCCTGGTGAAGGGCCTGTGGTCGTGGAGGGGTTCATTAATATACAAAGTGTTTCCATAAAGTGTTTTTGTGTTGGGGTAGGGGGGTGGGTGTGGTGTAGAGATCCACTTGTTTAGTGTTGTTGATTAAGCTGGGTTGGGGGGGGGGGGGGGCGAGTGATACCGAATGTGGGTCTATTTGTATCATTGGCTTGCCTGTTCAGGCATAAATAAGTAGAATGTATTTATCCGTATGGAGTGACAGCGAAATGCAAATACAAGTTAAGTATTAACACTGAACTGAATTAGTAAATTCATCATATATATAGAATATAGAGATGTTTTACTAGCGTACTAGCTTAGTTCGAGGTTACGAGGTGAGGTTACAAAAAGTAGATAAATCAGATTGTAGTCCAAAAAATTAAATGCAAATACAAGTATTAATACTGAAGTGAATTAGTATATTCATTATTCATTATATATATGTCATATTAGCGTACTAGCTTAGTCGAGGTTTCGAGGTGGGGCTGCAAAAAGTAGGTGAATTACATAGTTAAAATTAAATGCAAATACAAGTATTAATACTGAAGTGAATTAGTATATACATTATTCATTATATATATGTCATACTAGCGTACTAGCTTAGTCGAGGTTCCGAGACGGGGGGGGGGGGGGGGGGTGCAAATAGTATTAGATGAACGAATAGTATTAGATAGGCAGACCTGTCTACCCTGGAAAAACGCTTGGAGTATTCTTGAGAAGGCTAAAGTGTACTTTTCAGAGGTCAAGTGTACTATGCAATAATAATTGTCATCTATCGCACCAATTATTCAAAATAATAGTCATTAAAATTTAAACAGTTGTTTCATTTAATGTTTAAAACAAGCAAAGAAAATCTGGTTTGTATTTTCAGCACACTTTAATAAATGTATGTTGAAAATGTTAAGGAAATAGACAGCTGGTGTGTGTTCAATAATTTTTCTGTCCTCCTCCCTTTGGTTACCTTAGCTAGTTGTTTGGTCATGCTTCTTTAGACTCTGGTAGTATGCCCCTTTCTGCAGTTTTAAGTCTTTATCATTAAGAGCCTTTACAGACTCCAAAATACCCACTGGCCGGGACTTGAGCACCAGAAGGCTCTCCATGGTCTGGTCAGACATTGAGGAACGCTGTGGTGTCCGGTTCTTCCTGACACAGCTGAAAACACGTTCGCAGTGGGCACTGCTGTGTGGTATGGTGAGACGCCCCAGCATCACATTCTCCAAGTCTTTCAACATCAAGCTGTCAGTAACTTCATGCTTCATTTCAGCAATAGAAAACCAATTCTGTCCTTGATGCACCCTGCCACATCAGTAGATTGATATAGGCAGACCTGCTCAGCAACTTTGTCTAGTGAGGTGTTGGCGACCAGGACAGGAAATCAACAAGTCAACATCGATGCCACAGCCTTTGTCAGCACATCAGAGCACGACAGCGACAACTTATTGTCCACAATGATGTTGCAAATCATTGCTTCTGCACGAGTCACATCACGCTGAAGTTGCTCCTCCCCAGCGACGGGCTCAGGCTTCACAAGAAAAGACCTAATATTTTGCGTAGGCCTAGACTTTTCTTTCTTAACAGCCAGTTTCTGGTGCGACTCCGATTCGTCATGTCTCTTATAGTCATAGAGCCCTCCGTGTCCCACCGAGTAAGTCGATATGACAAATAGTGCAGTGTGCCGATGTGTCACTTTTGGATGACACATGCAAGTACTTATATTTCATAGAATATTTATTTATAAACTTTTCCTTCCGAGCAGAATACACCTGCGCTTTTTACTCGGAGCAGACTCGGAAGCTTCTTCGTCATCTGTTTCATGATTTCGTGCACGCTGTGTAAGTTTGTTGTCAGCCATACTTTTGATCGCCGAATTTGGACATTTGCGAGAGAGGAAAAAAATATCAGGTCAAGGTCGCCGCGCAGTGTAACAAGTTAGGTACTACTAACAATGTAGGGCCTACAGCGAGCTCCGTGTTGTACAAAAAAAAGTTTATAGTGGCGATTTTACATCATTGATAGCAATTAATGATACCCTGACGTTGCGTCGAGATCAAGTCTATAAAAAAATAGTTGCTTTCGTTTTAGTAGGCTGATAAAGAAAAGTTTTATTGTAATGAACACAACGAGTTTTAATCTCTCCGTTAGTAAAATAAAACGTCAAGAATTTAAAAAAAAAGTCGCGAGTAATGCGTGCGTGACGTACAGATTGACCTAAAAACAAATTCGCGAGAAGTAGGCTTATTACCGATTGCCGTGTCAGACCATAAAAACGTAGGCTTCTTGGAGATTTACATAGATCTAGACTATAGCCTATGAAACTACCGGGTCCAAAAAAGCTACATTACGGGATTGCGCTAAAAAAAGTTTTTAAAACTCAAGAAGCAAGGGTAGGCCTATAAATATTACCGGGCAAAAACTAGGGAAACCCTGACCTAAAAATAAATATCGAATAACGCATGCATTTTATTTCGCCTTTTAAGTTTTCATGAAAGAAAAAAGTTGATCATTTATAGTTTCCAAAAACTTAAATTGGCCGATAGCCGGCACTCTAAACTCTTGCACCCAAGCAGAATAGCCTACACCTTCGCTTTTTTACTCGGAAGCTTCGTCATCTGTTTCATGATTTCGTACACGCTGTGTAAGTTTGCTGTCAACCATACTTTTGATCGCCGAATTTGGACATTTGCGAGAGAGGGAAAAAAAGATATCAGGTCAAGGTCGCCGCGCCGTGTAACAAGTTAGGTATTGAAACAGACGATATCCATTTTCGACATCCTTTTTATGTAACTGCGGTTTAGTAATCGTCTAATTACCGAAAAGAAAAAAAACGAAAAATTGCGAAATCATATTTTTTTATTCAAGAAGTCGTATTTTTAAGACGCTCGGTGTAACAGCCGTATTTTGTATCCTAAAGCGTACGAAAATACGCCCAAAGCGTACGGGTAGGCAGGTCTGGATAGGGATCAGGACCGGCTCTAGGGTTTTTGACGCCCTAGGCCTCAATTATGCGGCCCCACCAAAAAAAATAAATTTTGCGCCCTAGGTTGCCTATGTGGACGAGCCGGCCCTGATAGGGATAGGTGAAGTAGGCCTACACATTAAGGAGGGGAGGCAATACTGTAAGGTCTGATAACTTGTGAACAGTTGTGAAAAGGAAGGGTGGGTGTAGAAAACATTTTATGATAATAATAATAATAATAATGCTTATATGGCGCATATGCCGTTAAGGCCAGTTCTATGCACTGACAACAGTTACAGAGTACAAACAAGAAGAACAGACGAAAATGTATATAATATATAGATCTATATTTAACATACATAAAATATATAATTTTTTTCTAAGGTATAATAATATCAATATAATAGTTTAGTATAATAATCAAACTACTAACGAAATGTATGTATCTCTTCAAAATATAGTTGTTGTTGTTTTAAAAATAGAATTATTTAATCATTTAAATAATCGTTTCAGATAGATAGGTTGCCTGGGTGAGCTTTGAATGGGGGTGGGGGTGGGGGTTTGCGGGGGAGTACTTTCCTTCTTTGCCCCTACCCCCTCCAATGACATTGTCAATGATCAATATATCTCCGTCATTTTGACGGGCGTAACCACTAGTAAATATATAATATATCTTTCCCACATCCTCTTGATATTATAACGACATTGAGTCAACCCGAACCTTGACACAATTAGTGTTTGTGTCTTTGTGTGTGTGTGGGAGGGGGGGTACTAACACCGCTCCCTAACCTTTAGCTCCCACCACCGCGTCGTTCTCTCCAATTAGTAGGTTAGCCTCCCTTCAGGTAGGTCCCTGCGCCCCCCCCCCCCCGCCCCACCACCGTTCATTCCGCCTCTTCACCGGTGACCCCTGGTGTCAAAATTGTCACTGCTGGTGGAAGACAAAAGGTTCGTTGATGCATATATGTGTATGGTCCCCAGTTCCCACCTCGTTAAGGAGTCATGTGTGGTCCATTATCCAAGGCTCAGTGGTCTGTTATCCAAGACTAGTGTGGTCTGTTATCCAAGACTAGTGTGGTCTCTTATCCAAGGCTCAGTGGTCTGTTATCCAAGGCTCAGTGGTCTGTTATCCAAGACGTGTGGTCTTTTATCCAAGACTGGTTAGGTCTTTTATCCAAGGCTGGTTAGGTGTCTTATCTAAGACTGGTTAGGTCTCTTGTTCACCGGCCCTATGGTTAAGTTTGTTTTTTGTTTTTTATTTGTAAAGTTTAATTGTAAAATAAGAAAAAAAAAACAGAGAAATATTTGTATTTAAAAACGGCCACCAAAATTGACTGAGCAAGCAAATTGTCAGGAATCCAATTTTATATTTTTAATTCAATTATTGAATTGGGGGCAAAAAATCCAATTTAAAACAGTTTCCATTAACCGTGCTTTACTGTCGTCTGGTGGCGTGAACAAATTTCAGGGCCCCACGTTCAATTTTGGGCCCGGTAAAGTACCAACAGCAGACGAGAGAGAGACTCCCCCCAAAAACTTGTTTTTTTTTTCTCTCTTTCTCTTCAGAAAATCATATTATCTGATTAATGTCTTTCCTGTAGTCATCCACCCCCTCCCAAGCGCCCTATGGACGCCTCTCTCTCTCCCTTACTCCCACGGGGGGAAGAGTCTGACGCAAGTTTTATGGCCGACGCGCGACGTCATAATTGAACTCCGGGTTCTTGGAATCACGGAGTCAATGAATAAATATTTCTAAATATTAGCGCAAACCGTGACAGCCTTTTAAAAGAAAATGCGAGATAAAACATCCATAACAAGAACATTTGAATTAATTCTGTTTTTTTTTTTTTCACTGGGGGGGGGGGGGGTCGAACGATAGAATATATTTAGTGGAACATAATGAAGTCAAACTTATGATAATACGTTACAGATGTTCTGTTCTAAGTAGAAGGTTATTGCGTCCTACGCGTGTCAAAGGGATTTGGGTTCTAGCCGGAGGTTGGTCGAATATCGAGTTTTTTAAAGCCAATATCAAACACAATCCACGTAGAAAAAAAATTCGGACGAATATTAAAACATACGACTATCGGCACGGACGAATATTGGAGTTCTATAGTACCAAAGGTTATGGGTTCAAACCCTGGTGAAGGCTAGGATTTGTTCCCGGGTCTGGAGGGCATCCCCGAGTCTACCCAGCTCCGATTGGGCACCTGGTATTGGTTGGTGCAAAGTAATGGCGGATGGGAGTTGCGCTGGCCACGCAATCCCATTGAATGCCGTGGCCACTGAAACTGGTGAACGCTGGATTACTGGTATTTACAGTACTACTACTAATTATAATAATAATTTACTTTCTCAATGTATTTACGTCAGCTTTATTTACTCAACGTTGTAATTGAAAGGTATAAAAAAAAATCGACAGGAGAAAATACTGTCTATAATGGTTTTCTGACGACATAAACTTAAAGTGAGAAAGCTATACTTGGTTCAGTTTGAAGGACTAGCCTGGAATCGATGCTTGTATGTAATGCCGTACGCGAGACCAATTTTTGAAAGTTTCCATTAAAAAGGCGGAGGCGTCAATTTTACGGCAATTAGCCGCAGAGTACGAAGTCTGCAGGGCCAGTAATAAACAAACACACACACATACACATACACACCCTCAAGTAGTGAGCAAGAGGTACATCAATAACTTCATGCTGAAATTATTATCGAAGGACGCGAACAGTTGAGCGTAGGTGAGAGAGGTGCAAGCGACGGGTGTAGGCGGTGGGGGTGCGGGTGCGAATCCAGGTCAAACATCTACGGATGCTCACAAGACTAGTTTTGCGCACTTAAGTGCATACTCGCCCCCCCCCCCCTCCCCCAATTTTCTGTAGGAAGTTTAAGTTGTATTGTAAATACTAAATCTCAAAAACGAATACGCCAGGTTACAACAGGTGTTGCTTCTTTACCTTAGTCAACTTTTTTTTCCCTTCTACTTCTTTTAAAACTACTCAACATTTGCAAGGAAGTCTGTGTCAGTCAGATTGCTGTTTCGTAAGACACGAGGTCGTAAGGGGAGAAAAAAGGGGCTGGGGGGGGGGGGGTCGGAGAGTAGACGTAACTGCTTAGTACTTTTGCCGCTCCATTTAAAACAAAAATAGAAAAAACTTAAATAACTGCCTGTCAAAAAGGTTTCAGCCTGAACCAGAATGTGATTTCCGATGGTCGTTATCTTGTCAGTAAAAGTCTAGGACAGTTCTCTAAACTGAAGTCACGTTAAAAAAAAACGTCAATAAACGTAGTTTTGGTGCTATTGTGTTTTTTTCCCTTCCTTTTTGTTTGTTTGCGTTTGGCAAAGGAAAAATTATTTTTTTAATATTTTTTTTTGCAAAAGGAATAAGTTTATTTTTAACTATGTGGATGCTAAACAAAAAAAGTCCGTTATATGGCGACCGGAACTTTGGAGGGCTAATTGAACCACTTCTCGTCATCTTATCGAGCTGAAACTTAACACATACACTTGAAGCCCACGACAACGTCTATCTAGCTACATCACCACCTCTACCCTCAATCCACAAAAAAAATCTTTTTTTTTTTAAACAAAATATTTACAATGTACATTAAAACTCCAATAACAACTACTACAACATGTCAGGAACTTACAGATTTGAACTACAACTACAACATGTCAGGAACTTACAGATTTGAACTACAACTACAACATGTAAGGAACTTACAGATTTGAAATAGACAAGATGAAATAAAGTTCAGAATCCGCTTCACATGGTCTATAAAACAATAATGGTTGTTATTGTTTATTTGGGGTGTCTTTACATCTATAACAGGGGGTCGGCAACCTTTTGATATTAATGTGCCACAGTAGGATCTCTAATTCACCAAGCGTGCCAACATTCTAAAAGTCATTTTGATCTAGCCCTCATTATTATTTTTTTTTACTGAAGAAACTTGAATTACTTTTTTCTTGGAATCTTCCGTGTGCCACTGAAAATTGATGTGCGTGCCAATTAAGGCGCTTGTACCATAGGTTGCCGACCCCGTGATATAGAAGACAAGACCGAAATGGCACAAATGACAAGCAACATAGATGTGTGTGGGGAAAACAACTTTTGGGAGCTTCAAGTCCTAGGGGCATGATGGGCCATCAGCAGAGTACAGTTCAAGAAACGGAACGTCACAACAAGAATCTACAATCCATCAATGTGCCTACACACACACACACAAAGTAAAACGAAAAAAAAACAACACTACATTTTAACGTTTTTCTTAAATGTTGAAGTTTTATTTTTGTTTTATCTTAGAAAATTATTTTTCTCTGGGATTCCAGGAGATAGAAATTCCAGAGCGTGGCTTGCTTTTGCTGGGCCATCAACGCTTCCGGGCATTTGTTAAACTCAAAAGAGTGTTTGCGCAGATGCACTTGGGGGAACAGGGGAGGACCGGGGCTGGGGGGGGGGGGGGGGGCGAGGAGGAACAAAAAACAACCACTCACACACAATAACGACCACGAAGAAATTATCAAACGACGAACTTCTCTTGGTGCACACGGAAAAAAAAGAGAAGAAAATACATGTATTGCAACAGAGATGATATATTCTGCCTCACAATATCCCCCTGTTCTTGCCCCTCCCCTCTCCCATTTTCGATAATGTTGAAAACTAAAGTCCTACATTTTTAAAGGGGGGAAACTACTGGTGATGGATCTATCTAGCAGCTCTTAACTAGTCTTAAACTCTTTACCCACACCATTTAATGCCCTCGGTAGTCCGCTCGTGAAAATGTTCACATCTCCAATAATACCAAGAACGATCGTCAACAACACCAGTTATAGACAATGGATACCTTGTTATTAAAAAAAACAAAACAAACAAACAAGAAAGACAGTATAGTCTTTTATTTATGGACACTAACGCCAGAGCCAGACGATTGTCCACTGAATGAATGGTTGTATTCATTCCCGCGCTTGTGTGTGTGTGTGTTAAAATACCGCAAGCAGTCAGTTAAAAAAAAAAAAAAGAAACGAAAAAAACAAACAAAACAACCACGAGTGGGAGAGGAAAATTCCCGAGGCATTTTTTCGCGGTGGACATGCCAACCTGCTAGAATTTCATTCTCTTATCTTTTGACGTTCGACCAGTTCCACCAGGCCAGGTTTAGCAGCCGAGGATAGATGTACAATATCACCCCGCCCCCCTCTTTTTTTTTTGTTGTTGTGCTTTTAAAGTCTTTAAGACTGCATAGGAAATAGTCTTAGGTTCGTATGGTGTGAGAAAATAGGATGTGCTCCATAAATCTACTTTATTTCCGTTATCTGCTTTATCTATACATATATATATATCCTCAATGTATGTCAATTGACTTGTGTGTTCGTTTGTTTGAGGATTGACTCCAAAGGCCATTTGGTCAACAACAGTTTAGTCCAAGTAGATTATATCTGAAATTTTTAGCAAAGAAAGTTGTTTGTTTTATTATCAGGTTTTATTATTATTATTTCATTCTCTTATCTTTTGACGTTCGACCAGTTCCACCAGGCCAGGTTTAGCAGCCGAGGATAGATGTACAATATCACCCCGCCCCCCTCTTTTTTTTTGTTGTTGTGCTTTTAAAGTCTTTAAGACTGCATAGGAAATAGTCTTAGGTTCGTATGGTGTGAGAAAATAGGATGTGCTCCATAAATCTACTTTATTTCCGTTATCTGCTTTATCTATACATATATATATATCCTCAATGTATGTCAATTGACTTGTGTGTTCGTTTGTTTGAGGATTGACTCCAAAGGCCATTTGGTCAACAACAGTTTAGTCCAAGTAGATTATATCTGAAATTTTTAGCAAAGAAAGTTGTTTGTTTTATTATCAGGTTATGCGGCTGAATATCCCAATATCGGCATGCATATAGATAGATAGAAAAATGATAGATAGATAGATAAATGATAGATAGATAGATAAATGATAGATAGATAGAAAAATGATAGATAGAAAACTGATAGATAGATAGAAAAATGATAGATAGAAAAATGATAGATAGAAAAATGATAGATAGATAGAAAACTGATAGATAGATAGATAAATGATAGATAGATAGAAGAATGATAGATAGATAGATAAATGATAGATAGACGTCGATAGATAGATAGATGAATTGATATAGATACATACTTAGATAAAGTTAAATATCCCGTCGGACCAAATTTATCCATAGGGTCCAGTGAAGCAGCGTTCACCGGTTTATGTAACCACAGCATACTAGGGAACTGTGTGGCCAGTACCCTCGCAGCCGCCTTTTCTTTACGCCAACTAAAGTCAGGTACCCATCTTAGCCTTCACCAGGATTCGAACCTAGGACCTTCAGTACGCCAGCCAAACGCGCCCACTGACGGTTATGATTTATACATGTTTTTTTTGCATAGACCCCTTGTCGTATATTCTAGTAGCAGACGATTAGCTTGTAGCTTGAAATCAAACTTCAACGGTTTTATAGATGTCAACATCTTTCTGGACATGAAAACTCTTAGACAGCGGCTCCCACCCCCTTTTTTCTCCCTATCAAGGAAATAGCTGCCGTTGGATACATCAATTTCTTTTTTGTCTGACCTCAGCGTTGCCTTAACGACGGTGTTTTCTTGCCCATTTTCTCACGTCAGTTTCACATTTTGACCTTTTAAAAAATCATTGAGTAAACCGCCAGAAATGCATTTATCCGTCTGAAAACTCGCTTTTAAAAAGTTGAGTTTTGTTGTTTTATATAAAAAGCCCAAGTAAAAGCTCTCTGGCCTGTTGAGGCGTTTCCTCCATTTGCCTCTAGGCTGTGACGTTAAAGGCTCTTCTAGTTCTAGCTTCCAAAACGAGAGACCAGCGATGGGAGTGCCAAACTGGTGTAAACTTTCCTCGCGTAAAGCCTCACGTTAACCTTCCTTACGTAATCTCGTAAAACCTTTAAAACGTATTCTCGTAAACCTTACTCACGTTGAGCCGTAATTTCGTAAACCTTGTTTATGTAAAGCCGTAATCGCGTAACGCAAAGACTTAAGCTCGTAAACCTTTCTTACGTAAAGCCGTAATCTCGTAAGACTTCCTCGTAAAGCCGTAACCCCGTAATTAGTTATTTTTAATTTAATCTTTTTATTAAATTATATTTTCGCATTTTTTTTATTAATTAGGAGAATTTAAATAATATAACAGCTATTGAAAACTTAAAAAATAAATAATAAAAATATGAAGAAAAAAAAAACAACCTGTCGAGAAAAATAAACTCATCTGATGTGTTCAATTATTAAAAAAAACCACAGACAATGCAAAACAGAAAAAAAAAACAACATAGATATATGTTGAAAAACATAGACATGATAGCCCTGGTAATATACGTTTGAATTCCCTCCTCTTCTCATAGATCAATCTTTTTTTGTTAGAGAGATAAAAATGATGCACTTTAAAAGAGGGGGGGTAGGAGAGGGGTGGGGGGGGGAGAGGGGTGGGGGGGGGGAGAGGGGTGGGGGAATCCTTATACAACCTTGCCTGGTGTGTTTTTTTTTATAACATTTATATGAATATTTCTTTTGAGCATTTTCTTTTGGGCACGTGTTTACTCAAGCGTGTCAGGTTTCTGGCATATTCAAAACCGTTCATGCGTTCTAGATCTGTATGTTGATTTGTTTCGCCCCGTCAGCCACCTCTTAGAGCTTTATAATACACTCCTGCAGTTCTGAGACTGCTACACAGACAACACGGGGCACATACAGACAACGCGGGGCACACACAGACTACAGACCGCAGACTATTCCATTTGACCGCTTTTTCCAGTTTTAGTGTTGTTGTACAAAATGGCGTCCCTTACCCCGGATGGGTCACATTGGTAGCGCGTTCAACTGGCGTACCGATGATCCTGGGTTCGAGTCCTGGTGAAGGCTAGGATTTTTTTTCCCGGGGTTCGGAGGGCGTCCCTGATTTTTTACCCAGCTCTGATACAGATGTCAAGTTCAACTGACAGTAGGTGAAGGGAAAGTAAAAGCAGCTGGGCAATGTGCTGGCCATACAATCCCTGTGCAATCATACTAACGCTTACTGTAACTTAACACCATTTAAAACACTGATCAAAAATGCAAGACTATACTAAAACCACAGATAAGCGTAGGTCGCAATAATCTTTTGCATAGATTATGGCAATTATGCCATTGAAGGAGCGTTGACCTGGATTCGAACCCGTGCTATCTGCCTTAAGCCTAAGCCTGCAAAAATAAGACGCTTCACGCCGCGTGTACTGCCACCCCATGCGCAAGGATTTGGCCTCCACGTTAAACAATTACGTGTATTAATAAATATATAACTTTATGCTTCAAACTTCAAGCTTTTCCGGTTTTCGAGTCGCGCCATATGCACACAGTTTTTAAAACCATAGATCTGTGTTTTTTTTTGTTTTAAAATTCCCGGACCTAGTTCTGAAAAAGAGTAAATATAAATAAATGATATATTTTTCTTGCTGAATTGGGTCACCATTGGAAGACGCCGCTTAGGTAATCTCTTGTACGCTGATAATTGAGTCACGTGATCACCATGTGTGTCTACGTGTGTGTGTAAGTGTGTGCGATATAATTTTTTTGAAAGCCATGATATTATATAGAGTAGCGACTGTAGCGTAACAAATGTCCCTACCTACTTTCTGTAAATAGTGTAAAGCGGTTGAAGTGACGGGAGCGTGCACGGCTAATCAGTTGGAGGAGGTGTGCAAGGGACGCACTGCGCATGTACGCGAACACCATGCAGGAGGAACACACCTTTATGTTGCATGTTGTTTAGCGGTTCCATTACCTGTAAAAAAAAAACAACAACAACACACACACACACTATCAACACCAGCAATAACAAAATAACACAAAAATTAATAGTGTGTGATTGTATTAGCATAGGCGTCTACGGATATTGTCCTCGTGTGGGAAGGGAGGCAACGTATAGAAACACATTATTTCTTGGGCGTACTTATTGGGCTGATGGTGGAACACGTTTTCCTTACGATACGCGCCTACGTTTTGTATATTGTCTGCTAGAAAACTGCCGTCTGCAAATGTAGAATACGATGTGTCCGAGTAAACATGGTTCTATATTAATATATTAGTGCTAATCTAAAGGTCGTACTTAGCTGTTGTCGTACTTAGACCTAAAAGACTTAAATTAAGACGTACCTAGACTAAATGTTGTTGCTGTTGTAATACTTCAATGTTGCCGTACCTTAGCTTTGTGGTATGTGTGTTTTTCTTGACATTCTCGTGAATGTTGATTGAAACGACGAAAGAGCCTTTTAACAAAAATAATATTGTCATGCTAATACACAGCACACACATGCTAGCAATCAGCCCTCGAAACACATCTCAAGCTTTGCTGTTGCAGTTTTCTTTACATTAATTAGAAGGACTCCGAAGGTTCAATAGCTTTTTAATCTATCTCGGAATTTCGCCTCAGGTGTGCTAGCTGCCCCTCCCCCCGGGGAAACTTCTATAGAAACTTCGAAGGAATAAAAATTGACCATTCCCAGTCGTTCTTTGGTTCATGTTAAAACAACCACAACAACATATGAAGGAAATTAGACACAGTTCCAGGTTGACACGTTTTAGTCAAAATGGCGCGTGCTTGGTTCCGGTTTGTGGCGTGCTGGTCTACGATTCTGTCACCGAGCCTGCAATTAGCCTAGGCTATCAGTGCAGACTTAGTGGATAACTCAGCAGGTACACAGGGTGATGGGGAGGGGTGATTTAGGCAGGTTTTCTAGGTGGTATGTGGTCCCGAAGTGCAGATGATTCCTAGGTGATTCTAAGACAAATTTATATCCAGGTTTCGTTTTGGCTCGTTAATACGTAGGTTGAGTTAAACTGTTGACTAATTGACACTGTCACTGGACGTCACACAAACAGGTATTCTATCAATCGATAAGCAAGGCGTATTGTAACAACGAATATTTTATTCACGTGAAAGTCCGTATTCAATCATTGATGACATGAGCACATAATTCATACAATCCAAATACAAGTGATAAAGAGTGTACATTTAATCATAGGCTTAAACTATATGTAGCAGATAGTCCTAACAAGGACTCTACAACAGACTATAGCACCGCTTGGTGCTATTGGAGCTCGGGGCATCCAACCCTCGAGACTCCTTAAGCCAGACTGACCTAAAAGTAACTTACATTACATGTTAAACAACAAGTTAGGTTGCAACTCCCCACGTGATTGTAATGAGGGGGGAGGGGCAAGGGTAAGATTGACCCGTAGATAGCGTATCCGATTGGTCAACATGTCTCTTCAATTCAACATTCGATTGATTGGCATGTGAAAATAAGTACCAAACGGTAGTGGGGAGGGGTGCGGGGGGGGGAAGACGCGGCGGTAGGGAAACTTCAAAGGCCCTGTGTTGTTGGTCAGAGTTTTCTCTCTTGTCCGTCGGGGTCCTGCATCAAAGATTCCAAGTTCCCTATTCTCTGACCAGGGGAAGAACCGTCATTGAGATGTGAATTTCCTGTGATCTGGTCGAAGAGACTGTGGGGTGGGGGGGGGGGATTAGCTTGGTTGCGTCAGGTATGACCCTGGCCTTGTTCCGAAGGCGTGGGGCGGGGAGGGGGAGGAACACACACGTGCTACAACATTAATAATATACATGAATGGGAACTAATATCAATGACTAATCGTATAACAATAAGTAATATACTGATAAGCATGCAGAACGTATACATATATGTAAATAAAATTCAATGCAAAGCTAAATACTTTAATGTTAAATAATATATGAGATAGAAAGGAAAGACACATTCTTACTCCAATCAGACATTCAATAGTGGCATTTAATGTCAGTGGTTTGTACGTACAGATGATATATGATTATAGTATCTTATAAGAGCGGATTACATCTAAGACCTTTCTTAGTTGAGTGTGACGTTAATCTTCTCCCCAAAACGCCACACCTGCCCCGCCATGTTTTAAAGCTTTCATATAATGAAAGATTTGACCCATTAGAGGTAGGCCTACTGCACTTACTATTTACACTATGAGAGTTCTGGACCATCGAAGTGAAGCGGGTGGTCATCGCTATGGGGAAGAGGGGGGAGGTCGAGACAAGGCGGTAAGGGATGACGGGCGAATATTTTTACGTTTCTATTGAGGGTGGAGGAGAAAAGCATGCTTTAGCGTTTCTACAGTACTTTAAATCTATTCCGGCATAATGCTTAGTCTAGGTTCGTCCCATTTATTTGCGAGCTATTGACACGGTTTATTCATTTTATCGTTTGTCTGTGGCTGTCTTATGTCCTTACTTTCCATATATTGATAGGCACTAGCTAAGAAATCTATTTATTTCATGCTTTCTATGTGCTATAAATGCGGGATTCACTTAATTGACCTCGGCAGTAGTTTCTACGGAATCTGGAGGAATTCCGTGACGGGATGCCAGAACTGGTTGATAGGGATCGAATTGTTGATCGAACTATCAGGTCCACCAGTTCACTCCCTGACTCGCGCTAAAGCGGACAGGTGAGGGGATCTGGGATCGCTACGTAAATATGAGGGGATCTATGACGGAGTCATAGAGGGTGGGGCGCGGGTTCCTTTGCTTAACGTAGGTACATGCATTTCTGGTCTAGTGATCGTTCTTCAGGGGTGGGGCGGGCATTGTGAGAGCGCGTGCAGCTGACCTAACACAAGCCTAAACACTAGTGTTTCTGATCACATGGATTCTGAGTTCACATGTGCGAGTGACTCCTAGTGGGCGAGGGGGCGGAGTAAGGCGATAGTCAAGACACCTCTGGCGCGATGGGCCAGGAAATTGTATCAATGTTGTCGTTTGTTTGCAATTGTTGGGCCCTAGAGCTAGAACACGGACATAGCTTCACTTTAATTGTTACACTATTCGCTTCTCTTCTTTTCTCAAGCAACACATTTCTCCTTGTTTAACAGTGTTTAAGCAGCGACGGAAAGGGGGGCTGGCAGTGGGCGTACATTACTTTGGCTACAGTAAAGATTAAATCGTTCTACTTTCTCAATTCCCGTTTTATAAATGTGTAAAATCGGTAAAGAAGCAATTATTTAATTCGCTACCAATAATATCTCTGTACGTACATTTGACCACTACATATATGCCACTCACCGTTTTATCTAAACACATTCATTCTCTTTCACGCTAGACCGCGGATCTTGAGTCTTGACGTCAGAGTGGGTCTGGCACATCAGATGACAGCGGATGACATCGGCCGTGTAGCGCTTGAGAACAGTCAATTGGCCCGTAGGCAGTCTTTAAATCTAACACATTTATTATCCAACGCGTTGTGTAAGGAACACAGTTCATCAAAAGTTAATATGTACACATGGTAATCCGATAGCAGTTAATATACTCCAATCTAAAGGCAATAATGTCAGCTTCCAGGAAACGTACTGCACATGACAGTTTAATCCAGTGCGAAATTGGCTGTAAGTATCCAAGAATTATCGCTGAATGGGCGAACATTATATGCAATGTTGAAGATTTCAGGCTGGATTGAGGCCCGGTGGGCGCGAATATTTTCAGTGTTTCTCAGGGCGGGTACTGGTTCACAGTATTTGGCGGACATAGTTATGCGATCTGGCAAATAATTTCGTTACGCATGAGCTAATCCCAAGCAGAAATGTCGATATGCCTATTGACTATCGGCATTCGGCAAGCATATACAGTGTACAGAGTTGTACAGGAGCTAATCCGAGCAGGAAACGACTTTGTTATTGGTGGCGCTCTGGCCGACATCTAACATAATAGAGCAAGTTATCCAAACACGAGTGGCGATTTTGTTATTGTGGCGTGAAGCCGACAAATAAACGTAATACAGCAAATAATCCGAACAGGCAAGGCGATATATTTCGAGCGTATAGCATTGGCAGAAACATGAGTTGACGTATAATTCTACGATGATAGATGATGAGTGTTTGCAGTGGAGTCAAATAACACAGTTCGCTCACCTGATGAAACCTTAAGCCCCCAGTCTTTCATCACGTGAAGAATATCATAGCACAGAGTTCAATGTTGAGCGTGAGTACTTATCCATGTACGTCAAGCGAAACTAATCCCGGCACGAGCCCACAGGTGTGGCGTGCTGGTCTACGATTCTGTCACCGAGCCTGCAATTAGCCTAGGCTATCAGTGCAGACTTAGTGGATAACTCAGCAGGTACACAGGGTGATGGGGAGGGGTGATTTAGGCAGGTTTTCTAGGTGGTATGTGGTCCCGAAGTGCAGATGATTCCTAGGTGATTCTAAGACAAATTTATATCCAGGTTTCGTTTTGGCTCGTTAATACGTAGGTTGAGTTAAACTGTTGACTAATTGACACTGTCACTGGACGTCACACAAACAGGTATTCTATCAATCGATAAGCAAGGCGTATTGTAACAACGAATATTTTATTCACGTGAAAGTCCGTATTCAATCATTGATGACATGAGCACATAATTCATACAATCCAAATACAAGTGATAAAGAGTGTACATTTAATCATAGGCTTAAACTATATGTAGCAGATAGTCCTAACAAGGACTCTACAACAGACTATAGCACCGCTTGGTGCTATTGGAGCTCGGGGCATCCAACCCTCGAGACTCCTTAAGCCAGACTGACCTAAAAGTAACTTACATTACATGTTAAACAACAAGTTAGGTTGCAACTCCCCACGTGATTGTAATGAGGGGGGAGGGGCAAGGGTAAGATTGACCCGTAGATAGCGTATCCGATTGGTCAACATGTCTCTTCAATTCAACATTCGATTGATTGGCATGTGAAAATAAGTACCAAACGGTAGTGGGGAGGGGTGCGGGGGGGGGAAGACGCGGCGGTAGGGAAACTTCAAAGGCCCTGTGTTGTTGGTCAGAGTTTTCTCTCTTGTCCGTCGGGGTCCTGCATCAAAGATTCCAAGTTCCCTATTCTCTGACCAGGGGAAGAACCGTCATTGAGATGTGAATTTCCTGTGATCTGGTCGAAGAGACTGTGGGGTGGGGGGGGGGGATTAGCTTGGTTGCGTCAGGTATGACCCTGGCCTTGTTCCGAAGGCGTGGGGCGGGGAGGGGGAGGAACACACACGTGCTACAACATTAATAATATACATGAATGGGAACTAATATCAATGACTAATCGTATAACAATAAGTAATATACTGATAAGCATGCAGAACGTATACATATATGTAAATAAAATTCAATGCAAAGCTAAATACTTTAATGTTAAATAATATATGAGATAGAAAGGAAAGACACATTCTTACTCCAATCAGACATTCAATAGTGGCATTTAATGTCAGTGGTTTGTACGTACAGATGATATATGATTATAGTATCTTATAAGAGCGGATTACATCTAAGACCTTTCTTAGTTGAGTGTGACGTTAATCTTCTCCCCAAAACGCCACACGGTTGAATGATAGCGTCTAACTGTGTACTGCTTTATATGAATATATCTTCTCTTCCCACTGCCCATCCTTTTTTTTAAAGTTTTTTAATTTTACCTCCGCTTTATTATTTTGATGGACTGTTAGCTCTTGTAATATATTATATATTATGTCAGATGCAGGACCGAGTTAGATTTGAGAAGCTCGATCTGGAAACGTTCATCAAACCGTATGCCGTCCAAGTCAAGTAAAGATACTTCCTGGATGTAGCCTATATGTTAATATAGCTCGCATTATAATCATTTTAAAAAACAACAATTTTTGTGGGGTTATAATAGCTGTAAATGTTTAAATCTTACTATTAATAACAACATACAGAAAGTTTGAGTTTAGTTATCTACCTTAATAATTGCAACCCGGACAGGGTGTTAGAAGAAAGGAAAATAATCTATGATATAATAGAAACTAATTTATTAACCGAAAATTCTCATCCTTACAGTAATTAAAAGCAAACAAACACACACCTGTAAATCGAGCAAGTTTGAAATGAATCGTAGTGATATGATAAAATCGCCGTATCGCGCGCCTCATACACATTTGCATCTCTTTAATTGACCTCCGTTGAAGGTTTTGCCATGGCGACCGGACTCAAGTGTGACTGATAAAGACAGGTTGAGATATGACTTTGTGTAAAACAAACATACAAACAAAAGTGGAAATAGTAACAAAGTTAGCCTTGCAGGTTGGGCTAGGGAACATAGATGCGTCTTCTATTGTAGGTTCTATTTTTGGACATTTGCACACCATGTCCGTTTTGTTCATGCGCACCAAAATGTAATAAAATAAGACATGCACACACATACACAAAAGCATGCAACATCTGAGCTTGCTTGTAGTATTAATGCTTTGATACCGTACTGTTTGGGGAGATTGATCGTTACGTCGTATATTGAGACGCATAATATATACGTAGGGCAGACGTTGTCATGGTTACGTGGTTACGTTGTTGCTAAACATAAGAAAACCATAACAGAAGACAACAGAGATGAGTGTTCGTATAACCAATATATTATAATAGATTGCAACGGTAAAAATGACAATAAAAAAACGGCATATACGGCAAATTTGAAAGCGCGAAGAAAATGTTATAAATTATTTCTGTATTACGTTAATCAAATTTGATTCAGTAGATCTTTCAGTGAATAGAGTGACGGGAGATTGTGGGTTCTATAAACAAAAAACAATTTGACATTAATTCTATTTTTAAAAAAACATTGGATAAATAAATCATATTGATCCATAATAAATTGCAAAATGAACGTTTAATCTCTAGCTCGTTTTAAAAGGGAAACTCTTATAAATATTTATAGTGTCATCAATTTCAGCCTTATCGATTGGAGACGATCTGATGTCTCCTGCGGTTTCGAGGATAGAGCTTGAAAAAAGTGTTTAAAAATTTAACCGATAATTTTTTATACATTTATTTTTGTAATCAAATGAATTTTGATCCTCGCCACAACGCTCGGGATATGTACAGGCAGGGGAAGACGACTCGTGAAAAAGCAACTTTGATAGTTTCATAAGAATTAAACGAGTCGCTTTCGAGGCATGGCGAGTTTCACTTGATTTCAAAACTGGCGATTGTACTCATGGACACGCTTATAGCGAACCGCAGTGGATATTGACCCCGGAAGGGTGGGCCTCATTAGTACTACTATATAGAAAATAGAAATGTGCATTCCGCCTCCCCTTCCCAAATAATATGTGTTGTTGATGCGATATTGGTATTGATGTATTGTTATTTTGCGCCAAATTCTTTTCTTTTTTTTTTTGGTGGGGGGGGGGGGGGTGCTCGTCCTCATTACTTACACCCCGGGGGGAATCAGCACAAACGTTTTAAAATGCCAGTGTTATTTTAATGTTATGCTGTTTGGTGTTATTGTTTTATTATGGGACAAAAGGTTTGTTGTGTAACAAGGCATTAGGACATGAATTTATAGCTCAGAGCAACAGATCCGTCTGGAGGAAAGGGGGGGGGAGGTGGAGGGCAATATGGAAAGGTCATGTGACAGTTTGGAAACGATGTGGGAGGGCCGGGTAGATGTTTGGGGAAAGGGGAGGGGGAGGAGAGAGAATGGCATTGTGCAATTACAATCAGTAATAAATAAAAAAGAACGGATCGCCAGCGTTTGACGGGTGTTAAATTGAAAAAAAATGAGAACAACCACACTCACTTACAGAAAGGCGAACACATACTACATAAACACACACACTAGAGAGAGAGAAAGAGAAATAGAGAGAGAGAGAGAAAGAGAAATAGAGAGAGAGAGAGAGAGAAAGGGAGACTTTAAAAGAAGTGGAGGAAACTGAAAATGGGCATAAGGTAAGGAATGAGCGGAGAGAACGATAGGAAGAATGGAGAAGTAAAGGCCGAGACTATGAGAGGTATAAATGTAATAGAGAGAAAGAGAGAAGGTGAAATAGGAGGGGATTAAACAGAGATGGTCAAAGAGGAACAGCAACGGAAGTCAGCGAGAGAGAGAGAGAGTGTATGTGGGGGATGTTGTAAAATAAGCACTTTAATGGTTCATTTTTCTATTTTTAAAAAAAAATCTTACAATTTTATTTGAAATAGCAGTAACAGTATAACAGCAACAACATCATGTTATTGTTAAGGGCCTAGTTTCTGATACGGATACCTTTAAATCGTGAGTCCCAAAAGCAGGGGTCTGCAACCTTTTGATAATGAAGTATGATGTTTAACTCTTTCAGCTTGACAACAGCCTAAAAGTTATCCTGTTCTAGTTTTCAGTTTATTGTGTAACTTGTAGAAGTGATTTAATTTCTTTTTTTTTTTTGGGGGGGGGGGGGGGGATCTTATGTGTGCCGTTGGTTGTCGATCCCTGTCTTAAAAAACATTGTGTCCTAAACGCTGTGTCAGAAACCATTCTCCTGAAAGGGTTTTTGAAACCTTGTGTCCGAAACCTATCTGGACGATGGTCAGCCCAAGTAACGCGATAAACAG
The DNA here is from genome assembly GCA_949126835.1 of Anisus vortex. Lineage (NCBI taxonomy): Eukaryota > Metazoa > Mollusca > Gastropoda > Planorbidae > Anisus > Anisus vortex. The sequence continues at coordinate 31,794,081 of OX421506.1, forward strand.
AAACACGGGTTGACCTAAGTGTGTCCATACGCACGCGTGAATTACAGAGAGACACACACAAACGAGGAAAACATTTCGCTGCCCTGTGAGTCAAAGTGAGTATTATGTGAATGTGTGAAGATGGGGTGTGTGTGATGGTGTGTGTGTGTGGGGGGCGGGCTAGCGTAGCCTAGTAGAGCCTCAACCGTGCGTAACATGTGGCCCGTGTCGTGAAGAGCCAGATGTGTTATCTACCCCCCTGCTGTCACATGCTGTCTGTGCAAACACTTGCTGAAGTCGACTACACACATGGTTTGGGGCCATAGGAATAGATATATACAATTATATTTCTACAAGCTAAATTGCCCGGCGTTGCCAGGGGGAAATAAAACAGGCTTGTATAAGCTACAGATACAAATTTTATAAACTACAATGAACAGAAAGCTAAATCTAAATATATCTAAATATAATAATAATAATAAAAATTATATTTTGTACTGAAGACTATTTTAGGAATGTAATTTGAATTTTTAAAAAAATGTAGATAATAAAGGTGTCGACTAACTGGAGAATCGAACCCGGGTCCGATGGCAGTCCGGTACGTTAACTCCTTAGCTAGCGTAGACACATGTCGTAAGTGAAATACGTATACGCCGATGGTATGTCTGTCTGATTGAGATTTGAGAGTCCGGCTGGTCCTGCGATTAGTTCACCGCACTATCAACCGACACGTCGCGGGTACTACCCCTGCCTCCGACCGATCCCTGCCGCCCTGCAGGAGTTTTGGGCCTGGTGGACGTAATAATCTTCTACATAGAAGGAACGTCTGTAATTTTAATAAGGATTTCACCCTCGAAGCATGTTTCGCACACACGATTCGCGTTGAAAGTGCACCATCCAAAGCTCACCTTGTGCCTGTAGTTAATGGTTGTGTCTCGCATACGCCACCACCCAGAACTGACTCACTGCAAACATCTTGACCTGTACCGCCATCTCGTCTTTCTCATAACCATTCATTTCAATGTATTCTGTCTGCAATTAAAATAACACAAATCTAAATGGCTACATTAAATCCCGTCATAAAATATATATTTTTAACAATTTATTTAGTTAATTAAAAGTTATTAACATTTATATAGGCCAGTGAGGAAAATAATCCGCCATTTTGACTGTCTTAAATGTCCTACATTGTTTTTTTTTAAGCAGTAAAGAATTTCGCAAATATATCAAGCTTGCCTTTTTGTTATATTATCGACGTTACTTTAATAACACGTATCATCTTTCATTGATAAAAGAAAAAAGTAATAACATTTTTTTTAAACAATATCAAGAGAAGTTAATATGATTCACTACTATATGAAACTGGGGGAGGGTGGGAGGGGGTTTTAGACGCAGAAAAGGAAATGTGATGGCATTGTTGAATACTGAAGGAGGAATGGGAGATGTGGAGGAGAGGCTCGCGTGAAGATAAGAGGTAAGAAGACCAAGTGCTGTGAATAATAAAAATATAGTCTACCAATAAAACAAGAAGATTTGAAGACTTTGGGAGTTCCAGCATTAAGGCGGGGAGGGAGAGAAGAAAAGGAGAAAGAAAAAAAACAACATAAGTACGGAGGAGAGATAAGAGGTAGGAACAAATCAACCGCGCCGACGGATCTCTCTCCCCCATCCCCGCGCCCCTTTTGCGCGCCACTTAAAACAACTCTTCCCTGGAGCGTCCTATCAATCTCAAAAGGGGAAGGGGGCGCCACAAAACTTAATAGTGCGCCCTACATTTGGCGTGGCACCCTTTTTCTGCTTCTTCTCCCCACACCCCGACGTATCCGATTCCCCCCCCCCCCAGTGCACAATCATGATACAGTGACGTCAAAGAAATAAATAATAAAGGGAGACAATGCACACCAGAAAATATTCTCTTGACCTTGAGCATAACCTTGAATATAATGGCCACGTGGAAGAAAAGTGCTGAGGATTAGAAAGGGTGGTTTAGTACATTATGGAGTGTGTGTGTGTGTGGGGGGGGGGGGGTCGTAGTAAAAAATATGAAGTGGGGCGCAAAGTGGGCGCTGGTGTGTCGTAGACTTTACTGTGTCGTAAACTGACACTAAGTCTAAAAGAGGGGAGGCGGAGAGAGAGAGAGAGAGAGACACCAGAAAGTATAAGTGGAAGATTGTAAAGTTTTTGTCTTCAACGGTTGACCCCCCCCCCCCCCACACCCTCCCTCCCCTTCTCCCGGGGTGCCGAGCTCGTTGAAAACAAAATTGGCATAGCTGCATCCTAAGGAGCCCTTTCATGGAGTGCGTGACGTCATTTGGCGGCTGTACCAGGTCCAGTGACGTCATTGGCGAGCCAGCATTTTACTATATAACAAAAAACAATAAAACCAGCACGCAGACAAATTACAAATTGCAATGCTATTAGCCCATCCCTGCAACCTTTTCACATGCTCTTAAATGAATTAATTTATCTCACCATTCGCCTACCACCCACCCACGCACGCATACACCCACCCCCACACTTTTGCGTAGCCACCAAAAAACAGAATATGTATGGGAAAATAAGAATAAACAACTATAGAACTACGAGGGAGTAAGGTTTCTGGTGCGTTCATCGTAAACAACAGACAGATACCACATACACACACAGCACGTGTGCAAACGCAACCTAAACACACACAAACACACACGTAAACGAGTATATTCTCGTCACGAGAATTGTGTTGGGAGCGGAAGAGCGGTGCGCTATGACGTCATTGATAACTTTCTGACAATAGTCTGAACGTTCCGGGCAATTACAACCTGTAAACAAAACACACAAAAAATGACAGTTATTTCTGGGGAGGGTGGGATACATGTAACGGTTTTAGAGAAAAGAGGAGGGGGGGGGGAGAGAAAGAATACGTACTCAACAGCCCATTTTTCGCTTTCTGTCCATCTCTCTCTTCTCTCTCTCTCTTCTCTCTCTCTTCTCTCTCTCTCTATCCCTATCGTCATTTCGCTGACCTTTTCTGTCTCCCCACCCTCGCGCAGCGCTCACGTCTGGATGAAGAGCAGAAAAGTCCCCAGGACATTGTTTTAATGGAGGATGCATGATAGGATAGTGCGCGGGAAGAAGGGGTGGGGGTGGTGGGAGGGAGGGGGGGGAGGAAGGTTTAAAAACAAAAGGTTTTTCTATGTGGGTGGGTCCTAAACCCACCCAAAGCGCACCAATAAAAGAAGAACTGAAAATCGTTCTTACGATCACGGCACTCTTGTCTTTTTATTTTTTTTTTTTATTTTTATATCTTGATACTAGTTTTTTTAGTAGTATTGGGCGGGGAGGATGATATAATCTTTATTTCTATACTGGACACAGTTTATTTGTATGTTTTTTTTTTAAATAATTTGTTTACCGGAAAGGGGGTATAATTTACTGATGTGTGCCGTGGTCCCAGAGTGAAAAGGTCAATTTATTAATATGGGCCTCTGAACGGGAAGTCTATTAGGTGCTTGCAATTGAATGCATTACCATAATACATAACTTGGCTACGGTTGTTAAGGGCGGGAGGAACACGCATCATATGTGAGCGCGAGATGAAGATTGATAGAAAGAGAGAGAGAGAGATAGATAGAGATAGAGAGAGAGAGAGAGAGAGATAGAAGGATATATAGATAGATAGAGATAGATATAGACTGATAGATAGAGTTAGAAAGATAGATAGTGTTATGGACCTCTATATGATTGACTATTATTACGACTCGTTAAATCGGATTCAATGAATATAGTTGTATCTTTATTAGAAGTCTCTAGATTCTGCTAATCTGTAGCCCAAGCTAGGGGTTCCTTGACTGACAGGTCTATGCAGCAATGTAGTTATATTCGTGATAATTATCTTCAACACCTTTCTCAACAATGATAGATCAAACAACTCCAGTTGTTGAATAAACAATTTTATTTAAATTGTAGACTCAATATAAACGATCAATAAACTTTATCAACTGATGGCAACATAAGTATCAATAAAATGGCATTATATGTACATGTATGAATATAGCGACTTCACTCTACAAACGTTTAAACTGAACTAACTTTAAGGAGGTCGGGACTTTACAAAGAAAACGATCATCGAAGATTCTACAGGGTCTTAATACGCATTTTAACCTCTTTCTCTATAGAATACTACGATCCAGAATTATCCTCCAATTTCCACGGGATTTGAACGAATTATTTTATTTAAACTGCCCTCAGGGCATAAAGGTCAAACCTTGGTCGCTTTGGACTCTGATACGCACTTGTTAAGAGGTCAATGCCTTACTACGTCATTCATTTATGACCGAGATTCGTAACATCCCCCCCCTTCTAAAGCTTTATAATTATTTCCTTTACATTTTAACCATACGAAAAATGTTAATTTTAAGGAATAATTATAAAAGAAAATATTCCGGGAATAACAATACAGTTCAATTGGCGATCCCAATAATTCAATCGAACTGATAACAATAACATAATAATATATGCAATATAAATTCATCTTATCAAATGGCTTAACTATAGTCATTCAATCATTCAATTTTTAATTCAAAACAATGGACAATTAAATTGTTTATCTAAATCTTGTATACAAGAAAAATACATAATCATTCTTAATAGATATAATATAATACAAGTTAATAACTTCTATTACATTGAACATTCCACTGTAATAAAAACTCTCTCGTCCATTTAATTATAAACTAATATCTTTTACATTTGTAATCAAACAACAAAAGAAAAAATCACTCAATGTCTATGCAGACACGACTTATTTTTTCATAAGGAGAAAAAAAACCAACGCTCTTGATGAAAAAAATACTACTAGACCTGACCTAATTACACGTTACAAAAATTATTGCTCGTGTAGACAGTATTTTTTTTTTTTACATGCTGGTAGGCTGACTAACACATTAGACAACTGTCTGTGACGCGACCCAAAAATTGAGGTCAATTCCGCACTCTCTCTCTCTATTCCTCTTTTTTTTCTCTCTCATTCCCAATTGATTCTAACAATATTGACATCGCTATGCAAATTTCTACCTCATCACAGCCGAGGTCAAATAAAATTGCTACGCGATTAAATAGTTATCGTATTAAATGAGCATTCTTTAACATCTATCATCTCAAAATCAAATTCATTTATTATTATTTTGAGAACATTAAACATAGTCTGTTCACGAATTAAAATAGTTTATAGCAAAAATCATTAAAAATATTTCAATCTTTCATTTTACCATGACCTTTCGACGTCATTATTTTCTTTTTTTTAAAGAGTTCACATCGTAGCAGGTTAAATTGAAACATTCAGACAATCATGGATTTACTTAAACAAATTTGGTTAATTTACTTAATTAACTATCAATTAAAACAAGTTATATTATCTTCATACAATCTTAGTACTACACAGTAAGTACTTATTTTCTTTAGATTACATTAAATACAATATTATTGAAGTAGAAAAGAGTTAAGCATAGGCTACTATTAATTTTTTTTTTCATAGCGAAATCAATGTAACAATTTATGTACAAAACAAACTGCTGGTTTGACTGGTGTGGTAAAACATTTCATTTCCAATCTTTTCAGTGGTGTACATTGCTCTTTTCCATTTTCCATAAAGGTTTTATTCCTTATTCATAGATTCTCCTGTTACTTTCACAGTGTTCAGGTCTACCCAATCTTTTGATTGTCAGTACAATTCATTCAATCTATTTTAACTAATACAGAAAAAATATAGATTAGTTTTACAATCTTGACATGAAATCCTTAATTAATCATACATTAGTTGAACATTGGTATGTCAACATTATAAATTTTCAACCATGAAATTCTCAATCATTCTGGTTTACAGTGTCAAATCAGTGGCACATCCTAAATTTTTACAACATAAGGATTACAAAGTTTTATTAGTTTCTACTTTTGGTCTGCTTTTCATGTAACAGTATCCTAAAAGTGAAAAATCATATATAATACATTTCTTGGAATTCTTGTTAGTCATAGTTCTGCCTTGCTGCAACTATTTTTACCCTACATTATCATACATTCAATGATAATATTACAAATGAATAAATTCACATAGAAGAAATTTGCATACTGACTCAGTGCAATTATTTCAACAACAGTACATGATAAAATAAATTTCCATAGTACAATCATAAACATTTCTCAATACTTTAGTGATAGAAAAATTCTCTTTTCTTAAAACCATTTACATCTTTTTCAATCAAATTATCCTCTCTGCCAAATGTTTCAATTATCATTTCCAGAGATTCTCAAACACATCTTATAATCAGTCCACATTTATAATGTCCTCTGATTTAGAAACCAATTCTGCGGATAAAACTGATCTTTTTCTCTTATAGCAATTATTTTAAATGCTCAACATAACAAGTTTGTTTAGAAATATCACACTATAATGATATTTACTCTAACAATACTTTTACTCATTCCTTTTTCACCACAAGTAAGGGATTTAGTTTTAAAATAGTAAGTTTGGTAACTAACTATCAGTGAATTTGACATTCAATTCATCCTGTACTCCAGGCATGAATTTTACAAATAAGAGTAACAATGTTAACAACATCAAGCTTATTCCAATTGTTTTCAGAAGGTAAGGCTTTATCATTTTCAAATGATATAATATATTTGCCTTTCTTTCATCACACAACAATGGCATCTGCATGTGAGCAGTGTACAATTTTTTTCTAACAAATACAGTTATGTCAGACAAAAAATTTATGTACTTATCTAGGTACTTGCTCAGCCCAAGGAGGTCCAATTCGGTCGGCCATTCCTCTTGAAGTATTTTGAGTGGTCCTTGGACAGTGGGTCCAAAGATTGGTCCATAGGCTCCTCGACTTTCCGGATGGGATTCAGTTGACCTCTCCTGCTCCAGGCATAAGTTCTTTAGGACAGGATTGAAGAGTTCCGGGGCGAAGTTGGTCCTTTGATCTGTCGGTATGGATTGTGGTAACCCATAGCTTTTGATAGTTTCGGTCCAGCTCTCAGCACTCGTTTCTTCAGTGATGCTCCTCCAATCTTCATCTGTACCGGCAACTGCAGGTTTGCATTGTTGTTTGAACATGCTGTGGTCTATATGTTCATAGACATCAGTAGTAGGATTTTCTTTCTCGTCGACAGCTTTCTCATGCAACTGTAGCAACTCTGGATCTACTTTCTGCTCAGCAATCAATTCATTTTGTGATGACTTCTTTGATTGTTCATTTCCTTTCGGACAATCTTCAATCATGGAGAAAATAGTAGTATCAAGTTCCACTCCTTCTTCCACTTTCTTCTCTCGTGGGAGAATTTCTTCTTTATTTTTCTTTTCTTGTGAGATAGTTTCTTCTTTCTTTTTCTGTGGTGTCATACCATTTATGACATCACCTACAGGATAAAGTTCTTTTTCTTTTCCTGTCTCCACAATAGGACTAGGGTCTGGATTTTCCTTCACAATCAGTTCAGGTCTCACCCTCCCTTTCGCCAAATCATTTGCTAGTATAACAGATATGCCCTCAACAGGAAGTTTTGATATTACTCCAACTGTCACATATCCTGTCACCAAGTCAGATGTGAGGTATATCCTATGTAGAGTTATTTCTTCTTTCCATTCAAAACCTCTCACTAGGACAGTCTGTCCTGTCAATGTATTATCATTCAATGGTAATACATCTTTAAGCAGCAGTGTTAATGATGCTCCTGTGTCTCGTAATATTCTTACGGACTTCAGTGGTCCTTCCTTTTGTAAGGCCACCCAACCTTCACTAATGAACGGTTGAAAACTGCACAGGGTCTCTGTGTCAATTTTATTCTTCCCTTGACCATGACTTTCGGGTGTTGTTTCATCTTTCGATGACTTCAGACTCTTGTTCGAGTCAAAAATACTTTGGTCTACTTTTTCGTCTCTGTGGACTTGGACAATTAATCCAATAGTAGCCATTCTGTATTTATAATCAGGATATTTATCCTCATTATCTTCAGTTGTAGATTTCTCTACCTTCTGACTTTTGCTCTCAGGCAAATCCACCCTCAGTGTTTCTGGTTTAGAAGAATCTTTCTTCGAATTCAGTTCGTTTGTATCTTCGCTTTCTTGTACATTCTGTATTTGTGCATGGCTGGCACACATGACCACTTTGTTAGGTCTTTTATCTTTCCTTATACTCCAACAGTCTTCTATGCTATGTCCGGTTCTTTTACAAAAAGTACATTGGACGTTTTTGTTGACAGGTTTCTTATGAACATCATTTTGTTTCACAAAATGCTCCTTTTCACGATGTTGTTGTTGTGTGTTTTCTCCTTGCCGTTGTGATCTATTAAAAGTCTTTTCACCAGCTGTCCTATGACACAATGTATACTGTTCAGCTAAATCAGCAGCCTTATGTGGGTCAGTGATGTCACGCTCGGATAAATACATTCTTATATCCGGCCTCACTTTGTTAATAAAATCCTCTAACAGAATGATATCTTTCATTTCTTTTAATGTGGAGATATTTCTGGATTTTATCCACTGATCCATTAACTTTTCTTCTGCTCGAAGGAAGTCTAAGTGTGTTTGGTAAGGGGACATTGTGTACTGACGGAACCTTTTCCGATAACTTTCCGGTATTTGGTTGTACGCTTTAAGTACAGTGTCTTTAATGACTTCATAATCATTCAAATGTTCCTCTTTTAATAATAGAACACAATCTCTTGCCCTTCCCTGAGTAAAAGCTGTTCTGACTAATATTCCCCATTTATCTTCTGGGAACTTAAAATCTCTGCAAGAAATTTCAAAGGTCTGGAAGAAATTAGCTATTTCACTTTCTTTATCAATGTAGGTAGGGACTAGCTTTTTCCATCTGGCCATCTCTACATCATTATGAGATTCTTTTTTAGTAGCTCCTATCTTTGCTAGCTCTATTCTTTCCTGACTTTCTATTTCTCTTTGACTTTTCTTATCTCTTTCCTGACTTTCTATTTCTAGACGTCTTTGTTCCATCTCAAGCCGTTTTTCTTCCATTTCAAGCCGTTTCATTTCTAGTTGAAATCGGAACTGTTCAGACATCTGACCTTCAACTTGATATCCCTCCGCGCTTGATTCTACTTTCAACTTTCCACTCGCAATCAACACATCTTTTATCTGCTGTGTCAACACAGTTCTGGATGGTGTAGTTTCAGTAACTTCTATCTTCAAGATCTCAGCGATCTCTTTTAACTTTTTTATTGATAAAGTTTTCAAAACTTCTTCTTCTGGATTTTCAATAAATTCCATTCTTTAGTTAAGAGATTTATAAAGTGGTAAATTTTTCCAACTTACGTTTTTCCAATCGGAAGAATAATTTCAGCGTTCTTAGGCTTGCTCAGTAGGTCACTGCTCCAACACACAACACAACACAACTTGAATATATGCTTCACTATACAACTATATCGGACGAAGACCGCAAACTGTTATGGACCTCTATATGATTGACTATTATTACGACTCGTTAAATCGGATTCAATGAATATAGTTGTATCTTTATTAGAAGTCTCTAGATTCTGCTAATCTGTAGCCCAAGCTAGGGGTTCCTTGACTGACAGGTCTATGCAGCAATGTAGTTATATTCGTGATAATTATCTTCAACACCTTTCTCAACAATGATAGATCAAACAACTCCAGTTGTTGAATAAACAATTTTATTTAAATTGTAGACTCAATATAAACGATCAATAAACTTTATCAACTGATGGCAACATAAGTATCAATAAAATGGCATTATATGTACATGTATGAATATAGCGACTTCACTCTACAAACGTTTAAACTGAACTAACTTTAAGGAGGTCGGGACTTTACAAAGAAAACGATCATCGAAGATTCTACAGGGTCTTAATACGCATTTTAACCTCTTTCTCTATAGAATACTACGATCCAGAATTATCCTCCAATTTCCACGGGATTTGAACGAATTATTTTATTTAAACTGCCCTCAGGGCATAAAGGTCAAACCTTGGTCGCTTTGGACTCTGATACGCACTTGTTAAGAGGTCAATGCCTTACTACGTCATTCATTTATGACCGAGATTCGTAACAATAGAGAGATATTGAGATAGATAGAAAGAGAGATAGAGGTAGGTAGATAAAGAGATAGATTTATATAGAGAGAAATAGATAGATAGAGAAAAAGAGAGAGAGATAGAGAAAGGAGAGAGAAAGAGAGCGAGAAAAGAATGGAGGCGGGTAGGGAGTCTTTTCCGCCTCCTACGTAACATAGCGAACGGACCTGATTACGAGTTATTCGGTCCGAAGGCTTGAGTTCCAAACGGAAAACGTCGATTGCCATTAACGCAACAGTTTTGATGAATTGGCAACAATCAGGCATTTCACGAACCCATGCTGGTACTAATTCTTTACAGCCTTTTTCTTGTGCTCACTCCCCCCCCTCTCATTTCCTCCCAAGCTACAAACTCGCATTAATACCATAAGGGAATCGGGCGTGGGGGGCATTTCTCCTCCCCTTTCCAATTATTTCCTTCGCCTCCCCCCCCCCCCGATACTACTAGTCCTCATTCATAACCTGATACCCTTTTCACACGTGCACTGTTCTGTTTTGTGGGAATTCCCCCTAAAACTAGAGAGAGAAGAATAAGAAGAAAATCAACAACGCAGGTTCACATTGGTGCTCTGCATTTTCGACTTGGCATATTATCTAAGCAATTTCGTCTTTTAAAAAAGGAGATTAATACTTACTTTGACGTCATCAATTCATGTGGTGGGTGGTACCTACCTTAACTTTGTGCGCATGCGCATCTGGTACCCCCTCCCCCTAAGTCTCTTCGCGATATGCCCTCTTTTTTTTTTTATGTAGACGATTTGTATCTCCTCTGCACATCTTCGCTTGATTTGGGGGAGATGGGCATTGGCATGGGCGCTGCGAACGCGACCATGGCTGTTGGGGGCAAGTATTCATTGGAGGTGCATGTCGAATTATTATTATGGGAGGCTCAGTTGGCTAAGACTAAGATTTCGGAGGAAGGGGGGGGGGGGCTTACGATGTACCTCAAGCGCAAGGCGCTTTTGAGCTTATATAACGTTAAGGGCGACGTCGAGTTAGCGAGAAGGGTGAGGGTGGTGGAAAGGGGGCGACGATGACACGCCAACAGGGCGAAAGTTTTTTTTTTTTCTGGGGGGGGGGGGGGGATCTTGAAATTGTAAAAGAAAAAAGAAAGTGTTTGTTGACTAGACCTTTTCCCAGAAACAAAGAGTTTCCCCCCTCGAGGATTAGCTCGGGATTGTTAGTGTTTAGCGCCTTGCTTGACGTATCCAGCGGGTTACAAGCTCTCTCTCTCTCTCGTCTCGAGGAGGGCGGTAGAGAGGGGTGGAGTGGGCGGAATGGGGAAACATAAGATTTAAGATTTATTGTTCTTGCTAATTGTTTATCTGGAAACGCCGTGAGAGTCGCGGCCGCCTGACCCTTGACCTTCAACCCCCGCCATCTCGCCCCCCCCCCGTCCCTCCTCCACATCCCACCCCCTCTGTGTTGAGTGGCGGAGCTTAGTAAAAAAGGAATTTCAAGACGCGCGACAATTTTGTGCGTGAGTGTGTGCGTGCGTGTGTTTATGTTTCTAACGAGAGTGAGTGTGAGAAATTCAACCTGTTGATAGCGCCCCCCCCACCACCCAAACACCTCTTGGTGGTTCGGGGCACTCGAGAGAACTTGATGTAACGACCTTTATAAGGCCCGGGGCCCCCTAACAAAGAGGGTAAGAGGACGGGCCATATTGCCGACATTAACATCTTGCTTGCAGACCCCCTTTCCCTCGCATCAATTCATTTTTAATACACTACAACACAGCCCCCTGCTGTTTAGGTTAGGATTACGGTAAGGTTTGAGTTGTGTGTATGCTGCGCCCGCCCCTTTGACCTTCACCGCGTAACTTTTTTGGGCTGTCAGCATCCAATTTATGCCCCACCCATCACGGGTCTTAAAGTGGTGGCTTTGTTTCAATTAAAATAAACCACGAACCATCACCCCTGGCTAAGTTGGTGGGGTTTCAAATTATCTCCCCATTGTTTACTCGTGGATGTGTAGAGTTTCTCAAAAAGCGAGACAAGGGCCGAGTTACTGAAATGTTGCGAGGCTGGGTGATAAATGTCCAGATTTCCTGAAATGCTGGGAAAATAATCCACTCTTTCATTTTTATCACAATTTCTTTTTATATGGAATAAAATGTGTTTTAGTTACTCAAAAGCTTAGGCCTACTTGTTAGTTTGTCTTTCTCCATTCTCTAAAAATAAAAATTTAGCAATATTATTTTAAAATTTTAAAAGCGTAGTGAACCTAACTAGAAATAGATCTAAAAATTGGTTCCATACAATTATAATGAACTTCGTTGAAATAGTTCTATTTCTATTCAAGTAAAACAAATGCATATTTGACATTTACACACAATATATAGGTCATGCAACGGTAGTTAAAAATGTGGTGATCGGATTTTCCCGGACTTAGTCTTGGCGCGCAACGGAATTATTTGTAAATGTTTTACGTTTTGCCAGGCTTAAAAATTTTTTTTTAGGTTTCTCTTTTCCAATTATACCGGCTTATGATTCAATTTTTTAGCAATGAATGCCGCTTTAAAAACAGACACTTATTTTTTTTTAATATTATAAATTACATAGGGCCTACGCTCCTTCTATAAAGAAGATTATTGCCTCCTACGCACATCCGTGGTTTGAGTTTAAACCTGCATTTCTATAAGTGTTTTAAATGATCTTATTGGTTTTCCCTGGTTTGTTCAGACAACCCATTACTTTTTTATGAAGCCTGATGTTTTGTTACAACACACACGCACAATATCTGGCGTACCACAACTCTTCTCATGATGCAGAAAACAGTTCAACCACACACACACACAAATATCATGGCCGCTTTCATTGTTTGCAGAATACCCCAAATCTCTCCAAGTTCTAACACACACTGGAACACACGCCCACAACAACTGGAAAAAAAAGGAGGAAAAAACTGTCGATAGAAGTACCCCCCTGGGGTTACGCTGCTGGGAAGATATAGTTTTTAGCCAGGGGGGCTGAAAGGGGCTCTGCCTGCCCTTTATAGCGCCATGTGCCACCCAGGCAGTATCATTCATGGCTTCTAAAAAGGATAGAGAAGAAAAAAGATTGTCTTTGAATTCAACGTTTTGATATATATTGAGCCCAATCATATTAGGCATAATTAGGCATATTGATCTAAAAGTAAAGTAAAGTATCCCGTCGGCTCTAATGAATCCATTGAAGCAGCGCTCACCAGTTTCTGTGGCCACGGCATACTCGGGGATTGTGTGGCTAGCACAATGCTCAGCAGCTTTTACGTTACTAACCTATTTAAAGTGAGGTAGCCTACCCATCCGAGATTGGTAGACTCAGGGACACCCTCTAGACCCGTGAACTAATCCTAGCCTTCACTGGGATTCGAACCCGGGTACTTCGGTTCGCTAATCGAGCGTGCTGCCACAAAGTTCCCCCCTACCAGCGTCTATAGATATGTATTTGTGTGTTTGTGTGCAAAAATTGTTAGCATTGGTGAAAGTGGTGCAGCCTAGGCTCTACGATTGTGACGTCACGTTGACTTACGGGAGCAGATATCTTCGGAATCTGGTCGCATTTGACTCCTAAACCAAATTCCTCACGACGGCGGCATTTGTCTTCGTCACATGTCTGCCAAGCGCTCTGGAATCGGGTCAGGACTGCATATATAAAGTACAAGCCAAACGAAACGGCCACCGGATTGCACACAATTACATAGTCTGGTGGTCATTTCGCCCCTCTCCGTGGGCATAACCCAGGCCCACGATTCTTGCCATCCAGGACCGACATAGCACCATTGGCTGTATCCGCGGAACCATTAGAGCTTTTCGCCGAGAGACGAATCTCTCCGGAAAGCCCAGAGCTTTGGATCATCATTTTTGCTTGAAAAGAGGGACTCTAATTCTGGCAGCATGGCGACCACGGGGCCCCGGAGGGAGTATGGCTTTGTAGGTACACTTTCCTCTTTCTTTTGTCATACGAGAAATCGGTGCAGATCTCGTAGACTTGTGAGCAGTATTAAATGGAATGCAGAAGAAGCTGAGTATGATTTGCAGACAGATTCCAGTGGAGTCTTTAGCACTTGGTGTTGTCAGTGATTGGCGCTGACACTTTTAGAATGACAGAAAGCCTCATTGTTGTCATATTTCCACCTCATCTCAGCTTGTATGTAAAAAAAAAAGGTGTGATGGGGGTGTTTCGGGAGAGGAGAGGGCGGGTTGGGGCGAAGTGTGGAGTGGGAGGTGTGAAGATCCAATGGCAGCGGCGCTCACAGTCTCACTGCTCACCACTTGACGGCACCTCTGCATTCTCTGAACAAGGGCGCACTATACTAGGCGTGACAGATGAATGCAAGCGCGCCTCCCCCCCCCCCCATGTGTATCTGTATGTGTCACGTAGGTTCCCCCCCTCACTCCTATCTGGTGCAGCACAGTTCATTCAACAGGTGGACACAGAACAAGATCTGCGTGTAGGAGGGATGGGGTGTGTGAAGAACAGGGCGCCAGTGCTTGCAGGGGGGCATGAAACCGCGCTAGTCCACATGTCATACAGAAAGTGTTGGAATTATGTAGTAGAGAAAGGGGAGCGTGGGGAGGCGGAGTCGTATTATTTAATAATAAACATCTTGGAATGTTCTCTGCAGGGCGTGTCTCCTGATTCATATGACATCTCTCTTTTATTAAAACAACAACTTCTACAACTTGCCGTTCTCACACTATCGTTTCACTGTTGTACATTAAAAAAAGAAGAAAAAACAGCTAAATGCGCATTAACTGAGTTCTTTTATGAATGAGCGCTATATTATATTTATATGGCAAATCTTATACTTTAAACCAGGGGTCGGCAACCTACGGTACGCGTGCAAGACTTGGCACACATAGGTCTTATGATTTTCAGTGGCACGCGGATGACACACAAAAACTCAATTCAAGTCTTGTATGCAAGACATTGAATGGCGGTGTAGGTTGACTCTTATGACTGTTGGCAGTTGGCACGCTGAATGAAGTAGAAAATCCTACTTTGGCACACTTTTGACAAAAGGTTGCCGATCCCTGTTTTAGACAATTGTGCCTTGTTAATAGGTCTGTGCAAAGCAGGGTGGCATAGCAAAGGCATTTAGTGGCCCGTACAATGCCCTGATCAGCAAATATCGCCAATGTTAACATTTACATTTTTATAACATTCATTTTGAATTTAAGCGCAACTTGTTGAAAATTGAGTTAGGCCTATACATTTTAAGTCAGCTTTATATATGCCTAGACGTCTACAGAGGCAGAGATTCACAGACGGAGAATATAATTTAAAAGAAAGGATGTATGCACGAATATGGGTACCGTATATGGAACTTAAAAGTAAAACAACCGAATCAACTTTTAAATAGTACATGCATAGACTTCTATAAACTATGATAGTAAAATTATTGACAACATTGTTACAATGTGTATCATAGCTTGTGCACTAAAGACGGTTATAACTATTTATAAATGAATATTATAAAAATGATCAGTTCATAATACATTTAAAAAAAAATGACAACGCTAATGGTGTTTATTTGTAAGCTTACAGATCAGGGGTTGGCAACCTACAGCCCGCGTGCCAGACTTGGCACGCAGAGCGTTTTTGAATCGCACGCTGATGACCTCCGAAATGGTAATTCAAGTCTTTCTACAAGAAAAGAGCTGAATAACATTTAGGTTGCTGGCATGCTGAATGAATTAGAAAGTCTACTTTGGCACACTATTACAAAAAGGTTGCCAATCCCTGGTATAGAGTATAAAGCGACTCTCCATGCTATCACATTTAGCATGCTTAGTGCGCTATTGTTCACAATTAATTGTGCGGGTTTGATCCCAAATATAAATGGAGTTCATACACAATTTTCCAAAATGTCGCTCTACGCAAGCGCCATTTTGCTTCCGGAACTACGAATTAGGTATTCATACACAGACAGACATTCTCTTACATATCTTGCACAGACTTTTATTTACAGACAGAAAAGCAAATAGAAGACTTTGTGTAAATGTTAAAAAAAACATGCATCCGAGAAGAAAACACACACAAAAACAAAAATACAAAAAGCTAAGACATGCCAACTAATATCCGGGCAGATAAAGGTAATTGCGGCGCAATATTAAAAAAAACGGTTCTCCGTTAGACGCGTTCATTTAGCTCATATCGCTTCAATTTCATCAAAGAAAACAAAACAAGCAACAACAAAAAAACACGCACAAAAAACAAGAAAAAACGAAGAAAAAAAAACCCAGCTAAATTGCCGTGACGTTTGACACACTGAAACAAGGAGAAGGGGAGGGGGATAACTATTTCTTTACAAGAGTTGACCGGAAACATCACTCAGTTGACATGGATCGACATACGGACGTTAAATCGTTCAATCGAGAGGGGGCACAACAGTTTTAATCACTTGACGGTATCTCCTCCGCCCCTGTCCTCCCCCCCGCCCCCCCATCTTCATCACCTTTACAATATTTTTTTTAAATGCCCTCGACACCTTTCTCGTCTTTTAGCCCCCGGACTCGTGAAAAAATCGTGAAATTCCGTAGACCAGTCACGAGAATGCACGAGAGAGGCTGTTGTTATGTGTTAGTGTGTTAGCTTCTTTCCACGAAGTCAGTGGTAAATACATTAAACATTAACGAGAACAAATACTATGCCCTGTTTTAAAAAATGCCGGTGAACAGGATATTTCATAAGTTGTAAATACAAACGTATAAAGACTGTATCAGCGTTTCTCAAACTTTTTCTATTTATGATCCTATGTTCTTCCTCTTCTTCTTCTGGTGGTAAATTAAAGGCGGCTGGGCTTTGTGCTGGCCACACATCCGCTTGTAAGCCGTGGCCACAGAAACCGGTGTAACGTTACTTCACCGGCTTTATGATCAGTTTGGTCCGAAGGGTACTTTACTACTACAATAAACGTTTTGTTTTTTTAAATTTTGCTACCCGGTATGTTTCTGTCCCGTTTCCGGGTCGCGACCCGGTATTTGGGAACCGCTGGACTAGATTGTTATTATTATATCATGTGCGTTTTGTTTTCAGATTCAGTCTGTATTAGAATTAATTAGCATCCAATGAACGCATCCGCCTTTTACTTTTAATCCCCAAGTGTCCACTAATATACCGGTACGTGTTACTTTCATTTCCGGGTCACATTGCGATACGGACAAATTTAAAGGGTAATTAATTTTATCGTTTTAAAAAAAACATTTACACATGAAATAATTAATTGGTTACGTGGGTTGTCGACCTTTGCCGATTTTCCCCACTAGGGATTGGTAGTGATGTAATCAGGGGCGCTAACTCTTATTTCTTTCATTTTTCTTTCCTTATTTATGTTTCTTGATATCTTTTTTTCTCTCCATTGTTTCTTTATATCACCTTAACTTTCTTCTTTCTTTCTTTCCTTCTTTCTTTTTTTTTCGTTCTCTTTTCTCTCTTTATTTCGTTTTTCCTTTCTTTAACTTGTCTTTCCTTTCTTCTTCTTTTCTTTCTTTCGCCTTTCTTTCTTTCCTTCATTCTTTCTTTCTTTTGTATCTGTCTTTAACTCTCACTCTTTTCTTTCTGTCTCTCTCTCTCGCGTTTACTCTCTTTCTCTCTCCTACACTTTATCTGTTTCTATCTCCGTTTAACTTTCTCTGTTGTTCTCTTTCACTTCTCTCTCTCTCTCTCTTAATTTCTCTGTCTCACTCTTTCAGTCTCTCTCGCTTTCTCTCTACTATTTTTCTCTCCCCACCTTTCTACGTTTCACTCTCTCCATTTCTCTCTATCCCATTATTTCCCTCTCAATAGACCTATAGCTTATGAGAACAAAAAAAAAAGTTAATTCCACCCCAACCTCCCAAACTCTTCCAGTACCAAGTACCACAACTCTGGAAAAAATCAAAGAGTCAAAATGAAGAGTTATGCAGCATACTTTAATACACTTTGGTAGTAACATTTAACTGTAGCGGATTATAGCAAAAAAAAAAATCAAATTTCATTCCCACCCGCGCTTTAGGATTCATAAAAAAATAATAATATTGATGAATGAAATGTTGATTTAAAAAAAATAAAATAATTTAAAAAGAAGTGACGTGAGCTTAATTATGTTGTGTTTGTGTGCGTGCGTGCAACGAGCGTTGTTCATCCATACATAAGCTCAAACTGCGAATCAAACACGCAAGATTAGTTTTATGTTGATCTTTACGATTTAAAGACAACACTTGAAAACATCATCTCATTAGTTTTAGTGTGTAGCAACGCGTGTTTCTATACTATAACTATAATATATATCTCTCGCTCTCCCTTCAAGACATGTCTGCATTTGAACTCGTGGAGTTGACCCCCTCACCCTCTCTTTCTCTCTATCTCTTTCCCATTCATCCCCGACTCTCTTAGATTAACCGAGCTTTAGCGATTGGCTTTACTGGTTTCGTATAAAACTTGAGGGCGGAAGGGCAGTGATTTTGTGGGTGGGGGGTGTGCTGGGGGTGGCGGGGCGTTTAGGGGGGAATGGGTTGGGGAACACCTGTGAGAGTGAAGCTCACGCAGGATACGGAGGAAAGAGAAATATTCTGTTGTACAGCAGTCCGGTTCTGCTGAGTCCAGCCCCCCTCCCCCCCCCCCCCACGACGTCTGTCGGATTAGATACAAACAGATGTGGGAATTAGGAGATTGGGGGAAAAATATTGTGGAAATAGATGCAGGAAATTAATTTCCAAATAGATGTGAAAATAAATTGTGGAAATAGATTCGTGGGGCTTAAGTGCTGGCACAGCAAGCTTAAAATTACGTTAGCTAGTGTCTCCTATCTTACACACACACACACACACACACATAGGAATTCACTGTTGTTTAAAAGCCTAACACAATTCTTACAATTCTTGAGTAGCAGCCTAACTGAAAAGTAAGATTCAGCTCCCAAAAACATGAAAAAAAATAAGATTAAAAAAGTAAGATTTATTCCGGAAAATTAATATAAGAATTTAAGAATGCACCATTGAAACCGATAACAAAATAACAAAAGTAAATGATTCAAAAGTAAAAAAAAAAGTTATGCTGAAACTTAAAAGTAAGAACCAAGCCGAAATATGAGAGTCAAACTGAAAAGTAACATTCGCACTGAAATGGAAGATTTAAAAAAAAAGGAAGTGATATGTTCTACCAGGAATACATTGAATGGGCGTATTCTTATTTTGAAGGAAGGGCGCCCGTTTAGATTGACGATTAAGATGGGTGGGTCCCATGTTTGATTACATCGTGAAATTGATCTAGTCGTTGTTGTTGTTTGTTTTTTAAATATAAAGACTATTCAGTTACCCGTCGCATTACAGGGCGTTCGGCTGGCGTACCGAAGTTCCTGGGTTCGAATCCTGCTGAAGTCTAGGATTTCTTCCCGGGGTCTGGAAGGGTGTCTCCGAGTTTACCCAGCTCCGATGGGTAACCTGCCTTTAGTTGGATAAAGGCGGCTGGGCATTGAACTAGCTACACAAGCCCCGTGTATGCCGTGGCCACAGAAACTGGTGAACGCTGCTTCCACCCACCCTATGGATCAAATTGTCTTTAATGTTGTTTCAGCACGGTGCACTTATCGCTTACATCGCCTAGGACATCTCCGAACATTCGCAACATTCGTTTGATAATCTCATAGTCCCTGGAGCTTTTTTTTTTTAAAATAAAATATATATTCTGCATCCCCCCCCCCTTAACCACCTTCTTTCACCCCTAGCATCTCTTCACCCCTGACCCCCCAGGATGGGGTGGTGGGGTGAGGGGAGGGTAGTACGAGACGTAGTTTCCTTTACTCTCGCGCACTCTTTTCTTTTTCTCTCAGGTCGTAAGGGCGAGAGAGAGAGAAGAGGCTTAAAACGCCAACCCCTCGAACAGGGCCCCCGGCCCCCGAAAACCCGGCTTCCTTGAGTTTCTTATCATTTGACGAGCTAAGTGGCGAGGGCTGCCTCAGATCTAGGACCCGATATCTGGGGGCGCAATTTGTTTCCTGCTGAACCCCTTTCCCTCCGCCCCGAAATGTGATTAGCTCTGTAGGTCAAATGTCATGTGTTTTTAGTTTTTCCATTGGGGGATTTTTTTTATAACATTATGTTCTTGTCTATTTCGCTTCTTTTCAAAGAGAAATTCTTTTTATCAACTATATAAAATACTAGAAATGCTTACATTCAGATATCTCAAAAACTGTTTTAAAAAAATGTATTTTTTTCTGTTTAGATCATAGTAGGCATACTTATCTTGTGAAATCTTTTTTTATATAATCTCAACTTTATGATTATATAGTACATAGATTTATCAGTGTATCTATCTTTGTGTTATCAATCAATCAGCCCATCAATCTATCTATCTATCGATCGATCGATCGATCGATCGATCGATCGATCTATCCATCTCTCTCTCTCTATATATATATTTATCTATCTATATTTCTATCTATCTATTTATCTATCGATATTTCTATCCATCTATATTTATATCTATTTAAAATATTTCTATCTATCTATCTATTTATCTATCTATCTATCTATATTTCTATCTATCTATATTTCTATCTCTATTTATCTTTCTATCTATATTTCTGTTTGCTATCTTATCCATCTATCCAATCATCCACACGCACCAATACCGATAACCTATACAACGACTGATCATCCAACCCCAGACATCTATACTCGATTCTATACAACCATTCCTCTATCCATCAACCACCCATCTATCCATCCATCCATGCACTTATCCACACATGGACATTATCATATATCCAAGTCTGAATGTTATAAAAAAATCACATTATTCACTACTAACTGATATAAATGACATATTTTTTAAGTACATACATTTAGTTCTAAACTATTTCCTAGCGCTTCCTGCCCTCGACAGGCCTCCATCATCATTCATACACTATCGTAAAGCGTCTTTCAGTCCTGACGTCATTTGCATGAGATGATCCACACCTTCCCATGTAATAAAACAGCCTTATCTAGACCATCTTCTTGGATGTTCCATTGATATCTCCGCTGCTCGCGCCAAGCCCCCCACGGGTTCTAACTGTGCTAGTAAACGAATCTCTGTGAATTTTAACGGTTAACAAAATATATAATATGCTCAGTGCAGCTTTAAATATAGATCTATCTTCTATTTATCTTTCTATCTATTTATCCATCCATCTATCAATCTATCTTCTATTTATCTATTTATATCTCTATTTATCTATATTGTTATAAAGTTGCACCAACGCCCTCTCCCTGACCTTTTAAACTAACCTAGATCCCAAGGGAAAGTTTGAGCCCGTTGTGTTTTTATAAACTAATTAGATTTCCCACCCTCCTTTCCTGCTATCAATTACAAATTGTTTAGCCATCGTAATAAAACTACACTGGCATCTACAAGTCGTGACACTGAATTGTAATCGTAACTACAACTACCCCACCTACACCCCTTCTTCAATTACCTCTCTCCTCCCATTCCGCATTTTTCCCTGAAGAAAACACATATACGCTCACCCACTTGCATAGATACTTTAATTGGAAGCGTCTCCAATAACGCCTTAATGTCTATTTTGCTAAGGTTTAAGGACACCCTGAGGTCTGGCATGATTGTTATATTGTGGGAAGTTTAATCAATGTACTGTAATTAAGTAAGATTAATGTTTTCAAGCTAAACCCTGACTTAGCCCCGCCCACCTGGTTTTCGAACAAAGAGGAACGAACTCTGTTGTTCTATTAATTAAACGACATTCTAACCAGACTTGTGTCTGTGTTTTTGGGAGTGGAAGTTTTTCCCCTAGTTACGATTGGCTGTACCCTAACCAATGAGTACTTCTGGGTAATGAGAGGATAGACTTTAAAAAGGCATGTTTCTCCCTTCAGACAGCGAGTTGAGTTTAGTTTCAGTTGAGTTCCGAGTTGAGAGTTTATCTCCGTAGTAGGAACATTACTTGTACATAGTGTTTATCAGAATTAGTTTTGGACTTGTATTTTTCTTATGTGTCTTCGTCTTGTATTCAAGTGTTATACAAATAAAATTACAATTATCGTGCAACGGGTGTTGATTTCAATTGAAATTAAAAGTGTTACTTTGAATGAATATTAAAATAGAACCATAATTACTGGAGTAATCAAGCCCATATAAAAACAAACAACTCTTGGAATATTGAGCCTACACCTAGACAACAGCCAAATACATAATATTGCACGAGTACGTAACATATTTATTGGGGGCTCGTCCGGGATATTCCAGTTTTGTCTTAAAATAACTTTGCTTCAAGACTCTGCTCATTCAACGTTTACTAATAATTAGTGTCAACTTTGAACTGTGTTTTACAATGGACTATATTTGAACTGTGGTGTTTTATTGAAAAGAACTTTGTTATTTTTTACGACAACTCAAGTAAGTTGGCCATATATTTAAACAAACATTTTTTACATTAAAAAAAAAAATACAATGGATTCAAACATTACCATCAGTGAGCTAGACAAAATGTCACTCACACAACTTAAAGGACTTGCTCAATCTTTGGGAATAGAAGTATCAGAAACAACACCAACAAGATTTAAATTAGTAGATGAAATAAAAGAGTGCCTGATAGCACAGGGCAAACTAACCACTGATACTGTTACAGAAGAGCGTGATGAAGAAGATACAGTTAGTTATCATGAAAGAACACCTGATCGTAACCAAGAATGCCCTGTAATGAATGAACAATTGAAGTTTCAACTTGAAATGCATAAAATTGAAAGCCAGGAGCGTATCCAGATACAACTGGCTAAAATGGAAGCTGAAAGTAGGGAACGCATTGAAATGGCACGCCTGCAAGGTGCAAACATTAGCAGAGAAGGTGTTAACGTTGATCTTATCAAATTCAAGAAACATATTCCAGAATTTAAAGAAACACACGTTGATGAATTTTTCTTGCTGTTCGAAAAGGCATCTGAAGATTACAGTTTTCCAACGGAAAAGAAAGCCTTACTGCTCCGTTCAGCTCTAAATAAAGGTCGAGCCATGGATGTCATTCTAACCCTGAAAGCTGAAGAAGACAATAACTACGATGTCATCAAAGACAAAGTACTTAGAGCATACGAGATGGTGCCAGAAAAGTACCGGAAGCTGTTCCGAGAAGCCAGAAAAGACCACGATCAATCACACGTAGACTTCCTGCGTGTGAAAGAAAAACAACTTGATCGTTGGCTTAGGTCAAGGAACGTTTCCAATGACTTTGAGAAATTAAAAAACATTGTCTTGTTGGAAGAATTTTTAAATTGTGTTAGAGTAGATGTAAGAACCCATATAGCTGACAGAGGCATTGAACAGGTGCAGGCAGCAGCTCGATTAGCCGATGACTACGTTTTAATACACCCAACAGTAAAAACTTATCAAAATGACAAATTCAAAAGTACAGTAAAGCAGAACACGAATGAGTCTTATAGACAGAAACCCATTAATACTATTCACACCAGTATGAGCAACACCAAGAAATACAACGAAACACAAAATACAAAGCCGTATTGCCAACACTGCAAAAAAGAAGGGCATACAAAACAAAATTGTTGGACCTTAAACAGAAAGGTCAACAAACCTAAGCAAGAATTAGCTGGTTGCTATGTCTCCAGATCAATGATAAACACTGCTACGTATAAGAACAACCCAGAAATAGAACTAGATATACTCAACTCTACTTGCCAGACAACAGCTAGCGCCAGGAAACATTTTGAGAACAAAACTAATTCTCAGAAAAGTGCCAGTCGACACAGTACTCCGACAGAGAGCACAGATCAAGACGTTTCAAGTCACCGTTCGTCCATGAGAAAGGCCATCTCTAAGAGACAAAAGACGGTTGTCTTTGAAAACAGTCTGTTGAACCCTAACCAGAGTTTACAAACAACTCCCGTTTGCAGCCTAGCTTCAAGTTCGTCACAATTTGGCAGTAATTTAGAACAGGTCACCAATAAAGATCCTGAGAACACAAACCTCAAGGACTTTATGCCTTTCATTTCAGATGGCTATGTGTCGTTACCAAACGATACACTCGGCAGAAAGCATATCAAAATCCTCCGGGACACATGTGCTTCCTTAACTGTGATCCTAGAAGGAACCATCCCGTTGTCTGAAAAGACATACACTGGACAAAATGTACTGCTGAGAGGTGTAGAAATGGGGAACATGGAAGTTCCTCTACACAGGATACAACTTCAATCAGAGTTGATATCTGGACCTGTTACTGTAGGTGTACAGCCTGCTTTGCCTTTTGAGGGAATATCTCTACTCATAGGCAATGATTTAGCTGGGGGAAGAGTAAAACCTGAACCCATCATGACTCGTGACCCCGACCTGAATGATAAGCCAACAGAAGATGCTTACCTATATCCTGTGTGCGCTATCACCAGGGGCATGAGCCGTAACAACGTTGAGTCCAACGAGACCACCAACAAATCCTCTCGAGAACTACCCGAAGTAGACTTAAGCGCAACATTTTTTGCCCATCTCCTCGAAGGTCCATCGTTAGAGACCAACGAAAATAGTCTGTCCCCGAGACAGCTATTGATCCAAGAGCAACAGAACGACATAGAACTCGCCAAGCTCAGGGAAGAAGCAGTTACTGCTGCTGAATCAGAAAATGTAGCTGAATGCTATTACCTAAAGGATGATCTCCTAATGAGAAAGTGGAAACCACGAGAAGCAACAAGTGACAGCAACTGGGAAAACGCCCACCAGATTATGGTACCAGCTAGATATCGCAACGATATTCTACACATCGCCCATGATCTACCGTTTGCCGGTCATATGGGAGTCAACAAGACCTATCATCGGGTCCTCCCTTACTTTTATTGGCCAGGCCTACGCAGAGACGTCGCATCATATTGCAAGTCTTGTCACACCTGTCAAATGGTTGGCAAACCGAACCAAACCATACCTGTTGCCCCACTACAACCAATCCCAGCGTTTTCTGAACCGTTCAGTAAAATACTGATCGACTGTGTGGGACCCCTACCTAAAACCAAGGCGGGTCACCAATTTCTGTTCACTATAATGTGTTCGTCAACCAGATTCCCTGAAGCCATTCCGCTGCGTAGCATCACAGCTGACAAAATAGCGGACGCCTTAACCGGTTTCTTTACTCGGTATGGCCTCCCACGGACTGTTCAATCGGACCAAGGGACAAACTTCACGTCGAAACTGTTTGGTCAAGTCCTCAAGCGTCTAGGTATCCAGCACAATGTGTCTAGTGCATACCATCCAGAGAGCCAAGGAGCCCTTGAAAGGTTCCATCAAACACTCAAGTCCATGTTAAGGACTTACTGTTTCGAACATTCGAAAGACTGGGACAGAGGAGTACCCCTCGTACTCTTTGCTGCTCGCGAGGCTGTACAAGAATCCCTCGGATTTAGTCCTTTCGAACTAATATTTGGCCACACTGTTAGAGGACCTCTGAAATTGCTCCAAGAAACTTGGACAACGTCAACAGAGACCACGGGACTGTTATCTTATGTTGACAAATTTAAAAACCATTTATTTGATGCTTTTAATTGTGTTAAATCTAATTTGTCACAGGCTCAAGGCACAATGAAGACCTGGTATGACAAGAAAGCAAGAATAAGGAGTTTTGACCCCGGAGACAAGGTTTTAGTTTTCCTTCCTATCCCTGGTCAACCACTGAGTGCAAAATTCTCAGGACCATATGAGGTTGAGAAAAAAATCAGTAGTGTAAATTACCTGATAAAAACCCCTAACCGCAGAAGGGAAAAGAGGTTATGTCACATTAATATGTTGAAACCTTACTTCCATAGGGAAAAGGGTACATCTCAGGAAAATCCTCCTATTGTTCCCATGACCCCTATCACTCAGATACCTACTGATCTCCATAAAATTGAACACAAATTTGCAGAATGCAAATTGCAAAACTCAATAACCTTGAACAATTTTGATGCTAAGATCAATCATTTATCTTTGACTGAGAAAAGTTCAATAAAAAATTTGATTGCAGATTTTCCACAGCTATTTAGTGATGTTCCTAGAAGGACTCACCTCATTGAGCATGACATGGTTATTGTTGAAGACTGCAAACCGCTTAAACAACACCCTTATAGGGCTAACCCTTTTCAACTTCAACACATAAGGCAGGAAGTTGAATACATGCTGAAGCATGACATAATAGAGCCTAGTGCTAGTGACTGGAGTTCCCCATGTGTGTTAGTCCCAAAAGCAGATAACTCCCTCCGCTTCTGCACTGATTACCGGAAGGTAAATGCGGTCACTAAAACTGATTCCTACCCAATACCCAGAATAGATGACCTCATTGACAAGATTGGTGATGCAAAATTTGTAACCAAAATTGACCTCTTGTCTGCATATTTTCAAATCCCATTATCTTCTAGGGCCCAAGAAATTTCTTCTTTTGCAACCCCTGACGGTTTGTTTAAGTACAAAGTAATGCCCTTTGGTTTGAAAAATGCACCAGCTACCTTTCAAAGATTAATCAACTCAATTGTACAAGACATTTTTCAATGCAATGCTTATCTAGATGATATTGTCATATACAGCAATGATTTTCCAACCCACGTAAAACAATTGAGACATTTGTTCACAAAGTTAGACAATGCAAACTTAACAGTAAACTTAGCTAAAAGTCAATTTGGGCACGCCACAATTGAATATCTAGGTCATATTGTTGGCGGTGGAAAAATTAAACCAGTTGATGCCAAAATAACTGCCATTCAGAATGTCCCTATCCCTCAAACAAGAAAACATGTTAGAAGTTTCCTTGGGATGGCAGGGTATTACCGTAAGTTCTGTGCAAATTTTTCTACCATAGCATGTCCACTCACAGACCTTCTGAAGAAGAACTCTAAGTTCAAATGGGCTGACGAGTGTAATAAAGCATTTGAACAACTTAAGCTTATATTGTCCCATGCTCCTGTGTTAGTAACACCTAAGTTTGAAAAACCCTTTAAGATAGCAGTAGATGCATGTGATACTGGAATGGGAGCTGTCCTCTTTCAGGAAGATGATGACAAGATAGAACACCCTATATGTTATCATTCTCAGAAGTTTAATCCCCATGAGAAAAATTACAGCACTATTGAAAAAGAACTGCTAGGTATTATACTTGCTCTGAAGCATTTTGACTTTTATGTGAATGGTTCTCCATATCCCATAGAGATTTTTACTGATCATAACCCACTAACTTTTTTGACTAGGGTTACTCAGAACCAAAGACTTCTCAGATGGAGCTTGTTTCTGCAGTCATATGATCTAATCATAAAGCACATTAAAGGCAAAGATAATGTTATTGCCGATGCTTTATCTAGAATGTGATTTATGCATGTTAACTTTTACCAGAACACCTATGAATTGATTTACAGATGTGTATTATATCAAATGAATCATTACTTATTTACTGAAACCTTATCAATATTTTTATATTGGTAAGATGCAATTTTAACTTTTTCTTAAAAGTTTTGATAAATATATATATATATATATATATATATATACTTCACATTTATTGGTAACTCAGAAAAATATATATTACCCTCATCTTACATTTAAATATTTTTATGCATGACTACATTATTAAGTTATTGGTATTCAATTACTACAAGTACTGTTGAAGTAACTATAAGATTTTTGTTTCTTATATAATTACTTTACATGTGTATTATGCAAACTTATATGTTTTCTTTTTTTTTTTTTTGGAACAACTAGTTCCCACCTATCTTGTATTTTTACAGAAAAATATAACCTTACTTTTAAAAGCCTTTGCACTTTATGAGCGAGGCTACAGAAATAATATTAGGTTTGTAAGGGATTTTAAAAAACTCATCATGATTCCCAATTCATGATTTGAATTTTATTATTGACATTTGTAAACTTTTTTGAAATGTACATAAGTTTGACCAAAGCAAATTTCCCATTTTAGATTATGGTTAATTTCCTTTTTCCTTTAGGATGGGAGGTGTTATAAAGTTGCACCAACGCCCTCTCCCTGACCTTTTAAACTAACCTAGATCCCAAGGGAAAGTTTGAGCCCGTTGTGTTTTTATAAACTAATTAGATTTCCCACCCTCCTTTCCTGCTATCAATTACAAATTGTTTAGCCATCGTAATAAAACTACACTGGCATCTACAAGTCGTGACACTGAATTGTAATCGTAACTACAACTACCCCACCTACACCCCTTCTTCAATTACCTCTCTCCTCCCATTCCGCATTTTTCCCTGAAGAAAACACATATACGCTCACCCACTTGCATAGATACTTTAATTGGAAGCGTCTCCAATAACGCCTTAATGTCTATTTTGCTAAGGTTTAAGGACACCCTGAGGTCTGGCATGATTGTTATATTGTGGGAAGTTTAATCAATGTACTGTAATTAAGTAAGATTAATGTTTTCAAGCTAAACCCTGACTTAGCCCCGCCCACCTGGTTTTCGAACAAAGAGGAACGAACTCTGTTGTTCTATTAATTAAACGACATTCTAACCAGACTTGTGTCTGTGTTTTTGGGAGTGGAAGTTTTTCCCCTAGTTACGATTGGCTGTACCCTAACCAATGAGTACTTCTGGGTAATGAGAGGATAGACTTTAAAAAGGCATGTTTCTCCCTTCAGACAGCGAGTTGAGTTTAGTTTCAGTTGAGTTCCGAGTTGAGAGTTTATCTCCGTAGTAGGAACATTACTTGTACATAGTGTTTATCAGAATTAGTTTTGGACTTGTATTTTTCTTATGTGTCTTCGTCTTGTATTCAAGTGTTATACAAATAAAATTACAATTATCGTGCAACGGGTGTTGATTTCAATTGAAATTAAAAGTGTTACTTTGAATGAATATTAAAATAGAACCATAATTACTGGAGTAATCAAGCCCATATAAAAACAAACAACTCTTGGAATATTGAGCCTACACCTAGACAACAGCCAAATACATAATATTGCACGAGTACGTAACAATATATTTATCCATCTATTTATCAATCTATCTTTCTATCTATCTATTTATCCGTCTATTTATCTGTATATATCTGTCTCTCTATATCGTATTTACTATCATTTAATCTATTTTATCGCATTATCTATTTTTATGTGCCTATTTATCTCTATCTTTAATAATGTTCACACCTATCTGTCTAAAATTATCTAATTAAATAATTATCTATTAATGCATTTACCAATTTATCTATCTATTGATTATTGATCTGTTTATCCATTTTTCTATTTATTCTTATTAGATATCTTTATATTTATATATTTATTTATTTATCTATGTAATCATCTTTCAAATATCTATCTAATTAACTAACTATTTATCTAACAAATTATATAAAAATATATAATATGTATTCATCCACCTGCCCATCTATAAATAAAGATATCTATACACATACGTACATTTGTAAATGTATATCTAATATCTATCTATATTTATGTACAATGATGGTACTGCAGTTGTCACTATCTTGCCATGTGTCAGGTAAAACGTGATATAAGAAAACACAAGTGATAAACCAGTCTGTGTTTCTTGATAACTTTTAACGGAAAGCTAAAACATAGGCGCCATCTTGACTATTTCACTGCAGCCTCCCCGTACCTTGCTATCATCTTTACTTTTCACTCGGCTGGAATTTTATTGCATACCCGTTATGTCTATCTGTGTTTCTCTCTCTCTATCTCTCTGTCCGTCTCTATATTTATCCCCCTCTCTCTGTTTCTCTCTATCTCTCTCTATCCCGTCACTCTCTATATATACTTATTTCACCCTGTTTCTTTTGTCCCTCTTTCTCTGTCTATCGTTCTACATTCACCCTGTCTCTCTCTCGACTTTACCCATCGCTCACTCTTTCTTCATCTGTATCTCTCTTTCTGTCCCTCTCTCTGTCCGTCTCTCTACGTGAACACTTTGTTTCTCCTTGTCTCTCTTTCTACATTTATTCCTTCACTCTACTATTCCTATCTCTTACTGCCTTCATCTCTCTCTCTCTCCCGCTCTCTTTCTGCATCACACTCTCTCTTTATCGCTCTCTCTCTCTCTCTCTCTCTGTCTTTCTCCATGTCAGCTCTTGTGTCTGCGCATGTGTATCAGTGCATAAGCGATGTGTGTCTGTGCACGTGCGTTTTTTTTTTCTTAACAAGCTGTTGACACGCTCGCGCCGAATGCACCCCCTCACCCCAATAGCAAACACATTCCCTTTATGCACAAAATATATCACAATCACACCCATTCCCCCCAAAAAACACTTCCGCAATACTTTAAAATAAAATAATAAATTCTACTGATTTAAATCTCGAACAAATAAAATCAAAACGAATAAATAACTTAAGGCCTCCAGCTTGTGACGTATCGCGGCGAAGATTCTCTCTCTCCCACAAAATAGCGCTTCGGCCGTATCAAACTTTTCAGTAGAAGGTGGCAACAAAAGCCCATCCTTCTCCCATTCCGGGCGAGTAAAGCAAGACATGGCAGTAGCCACTGCTACACAGGACAATATATTTTCTTCTTTAATATACATCACTGTTAGTTTACGACATCAGAGCCGCCATTTTGTTTTAACTGCATTGGTAGATTTCCTTAAAACAACTAACAAAAAAACATGGAATCAATGAATCAAGTATGTTTTCTTCATCTTCAAGCATTAAAAAAAACACACACCAAGTAAATAAGAAAAAAAAATCTTTAAAAAAATTCAAGACTAGTAAATAAAAAAAACTTAAAAAAAAAAAAGGATTAAAAATCAACATAGACATGTTGCCCAGATATGTCCACCCCCCACCCCCCTTACTTTTTTTTTAAAGATGGAGGGGTAAGATACTAGTGAGATGAAGAACGCATATCACCATGGGGATTGCTTATCTAAGGGGGGAGTAAGTGTCACATTTCTCTCACGAGTTATCTTTGCTTGGAAGTAAATAAAAAAAAAGGGGGTGGGGGCGAGCACTATCTCGGCTGGGTTTTAACCCTCGTACTAGGCTCGTACATTGAAACTTATTTGAAAAGAAAAACTTTACAAACAAAAAAAAATCACACACACACGGTTGATTAAAAAAACTATATTTAAAAGAAAGAAATTCCTTTATATTTGTAGGAAACATTTTTTATATTTTTTTATTTGATTCGTTTTCCATTTCTCAAAGTTTGTTAGTTTTCTCCTTGGCGTCTAAATTTCTTGGGAGTTTATTTTTACTAAGAGTGATCTTCCCCTTGTGTTGCATTTCGGGAAGTTTTCGGAAATCGACCAATCAAACGCACTTGTTTTGTTTTGTTTGTTATTTTGTGTAAAGAAATTTTTTTTTAAAGCAATATGATTTAAACTTGAAACAGACATTTTCATTGATGGGTTTATGAGACCTCATGTTGACCCTCATATACCGGGAAATCCCAAACCAGAAGTACCGTATTGCAGAACTAAGTGCATAACTGGCATCCCGGACTAAAGCATACAGATTATTCGTACATTCGTAGCACTGTTGTAGGACATTGCGCTGTTTTAGAAGACATTGCGCTGTACCAATGCCAATGCGCTGTTTTAGGACATCGCGCTGTACCAATGCCAACCATAGCTTAGCAAGAAACTAATTAACATTACCAACAAACAACAACTGTGTCTAGATGTTAATGGTATTGTCTCGGGCGTCGTCGCGACTCCTACCCCCCACTCCCCTTCTTGTCCATAGGTCTCGAGTACCACTATCGATACGCTGATCTCTAACATGCTCATCCCTCTCCAGAACCAACGTGCATGTTAACGTAAATAAGAAAGCGTGTTCTTTATATAATGATAAAGTCACAAATGGTGTAAAATCTTGGAAAATCAAAAGTTTACAGGATTAGTTAATCTTAACAGACTCTTCAGAGCAAGGTTTCTTAGAAGAAGAAAAAGTTGAACAAAATACAACAGCAGTTGTTTTTAAATTTGAAGGCAACGTATGGCGAGTTTATCTGTGTGTATTTATCTCTGTATCTGTGTATCATGATACGGCCGTATCAGTCTTCAGTAAACCTCTTGCAGTATACATACGGACCCCACAACATCACCACCCCCACCCACCCACAGTAACTTTATCAAGGCCGCTTCCCTTGCATGGCAGCTCCCTCTTGATACGCCGAATGCGTTC
This sequence comes from Anisus vortex, assembly GCA_949126835.1. NCBI lineage: Eukaryota > Metazoa > Mollusca > Gastropoda > Planorbidae > Anisus > Anisus vortex. Next base: position 31,826,219 of record OX421506.1, read on the forward strand.
AGATATTTTTTTTTTGTGCTAGGCAGTTTGTGTTGGTGTCTGAAATCTGAATGTGTATGCTATCTGAATGTGTATGCTTGTCTGTTGGAGATGGCATGTTTCTTGAATCTCGCGCTCACACACTTGCGTGTGTTATAAAATATATTTTTTTTTATATTTATTCTTACAGAAGAGTTCCACTTCTCCTGCTACGTCAGTTATATAGTCTGAAGGGAAGGATTTTAAAAAGTATAATATTTTAAAAAGTGAAAGAGTAATCTTTTCTTGGTTGTTATCTCAAGCGTAGCCATATTGAGAAATACTTTTTTTTTTTTTTTGTAAAGATAAACTTTAGAATCAGTGGTATAAACCTTGAACTGTGTTGTAGAAGAAACGAGAGTATATGCCAGCTTTCAAATGTTAGTGAGTAAATGTTGGTGGCTATGTCATTCAATGTGTTAGTGTTGTGTGTGTGTAAAATGTTATCTGTGTGTATGTCTGTCTATGTGTCTGCCTCTGCGTATGTGCTTGAAGGTTTCTGTGTGCGCGAGAAAATGTTTTCTGTGAAGGTGTGTGTGTATGACTGCTTATTTGATTGTATGTCTTGTAATTGTAAGCCAGTGTGCAGTGTATGTCTGCCTTGTATGTGGTAAAATAATTCGCCGTGTGTGAGAACCATCGTTGCGTGCTGCACTTTCTTCTACGTTAAGCTTCAGTCGGGCACTAACTAACACAACCCTTAATCCTAACCGTTTTAAGCGGACTAGTATTTCGCCTATAGTACCGGTATTATTAATCGCCACACACACAATATGTATAGATCTATATATGTGTCAATATATGTTCAGAAAGGACAGGAGTTGGCGTTGTGAGCTATTTTATCTAAAATATTGTTCTTTTATTTATTATTTAAATTGTAAGCTATTTTATTTAGTATATAATGCTTATTCACTTATAAGCGATATATGTCTGGGGTATGACGTCATTGTTAGTTACGGAAGTGGCGAGTCTTGTTTTTTGTTTTTTGTCTAGGGTAAATGGTTTGTGATGGGACGCATAATTTTCTGTATTGAAATAATAATAAAGTGGAATTGTTTTAATTGTATACGGAGTTCCTGAATTATTACGTCAACGGTTGGGTTGGGTTGGTTTCACGATGCTTCTTATGTTGCCCACGAAAAAGAAGTTAAATTGCACATGTCAACAAAAAAGAAAAGACAGCAGCACTGTAAGTAAACGGAATAAAAAAAAAAAGAGCCAGTCTGTCGTGTCTCTGTTCGGCACCTTGGAGCAGGGGTTGGATAAGAGGTTGGTAGAGATGATAGTATTACCAGCCACCAGCCCCCTGAGCTGTGATCGTAATTCCACCACAGGCCGCTTCGTATCCATGCTTCGTGTTCGGAAACATTTTTTTATTTTTAAATATGTACGAAACTTACTTCTTTTTGTCATTGCGAGTAACGAGAGGCTGTCCCCGCAAACCCCCGAGCTTAAAATCGAGAGCGGTGGAGCCTTAGTGGGAGTTCTTATTTTAGAATGTGTGTGTGTGTTGGGGTCGGAAGGCTCGGCGCACGAGTACAATGACATATGGCCCGTACAGACATGTTCTTTATTTTTTTTCTACTCGTGTCACGCAAGACATTTAGACAGACCCAAACAAATGATATAGGAGAGTAGAGTCTGCTCTAGTATGATTCCTCTACAGAGATACAAAATACAAATATCAAATGTTAATCACAACCAATGATCGCCTCGAAAGAAAGTTTAACGTAATCAAAGACGTGTAGTAGAAGTGGATGAAGCATTATATTTAAACTCAGTAATACAAAACAATAATACATGTATAAATGAAATAATACACAATTGAGAGGTGTAATAAACGGAAATATATTGTTTTATAAGCAAGGTCACGGAAAAACGCGGGTAAGAAACGGCCAAAGAATCCCAAAGGCGTATCGCAAAGAATGGACTCGATATAAAAGACTCTGTTTTGTGTATGTTTCAAACAAGGCATGTGGTTCACGTACGCCCTCATCCACCATAATAGCCCTCGACTCCTGGGCTCGCTCACCGACTGGCTAGACTCGTAGGTTTTTATTTCTCCTTTGATCGCGGTGCATCTGGCAACAGAGGGCGCTGTCTATAATAGGCGGTTTGTTGTGTCTAAAGGTATTTTATACCTGAACATTTTGTGTGTGTGTGTGTGAACAAAATCAAAACATGACAGTTGATTCAAAGACCAGGTGGAGGTGTGTGTGTGTGTGTCATATTGCAATTTCTTGCAAATATTGGATGTCTGTTTGTCTCTTTGTAACTGTCTGTCTGCTATCTATCTATCTATCTATCTATCTATCTATCTATCTATCTATCTATCTATCTATCTATCTATCTATCTATCTATCTATCTATCTATCTATCTATCTATCTATCTATCTATCTGTCTATCTGTATATCTATATATATATATATATCTGTCTGGCTGTCTATCTATCTATCTATCTGTCTATCTATTTATCTATCTATAGCTATCGTTCTGTCTATATTTGTCTATCTATATCTGACTATCTGTCGATATATATCTATATTTATAATTTATATGTCTATATATATTTACATCTATCATTTCTGTGCCAGCGTATCAAATTGAATTTGTTTCTGTCGTTTGTCCGCCTGCTCATCCATCAATAAAATCTCCTACTTTCTAATTCTTTAAAAATATAAATGCGTGCAGTACCGGTATATTATGCACGTGTACGAATCTCTATAAACCCCCTCTTTCATATCTTTTACTTTCTATTACCCGCATGTTTTTAACATAATCAGACGCATATTATAGGATGGAAATGGACCACGTGTGCCCACGCATTGTCCTGGCAAACATGGCAACTCAGTTAATTATTGGTGAACTAAAAAACAAAAAAAAACAATAAAAAAATAGAAACGCTTACTCGTGGCCAGGCAGCCATGGAGCGTTGGCGAGGGTTGTAAACAATACGCAGACAATGGTAGTGACGCGAGAATAAGTTCCTTTTATCGGGCTTCTCCCCGGGGAAGGGTCCCGTGGTCCTGGAAAACAATGATGGTGATTGGCATTTGGCGAGTGGAAAAATGTGGCGACGGCCCCCTCGGTGGGTTGTTCAATCGTTTGGATGGTTGCATTTCCATCTCTATTTCTCTTTCTATTTCTCTTTCTATTTCTCTATCTATATCTCTATCTCACCTTTTTCTCTTTCTCTATGAATTGCGGTAATGCTACTTTCACAGTTAAGCAAACACACATACACAAATGCCACAGAGAGAGAGAGATGCACACACACACATACATACACAGAGACAGACAAAGAGACAGAGAGACAAAATAGTTAGAAAAGAGAGAGAGAGAGAGAGAGAGACAGGCGAGAGAGAGAGAGAGTACAAAAGGCTTCTAATGTAAATTTTACTTTATCATCGTCACAAAGTTTTTGCTTTATGTGTTGTTGTTTATTTTTATATTTTGCCATATCTCAGTAGTAAGGTGACTGCATTAAAGCAGCTCACGGACCCAGCAAATTATCAAATCAACCAATCAATGAATGACAAAATAAAATTTATACAGCAGTCTAAGAGCTGTATTGAGCTTTTCTACTCTTGAAACAATGTATTGTACTCCCTATAACATTCTTTGAGCTTTTACTGTACTCGCTAAACTTTGTAACGTAATCCCTAAAGCAGTCATGTTTAAAATAACAAAAAGGGTTGGGGAGGGGAGAACTTAAGTTGAATAGACACCCAAACAGCTGTCAAATAATTTATAAAGGAAGTCATTCATTGCCTTTGTAACTTGTGAAAAACCTCAACGGAATATGCAAGAAGTATTTTAACCATTAAATTGACAGGCCCTCGCCATCCCGCTCGATCCTTGAAGCCGCGATTGTTTGAGTGAGCGAGTGAGCAAAACTGAAGAAAAAAAAAGCTTTCTTTCTTGCTTAAAAAAACCACAACTGTTAATTTTAAAATTTTCGAACATGTCATTCAAAATGTCATGTCTTTTACAGTCAAGTGAGAATAATTTTTCCTGCATCGATTAGCCGTCGAAATAGCCAGGTTTTTAAACACTAGAGGTGAATGCGTACATTTTTTTTGTGTTTTTCCTTCTCTTCTTTGTAGAAACTGAAAACAAGAACTCGTGAAAAAATTATAAAATTACGATAACAAAAACAAACAAACAATGAGAGCAAAACAACAACAAAAAACAGCCAATAAATATTAACAAACGAGCTAGCATCAGCAAACAAAAATAGCAACAAACAACTTCAGTTCGTATAGTTGCGAATTGCAAATGCCAAGTGCAACTTTTTTGTAAACCTTGGTAAGTTTTAAAAGTTTCCTTTTTTTGTAGTCACGTTTTTCTTCAATTTTTGTAAGCTTAGTAAAATATAAATATTGTACATCTTGCCGTTGCCATTTTTACCATAGCTTTTTTTAAAACTTGGCGAACTATAAAATAAAGTCCACTCTTGCCGTTGCCATTTTTTGTCAGTTTTTGTACACTTGGAAAATTATATAATAGAGCTTTGTCCATTTTTTTTGTTGCTATCGTCAAGTTCTTTAAAGTTTTGTAAACTTTAGGAAAATATGTAAGTTTTATTTTTCTGGCTTTGTTTGCCGTTGCCATTCGCCTTAAACCGACCCACCAATGAAAAAGCTGAAATAGGGTCCAGCCACCCTTTCCTCCACCCCCCCCCCCACATACACACTAATTTTCAGTCCAAAGTTAATGACTTTGTCCAGTGCCTTGTGTGCATGTGCTAAGTACACGCGCGTGTCTGTCTGTCTGTGTATGTCTACGTGCGTGTCTGAGCGTATGCGCGTGTGTTTGGGGGTGGTGCGGTAGATGGAACCTGATTGCCGGTCTGGAAACTCCCCCCAGACTCCCCCGGCCAGAAAAGTCTTTCGGCCCGAGTATTTGATTACCTGGTGATGTCCAACACGTGACCAGCTGACCCCATCATGTGTCTCCCCCTACCCTCCCCCTTCCCCACCCAAAACCCCACCCGCATGTTCGCTGCTGTCAAAATAAACTGATAGGCGCTACCCGTGGAGTGTGGAGTGTATTGCCGACATACAGGATGATTTAGAACTGTAATAAATCTTTAACGTAAAGTAGAAGAAATTCCATCAGACCAATGTAATCTATAGGGCCCGGCATACTAAGGGATTGTCTGGGTAGCACAATGCTAAGCCGCCTTAACTATGACCCCCACATTTTTTTCAGGGTCTGATAAACTCAGGAACACCATCCTGAAGCTTGTGGAACTATTCGCTACTGACCGAAATTTTCACTGATGATGTTTTTTTTTTTTGTGTTGCGAAGCATTGACTTAGCCACACAAACATTACGGCTACACAAACTGGCTTGAAACTGTTTCTTCGCTTACATTTCCATATGTTTTCTATTCCCCCTCCCCCTCCCCATCTCTCTCTTATTTCAATAATGTATTCAAGGTCGATTCAATATATTTAACCGAACGATCCAAATTCAATTCTTGGTACGATTTGATTATTGCTTGGGGTGGGGTGGGGGGGGGGGGGGGAAATCAGGTTACATTTTTGAGGCTTACTCCTTGACCGTGAATATCATTACAGGCAATAAAACACTCGATTGAAGTTAATTTATTCATTGTACCCCCTTCCCGCCCTTTTTTTTTTCTCTCAAATTTTCCGTGGAAGAACCTGAAAAAAAAGTGGCACCATACCAACCAGCGGTTTGAAATCAATTACAAGAAAAGAAGAAAAGAAAGACACCAACTGCGTGGGTTGACCGAATTGAAGAGTTCACTGTCCAAGAGAGAAATGGACACTTAACAGCAGAGTACTTTCCTTTTTTTTCGCTTTCTTTCCTTCTAGCTTCTCTTAGCCTGACGCACCCCCAGAGAAGAAATACTTCATTGCGGTCAGCACGAACCCTAAAGTAACCCACTCTTGGAGGTCTATTTTACCTCATTCCTTCCTTCCTTCTTCCCTCCCTCCCTTCCTCACTCACTCACTCTCTATCACACACACACCTTCTTTTACACCCTCGGCCGGTCCACAAAAACCCTCGCCATTCCGCTCGATCCTTGAAGCTGCGATTGTTTTGAGTGAGCGAGTGAGCAAGTCATTTGTTGTCGTCTATACTTTTGTGTTTATGGTTAAAAGGGAGAAGAGCGAAGGAGAAGGGGGGGGGGTGGTGAGGACATATTGCCCGAACACTAAACTTAGTAGATTGATTTTTTTAAAGTTTCTTTTATTCTTTCGCTATCTTGTTTCGTTTCTTCCTCTAAGTGTCTTTTTCTTCGTCTTCTTCCATCCTTATTTTCTTTTTGTGGTCGGAGCTTCCGGTCTGGTGTTATTAAACGGCATGAATTCTTGAATGAGAAATATTTGTAGACTGGTAGTCAAATAGTTGTCACTTTATTAAATCTCGGACTCTGTGTGTCTGTCTGTCTAGCTCTTTCACACTGTCCGTCTGTCGCTTTCTCTCTTATTTTCGCCTCCCCTCTCGTTCTCTCACTTAAATGTTCGCTACCGTCTCCCTCTCGCTCTCTCTCTTCCTATTTCCCCACATACTCTTTGCCTCTCTCTCTCTCTCTCTCTCTCTCTCTCTCTCTCTCTCTCTCTCTCTCTCTCTCTCTCTCTCTCACTCACTCACTCACTCACTCACTCACTCACTCACTCACTCACTCACTCACTCACTCACTCTCACTCACTCAGCGCGTTCGGCTGGCGTACCGAAGGTCCCGCGTTCGAATCCTGGTGCAGTCTAGGATTTTTTTTCTCGGGGTCTGGAGGGGGTGTCCTTGAGTGTACACAGCTGTTATTGGTACCTGACCTAGTCGGGGTAAAGTAAAGGCGGCTGGCCACAAAATCCCCCTAGTATGCCGTGTCCACAGAAACTGGTCAACGCTGCTTGACCAGCCCCATAGATAAACTCGGTCCGACGGGATACTTTTCTATTAATTTTTGTCTCATTTGTTCTCTGTTTCTCTTCCATACTATTTCTTTCTTTCGCTCACGCTTTCTTTCTTACTCTCACGTTCACACTATCTTTTCTCTCTCTCTCACTACATATGCCCACCCACAATGTAATCAAACAAGGGAGAGCAACAATAAGTGGAAGAAACTGAAAGTGGCGGATATACGAACCGGGAATTTCCAATTAATTAGTGAATCACGATCTAATTTTATGCACGTGTCGGCAATTAAAAAATATAGTCTAATTAGCTGTTGGGGCAATGCAATAATTTGCCGCGGAACTGCGCATGATCGTGATGTGGAGTAATACAATAATTCGATGCGGAGCAGTGCAATAATTTGATGCGGAGTAGTGCAACAATTTGATACGTAGTAGTGCAATAATTTGATGTGGAGTAGTGCAACAATTTGATGTGAAGTAGTGCAACAATTTGATGCATAGTAGTGCAACAATTTGATGCGGAGTAGTGCAACAATTTGATGCGTAGTAGTGCAACAATTTGATGCGTAGTAGTGCAACAATTTGATGCGGAGTAGTGCAACAATTTGATGCGGAGTAGTGCAACAATTTGATGCGTAGTAGTGCAATAATTTGATGCGGAGCAGTGCAATAATTTGATGCGGAGCTGTGCAGTGCTATTTCTTCACCAGTTACTTTCAATAATCGCGCAAGACTTCGGTCACGTGACTGTAGAAAAAAAAGGGGGAGCGGAATATAAAGGGTGTGGGGGTGAGGGGGGGTGGGGGGCGTAATTGAGTTAGTGGTTATACTCTCATTCTATTTGGATTGTCAAGGTGACCCCCAAAACATCTTATCAGTCAATAACAGCCTGTTTTTTGTTGATATTTTCCCGTTACATTTCACTATAATAAAAATGATATATTTTTTTTTGCCTTTCTTTTATCACACCAATATTGTACGTATAAAAAAGCGTATTTGAGTGCAATTTGCATGAACAGGGTGCTTGCTCTTTTATGTGGTGCTAAGTGCAGTCAGATTACGTCTGCACCAAACCCTATTTACCCCCTTCCTCCTTTCCTCAATTTCATCATATTAACCGCCAAATATTATTTTTTTTTGCTCTGCGATTCATCCGTTTATTTATTGCTTGATTTCATAGGCGTACCATCTTTTAGTGTGGGAATCAAAACTTGAAGTTTTTTTCAATGAATTTCCCAACTTAAAAAAACAACAACTTGATAATGAAGAATTCTCTAGACGATTTTCAACGTAAAGCGATCATTTTTATATTAAAAAAATTCTTGAGAATGCGAAATGAAATTAAAACATTTGGTAAATATGTCTCCCTTCTCTCCCCTATTTCGGAGTTTAACCAGAAATATATATTGCTATTTGTTTCCTTCTGCCACCACCTCCCCCCCCCCCTCAGAATCCTTACGTCCCAAATTTTTTTGAGAAAATCAAGTACAATGATTTGGTGTAATGCAAACACGGTTCTATTGTTAAATTGTTATGACACTGATTGAATCCGTGTCACCCCCCCCCCCCCCAAATCCACTCCACCACCCCCCACCACTCATCGCAAGAGGGAAACAATAAGAATTCTGGGAAAGCCAAAGCGTTAATGCCTTCCATAACTTCTCATAGTCATTGTACTCTGTCATGGTTAATCCATACACTCACACACAGATATAAATTTATTTTTTTTAAAAAGAAATTCATAAAGTGTCGGATACTTAGCTTGATCATAGAGCTGTAATGGCATTTCTAACATCTCGGTTCAGATCCCAGATACCGCTCCCATGGGGAAGAAAAAAACTATCATCATTATCATCATCCTCATTTCAATTGATTTCATTCTCTTAATTATCAGGGAATTATCACCATTATCATAATCTTTTTTATAATCATCGTTATTATTTGTCATCATCACAATCATCAGCATCATCATTATTAGTATTATCATCATACCCAAAATTCAAATGATTTTGTAAAGCACTGACAGTTAATGTCCAGGGCAATACGTGATGGTCACACTCCCGGCTAGTGCCAACGCACGAGTCCTGACCCAATTAAGCATTGTGCCAGGCCACACAATCTCTTTTGTATGCCTGTGCAATGGGATGGGAGTGTTCTAGAAACCGTCTGAACTCAAGATCCACTGTCTCCTTAGACAAGACATAGCACGGTTCTAAGATATAAATTGATGGTTTACTTTTAATTATTTGAAATATCTATATATTTTGTGTGAGTGTATCAAAATCGCTGTTCACATCAAGACTTGGGGGGGGGGGGGGGGGGGGGGTACAAAATGAATTTGAAGCCTTTTTTAAGTGTACGACTACGTTCAAGCATCTAATCTTGGAATAATAATAAAAAATAAGAAGTTGACTGGGGTTAGAGATGTTAGTATAAGGAGTGCATCAGAAAAAGAGAAATCTAGTTGTTTTTTTTTTCAGAAGTTTTCTTTCCTTATTTCATCTTTTGCTGGCTCTTTGATTTCCCAGACTTCCACTGGAAGATGTCACGTGGTATATAAAAAAAGGGGGGGGTGCTCTCTCGGGTTTATCTAGTCTGCTTGTCTGTCTTTCCGCATGTATGTCTCTCTTCATTTTCTTTAATTTTTTTTTTATTGTCTGAAAAGGTCCCTGCGTCTGCTTGTCTGTCCGTAGGTCTGTTTCCCGATATCACTATGTACCTTCTATTTTAATTGTCTGTCTGACACGTAGGTCTGCAAAAAAAAAAAAAAAGAAATTTATGTATATTCTGCGTGCACAAATTCATTCGCACTAGTTTTGATATCTAAGCCTATTTATACGCACTATCTACCTTTGCTTCAAAATAATCCGTTCGTATTTTAAAAAACACACACACACTCACAGCAACATATATTTCTTGCTTGTTTATCTGGTTAATTAGAGTCTAATGACGAAACAAATTTATGTTTCCTGTATTCGTCTTATCTGTCCGTTAGTCCGCGCGTGCTCGCACGTAAACCTTTTCTTTTTTAAACTTTGAACATAGTAAAATGTACAACTTTGACTTTCGTCTTGTTTTTTCGACATAGATCTGTGTTTTTTTAAGTTGTTAAATTTTGATGTAAAAAATTGAAGTGATTTTTTTTTGTGTGTGTGGAAATGTTACTCATTTTTCTCGACCAGAAAGTCCCCCCCCCCACCCCCACCCCCCCACCCCACCTCTCCCCCCCCCCCTTCCTTTCAGACCATTCGTTGTTTGATCTTTAAAAAAGGTTAGACCCATCTTCTTTTTGTTTTGAAAGTCTACTCTATCAGATTTCATATCATCCAGGTTTCCGATATGGTATCCCGAGTTGCTGCTACGTCCGAAATAATTTCGTGTGACTTTTAGTTGTTTTAGCAAATGAAAAATAAACAGGTCGCAGGTCACAGTGTACAGAGAGCGTAAAGTCAATAACAAGGAAAGATAGTCCCTGGTGGGTGAAGGGAAGAGGGGGTCATGTTACAGTTGATGCAAATGTCCATCTTCAACGAATATATATTTCCCTCCAACTGGCTTTCTAATGTCGTATCTTCTTAAAATTTCTGGCGTAGTCTTCAGTCCTGGTGAGAGAAAAGGGGAAATAATTACAATACTAGGTTTAGTCTAAATGTATCAACATATAATAACATAATAATATAATAATACCAAAAAATTTTTTATTAAATATAAATTATTATAGTAATAAATAATATATTTAAAAAAATAATAATTTTATATTATAGACGCTCCTTCTATAAAGAAGACTATTGCGTCCTACGCTCATCCATGTTCCGAGTCGAGTCTTGCATTTTTATTAGTGTTTTAAATGATGTTAAAGTTAATGACATTCCTGGTTTGTTCATGCAACCCACTCCATGCCCGAATGCCACTCGCGAAGAAAGAGTCTACTTATACACATTTGTTCTCGCATAAGGGATAAGGAAATTTTTTTTTGTCCTTATGTTTATCCGATCATGCAACAGGTTGTAATTGTGTTGTATTTCTAAATTAGAATTTAATGCCTTATGTATTATTACTACTTTACTCTTTGCCCTTCTGTCCTCTAGTGTTTCTAGGTTTTGTGATTGAACTATTGGTGTTACTCTTGTCAGTAACAGAATTATATATATATATATATATATATATATATATATATATATATATATATATATATATATATATATATATATATATATATATATATATATATATATATAAATTTTCTCCTAACCTTGTGTGTTTGCAATAACAGTGAAGCAAGTGTTTCATAAAATGGAATATACAGTTTTTATTTAATGTTTTGGGGAACTGTTCGCGAGACGGCAAAAGGAACCGGCTCAAAATTTCATCACACAAAAGCTAAGGTAATTACTCTCGGTTTCCTTGTGTGCGGATTACTGCTTCTCGTGTCAACATCCAATCAACTTATTGGGATGTCTGAAGTCTGAAGTTTGGTTGGGGGTTTTCTGATGTATGATTGGGTCTAAAGAGGAATGGAGGGCTGTCTGGCAGGAATGGTAAGGCTCCGGACGTGTAACGGGCACATTTTTGTGTCGCACATTTTTGTGTCGCAAGCCGATGCATGATTTTTTTTTGTCTGACTTAAAATATATAGTGTCATGTAAACATTAGGAAGATGATTGATGTCTGATTCGATGTGTGATTGGATGTGTGATTGGATGTCTGATGTGTGATTGGATGTCTGATGTGTGATTGGATGTCTGATGTGTGATTGGATGTGTGATTGGATGTCTGATGTGTGATTGGATGTGTGATTGGATGTCTGATGTGTGTTTGGATGTGTGATTGGATGTCTGATGTGTGATTGGATGTGTGATTGGATGTCTGATGTGTGTTTGGATGTGTGATTGGATGTCTGATGTGTGATTGGATGTGTGATTGGATGCCTGATGTGTGATTGGATGTCTGATTGGATGCCTGATGTGTGATTGGATGCCTGATGTGTGATTGGATGTCTGATTGGATGCCTGATGTGTGATTGGATGTCTGATGTGTGATTAGATATTGGATGTGTGATTGGATGTCTGATGTGTGATTGGATGTGTGATTGAATATGTCATACGTGATTAGATATCTGATAACTGATTGGATGTCAGAAGTGATTGATTGTCTGGTGTTTGATCGGATATCTTACGCTAGATTGGGTGTACGATTGACTGTGTGATTGGGTGACTTGATTTCCGAATGAGTGTAAAATTTGATCGTCTGTTATGAGCTTGGGATGTCCTGGTCTGTGCTAGGACGTCTCATTGTGTGATTAGATGCACTGTTCAATCTTGGAAGATGTTTGTGTGATATTTCATACGACGCCTGATGTCTTATTAAATATCTCTGTGCGTGTGTGTGTGAGTGTGTGATCGGATGTGTAATGTATTTCTGAGCGTGTCTGGCTGTACTTACATAGACACTCTGTACACGGCAAGGGAACCTGCTCCCCTCCCCCTTTGACTAGCAGAAAGATTGGAGATTTATCTGTGTGGTAGACGAAACGAACATTGAAAAACAAAATATGATGAGGCGGAGTGGGGGGGGGATTAATATACTGGGGGAGGGGTGGGTGGAGGCGAGCCGCTTTCCAATTCATCTTTCTCTGACTGGGTGCCTGCGGGGAATAGAGTAAATCTCTTTTTCTTATGCTGAGAAAGCTGTTGGTACAATTCGGGCGTTCTGGAAGGGAGGGGAGGAGGTTTAGTAGGGGCTGGGCAGAGGGGAGGGGGATTGTTATAGTTTGCAAACAGGGTTTAGACTGTGGTACCGTTGGTAGTATCTCTAGTAGTTTATCAATACCATTAGGTTCCAAGGGGAAATTTTCTCTCTAGTGCTTCAATGTGTTTGCCCTCAGTGTGAGTCGCCCCAACGGTTGCTTCTGAAGACCTGATGTTAGTGAAATATAAGAGAAACACAAAAATAAGTATACACTGTCTGTGGCATTGTTGATAGTGAAGCATAACGTTCAAGTATATGTAATAGAGTAAAGAGTAAAATATAAAGAGGACCAAGTAGGAAAATGGAGGGAATAGAAATAGAGGAAGGATCCTACACTCTATGACTGTATGACTGCACCTATCTCTTGCTATACACATTTAGAGTTTGCTCGGTACAATAGCTTGGAAAGATACGTTATACAAATCAACACTAGTCTATACAAATCATCATCATTATCATCAAAATTGTAATCAATTAAACAAGGCTGCTGACATAGTTTAAGAGGGTGTTTTTATTTTGATAGTAAATTTAAAGTATCAAATGCCCTTCAACCCCCCCCCCCCCCCCCCCAAGCCCACTTAGCTATATGACTAATTGAAAATGTGTTAAATAAATATGTTTAGGATAATCTTGGGAAAAGTTTCATTAATTTTATAATTATTTCAGAGTAATAGTTGCCTTGCATGTATTATTATTATTATCAGCTGGTGCAAATGTATTAACTTTTTCAAGCTACACAATCCGCTTTCAACTCTACGTAATTGTAACTGTTAAAATGTATGATGTTTCCGTTTATATCTAATGATAATTTGTACATTTTCTTTTTTCTTTTATAGGTAAGTGCATCTCTTAGACAACAGTTGTGTATGTGTGTGTTGGGTACCAATAGTCAATGGGTGGTGTATGTACCAACATACTCTTAAGGGTAATACAAGTGCAAGCGCCCTCTGGTTCTAAATATGGGATTAATGTGCTTTGTATCAGATCTAAAGGTAAGAGACTCACTTTATATCAGGGGTATCAAACTCGAATGAAGGCGTGTGCCATTTTATCACTTAAGAGATGTGTCAAGAGCCGCACCCCCCTCCCCCCTCACACCAACAACCCGACCCTGGTAAAAAAAACAACAACCTTTTTATACATCCTAACTTATTGTACTACTTATCACTAGTAATAGATATGTAACGTATATAAAACTAACAATACAATTTAATGCGAATCTGTATAGCTGTCTGAATTTCACGAATAGTACATTTTTTGTAAGCTTACTGGCGGCCCCAAAAAATCCACTTGGTGGGCCGCATGCGGCCCGGGGGCCACGTGTTTGAGACCCCTGCTTTAGATATTCAAGAAAAAAACAGGTTTGGTGTTGGGGCGCTTCTGTCTTAGAAGGAAGAGAAAGCCCGATTGTCCAAGCTAAACCGCATGCTCTTCACAACAGTATGCACGCCAGTTTAACACTGTGTTGGCCACGCATTCCTACTTGTGTGCCAACTGGTAAGCATTGCTCCCCCAGACACTCGATGTTTTTTAATAGTTATTTTTTATATGTTTCATAACCAACTGATATATTTTGGCATTGTGTTAGACACACAATCAATCAGCCCTTTTTGTGAGACCATGTAAAACCTGACCCAAATCCATGTTATTATAGACTAGCAGAAGTATTCACGAAAAACGTTTTCTCTTTTCTTTCTTTCTTCTGCATAACATTTCATTCTTCCCCACCCGTGGCGATGGCAGGGCGCCCAACTATGTATGAGCTCTGTTGGGGGATCTGGTTGGGGAGTGAGTTGTTTTTTTTTTTAACCATATGTTGCAGGAGAAAACAGACGAAAAAGGAAACTCAAACAGGTGAATCTTAAAAAAAAAAAGTTTTATTGTTGGGGCGACCACGCCACCTGTTTCACAGGGCGCGCACACACGCGCCTCCCCCCCCCCCGCCCCTATCCTATCTTGCTCTGCCCCGCGCATCTAAAAGAAAACACTTTGTGTCTGCGCATTCGGAAGTACAATGTCTATCCGTTTGTCCGTTTCTTTGTAGCTTCCCCCCCCCCCCTCTCCATCTTTCCGACGTAATTAAATCTAATCTTTTGCACCAGACTCTACTCTGTAAAGTTTCGCGATCAATAAAACCAGACAGTAATTTTTATCAAAATAATATAATCTCTCTTTACTGATACAGTTGTCTCCCTTGCTGACCATGAAATTATTTTTCATTGCCTGGACATGAAATTGTCTTCCTCTAGCTGGCCATGAAATCATCTCCCCTTACTGTTCATGAAATTATCTCCCCTTACTGTTAATGACGTTATCTCCCCTTGCTGATCGTGAGATTATCTCCCTTGCTGGTCATGAGATTATTTCCCTTGCTGGTCATGAGATTATCTCCCTTGCTGGTCATGAGATTATCTCCCTTGCTGGTCATGAGATTATTTCCATTGTTGGTCATGAGATTATCTCTCTTGCTGGTCATGATATTATGTCCATTGCTGGGCATGAGATTATTTCCCTTGCTGGTTATGAGATTATCTCCCTTGCTGGTCATGATATTATCTCCTTTTTTGGCCATGAAATTATCTCCTCCTGCTCTTCACGAAATTATTTCTTCTTGCTGGTCATAATATTACCTCCCTTTCTGGACATGCAATCACCTCCCTTTTCTGATAATGAAACTATCCTCCTTTCTGGACATCGCCACTTGATGGCCACGAAATTATCTCCCCATTTATTTCTCTTCTGCTGGCCATTTTTCTTTCTATATTCAAATCTTCCGTTCCCGCGCCAACAATCTTCGTAGTCGAGATGCTATAGAATCATTTCTCTGGAGCCATTCCCAGAAATGTAGAAGACCACCACCAGTTATCGGTCACCCTTCTGCAATGAAAGGGACGTAACTTCCATACCTCTGCACTACCTTCTTGCCCCACCCCCCACTTCTTCACCCCCACTCTTCAATGCATTTTCTTGCATACCCCAAAAACCATTATGACTTTCTTTTGACTCAAGTGGTAAGACCTTTTTTTCATAAAAGTGAAAGGGCCCACCCACCGTATTTCGTCGTATTTTTAGTCCCCTTGATATTTTGATTTCTTCTATCTCGTTCCTTCTTTTTTTATTTTTCTAGCCCTCGCTCTCGCCTCACTCCATCTCTGGATCTCTTCGTTTTTTTTCTTTTGTTTGTTCCTCCTAGAGTAAACGTCATTTGAGGTTATATCAGCGGAGTGTTAGGTTACGTGGAGAAAAAAAATGGCACCCATCCCTCATACCCTCCCTTTCCCAACCGCCACCCCACGGCGCATCGCGACCTATATGTCAGGACATTCTATGTATTTTATGTAGACATATATAAATTAAGTAGGTATAGAGATGGAGAAGACGTTGGAAGAGGCTGATATAGAAGAGGGAATAAGGCAGAGGAGAGAGAGAGAGAGAGAAACGTAGAAGGAGAGATGAGAGAGAAACAGAAGACGGCGATAGGAGAAATAACGCGAAAAGAGAAGAGAGAAAGAGAAAGAAAGAGAAAGAAAGATAAAAGAAAAAAGAGAAGAGAGAAAGATAAAGAGAAGAGAGAAAATAAGAGAAAAGACAAAGAGAAGAGAGAAAGAAAAGAGAGAGAAAAGGAGACGAGAGAAAAGAATAGAAAAGACAAGGAGAAGAGAGAAAGAGAAGAGAGAAAGATAAAGAGAAGAGAGAAAAAATAGAAAAGACAAAGAGAAGAGAGAAAGAGAAGAGAACAATTGAAAGAAAAGAGATGAAAAAAAAAGAGGAGAGAGAAATAGTAAAAGAAAGAGAATAGAGTAAGATGAAGAAATAAAGAGTACTTAGAAATAGAGAAAGAAGAGAGAATAGATAAAAGAGGGAAAGGAGACATAAGAGAGAGAGAGAGAGAGAAAACAGATGTAGAATACGGTTATAGCAAAACAAACATTACGTACTGCAGGTTCCAACATCTTCAACATTAAAGTTTACCTCCAATTCTACCACTCCAAGAAAAAAAAAAAGCTCGCGTTCTACAAATGCAAATATATTTTTTTTTGCGTGGCGTAATAATTGTGACGAGAGGAGGAGGAAGGGGGGGGGGGGAGGAGCAAGCAGAAACGTCCTTGACTGAAACTGAAACAGAGTTTTGCAAACAAAAAAAAAAGCAGACAAAAAAAATACAAAAATAATTTCGTCTTACACCTTCGCATCTTATATAATATTAAAGACGCTCCTTCTATAAACAAGATTACTTGCGTCCTACTCACATCCGTGGTTTGAGTCTAGTACTGCACTTCTAAGTGTTTTTACATGATATCAAGTTGCTGGTTTTCCATGGTTTGTTCAGGCAACCCATTTCATGCCCGGATTCCACTCGGTAAAGAAAGAATACTTATATGCATCTGTTCTCGCATAAGGGATAAGGAAAGTGTATTTATCCTTATGTTCAATGGGACATAACTATATACCTTGGAGATTTTGGTTGATCTAGAATATGGGGGAGAGGGGTAGCTTGTGTCGAGCTCATCACGTGACCTTATTCATCCACTTTTTGCGCAAGTTATTTTACTGGCCAATGATCGTCCAGACCCATGAGACACCCGATCATCCCGCTGAGCGCCATCTTTAAAAAAAAAAGTCCAACACGTAATAAGAATCGGCAGTTATTTTTACTCAACCTTCACTTCTGCGAACTGGCACAGCCAACTTTTTTTTTCATCGGCTTTGTTTTTTTACTGAATAGAAGCAGACGTGTAAATAAAATGAGACGGCGGTGAATAAAATATAAACCTTTAACCCAATAACAGATCTTCAAGATGCGGGAAATAAACCCCAGTGTATGGATTTGATATTTATCACCAAAATGGCGGCTTTTTTTACGACCTCTGGCGATGACGCTTTCCCGCCAAATTTCTAAACGCCTTGGTAAATTTTTATTTGTTATGTTTTATTATTCTGTGTTTTTTTTTTTAATTCATATAGATACAGATCTATTTTTTTCAAAATCTTCTTTCTTTGTTTTTTTTTCTTTCTACGACTAAGAATTGCCTCCCCTTTTCCCTCAATAATTCATTTACCGAAATTTGTGCGAGGGTTTTGGTTCTTGATTTAGTGTCCCAGTTCCAAGACATCCATTTTTAGTTAGGCTATTAAATTATTTTGGTTGTTGTTGCTTTTGCTCGCTTTTTATTTGTAACCGTGAATGCCACTAGGAATAGACATTTTGACGTCTGGAAGACAAAACGCAAAAAACCCTCAAGGAAATCAAAGAAGAAGAAAATAAGAGTCTGAACAACCTTGACCTTTTGATGGCTGAAATAGTACTGTAATTATACCGCTTGTATTGGTTGTCAATTTTGTGTTGTTTCGTTCGCTGTTGAAGTTGCCTGGAGATGATGGGGGGGGGGGGGGGGGGAGGGGGGCGCTTGTGTTTGTGGTGCTGGTGGTACTTGTCAGACGATGCTACCGATAATAGAATAACAACGGTGGGTGTTGGGGGGGGGGGAGCAATAGGGCAAGAGGCGCCCCAGGGCGATTGGGCACCTTCTCCCCTTCCTTACCACTTGATTCTAAGCTTTTATCGGAGGGTTAAAAGGTTGGGGAGGTAAAGGGGGGGGGAGGGGTGAGTTACCTACCTGCACTTTTTGATATGAGACCCAAAGCTTTTAATGCGTAGTTTACCTGGGTTCGACCTATACCATTATATACCTGTTACCATCTTGGAGATTTCGGCGCACCCCAACCTACTCACACCCCCTCTTTACCCTTATCTCCCTGCTTCTTATACATTGTCGGCGTTGCCATGGTGATGTCTGGGATTGTTTGTTTGTTTGTATGTGTGTATGTAGAAATGTCGGGAGTGTAAGTATAAAAATGGTTAGATAGCATTCTATTAGTTGGGAATGAGAAATAAAAGAGAGTCATGAACCGCGAGGATGGGGGCGAGGGGGCAAGAGGGAAGCTCATCAAACCTTTCACGTGGTCTCAAGTCTAAAGCGAGATTGTTTCCCTGTTTCAATCATACTCGCTGATCGCTCGCAACATTGACCATATGGCCATCCCTGCTTTCTCTTCGGCGCCCACCTATCGCCCCACCTCACTCCACGTGCCTTCCCTTTAGCCCTTTCTCCGCCCCCCCCCCTCCTTTTCAATATGAATCGGTTGGTAATCTGACGGGGCGCGGTGATCTGTTTACACACAAAACACCATCAAACCGGAAACACTTGACTTTCTCGTTGCTCGGGCGCCATCCACACTCAAAACTCACCCCACCGAACCTTCACGCCCCACACACCTCACTCTTTGTATACCTAAAACGTTGCACCGGATCAATCACTTTCCACTCCCCCCACCCCCATCTCACGCCGGTATCTTTATGCTTGTGTCGATTGATTTTTTTTAAGTATTTTGGCCACGTGACCAGTGGTTAATGCACGCCGTGATGTCACTTCCTGTCTCGATTTGAATCACTCTTCGTTCTAGTTTATAACACGTAGAAGAGAAGAAAAAAAAATACGCGAGTAAATATAATAGCGCCAACTAAAATGGCGGATTCGACAGGAAGTGACATCACACCATTGTTTTGTTTTTTAAAAACTTCATTGCTTGCTTTCCCTTCCTTTTAACTGCATTTTTATTTTTCAAAAAATTAAGTTCCTCTGCCGCGTTATTTTTTGTGTAATGAATAATTATATGCTATGGGATTGAGAGAATAAACTCATTCTTGATATATCGCTCTTTCGTTTGACCCTTACTGACCCTCACAATCTGCCACACAGTTTACTTACTTTCTTTATTATTACACGGCGTTTTCCCCCAAAGGCCGGATAGCGACCCAGTAAAAGTATCCCGTCGGGCCAAATTGATCCATAGGGCCGGTGGAGCAGCGTTCATTAGTTTCTGTGATCACGGCATACTAGGGGATTCTGTGGCCAGTGCAATGCCCAGCCGCCTTTAATTTTACCCAAATCTAATGTCAGAGCTGGGTAGACTCAGGGACACAACCCATCAAACCCGGGAACAAATCCTAGCCTTCACCAGGATTGGAACCCAGGACCTTTGGTACGCTAGCCAAACACGCTGCCGCTCATCCATTGTGCACCCCCCCCCCCCCCCCCCCCGCGACGAAGTACCTTGCCACTAAAATCAAACTTACCGGAAACGCAAACATTTCCTTTGTTACCTATAACGACTAGTATAGTCGATAAATATGTTAATGGGTGACCAAGATGAAGTACAAAAATATCAAGAAAAGACAAATTGGGAAACGCTTCCGTAAAATATTTTTAATAAATATCACCGTTAGATTTTAACATTTAAAAGGAAACACAAAATAGATTTTTCAATATTTAGATCTAATTAGTTTAACATTGTGGAGAAAAGCTATTTGCATAAATTAGCGTTTTAACCTTAGTTCCGGGCCAAGATGTCAAATCGTCATGCTTAGAAGAATATTCAAATTTGTGACATCCGGCAAATGCCATCCTGGGTAATGATATTAAAACAAAATGTTACGATATGGCATCTTAAGTGTTAATACAAATAAAAGATAAATAAAATTGTACACTTGATGTTTATTGGTGGACTGTTGGTCAAGGAATTGGATACTCGAGGTTTAATTTATCACTGTCGAGTTGTTTGTGTAGTTTGTTTCTTGAACCTGTGCGAGGCGAAGGCGAGGGGTCAGAAGTGCGGGTGACTTTATTTATTTGGAATGCTCGAGACAAACGATAAAGCGATTCATAGATAAAGTGGGGTTATGTAGGTATGTTTGTATGTGTGTCTGTATTGAGGATGGTGGTGGTGTTTTTTCTTGGATTAGGAAAAATAGAATGAAGGAAATATTTTACAAATCAATTCCGTAATATTTGAAGACATTTGTATACTTCATATTAAAGATGAAACACACATACACCCAACATCCTCTCTCAGGCTCACTCCCACACACATTCATCCAAACACGTCCACACACACCTCCCCACACCTCCACACATGGAAAGAAATCCACAGAGAGATAAAAATGCTGATAAATATCTCTTACCCCCCCCCCCCCTCCCGAGTAGACGGCATCGCGCGCGGCACATAAGCCAAGCTCACATATTCTTATTCTTACACACACGTAGACCACTCGCGCTCACACTCACCACCCCCCCCACACACACACAAATACACACTGTCACACTCACACACAAAGATTCACACTCACGTTTAGGGGTTTCTTTATTAAACGCCCACGCACGCCTTGGTAAGACAAAAATTCACATAGACACAGGCGTATACAAAACAAAATAAAACTGTTGCGCATTTTCAGAATGACAAAAAAAAAAAACAGAAACAAAGCTCAACCCTCTCCGACATAGCTTGCGTCCTGAAGTTTTCAGGCCTACGCTTCCAAGACAGGAGCGTATCCTTGAAAGAAAAGTAAAAACATAACGGATGAAAAATTCCGCGTTTAGTTGTGTTGAGGGGTGTGAATTGAGTTAAGGGGAGGGGGGGACTAGTGGGGGAACTATCCAAAGATATTTTCTTTCTACTCTGTCTCATAAAGTCAGTCAAAAATGTCTGCAATAAATTTGAACCAGACAAATGTGTTCAGTTGTTTTTTTTAAGTTGCTCTAAAGGTCTTCTTTTTTATTGCATTGCTTTTTTTTAAAAGTAAACCAGAACAGGTTTGTGAATATAGAGATCTATTATAAAAACCAGTTTTGTTCGACGTTACTGTAAGCATTTAAACAAAATCTTTACCGGTAATTATCTTGGCAAAACTAATTTGATTTTTTTTTTCAAGTTTGGGCAAGTTTGGCAATTTTCTAAAATGGGGAAAACAAATGTAAAAAAAAAATATAGTAGTCAATAACAATGCAACGAAATTAAAGAATTTATAACCTTTTTTTCTAAATTATTTATTTCTTAAATAGTGCTTGTAGGGCACATTGGGCAGCGCGATCGGCTGATGTACCGAAGGTCCTAGGTTCGAATCCTAGTGAAGGCTAGGATTTGTTCTTGGGTCTGGAGGTAGTCCATTAGTCTACCCAAAGTCTGATGGGTACCTAACACTAGTTAGGGTAAACTAAAGGCGGCTGGGCATTGTGCTGGCCACACAATCACTGACCGGCCCCATGGATTAATTTGGCCCCGACGGGATACTTTACTTCACTTTAACTAATAAGTACTCACATAAAACCACGAACATATATTAAATTGTGACTCCATATAGATCTATATACTGAACATATATTACATTGTGACTCCATATAGATCTATATACTGAACATATATTAAATTGTGACTCCATATATATCTATATACTTAATATATTCTTCCAGAAACCATTAGAAAATTTAAACATGCCGGTGAAAATCGGTTTGAAATTGTTTTTATAAAGTCAGTGAAAAGTTATAGAGATAGGAAGAGAAGAACATGACATGAAAAATACGAAATGAGCGAGACAGTGAGCGAGAGAGACAAAGACCTATCTACTAGCCCAGGGCAGGCGGTGTCTTGATAAACCTCCAGAGTTCTGGAATCTGGATGGACTTAACTCTTGGAGGAACTCTAATACCATTGGGATTGACCGATAAGAAAGTTGTAAAAAAAAAAAAGGATACGAAACGAAATAAAAGAGTGGGACCGGGGGGTGGGGGGGGGGGGGGGGGGGGGAGATAACGATTTTTTTTACCATCTTACTAAAACCCACGAAACGGGTGTCTGGCTTGGGCGTTGTGCTTTTGTTAAGAGGCGCGACACGTTATCTCCGTGAGTATTTACTCTGCACGTGAGAGGGTGAATGGAGTTAATGTATTAGCCTGGAGGGAGGAGATCGATCCACGGACTTCTTCCTGTGTGTCCGAGACTGACCACACCAGGGTAGTTTTCCCTCCGAACATTCACAAATTTTAAAACTCAAGGTCAAATAAAAAAAAAAAGTAAAATTCAAATACGAGTTGTCTTACTTATTTAGAATTCTGACTTTTCAAATGATTTTGCGTATTTTCCTTCCAATGTTTTACTTATGCATTGTTCTATTGTTCTATACAGAGACTAAAATAAGATGGACCGATTGCTCTATTTTGAGAGCTTATAAAATATGTTCTTTTTTTTTATCCGTGAGCAACTAATAAGACTGTGTTGAATGACTTCTAGACTCTACGATTGCATTAAAGGTTTCCGATCATTGATTTATAAAAAGAATGGATTAGGCACGGAAGTAGCATTCTTGAAGACAAAATAAATAGGCTTTCACGTGACTTTTACTAATCTATGACATTATATTTCCTAAACACTGACCTGTAAATACATTTCAAGTGACTTAGACTTCCTTTTTTATCATATGGATTTGTTCTAATTATAAGTGGTTCATTCCTGTATCTCGCGTCTGTAAGATAAGTGAATAGTGGGGAAAGGGGAATTCATATTGGCTTTAATTTGCGCATACACATTTAATATGGAGGCGCTATTCATTCTTTTTATCGATCAGTGTTTCCGACGCATGCAACCTTCGAGCTTAATCTTAACTTTCCATTGAGTTTCTGGTGCGCATTAAAGAGTCGCATAGAAAAAAAATAAGAAAAACTGATGCGCATTTGTTTCCGTACATTCGTGATTCACGGAGTTTTGGGGGTCTAGAGTCTAGGTGAGTCTTCTTCTTCCTATTTTTTTTATATTTTTTTTTTATAATCTTGTCTAAATGTTGGGTATCTAATCGCCACTTCACAATATTCACCTCCCGACTGATGAGTTTCCCACTCGCAAGGCAGTAATGATAAGATAACACACGCGACTTCTGGAACTCATCTTTCAAGTAGTAGTGAAGGGGAAGAGATTTGAGTCCCCAGAGGGCCCACACGTCTCCCCCCGCCCCCCCCCCCCCTCGCGCTTAACCCCATCAACCACCACCGCTAATCCTCTCCTATCCGCCCCCAGCGAGCCCCCGGCCCCCCTAGTAGATATTTATATTATTATGACTATTCCGATAAACCCACGAGGTTTATCTATCTCTGCGTGTCGTCCCCGCAAAAAAAAAAAAATATATATCCCCGGACGAGCCCCCCGCAAAAAAAAAAAATATATATCCCCGGACGAGCCCCCCACATCCCCGAGTCGTATCGTTTACTTAGCCGAGTGGTGCTGGCTAACTGGCAGCGTTTGGGGCTGGGGGTGGGGGTAGAGCGTAGGTGGTGGAAGAGGGTGGTGGGAACGGGGCGCCGGTGAATGAGACAGACATAACCGAAAGCCCGACTGTGGGTGCAAAATTTGGTTGTTCTTTTTTCTTTATTTGCTTCATCTTCTCCAGTTTTTTTTCCAGATTGACATTATAGTTGGACCTATGTTGCCCCCGTGTAGTCCTTCTCTCTATCTCTCTCTCTCTCTGTGTGTGTGTGTATGTCTGTGTGTTTGTTTGTTTCTTTGCTTCTACTTCTACTTGTAGTGTCAGAAGTTGATAAAACTCGTCTTCCAGTAAAGTAGATGACATTTTGATTGTTTACATTGTCCGCATATAGACTTTGTTGATGTTT